>JAHTLZ010000010.1:42261643-42312326 GCA_023846285.1 Phrynocephalus versicolor
TCTGAGTACGAATCAGGAAAAAAATTGATTAATTTTGAGAAGAGTACGAATCAGGAAAAAAATTGATTAATTTTGATTCATGATTCATCAAGGTCAATGAATCACAAAAATGAATTTATGATATTATAAATTCATTTTTTAAAAAAGCAGACCTTGCACCTGCAGGAAAAGGCTAGGAAGAAGAAGAAAGTTTTTAAAATATTTAAATCCCCTATTAAAATGCCCTGCAAGGCATCTAGAGACTCCATAATTGCAGGGGAGTTTCCTATCACTCTCTTCTACAATTAGTCCCTGCTTCGTAAAGACTGGGTTTCAGACTTCTGAGTTATACACCCACAAACTGGGAAACTGCCATATGACAACTGGCTTGGGGAAACCCAATCTTCACCAGACTTGGAAGGAGTGTAGAGCAGAGTCAGAGGAAGCTTCTCTCCCAATTGTATCTAAGTAAGACTTTTCAGGTGAGCTTTTGGGGGGTTGTATAGCTAGGACATAAGAAATCCAAACTTCAGTCAACATAGAAGGATTGTAGAGACAAGTCAGGGGAACTTTTCCCGAAGTTTTGGTATGTCTAGCTTCCTTGGGAGCCATTTTATAGCCAATGAATTGATGAATCAAAGATTGCTAAAAATCCATCAATTCATATTCATTGGGGTACCAATTAGGATAAATACAGATCGAAAAATTAGCAATTTTTAAATGAATTTTGCAATTCATTTTTAATATGTGCTCATCTCTAGTTTTCTTCAATTGAAAGAATAGATGATCCCTGAAACACACATATGCAATTAAACATCTAGCTCAATACTTGAGGTCAGGGGATAATAAAGAGTTGGAGTAGTTTTCAATGTTTAAATAATGGTCTCGGGAAGCCACTTAGTCACTTCCTGTATTCCCATGTCAACATTTATTCACTTTGTTCCATTTCTTAACAGAGCTGGCCATCTGGGTCAGTCCGTTAGTTCAACAGTCAAAGAAGTCTAGCTTTTTTCTAAAGGTTTTTATTTTATCTTTGCTTAAAGTTCTGAGGAAGTGAAACCTATAGCTAATACACAGCCATGTGATAAGTAGGGAAACAAATTATCACATTAATATTTTAGTTTGGCCTTTCAAATTTCTGTATCTCTCCCCACCCGAAGGTCCACAAGTCCTCACCATCTTAACAACACTCTTCACTGCATCCACCACAACAGGACAATCAATCGGCTGTGCACTATACTCATCATTTCTCTAGCTGTGCCAGGGGCATGATACTTCTCCATCAAGATTGCTAAACTATCCAGAAGTTGTTGATTCAAGGCCATTGAGGAAAAATTCTGCTATTCTTTGTTAAATGAGTATGTTCACCAGAGTCAATTTCTACCCATCATACACATGTTTGTTGCATGACACTTCCCAATACTTATTTGCATTACAGTATTCTGCTAAAAGCTATCTGGGATGTGGTAAATCTTCAATACTACATCATGTGGACAGATTCTGAAGAAATGTCCACTGTGAGAAAATTATGGCGGCAAAGAATTTACCACACAAAAACGAACATAATTCTTATTTCCAGTTTTCTAAATAGCCTTTACTGTAATTTTTAGATGAAACATTTTTCTTATCTGCATTTCAGCCTGACTTATCCAGAAAAATGCTCAAAAGCTCAAGACACTGTAAGTGCAAAATGCAATCAACACAGCAATAAGTATAACTCTACAAGTATACACTCTCAGTGTATGACAACAAGGCATCACTTTATCATTTAAATGGTCACCTGGGTGCTTCCTCACAGTGTTTTTGTTTGCTTGCTTTTTTAAGGAAAGGGAAGAGTGTGACATGCTATTGAATTTAACACTCTAAAATACTGTTACTGTGTGGGAGCAAGAAATAGAGATATTTTATTCTCTGACATCTGAAAGATTGTCATTTTAAAAAACAAAGTTTATTTATTTTGCCTTATTGAAGTAATTCAGGAGGTGGTCAATTGGAAGCTTTCATTATAATTAAAAAATCCTTACATAATCTATAGTATCCCTAAATTAGTTAATGCATTTTCCAGCTCTAACCATCTTTGCAAAATTGTCAGTAAAATGTAATTGAAATGCGGTAATTTAATTCATTATATCAAGATCAGATGGAATGGGCAAATATATGTTGTGAACTATAAAAATTGATCCAAATGATAGTGACTAGGCACCCAATCAATCACAAGGCAATTACCTCCATACCCAAGCTAATGGTACAGCTAGTACTGGACCTCAGTGCTAACATCATAGGCCAGTGGTGAAGAACCTTTGGCACTCTAGATGCTTTGAACCACAACTCCCATAGTCCTTTGTCATTGGCACTATAGACTTGGGATTCTGGGAGTTGTGGTCCAAAACATCTGGAGTGCCGATGGTTCGCCACCACTGTTGTAGGCATTGCAAGTCCAACAAATCTCCCTGCAGCTGACTACCCAAAGGGAAACACATAATAGGAATCAGAAGAAATAGGTGTCTACAGTTAGGTTTGATGCTGCCAGCTCCTACCCACCTGTCTTATTTTCAGAACAATTGGTTACTCATGAAGTAATAAATCAAAATAAAATAATTCAGGCACCAATACAAAGAAATCACCCCACAGCCATTTCCACAAGGGAGACAATGGCTAAAGGGACCACATATGAGTCTCATAGTTCCTGTACCAGGGCTTCTACCCACTGTAATGGTTCACGTCCAGGGTTCAATTTGGATAGCAGAGGGACGAAGGTATGCTCCCCATTTGTAACTTCTTCCAATCAACCATTGCTGTGCCTCCATAAATAAAATCTAAACTCAGAGCAATCAAGCTAGAGTTTTTCCAAGGACAAGGGCTCCCTTAACCAGTAATATGCCTTACAGCAACTTTAGAATACAATTACATCAGACAACTAAAGGGAAGAAACATCTGTCCTGTGCAACTGGAACTACTTCCAAATGGACCTCTGAAAGGCATCTGGGCAACAGGTATGCACCCTTGGGAGTGCACTCTCAGAACTGACTAATGGCAGGCAAGAAAGAAAGCCAACCAGTGAAACTCTTATCTTGGAACATCGCAGCATGGAAAAATAAACTGGCTACTCCAAGTTTACCCAATAGCTCCAGAGTTTTGATATAATTTGCTTTCATGAGACCTGACTTATGGAGAAACACTCCCTAAGCCTCCAGGGCTATAGGACAGTGATGGTGAATCTTTTAGAGACGGAGTGCCCAAACTGTAATTCAAAACCCGCTAATTTTTCACCAAGTGCCCATACAGCAATTCAACCTGAATACAGGTGGCTGTGAAGGGGTGACATCGGGTGCCCACAGAAAGGGCTCCGAGTGCCACCTTTGGGATCCATGCCATAGGATATGGGATCGGCCCACATATAGAATTTATTCTACAGGTCGTGGCAGTGGTGGTCTGGCTACTTCAGTCTTTTCCATTTTAGGGCTGAAGATAACAATTGATACCCAGATAACAACTTGCTGGGTATGTACATGGAGGCAGCCACTCGTGGTAAAATTTGTATTTTAAAAGACATGCTACAATGCTCTACTTAACGATCATTCTCGTGTTGGCAAAAAAATTCTTCTGTAGTGCAGGGGTAGACCACAGCTGTCTTTTCAGCTCCACCCCCTCAGAGCCCCCGTATTTTTAAAGTAAAAAAAAACAACAACCCTCATGACCTTTAGGTTCAGGGAATAGTTTCACTAGGTGTTCAACCCCCTGACCTCTTTTAGATTTGAGGGAGCATTTTTTACACAATCAAGTGTGACTTCCCAGTGGACTGAAGGAGTGGGTGGGTGGGTGTTTGTGTGGGAAGGGAACGCTGGCCTGTCGGGAACACTGACAGTGCCCAGACCTCTAGAAGTCGCCCACTATTGCTTTACTTTCTTAGTACTGTGGGAAGAATTGTACTTGACTCCAAGTGGGATGTTGAACAGAAACGGCCGTGGTCTGTTTGATGCTTATGGATAATTTAGAGTTAGACCATTAAGTCCACAGGTCTAAAGCAGTGGTGTCTAAACTTTGGCCCTCCAGATGTTTTGGATCACAACTCCCACAGTCCTTTGTCACTGGCAATCTAGGCTTGGAATTCTGGGAGTTGTGGTCCAAAACATCTGGAGGGCCAAAGTTTTGGACACCACTGGTCTAAAGTTATCAAGCTCTTTGCTTCCCACATCAATGGCAGAGAGCTGGTGCCCTAGGAAAATAAAAAGTTGCATTGCCCTTGAATCTATTGTTTAGCTGGAAACAAATTAGAACAGCAGGATCATGAGATGCCCAAGAACACTGAACCAAAATGTGGACAACCCCCCCCTCCAATGCTTCTCCTGCAACCAGCCGAGCTCTGCTGCAGAACTGGTCTGAATCTGTTGTTTCTGAACCTCACATGTGTTCTTTCCAGTGTCAAAATATACCAAAACACCAAGATATAAAAATTATCTAAGACATATCCATATTTTTTAAAAAAAATTACTGAAGTACTTGTCTATCATGAAGCAATTACAAGTTACTACAGATGTACATTTTGGGTTTCTTAGACTATGAATCCCATGGTGTCCTTTCTAGGAGGTTCACCTGAAAGAACCAGGCCTTGTGCACTCCTAGATGGTGTTCAGCTAGAGAGAAAGCCTAGACAGCAGGTTTCCTGCTTTGCATAAGTCTTCTTGCTTGAAAAAGAAGCAACTTGGGCCATGTGTGTGTGTGTGCCATATTTCCATTAATAGGAAAGTAGCCATTCTGGACAAGAAACACTACAGAACAAAAGTACAGACAGAAACAGCTGAGATATACTGTATTTAAGGCACACAAAGGGCACCCATACAACAGAACTGAACCAATCCATGTGGGACTGGTTCTAAGTCATCCATAGACACCATTGCCAAAAAACATGGAAGAATTGGATGTTAAACGTTTCATGATCTATGGCTCCCTCAGGTGGATAGTACTGGTAAATACACCCTACATACACATATAGAGTTCCTATTATATACACCCTGCATATGCTTATAAAAGTAGAATACCCTTATTCGTGGTCTAAAAATATAATATTAAAAGAAAAAGAACGGTATGAAATTCCCAACACTGGCCACTAGAGGGAGGGAGAGATCCTGCTATGTATAAAGTTCATTACAGAAACAGATTTCCATGATGTTGTTACCAGAATTGGCCACTAGAGGAAAGCAGATACTGTGCTATGTATAGCATTCACTATTAAAATAGTATTGTTGCTTTTTGTTTTTTTTAGCATCAATGGTGGGGAGGGTTGTATCCAATTGCCCGTGGGTATGGAGGCCCTACTTTAAATACATATTTCTTAGATTCTTATTTAGTATTTTCAAGCAGCAGATGAATCAGCCAATACTGATCTTGAAGATGGGGGGGGGGGAAGGAATCCTTCTATACATGTCAGGGCTTCTTAACTCATTGTCAACTCAAATACATCTACTGTTGTCTTCTGTTATTTTCCTTCACCACTACCAGACCCATCTTTCAGTACAATGCTCAAAGATAAAACGGATAATACATTCTACAGTAACACAAGATGTTCCTCTGCTGTACCCTTGAATCATGTTAGTTCTCACAGTTGGTCTTTACAGTATCACACAACCACACAGACACAACCCTTCTCTCCCCCCCCCCTTTGTTCTTGCCTTGGGTTCTGTTTTCTTTCTTTTTGTGGGAATGTTTCCAAAACCGGAATTCAAAAGAATTGAACAGCAAACATAGGTCATGGATTACTGTACATGTAAGCTGGCATGATTTTTTAAACTTGTGAATTTGTTTTTCAAAACTGCATTTCACTCAATATAGCAGAAGAAACTGACTTCTCCACAAAAGTTCACATTAACTATAACAGTCAGCCTTCAAGGTGCCACAGGTGTTTTGATTTTATTTCTTGTTCTTTATTTTCATTTTCATATTATTCTTGTGGGGTCCCCCCACCCTCTCTTTGGGTACTGGCTGAAATTCTTGCCCAGACGGCCATGTCTACCACTTCTAAATTTCCATTAAAGTTGTCTGCAGCTTCTTGAAAACAGGAGTATTTTTAATGGCATTTCTAACTGACTCTGACAGGTGTCTTCACCAGTGGCATACTCAGTACTTCCAGTACGTGCTTGAGGACTGTGCATGTCTTGGGGGGGGGGGAGAGAAACAGCAAACATTTTAGAAGTTTTACTTGTTTGTAGACTATGGCCTTCCTTACTATGGTGCATCAGCAGCAAAGCTATCTCCCTGCACACTTTCCTTCTCTGATTGATCAGCCTTTTACTTCTGGACATGCCGGCATATCATTTGGGCTGAATTCTTCCAAAGCAGATCCAATGTTCTGTAGGCAGAACATTTGTGTATTAAGATTTATTTATTTATTTATTTATATTATTTTATTTCTATACCACCCATCTTCCAGCAGGAACTCTGGGCGGTTTACAACAGAATTAAAATCGGCAATACAATACAGAGAAAATCATATAAAGGCAAAGCAAAAAAGAAAAAAAGGGAAACCCTCAGCAAAAAGCGTCAAGAAGGCGGAAAGAAATTTAAATTAAATTAAATTAAACGTCGTCAAAATGCCTCCCTAAAAAGCATGGTTTTAAGTGCTTTTTTTGAAGGTGGGTAGTGACTGTGTAAGGCGCAGCTCACTCGGGAGATGGTTCCACAATGAGGGGCCCACCACAGAGAAAGTGTGGTTGCGCGTGAGCGCGCCTGTGACATTCCAGTGGGCCTGGCCTCAATTGACCTTTGGGAGATACGCTCTGACAGGTATTCAGGACCCAAGCCATGGAGGGTTTTGAAAACCAAAACCAGGACCTTGAACCTTACCCGGAGAGCCATGGGCAGCCAGTGCAGGCATGCCAGAACTGGGGTGATGTGATCGTATCTACGAGCACCCACCACCAGTCAGGCCGCCACATTCTGTACCTGTTGAAGTCTCCGGACAAGGCTCAAGGGCAACCCCACGTAGAGGGCATTGCAGTAATCGATCCTCAAGATCACGAGGGCCTGCACAACTGTTCTCAGGGAGGCCCCATCGAGGTACTGGTGGATCTGGGCGATCCTGTGGAAATGGCAGTCTTGGAGACAGACATCACCTGAGCTTCAAGGGAGAGGGCTGAGTCGAAGACCACACCCAGATTCCTGGCCCTGTCCGTAGGCTGGAGGGAAACTCGGTCCCCCCCCTGACTAGGGAAGGGTCCACTGTACCTAGAGGAGGGCGCCCCGAGGAACAGAACCTCGGTCTTCTCCAGGTTAAGTCTGAGCCTATTAATCCCAGTCCAGTCCATGACCACCTCCAGGCACAGATCAAGGGAGCGTACTGCCTCCACTGCAGAGGTGGAAAAGGAGAGATAGAGTTGCGTATCATCAGCATATTGATGGCAGCAAACTCTAAATGAATGAAAGGCTCGCTTTTTCAAAAAACCCTCTGGTTTATTAATGTGGGATATTGTCCTTCTTTATGATTAAAAATGCCGAGAAACAACCTGATGTTACAGTAAATGGACAAAGAGTAAAACAGATAATTAACTAACAAAAAGTACTTTAAAAAGAGAATGAAAAAAAGATTATTTTTACAGATTTCTATTGATGACTGTACTATCACAGGATGAATTGCATACAAACCATTTCAGTTCACTGGTGCAAATCTGTACCACGTCAAATAGAGTGAATTTCAAATTAAGCAGTTAACACAAAATCAAGAAAATGAGAAGTCATTTTTGTTTGAATGAGTTACAAAGGCAAAATTTAGAACTGATAGGATTTATTTATTTATTAGATTTATATACCGTGCCATCTAGCAACAAGGCCACTCTGGGCAATTTAACCAAATTTAAACAGATTTAAACAAATAGAGAATACAAAACATATAACAGTTCTAAACAGAAATAGCTTTCTCTTTAGCAGCGAGGCATGGGAACTAATGGGGGAGAATACCTCTGAATATCACTTAAAATACAGGCAGATATATATTGGAGAGTTCATTCTTCTGGCAACTCAAGTTGTTTAGATCAGTGTTGAAACCTTAACTTGGACTTAACAGAACAGTAGACAACTACACTGTACAGGATGTTATGTTGCCAGATACATTAATACTTTTGTTTACGAGTATAATTCGTTCCAGAAACATGCTTGTAAACCAAAACACTGATCTATCAAAGCAAGTTTCCCCATAAGAAATAATGGAAACTCAGATGATTCATTCTGGGGTCCCATAGAACACATAATGTACACACAAAATGCCCAAACTCACAAAGTTGGCTAGAAGTCCTCATCCATACCATGGTTTAGGTACCTGGCTGAGGAATCTCCCTGGCTTGAGACTAACAACTGGATTTTACTCTGTATTTTCAATGTGAGGATAATAAAATGCAATTAGTAGCCCTATACCAGTGTTGACAAACCTATGGCATGGGTGCCAAAGGTGGCACTTGGAGCCCTTTCTGTGGGCACCCGGCATCACCTATTCACAGCCACCTTTATTCAGGTTAAATTGCTGTATTGGCACTTTGCAAAAACAATTAGTGCGTTTTGAATCACAGTTTGGGCACTCAGTCTCTAAAAGGTTTGCCATCACTGCCCTATATACACTTGACTAGATGCCCCATGACTAGAAATGGTTTGAAAAAAAAAGGTTAAAAACAAATTAAATATAAATATAACTATGAAGAAAAATAAAACAATAATCTGCACTCCCCTTTGAAAACGTTTCTGGCTGGTGCAAGGGAGACTTTTATTCCTCTCTCTTCCCTCTGCTTTGGAGGCAGCATAAGACAGAATGTTCTAGACAATCACCCGTTCTAGACAATCACCCACAATCCAGCAGGGGGAGGTTAGGGTTAGGGCCACCATTGGCTCACTTGTGATCATGTGATCTGATCCAGTGCTTCTATATCAAGATATTGCTTGTTGATCAAGGCAAAATTGAGAAATGTTTGCTTGTCTTAGAAAACACTCTTAAACCAAGTTACTCTTTTTAATATATACATATACAGTGAACCCTTGTATAACAAACAGCATGTATAACATAAAATTTGTACAACATAAAAAATTCTGGAGATAGGGGAAATTTGCTTAACATAATCGCCTATGGGGAAAATCCGTACAACATAAAAATGGGATTACTCCATTTTCAGTGCATTCCTATGGGAATTTGGATAAAGGAATATTTGCTCAACATAATTTCATTTGGAATGAATTAATTCCTTTATACAAGGTACCACTGTATATATATATAATTAAATTATATTCATTCATTCATTCATTCATTCATTAAATTATATAAATATAATACAAAAAACATAAGACCTTATACAAAAAAGATATAAAAAAAGGAAAAACATTAACCTAAACTCATAACAAAAACCAATACAGTGCAACCCACCACCCACTTGGGATTTGACCAAACTTGTAACTCTTAAGATATCAACCAGCCCATTCTCTCCAGAAATACACTGAATCTTCTCTGGGTATATACCCTCTACCTTTTTGAAATACATATATAGTAACCGCCGTCTATTGCGGGGGTTAGGGACCCGACCCAACTGCGATAATTGAAAATCTGCAATATGCGGATTGAGCTTGGGTCAGGCCTAGGGGTTGCATGTTTAAAGACATTTTAAACATCACAGACCACTTCTCCCAACCCAAGGGGTGCGGGGGAATGGCGCACAATGTTTAAAATGTCTTTAAGCAATGGAACCAAGCACTTGGCTTTTGTTTCCCCACCCCACAACCATATTTAACAACACCATTTGTGGGGACATTTGCATCCCTTTCCCTAGAATTTCATGTATTTCATTAAAAACCAATTGTCCATTCCATTTCCTTAACGAAAAACATCAACCACATACGTAAATATGTTCCTTTTTCTTTTTTACACCTCCAGCATATTGAAGCTATGTCTGTATTTATTATATTTAACCTCATAGGTGTTATTTACCATCTCCAATATTCTTTAGAACAATTTTCTTTTGCTTTCACTGACATATTTTCATTATTCTTTTATTCCACATTTTCTCCCATTCTTCTTCTTTTATTTCTTTAATACCTTCTTGCCATATCTCTTTTAACTTATTTCCTTTGAATTCCTCACTTATATATCTCACTCACTATACCTTTTCTCTGTTCTTTATTCTCTATCTTATCTATAATTTCTTCAAACTTAGTCAACTTTCTACAATCTCCTACTTTTATCCATTCTTTGGTCCATTTGGGCCAAGTTATTCTAAAACCCAGTTATTCCTGTACTGAAAAAAAATAAATTAAAATAATTCTCTTTTCCCAATATTAACAATAAAATTCATTCCAAATTAAGCCATTGATTACAACTGAGAAGCTGATTCTGCTGTTCACTGAACAGCTGTTAAGTAATCAAAACATTTGTCCAGGAACAAATACAAAAGTGACAAAACATTGACAATACTTAAAGGAATGAACAATTCATACAATTATAGACAGAAGTATTTTTCCCCTAAGATTTTAAGGACCAACTACTCTATGAAGCTTTCCAGAGTGTCACAGCCGTAAAACTCCTATAAGCTTCACCAGAAGCATGCTTAATTCTTACTTTGTTATGCCAAGCTCTTATTCTACAGTTAATCTCTTTATAATGAACTTAATCCCATTAGCTGCAAAGAACAGCTAAATGTCAAAGTAATTGGATAACAGCCTTACATTTCGTAATTATTTCATTATAGCTGTAGACTCTCCACAGAGGTGTATGCTACTGCTTGGCAGCACACTAAAACAAGCTCCTTGTTTACTTTTTGCATGTTGCCAACACAAGGTTTTCTAGGATGTTAAATATGATGTGCAGAAGCATCCTAACGATAGCAATGAAACTACAGCACACAAACAATTGCTGATCGTTATTTTCTGGCAACTGTAAACTGTATTTAAGTCCCGTATTTAAGTCAACCTCTCAGAAACAAACCTCTCAGAAACAGCTATAAAAAGGCCTTTCTGAGTTGTTAGTACACAACTTGAGCATCAAAGGCTTGCCTTTAAGCAGCCATTCTGATTTCATGACAAATTCCTCTGTTCATTCAAATCAAACACCACTGGCGTGCCAGTGAGAGGGGATGTCCTTCCAAGGACATGCCTGTTTTCCCTGACATGGTCTGCATACAATGGATTAGGTGACGTACAATATTAAGAACCAAGTAGGTATTTTGTCTAACACACACGGCACCTGTTCCTCAGTCCTCTGGAACACTTTCTAAACAGGGCCTGCCACGTTAACTGTTTTCACTGAGACGGAACGCTAAAGACGGTCAAATTTTTGTAGAAGACATTCAGAATTAAATGTTGGGCTTGTTTTTGATAGGCCACGAAAAGAACAGCATTCACATTGGAGTTTCTAGCCAGATGTATGTTTCCCCTTCTTTTTGGTGGAACAACAGTGACATCCAGGGGAAAAACAGTGTGATCACAGGTGAAACGTTTCATTAAAATATATTTTATTCAGGGGAGCTAATATGGTTACATCTTACAGAAAGCTAAGCTTTTCAAACAACATCACTGTGCGTTTTTTTCAGTCTAATCTCTGTATATCTTGGAATGAAAAATTCCCCCACTATGGTTAGATGTCTGCCCATCTTCTTTTCCTTCTTTCTTTCACTTCCTCCTCTCCCATTGAAGGATGCCATCACAGCTATCAAGCTATCTTGACTATAGATTGCCCTTATTTTGTACTTTGTGCTATCTTTTGTACCTCCATGGTAGCCGACCACCCCTCTTGGAGACAGGATAGTTCAGTAGCAACATGTCAAGACTGACTTGAGTGAGACACTCTTTTCTGTAATCCAAATCTGCTTGGCATCTGATAGTCTGGTTCTGCATAGCATAGTACTATTACAATAGGGTTATGTTCCAATAGGGTTATGTTCCCCTCCGAGGCAGGAGCCACTAATTCTAATCCCCTGAGGAAGACTGATCAACATAAAAAAACCCAAACCTAAATACAGGTATCATTTGCTCTTCTTATATATATAGAAGACACACACACACATACTTAGGTGAAGGAAAGGCTAGGGTGGATAACAAAATTACCCATTCTTTATTCTTCCCTTTAAAAAAGTTACAATCCATCTCAAAATACTCATGTTGGGTGCTTTCATTCAGCAAATCAGGTGTCAGCTATACTGATTGATAATATCCCATACTTTAGGACAAGAATAATGAAAAATAAAAATAAAAGTACTGTAAATAATAGTACTTTATTAAAAGAAACAGTGTCCCTCGTGCTCCCAAATAATTAAAAATAAACTTATAGGACATGAATGATGATTAAACTAAGGAGCAAATGCTTCTTTAAAATGCAGTACCACAAATGTCTGAACATAATGAAATTGTAAAACCAAAATCTACTTTTCCAGGTCTCCAATAAAGTTGTTTGCCTGAAATATATATATATATATATTACTTGGACTGACATTCCGTTGTAAAAATGATGATCACAATAAGGTCTTAAAACAAAACTCAAGAGTGATGTAATGCACAGCAAGGAAGAGGACAATCCTCTTTGTTTCGCTAAAAAGGTTCTGCATCTCTTTGTATCAGCTGAGGATGGATGTTCAAACTGTGTCCAGATCAGGACATTGAACTGTAAAAAGGGTGGCGGACAGGGGACAACAAGGTCCTGTCAGTGTCTGTCACACTGTGTGTCGCTTTTACTGGTCAGTGCCCTTGTGCTGTCAAATCAAAGCATGAGCACATTGGTGTTCTCAAAGTTCACCCACTAAGGTGCCTATGGCCTCCTAATAATGCAAATTGAAGTCACCCTGTAGGGGCAGCAGTCACCACCTGTGTAATGGCGGCAGGAGGTACACTCAGCTTTATATTTGGCATGGTCTTTTGTCATACCAGCATTGTCTAGTTGCTCCAACAGAAGACAATGTGTAAGTGAGTCCTACATTTTATGGCTAGGTATCCAGTGATATATGGGATATCAAACGGAAGTTATTATTAATAAAGCACTCCTTGTAAAAAAAGGGGGTGGGGAGCCATTATTGGACATTATCCTGTGATCTGAAAAAGAATCCCTCAAAATCCAGACTAGAGGTTGATGCTGTAGGGAAGTAGCTTTTATTTAATGACCTTCACTGCCTCCAGTCTGCTATGGGCTAGCTGCCACTATTTAAAGTGATACTTCCGCTGCACTTGTGGGGATACAAACTCCAACTCTATTCACCTCATAAAGAGATTGCCTGTTGTGTACCAAGCTTAGTAGGAATGTTTATTTATGAAGTTATAGCTCTGGCGAGAACATAGCATGCCATAATAATAACAATAATGACTCCCCCTGCTTGGTTTAACAGTGTGTTCATTTGCCAAACACACTCTCCCCTTACCTTCTGTCACATAGATCAGCCCCCGTTGGGCTAAATAATAGTACTTTAATGTTTCCTTCTGAGTTAGGAAAACAGGCATTTAGGGTGTTTTCCTCCCTTGGGTTGTAGTGACCAATTTCAGCAGCTGGATTTCTAATGGGAGAGTAGTTTCATGTGGTCATTGTGCATCGTTTTGCACACCCTTTCTGTTATTATTAATGCCACTTTATTATGATAAAATTAATATTGTGCAGGAACAGATTATCCTAACTACTACTGGTGTGACACTGGTGTTTGTAAGCATGTGTCTCCTCGCAGCCTTTTGCCTTTGTTGCTGGCAAACCTCCTTTCTTTGCTAGCTTTCTAATTGATTGGCTGTATAGCTCAGTGAGCAGGAGTAGGGTTTAGGAGTTCAGTTCTCCGTTTCTCCAGGAGAAGCAGCAGCCTGCACAGCCTGGAGTAGGCTGTGTATAGTCCCAGAGCACCCTCAGAAGAAGGGAGTGGTGAAGCACTCCTGATTAGTTTATACTAAGAGGACCCTGCAAGAAACAGCAGATGTAAGAACTACAGACGGGCACAAAATGAAAAACAAAACACTGCTTCATCGTTTTGTTACGCAGTGAAACATTTCGTTACAAAATGAAATGGTAGAAAGGTGTTTCATTACGAAACAAAATGAAATGCCATTTTCCCATCTAAGAATGAAGCAATTCGTTCTACACAAAATGGCAGGGGAGCTTCCTCAAACACTTCTCTGTAAGCTCCTGAAATCTGGAAAGGTTTGGGGATCAGGAAGCCGAGTTATTAAACTCCAAAGGGGGTCCCTTAGGAAAAAAACATTCTAATTGAATCGGGAAACTGCAACCCACCCCCCATGGGTAAGTGATTAGTGGCCTGGCTTCCGAATCCCGATTCAATTAGAATGATTTTTCTTCCTAGGGGCACCCCTTTGGAATTTAATAACTCAGTCCCCTGGGCCCAAAACATATCCAAATTTAGGGGATTTATGGGGAAGAGCTTGGGGAAGCTCCCCAGTGATTTTGGTGCTGAACACACATGGCTGTGACACCTATTTTGGAGTATATATGTACAAAATACATATAAGCCGAATCAGGGTTGTATAGCTTGCATATGTCTGTGAAGATTCTTAGTCATCCGGGGAGTTTATCTGGAAATTGAGTCATGGCTACTGGACTTCTTTTTCTTGAGAGATAAAAACATTTTGCTGCTCATCCAGTTTCATCAGTCTGAATACAGCTAGTTTGAGTCCCCCATCTTATAGTCAGCTTTGACCTCTTGTCACCTTGGTCTGAAATAGTCTCATAAGATGAACAATGGCCTGAATAGGCTCATTAGGTAGACAAACAGTATCAACAGCCTTAAGGTGAACAAAGGCCTAAGGTGCTACTTTATGAGATGCAGGACTCACAACTAACTTTTTCAGTACTGATTTGTTAAGATAAATTACTAGTTTCTAGGTGTGGTATCTGTATCTAAAATGTACAAACATGTTCTGGTTCTCCAACCCTGCAGTACATTCGCTCAACAAAACTAACTGCTTAAGTATTTATTCCACTGATTTCAGTGTTATGTTTTGATTGCAGGCAGTCCTTTCCTGCTTATTACCTAACAAGCCTATTCAGGCCATTGTTCATCTTAAGAGCCCATCTCAGAACAGGGTGACAAGAGGTCAAAGCTGACTATAAGATGGAGGACTCAAACTAGCTGTATTCAGACTGATGAAGCTGTTTGGATGAGGAGCAAAACATTTCTATCCCTCAAGAAAAAGAAGTCCAGTTGCCATGACTCAACTTCCAGATATAGCTTCCATAATGAATCTTAGAACATGGTCTGTGAATACAGTGATTGCTTCTGGTCTGTGGCCCCCTTCAAATGTTCCAACCTTCCCCAAGGGGCCTGGGTATGTTCTAGATCACTCTCTGAGCAGTTTACAACATACATATGCAGCTAACACTATCCCCTGATGAACTGTGCTCTCTGTGCATTCATTTTGCCAACGCTGAAAGGATGAAAGGATGAGACAACCTTGAATCAGCCACCTGAACACATCAGGATCTAAGTCAGACTGTAAGCTTTGTGCCAAGGAGCTCACTACCTTTTTCTAAAAGTTGTCTTGAAAAGAAGCCATTTCTAACTTCCTCCCTCCTCCTCCCCCTTCCATGTTCCTTAATTTTGGGGTATAAAAGAATATTCTTGTATATATTTTAGAGTACAAGTAAGTGCAAACTATATCACCCTACACCTGTCTAATTTTTTGTTTTTGTTCCACTCATGGGCCAAAAAAAGAAAAAGAAAAAAAAAAGATAGCAAATGCAAATGAGGTGTACTGTTTCTCTGATGAAGACCTGTCTAGTCTTCCAGGTACTAATTAAGAAGTACATCACTTTTAGGCAACATTGTTGGTTAAAATGCTATTATATCCAGCAAGTTTAATGCTAGAGAATCACATGAATTTATCATATATTTTGCTCTATAAGATGCACCTGACCATAAGACATACCGAGGTTTTAGAGGAGGAAAACAAGAAACAATGTTTAGCCTAAGGTTTCATGGCGGGGGAATCCTGGCTGCAAAAGGGGAGGGCAGAGGCTCCGTGGAGGAGACCTCCTTGCAAATGAGGTGATCTTTGACTGGGGAATCCAGGCTGCAGCAAGGGAGGCTCCATGGAAGCCTCTTTGCAAACAAGGTGATTAGAACAGTGGAATCCAGGCTGCAGCAAGGGATGGGAGAGGCTCTGTGCAGGTAACTTCTCTCTAAATTAAAATGTGTGATATATATGTAGGGAGACTACTGTATTCACTATATAAGATGCACAGACATTTCCCCTTACTTTTAAGTGGGGGAAGTGTGTCTTATAGAGCAAAAAATATGGTAAGTGCTGTTGAACATATGGCAGCTTATATGTTTGACATGCATTCCTGAAACACAGCACCCTTGAAAAATAGCCACATTCATCACACATGAAAAGCTATGACAATGATTGCTTCATCTATATATAAAATGTTAACAGTGATAAATTATTTAATTTACATGGAGTGTTACATGCAAAGGGGCAAAAGGCCGATTTTCATGTGAGCCAGGTTTTGATTTATTTCCAGCTACATGAAAAAACTCATATTATTTCTTACGATTCCAAGTATTACAGCTGTAACAACTTTATTACTGAATCTTTATGTATGTTTACATTTTTAGCTGATTGTTGGCATTGCAGCCACATCTGGTACCATTTCTCTTGACTTGCCTTATTATTCCTTTCAGCAGACTCCCCCAGTGAGCTGATCAAGGATTTTCAAAAAGACCAGGGAGCTTCCTCTCCCCTTCATCTCCCCCCACCCATCAAATATTTAAGTGTCTCACACTTTTTTAACCTTTTACTAAACATCCAAAGGGCCAGCACGTTGCACTTTTCCTACCCTTCTGCGATCCTTCCCCCACCTCTGCTGGTGCTGAAAGATGCTGATTCTGCCTTTCTGACATCCTTCCCAGTCTCTTGCTCCAAATACATCCCTGTTCCACTATAAACCCCAACGTGGCCTCATTAACTCTGCTCATCTGCATGTTTATGCATACTTTCTTATAATCAGCAATTCCTAATAAATTATTTTTTCCTCTAGTCCAGTTTGACTACAGACAGTGTCATTTGTACAGCCTAGCATTGAAATCGGAAGCCAAATTTGCTTTGCACAATTACAATCAAAATTCATTCAATTTTTATGCCAGGTTATGTTATAAATTAGCACCCTGTTTCCATTACAGTTGCCCTTGTTACTATACCATTTAATAAAACATGGTGACAGTTGTTGTAGGCAGATGGATAAACTGAAGATTCATAGCAAAGTCTGAAGTTTTGTAGTGTTTTTGACTCTTAGTCAAAGTCTTACTCAGCTTCAGACTCTGTTGCTATTAAGGAATTACATTTATTTTTCAAGAAGACCCAAGAAGATGTGTCATGTGTCCCAGGTAAAGTGATGGAAACCATCTAAAAGATAAAATTAATAGGCACACAGAAGAGAAGGTGCTGCTGAAGGAGAGCCAACATGGCTTTTGCAAGGGCAAATCATGCCTTGTTAATCTGTTGGAATTCTTTGAAAGTGTCAACAAGCATGGGGATAGGGGATATCCAGTTGACCTTGTTTATCTGGACTTTCAGAAGGGTTTTGATGAAGTCCCACACCAAAGGCTCTTGAATAAACTTCCCCATCATAGAATCAAGGGACAGGCCTTGTCCTGGATCAGGAACTGGCTAAGGGACAGGAAACAGAGGGTAGCACTAAACTGACACTTCTCCAAGTGGAGAGAGGTAAAAAAAAATGGGGTCCTCAAGGTTCAGTACTGGGACCCCTGCTTTTCAGCCTCTTCATAAATGACCTAGAAGTAGAAGTAAACAGCAAGGTAGCCAAATGTGCTGATGACACAAAATTATACAGGGTATTAAAAACTGAGAGAGATTGTGAGGAGCTCCAGAGGGATCTCTTGACACTGGGGGAGTGGGCAAAGCAATGGCAAATGAGTTTCAACATTAGTAAGTGCAGAGTGATGTACGTTGGGGTAAAAAACCCCAATTTATAAACTGATGGGGTCTGAACTCTCTGCAACAAACCAGGAAAGGGACCTTGGTGTCCCGGTGGACAGCAGTACTGAAAAAAGCAAACTCAATGCTAGGGATCATTAGGAAGGGTATAGAAAATATGTCAGCAAGTGTCATTTTGCCTCTTTATAAATCAATGGTGAGTCCCCATCTGGAGTAATGTGTACACTACAGTTCTGGTCACCATACCTCCAGAAGGATATCGTGGAAATGGAAAAAGTACAGAGGGGGGCAAGCAGAATCATTAGGGGACTGGACCACCTTCCTTACCATCTGAGGCTACAACGGCTGGGCCTCTTCACTCTTGAATGACGGCGCCTAAGAGGTGACCTGATTGAAGTTAATAAAATCATATGTGGCATGGACAAAGTAGATAAGGAAAAACTGTTTTCCCTATCACACAACACTAGAACTAGGGGCATTCCATGAAACTTTTGGGAGCTAGTTCTCAAACAAATAAGAGAAAATACTTTTTCACCCAGGGGATCAGTGGTCTGTGGAACTGCCTGCCAGAAGAAGTGGTGACGTCAGCCTTGACAGCTTTAAGAAAGAATTGGACACATTAATGGAGAAGAAGATTATCAACGGCTATCTTTATGGATAACTAGGGACAACCACCGGGTTGGAGAGATAGGCAGGATATCTCTCAATGCCATTTGCAGGGAATCATAAGCAGGTGAAGACATCTGCTTGGGAATACCCTGAAGCAAATAGTGAGCCACTGTGTGAGACAGAATGCTGGTCTGGATGGGCTCTCGTCTTTCCAGCAAGGCTGTACTGATGTTCTTGTGATGCTGCAGGATTTTTTTTACCAAGCTGGAAAGGACTGCCTGCCACCAAAACATAACTCTGAAATCAGTGGAATAAATACTTAAACAGTTAGCTTTGTTGAGCGAATGTGCTGCAGGGTTGGAGAACCAGGGCATTTTGTACATTTTAGATACAGATACCAAACCTAGAAATTAGTAATTTACCTTAACAAATCAGTACTGAAAAACTTCTCACTTAGGCCTTTGAAAAGTTCAGTTTTGTCAGACTGTGGAAATTTAATTAGGGGACAATTGGTGGGCAACTCTGGGCAAAATGTTTCCAGCTCTCATTTCCCTTCTACCATTCTTGGCATCTCTGAACTTTGAGTAGACAGAGATGACTGACGAAACAAGAAAAGGGGCCACTTCTTGTGCCCAACCTGTTTGGAGGAGGCTCTTGCAGGCAGCACTGAAACAAACCAGTGCATTTAAGATGGCAAGTTTTTCTTTTTCTAAAGGCTGGCTATTACTAACACAAACCTAACTAGAGATGGGGATGAATCAGAAAAAAATGTGATTCATTTTGACTCATGATTGATCAAGATCAACAAATCACACAAAATGAATTTACTTTTTTTCCTGACAAATTTGTAAATTTGTTTCCCCTTAAAAATCCTATAAATTTGCCTGCAAGGCACCTAGAGACATCAAATTTTCAGAGAAGTTTCCTATGGCTCTCCTCTACAATGCCTCCCAGTTATGTGAAGAATGAGTTTCAGACATCTGGGTTACACATCCTCAAACTGGGTATCTAACTTTCCCCCTAGGAAAGTGCCCTTTAGCAACTGGGTTGGGGAAATTTGAAGGCATTGTACTCAGGGAAGCATTCCTGCAAATTCAGCATCTCTCGATGCCTTGGGGACCATTCTATAGCTCAATGATTCAACAAATTAACAAATCACCAAATGTATTCATTGGGAGAATCAATTCATATGAAAGCAAATAGGCAAATTAGTGATTTTTGAATGAATTTTAAATTCATTTTTAATTCATTCCCATCCCAAAATCTGCAATGCATACATGGCCCTTTCCATTGTCCTCTAACCCATTTCACTTGCCTTTCAGCAATGACAGGGAGAGGTAAAGCAAGCAGCTACACTACACTACACTAGATCTTAGCCGACAGGCCAGAAGCAAGCAGCTTAACAGTAATGCCTCTCTCATGGTAGGGAATGAGCAAGTCAAAAGAGAAACAAAGAAGGAAATCCCACTTTGTGGTCCATGCAAGAAAGTCCCAATCTCACCTGTTGTCTGTCTTCCACTTCCCCAAAGGAATGCCTACACCAGGGGAGATTTAAAAGATAACTCTGTTTGTGAGGTCAGCCTGCAGTTGTAAGATTTTTTTTCTTTTACAAGTGCACAAACTAAAGAGGGAACAGGATCACACACAATGAACTTCGTGACGACATTGATTTCACCAACGCTCACAGATGTGATGTCCCAAGACTACTGCTTATCTGTCTGCAGAACAAACTCGGGAGTTCTTTCATCTATTCCAGCTGTAAAGTTCTTCTTGTTCTAGCTGACACAGTCTCAAACCAGAACATTAGTAGGTTAGTGGGACAAGTCAGAGTGGATGTATAACTAACTTTGAAAAATCCTTCAGAAACAGGATGGAAGAACTGTAGATATGTGATGCCATGAATATATACGGATAAAAACACGGAAGAACAATGGCTTTATATATTGTGCTATACAAAAAGCAGGCAAAATATATGTTCTACAACTGTAAAATGGCAGGATTCCACGAACCAGCTTTAGATGAGATTGCTTTCACACTGTGTGTGTGTGTGTGCGCGCGCACGCACGTGTGCGCCTGTGTGCCTGAACACATACACACTTGAACATGCATTAGTTATTATATTCTTTTGATGGTGGTCAGCACTAACAGCTATTACGTTGATTGTGGTGTGAAAATCATTTGATTTATTATAGAAATAAATATTCCTAATATTATAAAAGTGCTTTTCTTTGCATTGAATATTATGGTACTGTTTTATTTTCTGCAGCAACAGGATTTGTTGCCTAAAATCATATAGTGCATGCATACTCAAGCACACACAAATACATAGACATATTTTTCCCCTGAATGCTCACAAACTTTGAAAGGATAAAGCAGGGACATCCAGATGTTTTCTATTGATGTCTGCCTTGAAGACTAGCCTTTAACTAGATCCGTTTATTTGTATAACGTTATCATGAGCTGTCTACATTGTTTCTCATGGCAAAAACACTGCCAAAAGAGTTTACACGTCAAACAGGAATGGAATGAGGGTAGGTGTTAATAGATGCCACAACCATATTTAGTGAGGAGACTCACTAGACAGTTCCTGCATATAACTGTGAGCCATTGTATAAATTCTGAATTAAAAGGGTAAAGGTTTTCCCCGCACATGCATGCTAGTTGTGTCCGACTCTAGGGGCAGTGCTCATCTCCGTTTTCAAGCCAAAGAGCCCATGTTGTGCAAGTCTGTGGCCATGTGGCTGGCATGGCTAAACACATTTCTAAACACTGTTTACTTTCTTGCTTTTTATGGCGGTACCTATTTATCTACTTGCATTTACGTGCTTTTCAAACTGCTAGGTTGGCAGGAGCTGGGCTTAACAGCAGGAGCTCACTCTGCTGCCTGGCACCTGGAGTTTGAAATGCTTTGCAGCTGACAGTTTCAGAGCTCTAGGCCACTAAGCCACCAGCCTCCCCCCCCCTAAATTCTGACTTATGGCACCCCTATTCAGAGCTTTCCAGGTAGATAATACATAGAAGTGGGTTACTGTACTTTCTCCTTCTTCTGGGGGGTGGGATCCTGGGACTGTGCAGCTTTCCCAAGGCCACACAGGCTGGCTCACTGGGATGCACAGGGCAAAACTGAAATGCCTCAACCCATGGCTCTGCAGCCAAACACCTAACTCACTGATTAAGTTCTTTCCCCCCCCTAAATGCAAATATTAATGTAAAATAGAATTGTAGAAACAAGAGTAAAAATAAAATCTCTCACACATACTTACTTTCCTTCACAGTTGTAAAATAATGGATAAAACCATTATATACCAGGTAAACAAATGAGGAAGGCAAAAAGATGATGGAGCAGAATCCCACATGAGATGATCAATGAAGTCCTATGAAACGCAAGTTTCAAAATGTGACTCTGCCATGAAGTTCAATGAGCATACTGCTTTCTTAGCCTACCTCGCCAGGTTGTTGTGGACATGAAGATGACTTTAGGCTTTAGAGAGAGAGGAAAAGAATAAAAATATAGCAAAAGCCATGATTTGGACAAACCACCCACCTTTAGAGTGACACAAGAGATGGCCTTCTCTGTCCCTGCTCCCAGTCTGTGGAGTGCTCTCCTCTGAGGTTAGGTCTGACCCCTCCTTCCTTTTAAGCTTCTGCCAATGGTTGAAGAACCACCTCTTCATGTGGTGTTTTTAATTACCATACCTGACCTGAATGTTGATTTTTAAGTGAACAAGTTTCCTTTTAATATCTTAAATGTGTGCAATCATTTCATGCCTTTTAATTGCTATTATATTTTACTGTTGTTCAAATGTGTAATTGATTGTGTTGTTACGTTAAAAAGAATACCTGTGAGCTACCCTGAGTCCCCTCATTGGGAGAAAGGTGGCCTAGAAATGTGACAAACTAAATAAATAATTTAAAAAAAACAAAATGTACATGTGCACACAGAGAAACAAACACACACACTTACATACACAGATTTTTTTAAAATCTAAATTTGGCTCAAGTCAAAAAGAGACTCAAACCAGTGTTAAGAACCAGTTGCTTCACTTTCCACTTATTACTTCAGTAAAGTGTGAAACAGATTAAAAGAAGTAATCTGAAGTACATACCATGGCAGAAATAAGATTTTTAATTTTAAAACGGTGAAGAATTATCTAGCACAGTAATACCTTGGTTTAACAGTAACTTGGTTTGAGAGCATTTTGCAAGACAAGCAAACATTTCTTCTAAATTTTGCCTTGATCAAAAACAATGTCTTGATATACAATCACTGGAGCAGGTTACATGATCACAAGTGAGCCAATGGTGGCTCTCTCATCCTCTCTCATCCTGCTGCATGATGGGTGATTGTATAGAACATTCCGTCCCAGCAGCCTCCAAAGCAGAGGGAGGAGAGAGGAATGGAGGTCTCCCTTGCACCAGCCAGGGATGTTTTCAAAGGGGAGTGCAGGTTAGCTATTTATTTCCTTTATATTTATATTTCAACATTATTTCTTATTTTTTCAAACAATTTCTAGTCATGGGGCAGCTGGTTAAGTGTACATAGGGTTACTAATTGCATTTTATTATTCTCACATTGAAAATACAGAGTAAAACCCAGTTGTTCGTCGCAAGCCAGGCAAATTCCTCAGTCAGTTACCTAAACCATGGTGTGGGCATGGACGTCAAGCCAACTTCTTTTATGAGTTTGGGCATTTTGTGTGTACAGGATGTGGTCTATGGGACCCCAGAACGAATCATATGAGTTTCTATTATTTCTTATGGGGAAATTTGGTTTGATATAAAAGTGTTTTAGTTTACAAGCATGTTTCCAAAATGGATTATGCTCATAAACCAAGATATTACTGTACCTAGAACTCTGCTATCCTGAAGTTTGATGCCCTTTTCTTAAAATATATATTTTAAACAACTTCAGTGTATTAAGTACATGAATGCATATATATCTAGTTCCACAGAAAGGAATATGCAACATAATGTAGTATCTGGAATGCATTTTGAACATGTTCATATAGGATGATATCACAAGCATCTTAAAATGTTCGACATATGGTAATGGTTTTCTACATTCCTCACCCAGGGTGCATGAAACTTTACTGAATCCTGATAATTTCAGTAAGGGAACTGAAAGGAGATTTAAAACCTAGATTAAGAAAGTTCTGAATGTAAGCATCCATTAACCTAGAATTTATTCCCCCCCATCATTAAAGAAATGCACTAAAGATGCAATAAAAAGGTATTCCACAAACGTTTTGAAGATAACACTTAAGTGGTGCAGAGATGTGGACACGGCACTCACAATTAGTCATTGTAATGGCAGTCCTCCTTCAGCACACACTTGCATGTTTCATGAACCCAGAAAAATTGGCGTCGCGACTAAATGAACAGATGCAACTACTAAAGTAGCTACTTGTGCCTCTTCTAGTCTTCTGTCATACTGAGCCAAGGCATTTCTACAGAGCACATTGGAACATTACCTCCTCGGTGTGACAGGCAGGCATTTCCAAACTCTTCTGTGAGATATTCATGTTGGGAAACCATTCTTTTCCCCTTCTTTAACACTTGAGAGTAGACATGGGCACGACTCGGCGAAATTTCTGTTTCCGTTTCCGTTTCTCGTTTCTGTTACGTAACGGAAACGGTAACGATAATTAAGCCGTCAGAACTGGAACTCGAACCGAAAAAAGAAAAATTTGGTCGGGTTTTTCGTTTTCGTTTGTGGCATCGCGGCGATCGCGCAATGCGAAGCACAGAAAAAGTTTTTAAAAGTTTTTTAAAAAACTCCCGACTCCTGGCCAAAAAAGCAGGCGAAAATATGCCTGCCTGAGGCTTTGCCACCTACCAGAGGGGTGGTTTCTGGGGGGTCCCCGGCCTTTCCCCCCCTCTTCTCCTGTCCTGGGCTGCTTGCACCAGGCTGGGGGGGGGTCATCCTCGTCGTCTCGCCATGCCATGCGGTGGGGGGGATCCAAAATGGCAACCACATTTTTTCTTTTGAAATCGTGGTCAAAAAACACACCAAATCACCACAGAAACATGTGAAAATTATTTATTTTAAATGCCTGAATTTTAATAGTAGCAGCAGTGGGGTTTTCTATAGCAATAAAACGTCGTATTGATTTTATTTTATTTTATTTTTTATTTTTTTAGACCTGCCCATTTGGGCTGGGCATGGGATGGGACCATGCAATTTTTTGAACCATTCCACCAATGGCATCGCCAGGTTTTTGACTGACACTTCTGGATGTCTCGGAGGGCATAAAAAGCTGAGGCACCTTCCAGAAATTGCAGTTGGGTGTATGGATGTGGTTGAGGGAGGAGGGCTGGCTGCTGGTGCTGGTGTGATCCGATCAAGATTGAGGAGGGAGGCTGGAGACTGGAGGCTTTAGGATTTAAGTTAGGCAGGCAGGGAGGGAATTGAATTTAGAAAATAATTTCTTTGATTCCCTGCAGCTTTGTCTGTTGAAGGGAATAGCAGTTTATTCTTTATTTCTTCTCTGGCAGTTTGTGAGGATTTTTTTCCTGATATTGGATAAAGGGGGAGGTTCGGCTGGGAGTGGGAGGTGTGGATTTATTTTAATTATATATTATATACTACCATTTATTTTCTATTTTCCCAACTTCAATTTGTTTGCACACACACACATTTGGGGTGCAAGCCAAGAACAGAACCTCTATCCTAAGTGATATGCTAACTGCCCACTCGCCCGCCCGCCTGCGCCGCCACCCGCCTGAGGCCTGCGCCGCCGCCCGCTCGCCCACCCGCGCCTCCCGCTGCTGCTGTCACCACCTGAACATGCCCCCACCACCACCACCCGCCCGCACCTAGGGTGCAAAAACACCTAGTGTCGGCCCTGATTGTGGGACGCCCCTATGCTCTGGGAAGTCAAATCGCGCTAAATCGCGATGGAAACGACAAACGACAAACGAAATGACGAAATGACAAAGTTTTGAAAAATTTCGCGACAAACGGAAATGACACGAAACGGACCCGTTCCAACAAATGAAAACTCGAAACATCATTTTTTTCTGGTTGTGCCCATGTCTACTTGAGAGCTCTGAGCAGTTCATCTAATTTCATTCTCAACTTTGACACCACTTACTATAATTTAGATGCCTCTGGGAAACTAAGTTATGCATAAATAATGGAGGCAGGGAGGAGAAATAAAGACAAGAAATGTCCAGGTGTTCCTCGTATCAAGGGGTAGCCATACAATGACTCAGCCTTGCCAGGTACCGCCATTGATACTTCTCATATTTCTTTCCGCAACCTATTCCAAACACCACTTTTGTCTTTTCCAGCTTTGCAAAGTAATGTTGTCGTTGCTTAACAAAATGCACAACTGACTGGAAATCTGTAAGGCGCCCCGTAACTGTAAATGAGTTTCAATTGTGTAACACTCCGATAAAGAAAGAAGACTGGTAATAGTTGGAGGAAAGTGGGTGAACAGGCCACCGATAATGTTGTTCTGCCATCCGTCTCAGAGCAGCCAGGTGCTGTTAGCATGAGAACCCCAGATTCCTTTGGACAGCTCTCCTCTGACTTTGGGAAGAAAAAACGAACACCTTACATGACAAGCAGAGGCTGGTGGCCCCCGAAGACATGATGAGCTATGCCCTTTGGAGTAATCTTTCTGGAGAAGAATGCTAAGTGAAACCACATGCAGCCAAGACAATTTTAAAGAAACATTTTGTAATCCTTATCAGTAGATATCCCATGAAAAACAAAACTCACATACTGCAAAGAACATTTTGCCCTGCTCAGTCTTTTGGGTCGTCATCACTGCACAGAGGCTTAAATGGTGACATATAAAATCCATGAATCACGATTGCAACTAACCGTTCCCTATTTTTCAACTCAGACTGACTGACTGATGACTTATTTATTGGATTTCTATACTGCCCCATCTTACTACCAGACTACATTATGTCATTATGTTCCACTACCTACGTGGAGCCCTTTCATTTTGCTGCCTATGCATTGCAGGAAATACCTGAAGACACCTCAGCACATTTCCCAAACTGGCACTTCCCAAAAAGGTTGCATTAAACTCTGGTAATCTCCAGCCATTCTGGTCACTGCATTGATGGAAACTACCTTCAACACTTTTGAAGGGTGCCAGTCCAGAGGAGGCTGAACTTTCTTTTTCTATAAGAATACTGCTACTTTTATTTACCTCTGCATATTATCTTTCCACTGATGTGCCAACTGTATGTAATTTAATCAGGAGATCTTTCAGGGAAAAGAGCAAAAAAGCTTTTAACAAGTAAACTGATAATTTCCATTGCCACCTTAATTTAAATTCATTAATTTAACACACAGGTTGAACGCCCGTTGCTTCACGTAGTATGTCACACTTGAACCTATGCAGGTCAACTTCCCCATAGGTTTCATTGACTGAAATGGGCCTGCTGTAATAGCAAGGTACTATGCTAAGCAATAGGATTTCTGTTAATGAATTCTTAACATGTTTGATGTCTATTGGATAAATGTATGGGATTTGATGAGATCATCTTGCTGAGTTAACAATTTCTCAAAAATATTATTTGCCACAAATAAAAATGTGATGAACGACCACCTTAATCTTAAAGCCATTTACAATGCTGCAAAGTCCTTTGAGCTACTCAGATGAGTGATGCACTGGAAGAGGAAAATATTACTGCCAAATGTGGCAACAAGAGGCCTAATGGCTTTATAGTATCTGCAATTCCATGTTTCTGAGCCAGAAAAGAAAATGAACAGGTAATTTAATATAAGGAACAAATTTGGGGACAAACCAATCAAAACAAAGTTTATTGTTAATGGAATGTTCCCATTATGATACCAGGAAAGGGATTAAGAAGCTATTGTAAAGAAGTCAGCAAAGCTCTTTAATGCATTCAACAGACAGCTCCGATATCAGAGATTGGTGCAGGTTCTTTTGGTTGCTGAAAAGAAATGGATTTGTGTACTTCATCTGTTTAAGAAAGGTATCATTTATTAGTGTTTATTGAAAATCAAGAAGTTGGGCATGCTGTCAGAAAGCTCTAAGAAATACCCTCTACTGGAATTTTCCACTGAAAACAAGGAGGATATGGTATGGGAAAGAGAGTGATACTTCTGTTTCAAGGAACAGAAGAGATCCATGGTAGAGCACATGGCTTTGCTCATCTGTTTCTTGGCAACCGATTCCCAATGATCTCAAGAAGCAAGACTGGAAAAGACATCTGCTATAGATGCCCTAAGCACATCTGATCTTGCCTATTTCAGAAGCTAAGCAGGGTCGGCCCTGGCTAGTACTTGGATGGGCGACCACCAGGGAATACCAGGAGCTGTAGGTGCCTGGAGTAGGAACTGGCAAACCACTCCAGTATTTCTGCCAAGAAAACTCCATGGATGTGGAGTCATGAAGGGTCGGTCACGACTGTAATGACGCAACACACACACAAACCTCAGAGAACAGCTTTCTCTTGGCTGCACAGGGTCTGTGCCTAAAAACCTACTGCTTAGCATAGTAAGGCATAACTAGAGTAGATTTACTGAATCAATGGAATTTAGAGAGGATCAAATCCCCAGTGATCCAATGTGCCTACTCTAGTGGTGACTTATAGCATTTAAGAAGCTGCTAAAAACCTGGCTCTATATGGCCGCATTCAGCAATCAAGGGGGTTGATTTATTATATGAGTAGGGATTACGAGTCTGTATGTCCACCCATTTTTCACCATCTTGCCTTAGTATTATTCTGATTTATTTTTTAGCTTTTCCTTTTAATGTTGGGTTCCATTGTTTGCTGTTGATTCTTTACATGTTTACTCTGTGGAACCGATTATTATTTCTTCTGAATTGTGCTATGTTATACTTGTTAACTGACCTGAATTCCCATTTGGGAAAATCTGGCAGTATATAAATATAAAAATAAAATAAATAATATAAATACATATATGTATTGTTACTCTGGGTCAAAATAATAACATTGGTCTCGTCTTACTTTTTGGACAAATGTGGAGGGTGTTCTCCAAATGTAGAGAATATATTTAGCCTTAAATAACAGAGAATCACTTGGGGTGGAGATTACAAGTTTGAGCACACATCCTGTTGGCAGCTAATTCTTGCTTACCTGGGGCTCCTATGGCCCAATTTATTTCTCTCTTTCGAAACTTACCAGAGGACTTTTAAAGGAAATAAGGGTTTTGTGTTTTTATGCTCTGCTGTTGTTATGTCTCTATTTCAATACCTTTCACTTAACTAAACAAACTCAGGTAGTTATTAAAACAAGAACAGTCAAACTGTATTTTCAAGGCTGGAACACGATGTAATAAATGTGTGCTAACTCTTCCCTAAATCCCCCCCCCACCTGCCTCCTTCTTCTTTGCTCCACAACATACCCTGTTTTCACCCTCTGCCATCAATAGCAATAACGGCCATTCCATCCTTTAACACCCTTCCAATGCATTCCGAAGGCTGGGAGGAGTGGAGCCCAAGAGAAAGTGGTCTTTCTCACCTAGTAAACATATAGTCTTCAAGGTTCCACAGGATTCTTGGTTGCTTTCATTCCAAGGCATCATACACACTGATGGGGAAATGAAGCACAGCTCTCTCCAACTAATTCTAAGGGCTCGGTCTTCCTCCTCCTTCTCCAGCCCAGACCGCTGACAGCCCCAGTCAAGCAGCTGCTCCAGCAGGTGTCAACCGGCTTGCTAAACTACTGTTGAGAACATTAAGCTTCTACATATATGCATTGTTTTCAAGATTGATTTGAGGTGCAGCTTTTTCAGATTTTGACCTCTAGAAGTACTACAGACTGCCAGTATTATTTCTAAATGAATTTGTGTCGTCACTAAAATGTGTTCTGCAAGCTCCAGGGTCACTGGGATCCACTCTGGAACATGCCATGAGCCAGCCTTTCTGTAGTTTCTGGGCATGTGCATGTTTGGTTCTGGTTACCAATTAACACTGTCTCTGTGACTCCCATGATATTCTGGGACTAGCAAGCTGTGTTCTGTTCTTCCACGTTATTGTGAGTAGTAAAAAGAGGAGGAAACAAGGAAGGGCACCATTTTTATGGGAAGTGCATCCAACTAATCCTGAGAGCAATCGGCACCGCATCCAGACCACTGATGACCTCATTCAGCTGCAGCTAGCCAAGATAGTCCACTTTAATCAAACCTAGGGCCTTTTTACATGACCCCTAAGATCCGCTGGTCCCTTAAATTCGGACCAGAGATCTTGAGGGTTTGTCGCTCTCCCTGCGTTCCCACCCCCTCCACACTTCCTTGTTCTGGCTGCGTGAGAGGAGGGAGAAAAAAAGGGAGAAAAGAATGTACTCTTACCTCTGGAGTGCCAGTGGAAGTTGCTCCGACCCCCCCGTCACTTCCTGGTTCCTCTTAAAGGGGCGGGAGGCAAAAAAGAAGAAGAAGAAGAAGAAGAAGAAGAAGCGAGGAGAGCCCGGCACTCTCCGCATCAAAATTTTTCACTCTCCCAGAGCAGGTACTTGAAAGGTGTGCCAGTTCGCGCTTAGGTGGGCGGGGTCGCACTTAATTTTCTGTTAGCTCCAGAGCTGGTGGGGAAACATTTTAAAGCTCTGGAGCTGGGAGCCATTTGCAGCGGAGCTTAGGGGTCATGTATAAACGCCCCTATTGTGTATTCTGGCCTGCCTGGGTTGAGTGCTTAGTGTTAGTAATGCAAGGCATCAGACTTTGGAAAAGTTAACATTTTGGATTACAGAGTCCTTCACCTACCATGGGTAGTGGGGATTTTGAGAGCTGTAATCCAAAATATAATTTACCCAAACTCTAAAGGAGGATAATGGGGTCTTGTTCAAGAGCAGGCCATCTGACAAGGAAAGAGAGTAAAACTGTGTGGTTTTTTTTTCCATGCAAAGCATTCAGGTTCAGATACTACAGAGGCAGGGAATCAAAATCCTCCAGTGCATCTCAAATCAGTCTTAAAAGCTGTCCTCCTACTCCACCAACAGACAATGGTCCAGTACCTACACTACTTTGCAACTGTCAAGCTCATTAATAAACTAATCATGTCCTTCAGCTTGAGTAACATTTTGCCCTATTTTCTATGACATAAATTATCCTTCAAAACGTCTCTGGCACATCTGTGTTCAGTAACCTTCACAGGGGGAACAAAAGGATGTCTTCTTATCAGAGAAGCATCAGAGCATCATACGCATGAGGTGTCTGGATATGTGCTGTATTGATTGTGAGATAGGATCACAGATTTTTATTACCTTTCAAGGGGTGAAAAAAAGAACATAAAAACAAGGTGTTGTCAGTCAGATGGATGGGTTTAATGCTATTGGTTCCTGATTAGAACTGGGAACACATGCACTGAATATGAAACACTTGTAAGCCACCACAGGTGACCACTTGATTGTTATCTCTAATTCCTGTCAGATTTTTTAAGCTTGTGTTCTTTGGAAATAAGACACAGGAGGTGTTCAAATTATCTTCTTAACAGAGTTTGATGTTACCATACATTCCAGAAGAAAAAGGTGTGTTCTGTGACTTATGTCCACAATTCTTAACAATACAATCCTAAACACATGTCAGGGAATAACCTCTAAGTCATTAAATAGGACTTCTGCTACATTTAAGATTGCACTACAAAATCCATTGGGCCTGAGGCCAGGAAGGCCTGCCAGGTTTCATCTTTTATGAGCATTCCTGCCGCCACTTCAAAGTATGTTTCTTGTATAGAACAATTTAATTCATCCCTTTGACTACTAGCTTTTTATTTATTTATTTACGTATTATTTTTAAGTTTATATGCCACACTGATTTTCCCAAGGGAACTCCGTGCAGTTTACAAACAGAGCAACATAAACTATTTTAACCCCACAAAATCAAATCAAATCAATACACAACAAAAGAAAAGGGGAAAGTGTCTGGCAAGAGGCACAAACAGATAATAAGAGAAAACAACAGATCACAAGGGGCACAAACAGACATTAGTGATTGCTATAAGCTTCTTTGAACAGCCAAGTTTTCAATTATATGTGGAAGGCTACCCTAGGGCTACTCTTGGTGGTGCCTCTACTTACAAGGAACTCTACCAAACGAGCAATTTGACTTAAGAGCGGAAAACTGTCGGCATTTTAACTGCTGCCTTACAAATTTTAGATGTGGTCTGCTCTACTTAAATCTTTTATTTTTCTATTTTTTTCTATTTTCCATTTTTAATTTTTTAGATATGGCTGCTCTACTTACAAGTTTTTCAACTTATAAGCATGCATTTGGAACAGATTAAACTCATAAGTACAGTGCCCCCCCCCATCACAGGGGTTAGGGACCTGACCTGACCCGCAATAATTGAAAATCCGCGATATGCGGATACAGGTCAGGTTGGGCCTGGGGGGCCTAACTGGGGGCTCTTGTACCTACCCACAGCCTGGTGCTGCCCTGAATAGGCCTGCAAGGGCCTTCCCAGGCCTTCTGGAGGCCCCTGGGAAGGCCCTCACAGGCCTGTTCAGGGAAGCGCCAGTCCTGGGGTAAGTATGGGAGGCCAGAAACAGCCTTTGCCCCTTACCCCAGGGGGGCTTTTTCATATACTACGGTCCTGCAATATAGTGGGACCGCAGTATATGAACCACAAAAGGGCGGGGGATCACTGTATTAATTGCATACATATATACGAAATAATGGCATGCTTGGAATGAAGTTAACAGCAAAGTAATAATCCTCTTATATGAATGGAAAAAAGAAGTTTTTGTATACAAGTATTAGTGATGGATTGTTGTTGTTTTTGTTGTTTTCATTGTTTTAATTATTTTTGTTGTTGCAATCTGCAGCAGTTATCTAGCAGAGTGATATAAACATTTATGCATAAACTGTGAATTATATGATTAAATATGCCAAAAAGAAAGAAAGGAACCTCAGTTCAAAAAAGAAGTCCAGTAGCCATGACTTCCAGACTCAGTTTTGTATGCAACACAGAACAGAAACCCAGTACTTTAACACAGTGATGTTGGTAGAATATGACCATTCAAAGAATAGTGGTAAAAATCTATAGCATTTAAAGCTCCCAGGCAAGTGAAATCTCAAAAGTTATAACTTACAGACACCTTCTGAATGCTGACCTCTCATTGAAACCATTAGGGAAATTAGTATCAGAAGGTTACAATCTGGATTGGTGGAAATATCAACAAATACATTCACACTTCAAAGAGCTTTCCAAAGAGGGTGGTTTTATGACTACTGATACCCCATTTGATAAAATACTTTCTTCTGGTGATTCAAAGCTTCTTAGCAAATTCTATAGCATACTGTTAAATGAAAAAATGATTGATACATTGGTTAAAGACTCTATGATAAGATGGGCTGAAAATTTAGGCTATACCATCAATTTAAATAAATGGGACTCTCTGTGGAATACAGTTAAAATCTTTAAATCTATTTCGTTTAAGGAAAATTGTTATAAGATGTTTTATAGATGGCATTTCGCGCCTCATCGTTTATCCAAGATGTATAATTGTTCACCTAAATGTTGGAAATGTAATTATGACTGTGGAACCTTTTATCATATGTGGTGGACTTGTAAAGAAGCAAAGGCGTACTGGAACATGGTAAAACTTTTCTTAGAAAGATCTCTGAAAATTAAGATAGAGTTTAGACCAGAACTATTCTTGTTAAATATAGTAGATATAAATATTTCCTATGATCAGAGATATGTACTCCATCATGTAATTGTTGCTGCAAGAATACTGTATGCGAAACTTTGGAAACAACCAAACACGCCAACAGAGAAGGATTTTCACGGAAAGATAAGAGAATGCATCGAAATTGATAAACTCTCTGGTTATCTAAAGGGAGACTACGACGAGATCTTTCGGGAAAGATGGCAAGAAGTAACAAATTCATTAGTATTGTGATAACATCTGACAATTCTAGTAATATGTTAAATTACTATTTCTATTTTGCTTGATATACTCAATGTAAATTTTAAAAATGTATCCCCCTCCTTTTTTTTCCCTTTCACCCATACTCTTTCCCCTTGTTCCCCCCTTAAAAATCCAATAAAAATTTATAAAAAAAAAATCTATAGCATTTAAGACTAACAGATTGCCTGTCTGTGTAATATCTGGGATGGGTGTAGAAGAAAAACCCTGAATTTGCATCATCATCAGACTTTGTGATGTGTCTAAGTGTTGTGGACACAGCCACATTTAAATCCCAGTAAGTAGGGAGGCCAACTACTACCAGTGGTGGTAGTAAGCATCAGCTTTCACTGCAGAAGTGTAGGGTTTAGTTTCTCACTAGTCTAGAGAAATTCACAGGGAACCTTTCCAACTTTCAGTAAACTTCCCCACAGACCTAAAGCTTATCACATAGCTGTTTCCAGGATTCTGTTTATTGGTCAGGGACTTCATAGCTAGAAGCCACTCAGTTATTCCTCCAGCTTGCCATGTCACTTCCATTCACTTGCCCACACTAACAATGGAGGAGGACATGTGAGCCATGACCTCTGCAAGGTACCTGATTTCTGTGTCTGGATATCTCTTCTTCCATGGTTAGTACAGAAGCAGAAGAAGGTGTTGAAAGACGGACAGAACAGTTAACCCTTTTTTATCCCAAATCGCAATGTTTCTTTGTAGCTGGGCAGAAAGAAACCTATTTTCCTGGTAATGGGTAAGCTGCCAGTTAATCCACTGAGAGAGAGTCATCTGTACCTTTGCCAGTAAAGAAAAAGGGACAACTGCTCCCTCTGTCTCAGCAAAGGTCTCCAGATATTGTATCCTCGAAGGCTTTCACTGCTGGAATCTGATAGTTGTTGTGAGGTTTTGGGGCTGTTTGGCCGTGTTATGGAAGTTTTTCTTCCTGACGTTTCGCCAGACTCTGTGGCTGGCAACTTCAGAGGGTAAGGAGCTCAGGGAACTAGGAGTTTTCTCTGCGCTCTGTGTTATAGAGTGAGTGAGACTTTTTCTTTTTTTAAAGTTTTGGGAAAGCGGAAACTTGTCCTATGCAGGAAAATAAGTGTTAGTCATTGTATTGTGATGAAGGAATTAAGAAGTTTCAATGCAATCAGGGTAGCAACAATCCTGCGTAGCTGATGGGTGTCTTTAGCCCTTCTATTGTATGAACTGATCACATGTTGCTTGTGACTGGGTAGGAATCATTGAGTTTTGACCTTTTGCACTCTGCAGCTTTTAGTATTGGAATCCAGGCTTTGTTGATTACTACAGTAATCATGCAAACAGAACACTACAAGGGGAAAAAAAATCAGGCAACTTCCAGACCCCACCACTTACAGAAAGCTAAAGCAGCATCCTACCAACAAAATCACAAAACAAACAAACATGCTGGTCAGGAGTTCCTCCCTCCACCCCAATGTCATTCCACAAATTTGCAAGATGGAAATTCTTCCACCAAGATTATATGGACTGCCAAAAATCCACAAAGACTTAACCCCAATCAGGCCCATTGTTAGCACCATTGGCTCCCCAACATATGAATTAGCAAAAAACCTAGCCACCCTCCTACAGGCCCACATTGGATAGACCTCATCCCACATCAAGGACTCAGGACATTTCATAGACAAGATTAGCACCCTAAAACTCAACCCCAGGGACAGACTGATCAGCTTTGATGTAGTATCCCTCTTCACCAAAGTACCAATAAAGGACACTTAAGCACTCATCCAACAGATCTTTCCAGAAGACATTAAGGTTCTATTCCAACATTGCCTAATGACCAGCTACTACCAGTGGGAGAATGAATTCTATGAAGAGAAATATGGAGTTGCCATGGGGAGCCCCCTCAGACTGGTAATAGCAAACTTTTACATGGAACATTTTGAAAAACAAGCTCGGGATGTAGCACCCTTTGCACCCACAGCCTGGTTCCGATATGTGGGTGACACATTTGTAATTTGGAGCCACAGTGAAGATAAACTGGAAGAATTTCTAAAGTACCTCAACAATATCCACCCAAATATACAATCCACCCAAATATACAATTCATCCACCCAAACATACAATTCACCATGGACCTACAATTAGGACACAATGTCTACAGAAAACCCACCTACACAGATCGGTAGCTACCCATGACAAAGTATTTCTGCCATACATAAAAGGAGTCATGGACTGCATGGCAAAGTGTTGGAAAAACACAACCTATAAACAGTATTTAGATCCACCACAAAAATACAACAGATGCTACGGACAGCAAAGTACAAAAGGAACCCCCTTCACCACTGCAGGAGTATACCGGATACCTTGTAGTTGTGGCCCGGTATATATTGGGACGACAAAGCACTGCATCCAGACCAGAATCAAAGAACATGAAAGACACTGCAGACTAAAACAACCTGAAAAATCAGCAGTAGCTGAACACACCCTGAAACCAGCTGGACATAAAATCCTCTTCCAGGACACAGAGGTACTGGACAACACTACCAATTACTTTATCAGACTACACAGGGAAGCCATTGAAATCCACAAACATAAGCACAGTTTCAACAAAAAAGAAGAAAATCTAAAAATCAACAAAGCCTGGCTTCCAGTACTAAAAGCTCAAGAGTGCAAAAGGTCAAAACTCAGTGATTCCCACCCAGTCTCACTCATCCTGTAACCCAGAGCACAGAGAGAACTCCTAGTTCCCTGAGCTCCTTGCTCTCTGAAGATGCCAGCCACAGAGTCTGGTGAAACATCAGGAAGAAAAACTTCCAGAACATGACCAAACAGCCCAAAAAACTCACAATAACTATCTCCAGATATTGTTGGATTGCAGCTGTCAGCATCTTGCACCACAGACTACGTTGGCTAAAGCTAAAGATGAGTTTGCTCCAACAACATAAGTTGTGCATCCTGGTATAAACCTTAGCACACATAATCTGCATAGAATACATGGAATAAATAAATAAGCATTAACGACACAACACATCTGGGTGTGACACCTTTCTAAAGAGAGATAATTCGTTCAGAGCATAAGAATATTTTTCACCATCTGTTCCAACCTATTTTACTCCATTACGCTGAAATTCAGAGTCTGCCATTAAGAACTCTATGGTATCCGTTATTTACTCTGCTATTTTTTATTTTACTTTTTTTTGCTAATTTTTACAAGTGGTGGAACAAAAACCTAACCAGCATCTATAAGACAATTTCGGAATGGCCTGTTTTTGTTCACATTTAAAAGCAATCAACATGAGAAACAAAACCATAAATTTCTCTAATTACATGGCAGATGCAGGTTTCGTTACGTGCAATATGCCACTAAAATTTCCAAACAAAACACGGAAATTATGATTTACTTCCTTTGATTTACAATAATGAAGAACAGATTTTAAAGAAGAAACAAGATTATAAATGCCATGTGTCATTTTTATATTAAACTGCAGTTACTGTCACTACAGGAAATGGCATAGAGCACATGTGCAGGGCAGTTTTTCCAAGCTGGTCTTCAATAGAGAAAAGTACAATGAGAGAAAGTTATACTGTAATGTAATGTAAAACAGGGATTTTAAAGGTCCTATATCAGTGATGGCAAACCTTTTAGAGACTGAGTGCCCAAATTGCGATTCAACACCCACTAATTTTTCGCAAAGTGCCTATACAGCAATTTAATCGGAATACAGGTGGCTGTGAAGGGGCAATGTCGGGTGCCCACAGAAAGGGCTACGAGTGCCACCTTTGGCACCCATGCCATAGGCTCGCCAACACTGACACAGGCCCACAGATCTGGTGGGAAAATGAATGTTGCTACAACTGAAGCTTAAATCAGCTGTGCATCAGAATTCTTCAAGAAAGGGGTGATGGAGAAAAAGCTGCTAGTCCTTGATAAAGGAGCGGAATAGACAGGAGAAAACAAACACATAATTAATTGTGAGAAAGAAAGAAAGAAAGAAAGAAAGAAAGAAAGAAAGAAAGAAAGAAAGAAAGAAAGAAAGAAAGAAAGAAAGAAAGAAAGAAAGAAAGTTTCAGAGAGGGTAGCCATGTCAGTCCTTTAAAGAATTTCAGGCAAAAATTGAAGAAAAACAAAACAAAACAAAAGACACAAGGAAGGAAGGAAGGAAATGTTAGTTTCAGAGAGGGTAGCTGTGTTAGTCTTTTCAAGAATTGCAGGCAAAAATCAAAGAAAAACAAAACAAAGCAAAAGACACAAAGAAATAAATGTAGTGAGGAAAAAAGAATAGTGCTCTAAGAGAAATAAAAGAAGCATCACTGAGAAAAAGAAAAAGACATGAACAATAAATTAGGGTGTGCCTAGAAGAAGGTGGTGGTGTCTCTTCTACACCAATGTAATATTAGGATTGACTACTGTAATGGTTTGTATGCGGGGCTGACCTTGAAGGTGGCGTGGAAGCTGCAGCATGTGCAAATTGTGGCAGCCCGGCTGGTTTGGGGCATCTCAAAATATGATCATATCTGATATCAATAAAAAAAAAAGACTTACTTTAAGTCAATTCAGCCAAATGCTTACAAAGAACAGAAAGGAAGCTCAAGTTTTTGACCTCATATGAAACTGCTTCGTTTTTCCTGCTTCACCATCTATCCTACAGCCAACATTTAAACTATATCTCATTCCCAGCAAAGAGTGGCAGACAACTCTGAATGCACGGGTAAATCTTAGCACTACAGTATCATGAAATTATGTTTACAAGCCAGCACAAAACAAGGCCTCCCAACCATTTGGTTTTCCCACGTCCTGAGATGCCTACAAATTGTGCTCTGCTACAGGAGACTAGATCAGGTTGCAAATGGGCAGGAGGAGAGTGCTGCTTAAATTGTGGAAACCCATTTTCTTGTAAAATTTTCCATTCTTTCTTGGGTTTAAGTTGGTATCATTTAGTAACACTGACTCACTGTACCTATTTATCTATTTGTCCAAATAGACACATTTGTGTAGTTTTCGTATGTTTTCTGTGTGTTTTTTTAAAGTCATTCTGCTATATATTATGTATTCAAACATATAGGAGCATTTTATTCCTGAATTATATCTCTATGCCAAGTATCTTTCTATGGAAATAAAACCCATCACACTCCATTGGAGGCCCCTATTTCCCCCGAAATCTCCTGGCCAGCATGCATGATAATTGCACAGTCTGTGGCCCATGTAGGATCCAGTTTACAGCCATGCCAATCTGCCTATGGTTTGCCAAGGCGCCACTGTCTGTGGGTAAGGAAGGACCATTAACAAAAATGAGTACAGTGGTCCCCCGCCCATTTGGGGTTCATATACTACTGTCCCGCTATATCGCGGGACCACAGTATATGAAAAAAGACCCCCTGGGGTAAGTGGGGAAAGGCCTGGGGTAAGGGGGGAGGGCCTGTCAGAGGCCTCAGAAATGACTTCCAGTTCGCAGGGAGGCCCTTTTGGGGCCTACAAAAGACCAGGCAACCCCCTCGCAGGCCCGTTCAGGGCAGTGCCAGGCTGGGGGTAAGTACAAGAGCCCCCAGTTAGGCGCCCCAGGCCCAACCCGACCTGCATTCGCATATTGCGGATTTTCAATTATTGCAGGTCGGGTTGGGTCCCTAACCCCCGCAATAGGCGGGGGGTCATTGTACTGTAGTGGATTGCATCTTTGATCTTCCCATGTTCATTCTACTGAAAGCACAAAACTAGCCCATTCTAGCTTTGAAATCAATGCATTCTGGCTTTGGGGTGAGAACAGAGCCACGCCTATTCCCTTAAGCCTGTTTATCTTCCATCTATCACAAATCTAAAGGACTAAATCTGAGTTTGTTTGCTTTTCTCTTTATGTACTTTTGAGTGCCTTGCTCATTGGGGCAGATTATATCCAACATCATTTTAAGTTGCCTTTCCTGAAGGTATATCTGGCCAAAATTACTTTCTCAGCTATTTACATTCAGCTTAAAAACAGCAATGTTTTCTGAGCTTGCCACAGTTTGGAGTGTCCCGTGGAATGGAACAGCAAGAATATTCCAGTCACTCAGTAGAGAAAGTGTTGCTAGTGATATATCGAATATTTTCTGCAGACCATTTTTAACAGGGGCAAGGAGAGTTACCTCAAGGATTGGCTTTCCTTCTCAATTCTCAATTCCATATTCTAAGAATCATATTGGGGGTGGGGGTGGAATCCCATAGAGATGTTGTCCCTGGTTTTTGTTACTTCCAGAAGAAGCTTTTATTGTTGAATTGTCCTAGTCTACCAACAGAATTGTAGGGGTCAAGAGTGATCTCGCCACCATCGTCTAGATCTAGGTCTCTTCCATGTCACCCCACCACTGGAAACAAATGACTGCATTCTTTAAAGCAGACCTAGGATTTCTCTATCTGTGTTCTTCCTTGTTTGGACTGGTGAATACATAGATTTTAGGTCTTTTGGACCACCTTATAGTAATTGTTGGACATCTGTGGAAAATGCCTCTCATAATTCACTGTTCTATTTATGGACAGACAGTTTTGCCACAGAACTTCTACAGAAGGAGAAGCAGTTTCTCAGGAGTGTTCACCATTAATAAATGGGCAAGACTAATTTCAAGGCTTTCTTGAAATAGCTTGCCACTAATGCAACAATTGTATTGATAGTCTGACCATTACTATACATCTCTCTCAGCACTTTCGACTTAGCAGTACATGTGCTCAAGGTTATGAGTTGGGGAAATGTTAGGCATCACCAGAAATGCTTGTTCTTCTCTTTCTGGGATCTCTCCCCCCACACACTGTGGGCGGGGGAAGGACTTCTAGTAAACCTTCACTAAAGTCCAGATTGCACATTGCTTTTGTTCCTTAAAGGTGCCCCAAGGATTGCACATTCCACTGAGTTAGCGAGAGCTTCCAAAGGCTTGGCAGACCCGAACACACATGGAATGCACATACAGACACACACAGAGTTACACGGAAGTGAGGGTATAAAATTTTACCCTTAACTTTTATCTGAAGCAGAAGTTAAGGAGGGCGTTTTAGGCCCTACTTGTTTGCTAGGTGATGTCACCCCATGCTTGTAAGCAAGTCTGTAAATGTGGATGCATTGTGAAACACCAATGTCAGTGCATGCCCCGCACAGGGTAAAATTCTGCAGGATGATATAACCCTTAAATGCCCCTCCTTTTCTTATGTGTCTTATTTAGCATGGCTATTCCAGATCCAAAATGTTTTTAATTAATTAATTAATTAATTAATTCATCATCATCATCATCATCATCATCATCATCATCATCATCATCATCATCATCATCATAATGGGCAAGTTCAGCCCAAAAAGGATGGGGGGGCACACCTAAGGAAAATTTCTGGTTGAGAACTCCCCTGCTACATAATAGAGTGCAAAACTTTTAAAAAAATCCAAACAAACAAAACAAACCATTACTAAACCAAAGTGCAATGCAAGAGATTTTAACTATGGAACAATATTCAGGACATGCTGATGGAATATTGTGTCACTGATCATTGCTCAAGGCTACCACAGCACAAAGAACAACACCAGATATTTTAAAAGGGCAATCTCTTTCTAAATTTTCAAATGCACCATACAAAAAGTACAGAGACAGATTACAGGGCCCTCTACTGGCAGTTGTGCAAAGCAAACATTTTTACACTAATAGTTTGGAGCGCTAGACTGAAATAACCCAGGGTATGTTAATTTGTTGTTATTGTTTCTTTGTATGCAACCGTTGACACTCTTCTGACACAGGAAAAGGACAGCTAGAGAGGTAGGATAAGCCTTCCCATCTAGGCACTTGGTTTCACATTTTCCAAGCTAATTGACTAATGGCAATGTAAAAAAATCACATAAACAGTTTAAGAACCCACTACAAAAAAAAAAAAGTCGTATATAACGCTCTGTGCTTCTTTAGCACAATGTATTGTCATACCTGCAACACCTTAGTCTACACCTGTGTCAGAAAACACTGACTGAGAATAAAATCACTACAAAGATGGAAACCAAACAGTTGCTTCAGGTTGTGCAAGATCTACGAGGGAACTGCTATGTTTGGTGTAAGACTGAGCACCGCGGGATCCTGGGGAAAAGCTACTCTGGTTCCAAAGGTATTTAGGCTTAGAGGCAAAGTACCTTGCCTCCACCTGTGCACAGAAGTGTTGTATCTTCCCCCCTTCCATTAGTACTCTCTTCTTCACTACCACCTCCAAGATGGAGAACCTCTGAGGAAGAGCTTTTGCTATGACACGTGGACAGCAGATGCAACATTCTTCCCTCTGTATATTGACAGAAGGGTGTTCAATGCATGCAAAGGATGAATGGATTGGAGCCAAGCTATTGGTTTACCCATTGAGTGCACACAAACAATTTAGAGGCTGCCAACTGTAAACGTATATAAAAAAATCAAAGCAAGCATGAAGGGGTATCACTGAATAGATAGCACTAGAAATCCAAATTTCTTATGAAACCTGCATTTACCACCACCCCATATTTATTTATTTATTTATTTATTTATTTATTTATTTATTTATTTATTTTCAGTTTCTAATTAGTTTACTTATTTCACACAGTATAAACAAACAAATCAAGCAATTATTCCAATACTGCATTCCATAAAGTAAAGAGGGAGAGGGGAAACCAATTTACAATATTAACACAAACAAAATCTGTGGTGGACACTACCTGTCCACTTATCTATTACTAATACAAAAGAGTTAAGGATTCCACAATTGATCAGCCATCTGCAAATCTTTCACCCAGTATTTAGACAGGCTGATCTCTCCCAGTTCTAGAAGAGCCTTTACACTAGCCAGACTTAATGTTCTTCCCTCCACGTTTTGGGAGAGGAGGTTTCAAGGTCTACATCCGGCAGCTCACAATTGCCCATGTGTCAATGATCAAATGGAAACGGTTGAACAGGTACAGTGATATGCTGTATAAAGGAATTAATTCGTTCCAAATGAAATTATGTAAAGCAAATATTTCTTTATACAAATTTCCCATAGGAATGCATTGAAAACAGGGTAATCCCTAATAACGACCATTTTTATGTTGTATGGATTCACCCCATAGGCGATTCTGTTAAGCAAATGTCCCTATCTCCAGAATTTTTTATGTTGTACAAATTTTGTTATACAAACTGTTTGTTATACGAGGGTCCACTGTACTTTTATTTTGTTCCTACTACTGTGATCTTGGTAAGGAACTCATTTTTCCAATTATATGTAAATTTCTCGGGAGGTCAACAGAATTTTATGTACATTTGCATCTTTCTGATAATACTAACCAGGATACTAGACAAGTAGCGAAATTTTGTTCTGCTGCAATAAGGTCTCACAAACAGATTTTAAATAAGCGTTTATGACAAATAACACTCTTTTATCTTGCAGTTTGGTGACTATACTTACTCTGCATTAAAGTTGAATTTCTTAATTCATATCTATGAATTTTAATCAATTTTAAGGCCCAATTCACAAGAAGTAAAATGGAAGTGTACAATGTGTTTGTGTTTGCAGTCGGCAGTTTGTGTATTATTTTTGTTCTTTTTGGTCTTCGACCATAAATAAATTCACTACTATTACTACTACAACTGGGCCTTTCCCATGCCAGGAATACAAAACTGCCTACCCCATGTTATTCATCACACAGCACAAATAGTTCCAGTTTATTAACATATGTTGCACCAAAGCACAGAGGCATTGCTTTAGCATATCCTGCCCATTCTTAGAAGGCTATTTCGTACCTTAAGTGCAATCTTTCATCAGCTTCTCCCTTAATATTATGCAAAACATAGAACTGATTTATGAATTGCTCAGCGCATCTGTTACCCAAGTGTCCCTCGTGGCCATTTCATTCTGAGTCAAATTCACAAATACCCAGATCCTCTTCCATAATATTGCTTTCATAGCAGAAATTCTAATGTATTGTCTTTGGTATCTATGGAGACTGGCAGAAACTGAGATCCAGGCCTCCAAGTGTACTGTCATTCAAGCGTAAAATGATATTTTCTACCACCCACTCTGCTAAATTAAGAGTCCAGAATGAATTAAAGTTAATACATTTTTAGAAACACAAATCCAACCCTGTGAAATATTAACTAGTGTTTTCATAATTATTTCAATTATGGGAGTTTCTAATAAGTCTGTGATGATAGCATTTGGCACAGGATATAATAGAACTACAATTCTATTAAGCAGTGGCATATACACTGTATTGTCAGTTTCTCAAACTCTAACAAACAATTGTGTAGTTAAATCTATCCATTAGCTGCTGGGATTAGACCACAGGAGAATGTGCAGAAGTAACCTGACCAGGGTAGCTTTCAAATTAATGAGACAAAAGTGTAGCTTTTACTAATGAAATTATATAGAGGCCACCAATATGGCAGGACAAGTTTAAGCTGTCACACATAAAGCTTACTTAAATCAAGAGAACAGCGAGCCAGCACCTCAAGGATGCAAGTCCTTATTGGAAACAATTTACATCACTTCTGACCAACTCAGATCACTGATTTTGTTTTGATTTTTGCTGGGAATTCAAAGCACCCACTTGAATTTTGTGATCCAGGGCCAACTTTCATGTTCTTACACCTTAGAAAGGGGGAAATGAAGAGGCACCAATGACAAAACAACTGCCTTGAGTGAGCATCAAATGTCTACCATACCATGTAGTCAGCCCTACTTGTTCTTGTGCCACCCCCTCTCCTGGGGACAATGTGGGTACAAACCAAAGAAAGAACAATAAGAATAATAACCTAGAACTCCAGAGCTCGAAGGGGCCCTATGGATCATCAAGGTCAGTCCCTCTGTTCAGTGGGGAACTGAACTCGCAACCTCTGACTAAGTCACTGAGCTATCCAGCAATTCAAGTAGCAAAATAATGATAATAAAAAAAATTAAAACTTCTTTTAATCCCTCAGGTGCGGGGTCTGCTTTTCAGATCTTGGAAGCCCTTTGTCCAATTGACGGTATCTTCAGGATGAACTGCAGATAGATGATTTGCCTGTCCTTATTGACAGTGTCCTGCCATCTGTTCTGGTCACCTGGGTGGCTACCGGACATCGATTTCTAAGTGGTTTGGTCATGATAAAAGGTGCTGCTCTGATGACATGTCTGTGTCAGCACAGCCGTCTCTCTCTCTCTCTCTCTCTCTTCTCTCTAATTGATACCATATCTAGTTACTTTTAGGTAGTATCATTTGTGATGTGATTGAGCAGGGAGAGACCCAATATCCAAAGGATATGAAATTCCATGGCATGGAGGCAGCTCTCTACACCCACTGTCACTGCCCAGTGCTCTGTGCCATACAGTGCAACAAGGGAGACAATCATCTTGTAAATCATGGACTTGAGATGGATTGGCATTTGTGTTTCACAAAGCACACTAGTGAGTTCTCTTACACGAGTTGTACTAAAGTCTCTCCATATTCTCTTAACCTGTAAATGCTAAGAATTCACTCAAACTCTAAGAGCTACAGAGTAACCAAAACAAAGTGCCATGAATTGTTGTTGTTGTTGTTGTTGTTGTTGTTGTTGTTGTTGTTGTTGTTGTTGTTGTTGTTGTTGTTGTTGTTGTTGTTGTTCAGTCATTCAGTTGTGTCCAACTCCTTGTGACCCCATGGACCAGAGCTCGCCAGGCCCTCCTATCTTCCACTGCCTCCTGGAGTTTTGTCAAATCCATGTTGGCTGCATTGATTACACCATCCACCCATCTCATTGACTGCCATCCCCTTTTCCTTTTGCCTTCAATCTTTCCCAACATCAGGTCCTCTCTCCTCATGAGGTGGGCAAAGTACTGGAGCCTCAGCTTCAAAAGCAGTACTTCCAGTGAACATCCAGAGTTGACTTCTTTCAGAATGGATAGGTTTGATCTCTTTGCAGTCCAGGGGACTCTCAAGAGTCTCCTCCACCACCACAGCTCAAAAGCAGCAATTATGCGGCAATCAGCCTTCTTTATGGTCCAGCTCTCACTTCCATACATCACTACTGGAAAAACCATAGCTTTGACTATCCAGACCTTTGTTGGCAAAGTGATATCTCTGCTTTTTAAGATGCTGCCTATGTTTTCCATCGCTTTCCTCCCAAGAAGCAGGCGTCTTTTAATTTCATTGCTGCAGTTGCCATCTGCAGTGATCAAGAAGCCCAAGAAAATAAACTCTGTCATTGCCACCATTTCTTCCCCTTCTATTTGCCATGGGGTGATGGGACCAGTGGCCATGATCTTAGTGGGTTTTTTTTTCATGTTGAGCTTCAGCCCAGTTTTTTCACTCTCCTCTTTCACCCTCATTAAGAGGTCATTTTCTGCTATCAGAGCAGTATCATCTGTGTATCTGAGGTTGTTGATATTTCTCCCATCAATCTTAATACCAGCTTGTGATGCATCCAGACCTGCCTTTTGCATGATGTACTCTGCATATAAGTTAAATAGGCAAGTGACAGAATACAGCCTTGTTGTACTCTTTTCCCAATTTTAAACCAGTCAGTTATTCCATATCCAGTTATGACTGTTGCTGCTTGTCCCCCCCTCCCACACACACATATATTTGTTTTAGATCAGGAGCAAATTTACAGATCATTCATTTGAATTCAAGCTGAATCAAATTCAGTCACAGAGCAGTTGTTTGAATTCAAGCAGCTTAGGGCGCTGTTACACGACCCCTAAGATCCGCTGGTCCCTTAAATTCAGACCAGAGATCTTAGGGGCTTGTCGCTCTTCCTGTGTCCCCACCCTAGCTGCTGGCTGTGTGAGGGGAGGGAGGGATAAAAAGGAAGAAAAGATCGTCGCTCACCTCTGTTCTGCCTCCGCTTGCCGCGGCAACATTCCTGTCTCTGTAAAGTAGCTCTTAAAGGGGCGGGAGCCAAAAAAACAACAAACAGAAGCGAGGAGAGCCCCGCACTCACTATCCTTACACCGCATCAAGCAATTTTCACCCCGGAAGAGCAGGTACAAGAAAAGTGCGCTGGGTTGCTCTTAGGTGGGCGGGGTCGCACTTAATTTCCTCTAAACTCCGGAGCTGGTGGGGAAACATTTTTAAGCTCCGGAGCTTGCATCCATTTGCTGCGGAGTTTAGGGGTCGTGTATAAATGCCCAAAATTACATTTTTTAAAACTCTCAAATGTTATGCTGGCCTAGCAATTATGTAAGGTAACAACACTTAGATATTGTTTATTCCTAAAGTTCCAACTGATGACAGATTCCTTTTTGAGAAACTAAATGTCTTGCATCTTTTTTAAGAGGTAAGCAAGAAAATTGACAGATATGGCTGCTTTGTTTTTACAATTTTGCATGAAAACCTAGGACCGGATTTCAGTTGTTCCAATATGTTGCCATTCAGAGACACTCTTCTTTGGATCCTTCCCCCACCTCCACTCTGACTGAACAGAGTCCTCTATAACTGATTTAGATCTGACTGTAACACATACAATGGTACCTTGCAAGACGAACACCCCATAAGACAAATTCTTCATAAGACAAATGAAATTTCCAGGATAGGCATTTTTTGCAAGATGATGGTTTGCCTATGCGATGGCTTGCAAAACAATCCATCTTACGGGGCAGGCATTTGAATTTCAAGTGCTCACAAACCAAGGGGGTTCTGGGTGAGTGAAATTCAACAGCCTCCCTGGCTTTCCTGACCATGTAGCACCCGATCTGCGGGTACTATATGAGCGGGAAAGCCAGGATCAAAGTGCCACCACCTCCTCTTTGCCCGGGTTTTGGCCCAGAGACCTGGGCGAAGAGGAGGTGGCAGTGCTTTGATCCTGGCTTTCCCAGTCGTATAGCACCCGTGGATCAGGTGCTACATGGTGGGGGAAGCTAGGCAGGCATTTGAATTTGGCACGCTGAGACCCTTCTGAATGTGTGAAATTCAAAAGCCTCCCTGGATTTCCTGATCATGCAGCACTGATCCACAGGGACTATACCATCGGGAAAGCCAGGGTTGAAGTGCCGCCACCTCCTCTTTGCCCAGGTTTGACTGTGCAAAGAGTAGGTGGCGTCAGCTTCAATCCTGGCTTTCCCAACCATATAGCACCCGCGGATCGGGTGCAACATGGTCACGAAAGCCAGGCAGGCGCCCATTCTGGGAAATTTGAAAAGTCCTGCCTTCCTTTCTGCAGCCTCGCATGCTTGCAAGGCTCTGTCTTCCTTCAGACACCTTCTCTGTTCATGGAGGCTACAGGAAGGAAGGCAGTGCCATGCAAGTAAGCGAGGCTGGAGAAAGGAAGGCAGCACCTTCCGCTGCTGGTTGATTGGGGGGGGGGATAGCAGGAGAGGAGGACGTTAGAGCGCAGCTGGAGGAAAACCCGGACGGCGTTGAGTAAGGCTGCTGTTGATGCCCAGTCTAGTCACTATACCAACGCGATCAGGGAGGCCAGAACATCCTTTAACTCCCTGAGAATTGCTGAGGCCTCGAACCGCCAGGCGGAGCTTTTCCGGGTGGTTCGGGACCTCAACAATCCTAGTCTGGCCAGGCCTCCTCCTACTGATTTCAGTAGTGAGCAATTTGCAGCCTTTTTTCGAACTAAAATAGAGGCTTTGACTCCGGTTGCAGTGGTCCTGCCCCGTCATCCCCAGTTGCTGGTCCGCCTTCGTCGCCTCGGTTGGATGTGCTTGGGCCTGTTTCTGCTGCCGAGGCCTCCAGAGCTATGGCGCATTGCCGGCCTGCCTCCACCCCTTTCGACCCTTGCCCTGCCTGGCTAATTAGAGCTGCCAGAGGGACTATGGCCGAATGGGCTTCTGTCATCGCCACCGCCTCCTTCAGCGAGGGGTTTTTTCCCTCTCGTCTGAAGGAGACGGTGGTAAAGCCCATTCTGAAAAAACCTGGCCTGGCGGTGGACGATTTAACAAACTATCGCCCAATCGCCAATGTCCCGTTTATGGGCAAGGTGATCGAGAGGGTGGCGGCGGTCCGACTGCAGTCGTATCTGGAGGATCGGCAGTGCCTCGATCCATGCCAGTCCGGGTTCAGGCCCCGTCGGGGTACCGAAACAGCTTTGGTCGCCCTGCAAGATGACCTTGTCCGGGCGGCCGACAGGGGTTGCTCTACCCTGTTGGTCCTCCTGGATCTGTCAGCAGCCTTTGATACCGTCAACCACGGTATGCTGCTGGACCGGCTCTCTGAGGTCGGAATCGGAGGCACTGCTCGCAGTTGGCTCCGTTCCTTCCTGGAGGGCCGGCCGCAGTACGTTCAGCATGGGGGGGGGAGTTATCGGCTCCTTGGATTCTCCCTTGTGGGGTTCCACAGGGGTCGTCTCTGTCCCCCATGCTGTTCAACATCTACGTAAGGCCGTTGGTGGGGGTCATCAGGAGTTTTGGAGTCTGCTGTCATCAGTACGCTGATGACACACAGCTCTATCTCTCCTTTACCACCTCTGCTGTGGAAGCTGTGAGGATCTTCGACGAGTGCCTGGAGGCCGTACTGACTTGGACCAGGGCGAACAGGCTTAAGCTCAACCCCGAGAAGACGGAGGTCATGTTCTTTGGGAGCTCGCCGTCGGGGTACGGTGGTTCTCTCCCCTGCCTGGGGGGAGTCTCCCTCCAGCTCACGGAGATGGTGCGGAATCTGGGTGTGTTCCTGGACCCGGCGCTTTCCATGGAGTCCCAGGTGGCATCGGTGACCAGGTCCGCCTATTAGCATCTCCATCGGATCGCCCAGATCCGCCCGTACCTGGACGCGAACTCTCTGAGAACAGTGGTCCAAGCACTGGTGATCTCGAGGCTGGACTACTGTAACGCCCTCTACATGGGGTTGCCCTTGACTCTTCTCCGGTGTCTGCAGCAGGTACAGAATGCGGCGGCCAGGCTGGTGACTGGTGTGCGTCGCCATGAACACATCACACCGGTTCTGGCCCACCTGCATTGGTTGCCCGTTGCAGCCCGGATAAGATTCAAGGTCCTGGTTTTAGTTTATAAAACCCTCCATGGCTTGGGACCGGACTACCTGGCAGAGCGTATCGCTCAGCGATCCACCTCGGCCCGTCCCATTCGGCAGGCGCGAGCGCACTTGCTGCGGGTTGCCACTCCCCGAGAGGCCCGGAAGACGAGCAGTCGGACCCGGGCATTCTCAGTGGCGGCCCCTAGCCTTTGGAATTCCATCCCTATTGAAGTGCGCTCTGCAGAGTCCCTGCTGGCCTTCTGGAAGGCTTTTAAAACCTACCTCTTCCAGGAGGCCTTTGGCGATTCTTAATTTTTTTTCCCTCCCTCCGCCATCTTTATACTCTTTATGCTCTCTATGCTCTAGTTATTGAGGTGCTGGTAGGTTCTATTGTTTTTAAATTCATTGTTGTATTTTTGATTGTTTATATTTGTAATTTTGTTTGGCTAATATAGCCCTTGTAAGCCGCTTAGAGTTCGTTTGAAGATAAGCAGGGTATAAATACAAAAATAAATAAATAAATAAATAAATTCCCATAGGAATGCACTAAAAACCAATGTAATTCAGTCCTCCAGAATGCAGTAATTGGTTTTCAATGCATTCTTATGGGAAACAGTGCCTCTTAAGACAATTTTTCATAAAACAAATGGACCTCTGGAACCAATCAAATTTGTCTTAGGAGGCACCACTGTATACATCCAGTCTAGGTGACAGTAGCAACATTATGGGGGTCTATGCAGAATGGGGGACAATTTGTCACCCTCCAGATGGTCTGGGTCAGCAGCTCTAGCCCAGCTAAGGCTGAGGAACCCTGGAAGCTGCAGCTCAGCTACTACTTCTACTATATTTGGAGACATGCACTTTTTCTGCAACTGATGTAACAACAGCTGGCACCTGTCCACCAAGGGTTTGCAATCTAGCGGGGAACCAAGATGTATTACTGGTCCCTCAGTACATGTTACCTGATATGTCTTCATTCTTTCATACTTATTTCTTTGATAAAGTCATTATAAAACACTCTTTCAAAGTAAATATGCAGTTAATTTTATCTCCAGAACAATCTTTACTGTCTGTATCTGAGTGTGTCCTTAAAAAATGTTGCTTTAATTTAAAAAAAAAGCATTTTATTTCACTTGTTATTTCCTCACTGCCTTCAAGTACAGTCCTCTAGGGGAAGTTCTGGTCCTTTTGGATTATCACAAACTGGCTCTACTTCTTCAACAAATTACAAATTGATTAAACAGTGTCACATTGGACAGGTCCAAGGTTCTTTATATCTATATTGTTAACTCTTCAGCATAATCCATGTGTCCTGTCACAGGAATTTGAGGATTATATAATTGGCCAGTATATTTTGTACCATTATGAAGGACTTAAAATGTAGGATTCTGCTGTTATTAATATTAGTAAGTTAGTTAATGCCTTAGCAATAATAATAATAATAATAATAATAATAATAATAATAATAATAATAATAATAATAATAATAATAATAATAA
>JAHTLZ010000010.1:42326161-42358248 GCA_023846285.1 Phrynocephalus versicolor
AATAAATAAATAAATAAATAAATAAATAAATAAATAAATAAATAAATCAGAAAAGAAATAAATTCTCAGGTAATTTGTATTGCAGAAGATAAGAAGAAGAAACCAGATGGTAGAGAGGATTAGAAGCAGTCATTACATCAGTCGGGTTATTATACCGCAGGACATGTCTATGCCTACGTACTTTATCATCTTAAGCTTCCTAATAGTTTCAGAAGTCTTTCCCAAAAAAAAGTCTTTTCCCAAAAAAGTCTTTCTTTATTCACAAGGACTCATAAACATTACATGAAACATTATGTAAAGAATACTTCCTATTTTTAAACAGACACAAACCATTTTGACCCGCAGTGCAGAGGAATCTTGAAGGATGTGATATCTGCAGCTCACCCAGGACAATGTTAACATTTAGTACTTGTGCTGATTCCCATCTTCCACCAATGCAAATGAATTAAATTTAGACAACAAGGCATATATCACTTGGAGGGATGTCCATGAAGAATCGCAGAACTCTAAAGACAGCTTAGGCTGGCCATGTCCCTGAGCACTTTTAAGGGCTTTACAGGATGGCAGTTTCCTAACAATGCTGTAGTAAATAAAACAGACATGATCAATTGCCACCTCAAAGGCCAAGATCCTGTTTCATAGTGTACTGAGTTGTGAATTTGGTGAATTTGGCAAGTCTACTCCTCTCGGGTGCCACTAATCCAAATGAGCCTATTCTAAAAGTGACTTACTTTAGTGCAACAAGTTCCAACTAGACTAATAGACCTAGTGGAAGGGATGGGCCAAAGGAATCACCACTGATTCAATGGGCCTACTCCAGTGCAAAGTATTAAACTAAGCAATAGGATTTTAGCCAAAGAGTATTAGGATCAAGCAAGAAACAAATATTCTGTGGTTTGTTATGAGCCATCAACTTTTGTTCTCTTATTCAGGTGTCTCTGGGAAGCTCTTTGCTAACAAAAGAGGACACTTGGGTAACACTGTGTTGATAGTTGGGATCAGCTTGCTTTGCAATAGATAAACGGACAGAGCAGCCATTACAATCAGCAGAGAAAACAATATAGCAAGCTTGTAGGACACAAACTGGCTTCATAACTGTCAATGTGGATAATACTTTATGCATGTCAACAGCAGATTCCAGTTTTAAAGTGGCAATTGTCATGTTGGTCAGCAGTTCCCCTTCCCGGGAGCTTTAAGGCCCAAACCTTAATTTGCAACATCAAATTAAGTGGACCCTTGTGCAAAATAATGTTTGGTGTATATCTGTGCATTTCACAAACGATCTAGGTTTACTATGCTCCTGCATATACAAATTAAATGTGTGCAAGACATACGTGCAGACACCATTCTGCTGAGATAGTTAGCTTTGAGAACAGTTCAAAGTAGGGAAGGGAGGTGTGCCAACACATAACTATGTCATGAGCAAAAACTACATTTTCCCCTTTCTTTAGTATCACTTGCCCTGACATTTCCTTCCCTACCTGGAGACCCAGAGAAGTTTTGTAATTCAGCCAATGCCTTCTAGCCGAGCAGAAATAGAAATCAAATTGTTTATACAGGATCCTGGACCAGCCAACATTTACATCACTGTTCCCCTACTTTTTTCAAGTGGGAGATACTTGAGACATGAGCATGAAAGTGTTATGGGTTCAACTTGAAGCCAGTAACATCATTGGGTTAGCAGGCTGCATCAATTTGAAGCCAGTAACGTCATTGGGTTAGCAGTCTGCATTAGGGTTTAAATTTGTCAGAATAAATGAAAGCGTGGCATCTGATGTTATTCTGCACAATTGGACATATAAGAATGGGATGGAGGGGATGAGCTTCCAATCCAATAATTTTCTATCCTGGGAGTTCTACTTGACAGACACCTACATGTAGCTCACCTGGAAGAAGGACTAGCTCTGCCCTAGTTTTTCGTCCTGGTCCCACTGCCAGCTTGGGACTTTCTGATCAAAATGCTTGTTTGTGGGGGGGGGGAGGATGGGGGAACTTGGCTTAGACGGATGTCAAAGCCTTCCAGTTTAGGCCTTTCTCCCAGGTATGCCACAGATGTCTGTCAGTGAAAACTCCCAGAATGTAGAATTATGGAATTTTTAGTTTTCATAAACTCCAAACAACAAGAAAATCTCATTCCTGCACACAACTCCTTACACAATGGCATGATGTGTGCAACTATTCCAATGTACCCTTTCATTCTATAAGCAATATGTTGGGCTTAAGCTTAAATTTCTGTTTCAGATCTGCATCTGTAAAAAAGCAAGTATAACATTCACGATGAAACACTGTATGGAACTTTGTGTTCCAGTGTCACAAAGACTCCAAGGATTTGGAACAACATCAACGCAATAAAATGTTTATGTTCTGTCCTTGGTCTCTCAAGTAATACTCCTGATTCCCCTGCTTATAATCGGGAGGATGGTAACACTACTGTCTCTTACAAAAGCCAGCTCCACAATAACTGCTAGCTGAACTATTGCCATTTGCTGTGATGTGACTGGAGAAACCGCTCTGCAAAAGAAGCAAGCCCATCTCAAGTGCATTGTCCTTGAGGCAAACTCTTCACTCGTCTCTCTCCCTGCTGCCCCCCCTTCCAAAGTTGGTTTAAGAGGTGAGGGTCGAGCTGCAGCTAGCAATTATGGCACCTGGGGCAGCTCACACCATCTCCCACTTATTTTGCCCTGGTGCATGGAGGTAGTTCCCTCAAAGAAAATGGAAATGAAGAATGTGGTGCCTCTCCAAGAAAAAGAAATATTATGCTTCAAAATAATAGGGAAATTAAATAAGCCACTGCCACTTTACTCTTCCTAATACAGCGGTACCCTAACTTAAGAGCAGCTCGACTTAAGAGCAATTTGACTTAAGAGCGGAAAACTGTTGGTGTTTTAACTGCCACTTTACACATTTTAGATATGGTCTACTTGACTTACAATGTTCTTTTTATTTCTTTTCATTTTAAACTTATTTTTTTTCAATTTTTTAAATAGGTACCCCAACTTAAGAGTAGTTTGACTTAAGAGCATGCATTCAGAATGGATTAAATTCGTAAGTTGCGGTACCACTGTACTCTGTAGTACATGCACTTCTAGATTGTGGGGCATTTCTAAATGTTGGTTTTGGTCAAAGCCCAGTTGCTCCATCTAGTCACAGCTTTAAATATGAGCAGCTTCAAGGAAAACTGTAAAAAAGGATCCAAAATGCTGGAAAACAGGACGTTTCAGCCATTAGCAACATCTCTAAGGTCCTGCCATAGCTAAAGATTGCTGTTAAAAAGCGAAGGGTATGAGGGAATTGATCTATTAAACAGAACATGTGATCTTCAGACAACACCAACTGACCTAGTGAAACAATTATCCAAACTGTTGTAAAGCTCCTTAATAAAGCGACTACGCTAAACAAGTATTAAAATTGCATTGAAATTGCCTGACTTGATTGCAAGACAGACTGCTGAACAATTATTTGTGTTCCTAGTGAAAACATATGGTCTCCTACAGAGAAAAAAATAATAATTATTGGAGTAAAAGAATAACTGTGTATCACTTTTAGCAAAATCTCTAAGATATGCATACTAAAATTCATGCACTGCACAGCAGGAAAAGAGTAAAAAAAACTTAAAACTTTTTCAAAAATTTAATTAAAACATTCCTATGGTCTATTCAAAATCATTGATGAAAATAAATTAATCAGTAGTGTGTGTAGAAATTTTCCTTTACTATTTTGCTCAACTCCATAACAAATGTCCTTCTGACCTTGGAAACTTTCTATTCTTGTACCAAGAACTAAGGAAAAAAATCTTTCACTTTCATGCTTTTTAATTATATCCACAATGCATTTGGCAGAAAGATATGCATAAATTATTTATGCACTTCCTCTTGGTGGTCAGATTGAAGTCCCTCCTCATAATTTATTGCATTGCATTTTATATGCTCAGTTAAGAAATTATCAGCTGACACTGTGCTTAGAAATTCACTATGAAACTGTGTACAGACTAGCAGCAAACACATGAAAATGCCATCTTTGGCCAAGGTAACTAATGACATGCCGTTGTTGTCCAAAAGGTGTATGTATATATGTGGAGAGGGGCCAAATTAAAACAAAAATCAAAGCAGGGGTGTGGTTGTAGAAAGCAACACATAGAGTTGTGCTCAAGCGTAAATTAAGTACAGCAAAATATTTATAGCACTGTAATCTGGTTTACAGAGCAATTCTGTATACATTTACTTAGAAACAAAACTCTTACAGATTTCAAATGTGGAAGAACTATTCATTCTAAACCTTATAAACAAAGGTAGCTCAATACTAACAAAGTCTGTGGTTTCACTTAGGGGTGATATTTTCCAAGTTTCCGAATCTGCTGCTGTTTTTTAAAAAAGTCATAAACTCTTATCTGAAATGTGCCTGTAAATCAACAGAACACATTTTCCTTGAGTGGAAATATTCTTTATCCAGTATAAGTCCCTAGAAACTGCCACTCAAATAGGGTGTGACCAATTATGTTAAATAAATCTTCCCCAAACTGAATACTGGGCAAGTCCACATTTCTCAATTACCAGCTGAAATTCTGTTGCACAGGTGTGCAAAAGGTGTAATTTTTACAGGTGAACTGCCTCAAGCTATGAAATCACTGTAGTCATCATTATCTATTGCGTGCTGAGTTGCAGCTTTTTCAAATGTCTATCTTTCAGCCACGAAGTGTATGATTACTTCAAATGGGGGTTGTTGTTTCTTTTTTTGCCAAAACAACAAAAACTCTGCCACACACACAAGGAGCCACGCCGTTAAGCCTAGAAGAAAAAGTACAAACACATTCAGCGCCCAATTAGAATTGAAACACTGATTCATGAAGTTCTTCCTAATGTTCCAATGGAATCTCTTTTCCTTTGGTTTGAAACCATTGCCCCAAGTCCTAGTTTCTGAAGCCATGGAAAGCAAACCTGTTTCCTCTTCAATATGACATCCTTTCAAATATTTAAACATAGCTATCATAGCCCCTCTATGCCTTCTTGTTAAAAGGCTAAACATTCCCAGCTCCCTAACCCGCTCCTCATAAGACATTTCTTCCAGACCTTCAACCATCCTGGTTGCTCTCCTCTGTACCCACTCAAGGTTGTCAACATCCTTTTTAAATTGAGGTGCACAGAAAGGCAAGAAAGATGGCGGCCGGCAGCTGCTCCCGTGTCCACAGCACCCTGGCGTTTTTGAATTTTTTCGGTGCAGCGCTGCCGTGTACGATGCTTTTTTTCTAATTTTGTTGGGCTCAGCCTGGGCTTACCATAGGGGTCTGAGAGGGGTTCTAAAGGGGCTCAATCGGGCTACAAAAGGTGTCTGAATGGCTGATCCAGGAGACTGAACATCATCCTGGACCCTCTACTCCGAGACGCGAAGACGCTGAGACGCTGACATCTGGTCTCGCCGAATCCTGATTTCGCACCCGCTGAGCGTTCCCTCCCTCTCTGCGCGACCCACCTGAGATTTCCACCGCTCCGTTGCTCCTCGGTTCGCCCTACGGAGGGGTCCTGGGTGTGCTCTGGCTCGCCCTCCCGGCTGTCTTGGAGGACCCGAGGACTTGCGTTCCATGGCCATTCGGCTCCTCTTCGGTCTGCCGCGCTTCGGAGCCATGGCCGTGCACTGTCCGCTGGGGTCCTGCCTCCTTTCATCTGGCCAGGGACAGTCTTCCTTTACCCCATACGGACACGCTGCTGCGGCGGAGGACGCTGCTGCGGGCTCTGGGCGGCACGCCGGAGCTTCATCTATTCGCCCGGCCGGCGTCTCTTTCCCCCCGCAATGCCGCGCGGCTGCTGAGCCGATCGCTCGGATCCGCCCTGTCTTGGTCCAGCTGTGGAGCTCGGGTGGCAGGTCGGCCGCCGGTGGCCTGTCGGCCAGGTCGGTTGCCGGCTTCGGCTGGCTACCGATCCCGGAGCTCGGGCGGCGATTCGGCCGCCGGCGATCTCGGAGATCCCGGCGGGCAGCCGGCTTTGCCGTTCGGGCGGAGTCTTCGGCCGCCGGCATGTTGCTGACGTTCTTGGAGCGATTGTCAGCTGCTCCTTGCCGCCAGCGTCTGCCCTGCTGGTACCGGTTTCGGGTGGCAGGTCGGCCACCGGCTGTCGGAGTAGCCGCTGCTGAGGGGCTTCGGCATTTCCCTCCCCTCCCCGACTTGAGTCCTACATGGCGGTTTTCCACCTCTGGCCATGCTTTACGGATTCGTTCTTCAGTTTCTTAGAGACTCTCATGGGTTGGGGATAGGGTTGGGTGGGGGGCAGTATTCTCTTATGGGAACCCGACACTATTTTACATCCATTGTCCTCCCCCCCCTTATAACATTCTTAATATGCCTATCCCCTCTAGGCTCTAGCCCTTCATGGCCCTCGCAGCCCCCCCCCATTTTCCATCTGAGCCTGCTCCCCCCCTCCCCCCTCCCTTTCCATCTAAGCCCGGGCTATGGTGCCCATATTTTGTTTTATTTTGTTTTATTCACTTACTTATTTTATTTAGTTTTATTATTTAGTTGCTTTCATTTTGCTTCTGTGATTTACTTATTTGTGTGGGCTTATTTTGTTTTTTGTTTTTTGGCTCAGGAAAGCTATTAGATGCTGCCTGGCTCTTGGCCTTGGAAGTGTCCTCGACACTTATTAGCTTATCTTGCCTCACCTGGGCTATTCTCTTCTACTCTCCAGTTAAGGACACCTTTTTCTGGCAGTTGTCTTATTTGATATGTTAACCCATTGTATTCTTGTACTGTAATTGTTGTTTCTGAGTTTATTGTTAAGTTATTTGTAAGCCCCCCCCTTTTTTTTCTCTCCCTCCACTCCCTTCCCCGGCTAGGTCACCATGTCCGCAGGGACTCATATACCAACCGTGTTGGGTCGTGGACGTTACGCTAGGAATCACGGGATTAGTCGGATAAGAAGAACTAGGGTCCGGCATCTTGTGCCTGTCCCGCGTTCTGATCCCGTGATTCACCACCACGTGTCCGGGAGCCATTCCGCCAGAGCCTCCAACCTGTCCTGCCTCCTTCTCAACGCCAGGTCGGTCCATAATAAGATCGCTGTCATTTACGATACCATCTTTGACAGCAGGGCCGACCTGGCCTGTATAACGGAGACCTGGGTGGGCTCAGAGGGTGGGGCTTCCCTCGCCCAGCTGTGCCCTCCTTGGTTCCTGGTTCAGGGAGTGGGCAGGTTGGAGGGTCAGAAGGGGGGAGGAGTCGCCATTGTACATAGGGAATCGCTTCATGTGACCAGGGCCTCGACATTGGTGATTCCAGGGCTTGAATGCCTCCACCTGTTAGTAGGACAGCGGGATAGATTTGGCATTGTACTGGGTTACCGAGCTCCCCGCAACCCAGCGCAATCCCTGCCAGAGCTCGCGGAGTTCATCGCCGCAGCGCTGTTGAAGTCCCCCCGGCTTCTGGTCGTCGGGGACTTCAACGTGCATGTCGATGGTGAACTCGTCGGCGCAGCTCTGGAATTCATGGAAACCATGACATCCATGAGTCTATCCCAGCATGTTTTTTGCCCTACGCACAGGAGTGGGCATTCCCTGGATCTGGTGTTTACCTCCATGTCGGGGGATTTCAATCTGGAGGTGCGGGACATCGTTCCCACACCCGTGTCATGGTCAGATCACTACCTGTTGTCCTTTTCCCTAGCAATGGCGGCTCCCCCTCGCGGGGACCAACAGCCCCTTGTTTGGGCTCGCCCCCAAAGGCTTCTCGACCCGGCTCGGTTTCGGGAAGCCTTTGGGGAGCTTTCTGGTGGTCTGGCTGACGATTCGGCCGAAGTCCTGGCCAACCAATGGTTTGAGTCAGCTGCCGGCGCTGTCGACCGAATCGCCCCCAAGCGTCTCCTCCGGGGCAGAGCCCGCGCTTCTCCGTGGTTCACGGGGGAGTTAAAGGCGATGAAGCAGGAACGGAGGAGACTGGAGAGCATCTGGAGACAGAGCCGCACGGCGATGAATAAGACTGCTGTTGTGATCCAGACTAGGCGCTACTCGCGAGCGATCAGGGAATCCAAAAGATCTTTCTATTCCCTGAGAATTGGTGAGGCCTCGAACCGCCAGGCAGAACTCTTCCGGGTGGTTCGGGACCTCACCAATCCTAGTCTGGCCAGGCCTCCTCCTACTGATTTCAGTAGTGAGAACTTTGCAGTCTTTTTTAGATCTAAAATAGAGGCCATCCGTGCTGGCTTTGTATCCAGTGACACTAGCCCTCCCTCGCCATCCCCAGCCCCCTCACCCCCTCGGTCGCCTCAAATGGATGAGTTTGGGCCTGTTTCCCCTTCGGAAGCCTCCAGGGCTATCGCCCACTGCCGCCCCGCGACCACCCCCTTCGACCCTTGCCCATCTTGGCTAATCAAATCTGCCGGAGGGAGCATGCCCGAGTGGGCTGCGGCCATCGCCACCGCCTCCTTTAGCGAGGGGGTTTTTCCCTCTCGTTTTAAGGAGACGGTGGTCAAGCCCATTTTGAAAAAACCGGGATTGGCTGCGGACCAATTGGCTAATTACCGTCCAATAGCCAATGTTCCCTTCATGGGCAAGGTGATCGAGAGGGTGGCCGCGGTGCGGATTCAATCGTTTTTGGAGGAACAGCAGCGCCTTGATCCTTGCCAGTCCGGCTTCAGGCCTGGCCGGGGTACCGAGACAGCTCTGGTCGCGCTGCAAGATGACCTTCTCCGGGTGGCCGACAGGGGTTGCTCTACCCTGTTGGTTCTCCTGGATCTGTCAGTGGCCTTTGATACCGTCGACCACGGTATCCTACTGGACCGGCTCCTGGAGGTGGGGATCGGGGGCACTGTTCGCAGTTGGCTCCGGTCCTTCCTCCAGGACCGGCCCCAGTACGTGCAGCATGGGGGAGAGTTGTCGGCCCCGTGGACACTCCCGTGTGGGGTTCCGCAGGGCTCGTCTCTCTCCCCCATGCTGTTTAACATCTATGTAAGGCCGCTGGCGGGGGTCATCAGGAGATTTGGGCTGCGTTGTCATCAGTACGCTGATGACACGCAGCTCTATCTCTGTTTTTCCACCTCTGCACTGGAAGCTGTCCGGTCCCTCGACCAGTGTCTGGAGGCGGTCATGGCCTGGACCAGGGCCAACAGGCTCAAACTCAACCCTGAGAAGACCGAGGTGATGTTCTTTGGGAGCTCCCCGTCTGGGTACGGGGGCCCCCTCCCCAGCCTGGAGGGTGTTTCCCTCCAACTGGCGGAGAGGGTTCGGAATCTGGGCGTGATCCTGGACCCGGCCTTGTCCCTGGATGCCCAGGTGACGGCCGTGGTCAGGACCGCGTTTTTTCATCTTCGCCAGATCGCCCAGATCCGCCCTTACCTAGACGGGGACTCCCTGAGAACAGTGGTGCAGGCACTGGTGATCTCGAGGCTGGACTATTGCAACGCTCTCTACATGGGGTTGCCTTTGACTCTCCTCCGGCGACTGCAGCGGGTGCAAAATGCAGCGGCCAGACTGGTGGCGGGTGCGCGTCGTTTCGACCGCATCACCCCGGTGCTGGCCCGGCTGCATTGGCTACCCGTTGCCTCCCGGATCAGATTCAAAGTCCTGGTTTTAGTTTATAAAACCCCCCATGGCCTGGGTCCGGACTACCTGGCGGAGCGGATCGTCCAGCGGTCAACATCGGCCCGACCGGTTCGGCAGGCGCGAGCGCACTCGCTACAGGTTCCATCCCCCCGAGAAGCCAGGCGTTCTTCCACCCGGAACCGGGCTTTCTCGGTGGCCGCTCCATCCTTATGGAACTCCCTACCTAGTGAAGTGCGCTCAGCAGAGTCCCTGCTGGCCTTTCGTAAAGCGGTGAAGACCATCCTATTCCGCGAGGCCTTTGGTGACCTAGCTTAGCCTTTTTTTTTTTATATCCGCCATCGATAATTCGCTGTATTTGGTAGCAGCGGCGAGTCCAGAACTCAAGGGTGCGCTCCGCCTCTGCTTTTAGTATGTTTATTTTAACTCATGTTTGGTGTGTAGGTTTTGTATTTTACTGTTATTGTTTTGTATTGTTTTCCTATTTGTATTGCTGATTTGTTCAGCCATGTTCGCCGCCCAGAGTTCCCTTTGGGAAGATGGGCGGGATATAAATGCAACAATAAATAAATAAATAAATAAACTGGACACAGTACTCCAGGTGGGGTCTGATCAGAGCAGAATAGAGTGGTACTATCACTTCCCTTGATCTAGACACTATGGTTCTGTTGATGTAACCAAGAATCACATTGGCTTTCCTAGCCGCCGCATCACACTGCTGACTCATATTCAGTTTGTGGTCCACCAAGACTCCCAGATCCCTTTCACAGGTATTAGCTGAGCAAGGTGATGTGGTGTGGTGGCGGTGGAAGGGAAGGGAAGGGTAGAAATCTGGGCCAAATTTCCGGGCAGGTGGGTGAGTAAAAAACAAACAAGCAAAATTTTCACCCAAACTCACCGCCACTGGCAGCAATTTGGGATGCTGGCGGGGACCTGGCGGATGACTTCTGACAGCCCCGCAGGCTACTGGTCGCCTGCAGTCGAAACACTGTGCAGGCCTGCCCTATAGGAAGGCCATTAGCAGCAGAAGAGGGCAATGCCATCCCCTAATGGGGCTTCCCGAGCAACCAGGATGAAGAAGTTATTTTTATGATGAAAGTGTGTATGATTGGTAGCCATTTTTCCAGGCTATTAGTATAATATAACCATTACGGAATCACTTTCAGCCTTAAAAAGAATACAGTGCAGGGTTGCATCTATTGTTTTCATGTTCTTATTTGGGTGATAAATTACCGCTCCCCTGCCAAGTCTGGTTGGTGCTTAGGCTACAGTTCATAGCAGACAAATGGACCGTCCATACATAGTTTGCTGTTGTTGAGGTTGACCACTCACCATTTCCCACTCCAACCTGCCTGTTGAGTCTTCCTTGTGTGGCAGGGCAATTGCCTTCCAATAACGTCTGGGTGGAAATTCTCCAAAATAGTTCAAGGGTACAGGCATATCAGTGCCATAGAAAGACCTCAAGATTTCCATACCATTCCATGTTGAAGAGAGGTTAATGCCCACTTTCCTAGAGCTGGATTTTCATTCACTTTTGCTTAACGCGTCTTCTACCCCTGCAGAGGCCCGGGAGCACGATTCATTTAAGATGTTCAAAACTGTAATTTCCACTCTGTGAAACATCTATTCAAATGACATCATGTCTTCTGAAATAAATGACCTATCGAGTAACAGTACAACTAGAGACTCACAGCTGTAAATCTCCAATGACAAGAAATAGGTTAGACATTTTTAGAACGGCATGTGTAATTATAACTCACTTCATACACTTTATTTTTCACTGACAAAGGGCATATTTGCAGCTGTATATGTGGGGCAAGGGAGCAAGAGATAAACACACAGAGAGAAAGATTCCCGAATGTGCCTCCTGTGTGGCCCTGGGTAAGCTGCACAGTCCCATGGCACCCTCAGAAGAAGGGAATGATAAACCACTTCTGAGCAATCTCTACCTAACCCCTTCTCCCCAACAAGGGTTGCTATTAGTCACATTTCTTATTTTGCATGCGAGGGTGAGATTTCTAACATCACAACAAAAGTTTTCAAGCAGACATGGGTCCCGAGATAAACTTATTTTTAAAACTGCACAACAATTTCATATTTTTTTCTGAAATAAGCTGAAGAGGAAAAGGTTGGTTTCAAATAACATTGAAATATTTAAGATAAAAGTTTTAAATAGTTTCCATGGGTACTATCAGGTATGACCTCAGAGAAAAATGAGACAATTTCCAGTAAAGATTGTTTCCCAGAGTACTGTATTTCTTTCATCAAGTTTATAAGGAATTGGTCCATTTAAAATCTTAGAAAAGAAGGAATGAATTTATGCTTTATGCTTAATGTTCATGGTTTATAGTTGTTTTGAATCTTAAATTTCTGGAGAGAGAGTTCAAAGAATCATAATGATAATGTTCTTTCTAAAATAGTAAGTCTGTATGTATTTGATGGTTGGGAGAATGAATGGTTCTTGATTTGTCTTTTCAGATACCTTTGATACTATGGGTCTTGTAGCAATATGCCATCAAGTCATTTTCCGGGAGGCAAACCTGGAAGGGATTTCAAGAGATGTGAGACACTGCCATCATTGGTGAGCTTCTGGTGAGTTTCCATGGCCAAGTGGCCATTTACACCCAGAATCTCCTATCTACTTTTCTCCAGCGGCTCAGAAAGATCTTACGACCCAGTAAAGGTATTGTACACAGAAGAATTGTAAGGTTACTTTGTTAGACTTAAACACCCAGAATGCCTCAGCCAACATTGACTGGCCTATGGAACCAGTCTGTGGAACTCCCTACCATAGGATGTGGTGATGGCATCTGGCCTAGATGCCTTCAAAAGGGGATTGGACAGATTCCTGGAGGAAAAGTCCATCACAGGTTACAAACCATGATGGAGATGTATAATCTCCAGGCTTAAAACCAGGGTATTTCAAGGGCCAGGTGCAGAGGAGTGGAATCAGGAGACATACAGTATCTACTCTCGTGCACTCCTAAACGCATTTGGTGGGTCCACTGTGAGATACAGGAAGGTGGACTAGATAGGCCTTTGGCCTCATCCAGCATGGCTCTTCTTATGTTCTTATGTCCTTATATGTAAAATCCTTTTCTGCAATAGCAACAAAAGTGCACACTTTGGTCCAATCATTCCCATAATGGCAAGGCAAGGAACAAAACAAAACAATATTGTGCAGTAGCATTTTAGCCACTGACTATTTTGGCTTTAGAATACTAGAAAGCATAGCCCTCAAAATATATGGGCCCAACATACTACAACATACTCCACAAAAGCAACAGGTAACGGAAAGGTTAGGAAGTTTATATGTTGAAATGTAGTAGAAACAAAGTGCAGGAGCTTCCATGTGGAATTGACACTTATTTGAAAGGTGGGTATGAGCATATAGTGATGAAAAGTCAAGGATAGCAAAGAAAGTTAAACTAAGATATTATACTAACATATTCAACCTACATATCTGAAGGAAGCATCATGGTTTTTTTATCACCAATCTATGGGGTTTACACAGGGGAGGGCCTTCTCTGTTGCTGCTCCCAGTCTTTAGAACTCCCTCCAGCAAGAGTGGAAACCCATCCCACAAGGGTGGTCTTTGTTGTCCTTCTGTAAGCAGCTGAAGACCTTTCTCTGCAGACAGACTTTCCCTTAGTGACTTGGCCATGAGTGGGGTTTTTAAAAGGATCCTTATGCCTTGTTACTTTGATTATGTTTCGGTGCTGTTCATGTCTTTTGTATGGCATTTGTTTTGATCCTTTTTAGTATTTGTATACTTGCCGTGGGTCCTTCTAAGGATAAATATTTCCTATTTTTAAATAAATAATTTAAAATAAATAAATAATCCTCTGCAAATCAAGTGACACTGGAGGCAGTGTGACATCATTATGGGTTTGCATAACAGCAATCATGCAAGCAATAGGAACCAGCTTTCTGGCTGGCTGTTGCTTATCCCACAGCCATTTTGTTGTGCAATGGGGGTCTATAATTAGTCACACAAACAGACACATACACAGAAGTCAACTAACAGAAGAGAGAGGTGGAGAAACAACCAGCAGCATGCACACTGTATTTCATCATGCAGTTTTGGTCACTGTTTCACTTGTGGGGGGTCCCTTTGGGAACACTAGATGCTTCTACCCTGAATAACAATGGATGGCCACAAGGAGAGCTGTCTTATACAGTGGTACCTTGACTTACGAATTTAATCCTTTGTGAATGCATGATCTTAAGTCGAACTACTCTTAAGTTGGGGCACCTATCTAAAAAATAAGTTAATTTTTAAAAAAATGGAAACAAAATTTTTAAGTCGAGCAGACCATATCTAAAATTTGTAAGGCGGCAGTTAAAATGCCAACAGTTTTCTGCTCTTAAGTCGAATTGTTCTTAAGTCAAGCTGCTCTAAAGTCGGGGTACCACTGTAAATATATTGTCATAAGCCCCCTCCCCAATGTATATGTGCCAGGAATGTTCACTGTTGTTTTACATAGCTTCCCTATCAATTTAATTACACAAAATAATCTTCTAATACTGATTTATACTAATTAGCCCAAGAAAAACGTACACGATTTGTGCCCAAAAACTATTTGAACTGAGGTCTCCTTGTTCCATGTTCAGCACCCTAGCCTTTACATTATACTGGCTCTCTCAGATCAGTGAGTACTATATAAATGATGGTCAGGTTGAAACCCGTGAATAGGAATAAAAGTGATCAATGTGCACAGTGTGATTCAATATGTGAATTAAGATGCCCAGATTTAGAGAACTTTCAAATATACAGCTGGGGAATCATTTTTACAGATTTTCCCTTAGTAACAACTGTTTATCATCAGATGCAAATAAAGACAATTATTTAAATACCCATTTCTGTACGATCAGTCAGTTAAGAGGTACAACCTAATCATTTATAACCCCCACAGAATCCTTTCACACCTTCTTATAATTCATCATCAACCAAATGTGTCTTCCCTGCCTTTCTTTCTCTTTACCGAAATGCCTTATGGCAGGGCTGTCCAACTTTGAACAGGCTGAGGTCTACTTTTTCTGGCCCAAAGTGTCTGAGGGCTACTACACTAATGCCTCTAACGAATTTTATCAATTCCAAGCACATGCTTGTAAGTAATAAAAATTGTAAGTAGTGCAGCAGTTTCCCAAGGAATGCATTGAAATCCATTCCCTCCGGAACAGATTAATTGATTTTCAATGCATTCCTATGGGAAGGCTGACCATGCACACACTTCCCTTGCACCTGCTTGATCATCTGGCCAGTGGGGGGGGGACCACGCCATGGACCTTGCTCACCTGAGATAGTTGGCTGGCAGACCCAGAACTTTGCTGGGGCAGTGGTGGTCCTTGGGATGGGGGAGGGAGGGGTGGAGAACTTATTCCCTCACTTGTTTATTGGTGGCCGGTGGACTACTTTTGAACCCTTCAAGGGCAACCGGTAGTGCAGGCCTGCCTTATGATAAATTCTACTCCATCTCTCAGATTGTATGCCAGTAAAAAGATGACCATATAGTAACATATTCATTCCAGTTGTTTCATAACTAAAGTACATGATTGTATGAAGTTGCCTTCTGGTGTGTCAGACACAAGTCCATCAACATAAAGGAGGGCTACGGAACACAGGGACCTGAGGCAAAATTCTCTTCTAGGTCAAACCTTGCAGATTTCTGGATATATGTAGTACAGATTTTGCTTTTAAAAGCAAAGATCAAGTAGCAAACACAGACTACATGTCAATGAGGAGAAATCTCACAGAATAGACTTTCCACTTCTATATTATCCAATTCAGAATATACTTACCATCACAGAAGGAGGCAACAGTTGAACATTTTCTCATTACACATTGCCTATGTTATTTCAGAAAAGGAATGTGAAGTTCAGCACATGTAACTTACTAGCCCTTTCCAGGGTTAACAAACAAAATTTCTGCCTTTTAAATCATAAATTTATTTCATGTCTTCCGGAGTTTCTCATTTGCAGTGAAAAGGAGAGTCTGTACCATACAGGAGGATGCTTATTCTTATCAGCAAGTAAAGAAACAGCCACCAGGTGGCTCCATATTACACATCCCAAGTCAATCAAGGGTACCAGATTCTGGGTGTTCCACCCATATTAATCACAAATAGAGGCTTAAGAGATCTGTAGGCAATTGTTTTTTCCGCTTGTAAGACATGGTAAAAACAAGACCTATAGAAATGTTAAAACTGAACTGCAGAGCCACTTACTGAACATAAGGCTCTGTCAACCTCCTTCCTGGCCTGGATTCAGCAAGTTGCATGTGCTAAGGATACAAAGTCTTGTAAAAAGTAAACTAATGAGGGCTCTTTCACTCTGTTCTTAGTGCACAACCAGTGTGCCTTGTTGGGGAGGGGGGACACCTTTATTTGAAAAGGACTTTATAACTTCATAATATAGCATATAGTTTTGAACCAATAACTTGAGGAACCATGTTAAGAACATGGTGGCTTCAAAGTGTGGCATATGACACTTCCTTAAGGATCAAAAAGTAATGTGAAGGGCACATGAAGGGAGGTGCTCAGAAAAAAACTACAAAAATACTAAATAGTTATATATTTCCTCAAGAATGTCAACTTCCATGCAGATGAAATGTATTGATAATGGCTTTGACTCCAAGTTCCCATGAACACAGTTCATCTCATAGAACACTCCTGTTCGAGGAGAGAGATTTCTTTCCTCCCCGATGTGTAGCATGTATCCCTAATGCTACAACACTATTTGCCAGTTGAAAATCTGTTCCAGATCATTAGGATTCCCTATGGAACATTGTGGAAGGTGGAAATTGCCTAGTACCATCGTTCCCCTTTCTCCAGTGGAATCTTCTGCTGGAGCCCAAAGCTTTCCCACAAACTAAATAAGCTCTTCTCTTCCTGGGAGGGCAACTCTGCATTGTTTTCAGTACAACAACCATTTTCCATTTTACTTATTGTCAAGCCCCGCACACAGAGCACACACACAAACAGGGTTCAGTTCTTTGCCAAGATCTTTAGTGGAAAGTCAGGCAAGTTCAATTCCTTTGCTAAGAATCAAGTGCCAGATAAATAACAGAATCCAACTCCCAGCAATTAACAGTCCAAGTCAAAACCAGAATATCTCATGGAAACCAGATGCCAAACCCAAGGGACCAGATCAAGCCGTTGTCCAGGAAGCCAGTCCAAAGTCAGGAAACAGAGCCAAGGTCACAGACAGAAACATGGTTGCAAGTTCAAACATGTTGCTCCCACAGAGAGCTCAAGGTGAGCTTACCAGCTTTATCCCAAAACAGGGAACACATCCTTACTTCTGGAAAGGCTTCTGCTAGTACTTAGGGCTTCCCGACCTGATTCCCCGTCTAGCATCAAAGACCCTTTCCCTAGCTCTTCTGGTAGCACGTCTTTGCAGAATCCTGCTCATGGCCCTTCTAGGAGGAGGAGATATGTTTTCAGCTGAGTCATCAGACCCAGCTGCCTGCTGAGTTGAGCTGCAAGGCTCCTCCAGCAGCTCTTCACCATTTAACCCCTCAGAGTCAGGTTCTGTGACAGGCAGGGTCCTGGCACTTATCAGCTGGAGCCCTGCTGGTGTTTGTGTATGGTTTGTGTATCATGCAATGGCGAACTGTGGTTAACTGTTGTAATGCTGGGACAGATTTTGGATCAGCAGTCTGACGTGTGATTAGAGAGGCTACTGAGATGCACTCATTAGTCTTGTCAGTTAGGCAAAAATAGCTGTGATACAAACAACAATAAAATACTGTATTGGGAATTGTGTTGGTGCTACCCTATGAAGCGTGGTTACTACCACTTCAGGTTCATACGTCCAGGCCAAAATGCTGCTGCTTGGTGTAAACTTAAGTAGGCCTGTTGATTCAATGGGGGTGAGGCAACTCCTCCATACAATCCATTGATTCAAATGGGCCTACTCTAAGTGTTACTATGCTAAAGTAAGCTGGAGTTCAAGTAGATCTATGTCAATCAATGAAACCTATGGAGTAGCTGTCTCAAAATACTCCCACTGATTCAATGGGCCTATTCTAGTGTGAGTTACTGTGCTAAGCATTAAAATATTTGCCACAGTGTGTACTACAAGTGAAGTAAATTCAGGTTTACAGTTACAAGGATCTAGGCTGCCCAGCAAAATCCAATTAAGACAAACAGTGGATACCTCAGAGAAGTTGCTCCCCTAAAAAGGTCATTACTTTGGACTTGCATCTCCATGATGAATTCAAACACAGAACAACGCCTGCTAAATATACAGATGAAACAAAATTTTAAAGCCAGAATTTAAAAACAAACTGAATCAAATGCTGGTCTGTGGAACTCCCTGCCAGAAGAAGTGGTGACAGCTGCCTTGACAGCATTAAGAAAGGACTGGACAAGTTCATGGAGAACATGGGTATCAATGGCTATCATTATGGATGCCTAAGGACAACCTTTGGGTTGGACAGATAGGCAGGACATCTCTCAATGCCATTTGCAGGGAATCATAAGCAGGTGAAGACATCTGTATTGTATTCAGCTGATTTGATCAGCCTACTGTAAGCCACCCAGAGTTCCCTCGGGAAGATGGGCGGGGTATAAATTCAATAACAAACAAACAAACAAACAAACAAACAAACAAACAAACAAACAAACAAACAAACAAATAAATAAATAAATAAATAAATCTGCTTGGGGAATACCCCAAAACAAATGGTGAGCCACTGTGTGAGACAATGCTGGACTGGATGGGCTGTGGCCTGTTCCAGCAAGGCTGTTTTTGTGTTCTTATCTAGCCAGAAGAATGAATTACTAGGTCCTCTACTATTCTTAGGGCATATACAGAATTTCTGAAGTTTAGAAAGAGAAATAATCTGCATTTGCTACATACTGAAAGCAGCCACCATCTTGCTTAGTAAGACAGGACAGAATCTCATTCAGGTACATGATTACATAAGGGTAGACTCATCTTCATGCTCTGGATCTCACACAGCTGAAAATTCAGTCCAGCAGCTAATTACATAAATAGAAGCCTGCCGACAGAAAAAAAAATGTTATGGAATTACCTTTCTATACCCAGTTTCTCCCCTATAGCATTTTGGCCCTGCATTGCAGAAACCAAGTCCTTGCAAGACCTTTGCCTTGATTCCCTTCTCTATATATCCAGTGAGGACAGCAGTAATACAAATGAAAGAACAATATTTGAAATGTGATTCTATGCCTTGAGACAGAGTTTCCAAAGGAAAGCTTGGAAGAGTATGCTGACAGTCAAATGTAAGCCTTTGGAGCAGAATCCTTTGGCATTCTTTTTACATTTGCACAAGAGAAACCCTGGAATTTGCCACTGCATTACCAAGCTGCCAGGCAAGTGAGAGATGACACCAACACCTTGTGATAAGATTGGCATCTTGTGAAATAGCCACTTTGGATTTTGTAATTCATCTTGTGTGTGTGTGTGTGTGCACGTGCACATGTGTGTGTGCGCGCGCACGCACGCACACACACACACACACACACACACACACACACACACACACACAGGGAATATGCCCTTGTTAACTTATTCCTTGGTGGATATAACCAATATAAAATTTCATTCCAGATTGATCCAATTTATAGTCATGGACAAGTCCTTTACTTCAGCACCATTACTCTACCTCAGAAAATGTTACACCACAGCCATTTACACTTGCTTAGACAAATAAATGCACCGCCTCCCTAGAAGGGCAACAATCCTGACAAGAAATAATTAACTGAGAAAATTAATTTCTGGCATACACCGGACAATTCTACAACAGTTGGCCTTGAAGTAAACTCTACTGTATGGTGCAGGGTCTGCTCCTTTGTTTGTAACTCAACATTTGCTACCTCAGAATTTAGTCATTTGGCTGAATCATTCAGCCTCTGAACATTTTCAGTTCTGATAAAAATATTCAGTTTTAACAGCCCACTAGGGATGGGCACAAAATGGAAAAATAGTGTTTTGTTTCATTTCTAGAGTAGTTTCATTTCATTTTTGTTACAAACCAATTTTAAGTTTTGTTATGAAGTGAAATGAAATAAAATGAAATATGATTTTAGTTAACCCCCTGAAATTTGGAAAAGTTTGGGGTGCAGGGAGCTGAGTTATGAACAAAATTATTGAGCTCCAAAGGGGGTGTGGGGGTACTTAATTGAAGGAGTGTGTTTGGCACACTTTACCAATTATAGGGTTAATTTACAGCTTCCCCTCTCTATTGGTAAAGCGTGCTGATCCACACTCTTTCAATTAAGCACCCCCACACCCCCTCTGGAGCTTAATAACTCCATTCCCTGAAACCCAAACCTTTCCAAATTTCAAGGGGTTACAGGGAAGAGCTGGAGGAAGCTCCCCTGCCATTTCCTTTGGAATGAATTGTTTCATTTTAGAGGGGGAAATTGTGTTTTGTTTCATTTTGTAACGAAACACTGGCTGGCATTTTGTTTCATTTTGAAATATTTCATAGCCTTATGACATGACAAAAGAGTGTGTCATTTTTCATAAGGCGCCCATCCCTACGTCCTAATTATCACATACCAAAGTAAGGCTTGACATATCTCACTTTGTATGTAATGAGTCTATCTTATATATTATATATAATATATATAATATATATATATATATATAATAAATACATATTAGTTTCACCTTTTGAGTTGACTTAATGAAGTAAATGAACATTTGCACAATAGTCTATTTTTTTTAGTTTCACCTACATATATAGTAGTTGAGCTAGGTGTTCCCTCCTCCTCCTCTCTAAACTACTTCTCATAAGTGCCTTTACTCACCATAGAATAAATATATGCTAATGGGATTTTTTTAAAATAAAAAATGCCACGGGTGGCTAAACAAAAGATACTAACCTTTCGTTGTTGTGAAATGCATGTCCTCACTGTATGTTGGCTAAAGAGAGTATTTTAATGTGCTTTTGAAGAAGGCTGTTAATCAATTACTCTGCCAAAGTAGACACTAATTCTGAAAACTCTGCTACTGAAATCTGCATTCCTCTTCAGTAACAAGTGCCTTCAGCGGGTGCCCTCTTGGCAACAGTTAAGAGAAAATGACTTTAATGGAGTCTCAGTGATGTGTGTGCTCATTCAGTTTTATTTAACTTATTGGCACAAATCCACTTACCACAAACAGTTTGAAGCAGGGATAACGGAATATAATGCTGATGGACAGTTAGGGATACAGTACTCCAAACACCTTAGTGCCATGCAAGAGGGGAGAAGTGGGGTGAGACATCCCTTCAGGTTTTGTAACATGACTACAACTTTCAGGCGAACCTTTGAAATAGGGGAATGACCTCCCAAAGCAGATTTCTCTAATATCATCTCTGCCTGTTTCTAGGTGGGTTTAATAATTCAAATAGACTCTTTGCAGTGCAACTGCAGGCATGTTTACTCAGACACAGATCCTGCTGCATTTAGTGTGGCTTGTTCCTCATTAAGTGCATAGAACATGGTAGCTCAACGCGATTTTCTTCCAGACAATTTTGTTAGCTTACAGGACACACTGATAGCCTTCATTATCAGATTGCTGGGTAACTTACAGTAGGAGGTGAATATTTAGAAAGTTTCTCCTTTCAGAGCCTTACCCTGTAGAGAGAATCCCTGCCAAGACATCTCTTTGCTTGCCAGATTCCCCAGTTCTTGCAAAAACAAGACAGATCACCTCATTCCCCCACCCCCATCCTTTATTTCCTGCTCCCACCTCTACTCGTTGTTCTGTACTGCCAGATCCTACAGAGCCTGAAGACCTCTGTGGTGAATCTAATGCAGAAAACTGAATGAATCCTGGGCAATCGGATATTTATTCTGCCATTTTCAAGTGAATCCTGCACAGAAGAGATACCATTTTGCACATGAACTGTACACATTCTGACACTGTTCAGGATCGCATCCAGGGAAACACACACACACAATAATCACAGAACTTTGAATGGTGAGGGGTATTTCAGATAGAGAAATCTCACTGTAAGATCTCTCTCTCCCTCTCTCTCTCTCTCTCTCTCCCTCTCTCTCTCTCTCTCTCTCTCTCTCTCTCTCTCTCTCTCTCAGGTACTTGCTGAAAGTGAGAAGATGCAAGATTCATATCACCATGTTATTAGGCCTGGGCGTGTAGCTATATACTTGAATGTTGCAAGATGTTAAGAAGGGAAAGCCAACAGAACATGCATCCAGGTCACCTGTTGCAGGCTTCCTTACTACTGTAAAATATATTGTATTCATAAGAATCTTGTGACACTGTAGGTAAACTTCTGTAACTGCAGCTATAATTGTGCTAATGACCTGGAGTTCAATCCCAGGTAGCCGTCTCATCATTGACTCAGCCTTTCACCTTTCTGAGGTCGGTAAAATGAGTACCCAGCTCACTGGCGATGGGGGTGGGGATGTGTAGCCTGCATAAATAAATTGTTAACTTCCCAAAGAGTGTTTTAAGCAGTACAGGGTGGTATATAAGCAGAACCCTAAGAAGAACACTTCACTCATAGTAATTAAAATAATTCCTAAATTTACATCAACACATTAAATCTGCACGTTCAAACTATGTGTAAATTGCTCTCCTGCTCAGTGGTAGAGCATAGGTGGCCCCTCTAGAGAACTTGAAAGTTACGAAGGGTCAGGTCAGGACCACTAAATGTTTCCATGTGGAATCAAGAATCTCATGGGGACTGGCTAAGAAGAGACACCTGGATTTTTTTCACTGTAAAATAGCAATTCTGAAATACTTCATTGAAATTGGTCAAGACATTCAATGGACGACACATGTTACATTTCACAAATTAATAAAATAACAGAACTACAAAATGAAAAGGAGTCCCAAAATATTCCAGATCAACCCCAAGCCAGTGCAACAACAACAACAACAACAACAACAACAACAACAACAACAACAACAACAAAACTACAGATAAAGCAATCCAACTTCTATTTTTAAAAATAGCAGTGAGAAAGATGTACCGCCCTCCAACGTTACCCATCCCACTGAATAGCTCCTCCTACTAGAACATCCTTCCAAAGTTAAAACTTGGTTTGGGAAGTTGAAAATTTGTTTGAAGGGTGGGCAGGCATAGGAGGGTTCTTAAATGTACAAATTACTTTTAAATTTTTATGTTGCAAGTGGGACAGCAGTGGAAAGGGGGTCAATATTTGATGAATAAAGCAGTTTGGGGGCAACAACGTTAAGAGGCCCCTTCCACATGGGCATGCCTTTATCATTCTTTCAATCAAATCTGTAAATTCTCCATGGCTTTGTAAAACAAATCAATTGATTGGTTTTTTAAAAAACATAATCTTTTCAGAGAGTGTCTCTTTGGACCCTGAAAGGCCACATGTCCCACATAGGTAAAAAGACGCAAGGGTCAGATCCCTCCAGCATGGAAAAAAAAAAAAAAAACAGGAACAAAGGCAGAGAGGGAGAAGTGTTAGCAAGACAGGGAATAATCAAAAGGCAAACCAGATAAGGCAGCAAGAGAAGAGCCAGAAGCACATCTTGCACAATGTAAGAAGAATGTTAGCAGGAGAAATGGACATTGAAGATCCATGCCTGCCATTAGCACAGGGGAAAAGAGTCCCCACTGAAATGTTCCTTGGGTTTTATTCTACACTGAAGAAGAGTTCCCAATGCCCCTTCCTTTTCTCTCTCTCATCAGTTTTCCAGAACACTTAGCAATCTGTCTCTCCTTCTTACAAAGCCCCTGCTTTGTTTACTTTCTTGGAACCCCCCCCCAAAAAAAAAATTCTGATGAGGCTCTTACATTTTTAGGCTCCTCTGAACACTCTGTGCGAGCACTCTGCTACCCACCCTTCAGCCCTAAGGTTCCATGGCGATGCTTCCATGGTTTTGTACATGTGTGTGCGTTGGGTCTGGTCCCTAGGTGTCTGTGAATTTCGTTGTATGTGTATACAAAGTATATACACACAATGACAGTAAATTTTCTATTCTATTCTATTCTATTCTATTCTATTCTATTCTATTCTATTCTAACTTGTGCTAGCTTCTGGATGAGTTCTACAGTACAGGCAGCAGCATATCCTCCCTTCTAGCAAGAACCAGGGCTCTAATGGGAAATGAATGGATTCCCTGGCATGCTTCAGTTACGGTAAATTCCTTCCTGTCATTTGTCTTCCAGAATAGTTTAGTCCCCCCCCCCAAACATGGAATAGGAGAAACAGGATGGACTAGCTCGACCCATGTTCCTCTACAGCACTCCACTGATGGAGGGAAGAAAACTACAACCAGTAAGCACATAAGGACGAAGGTGACCCAAGGAGCTGCAGGGGACCATCTGGTCTTATGTAAGAACTCTTCTTGCACAGTCTTGGCACCTCGGTGTGAGCAATTTGCTCATCAGAGAGAGTACTGGGTCTACAGTCATACTGTGAGACAGCTGTATCTGGCAGGCTAGTAGCTGTATCCATAAGAGTTTAAGTCAGTGAGGGGAGATAACCATTATTAGATTTGCAGACAAAAAATAGCCAGCATCTTCTTTCTCTTGAACTCAATGCCTAAGGTTTGGACTCTGGCCCTTGCAGAGGCAAGAGGTTCAAGGCTGAAACCTATGTTTCATCCTTTAAAAAAAAAAGAAACTGGCCTTCTCTGCTTGATATCAAAGTCACTCAAGACATGGTCCATGACAAAAACTCTTGTCTTGCCTTACTCAGATCTGCCCTCCAGACTGTCCTTGGATCACTTCTTCTCTCTCTGGCCCCATGGATTGATGGAATTCTTTTTGCCTTGGAACTTTAAACTTGAGCAGCTCTTACAAAACAGGATCTATCAGACAATAGTAGGTGTCATGTTTCTTTTAAAAATGATTTGGAAATGAAGTTCTAACTAGCTGGCAGTGATCAAAGTCCATGAAACGTGAAGAAGCAAGTGCTAATTAATTTACAGACATTCATCAGCGTAGATGGATCAAGTAGCCAAAAATAAGGCAGAGGAACAATAGCAGCTCACTGTGCATTTCTCATCTCGTGCTGTCAACTTGAGGAAATTAATTACTTGTTCTAGCCCCAGGCCTTAAGTTGCTCTACCAAACATCAATCAAAGAAAACTACAGACATGGAAAACCAGGCAGCACCAACAGAGAAGTCAGGAGGCCTCTTGCCAGATATAACAAGAATAAATACTGAAGCTGCCTCACATTCCAAAAATGAAATAATGTTTTCATTTTTACTGATAACACAACACCCCAAAGCCTGACAGGCTATAGAGCTCACAGTCTTGGATGTCGTTTTTGGTACGGCCATGGCAATGCTATGTCTGGGGACCTTAGTCTTACTCACACAACTCAAACACTCTGAAACTAATTTCCCTGTAGCAAAATGTGGTAAATCAAGACAACTCATCAAGTGTTTATGTTCTTGACTACTAGCAAGACTACATTTACATTCATTTCTGTTTTTCCTCCACTGTACTGACGATAGCTATCTTATTACATTAAAATAATCTCAGTTGGAACCAGTTACCAATGTGGGAAAATGTCTAGAATCCTAAATCAATCACTAGGCATATTTATTTTCAAAAATCGTACCATCATTCTAGATTTCATAATACTCATTTATCCCAAGGTATCTGGCTATTATTAGTTTGAGTTACCATATTAAAAATAAAGTGAGTTTTGATCACCCATCCTTAGACTATTGTTTTGATAAGAAACTGCCCTAGTATGGGAAGTTTCTTGCCCCATAGCCTATTCTTTAAAAGTCACATTGTCTTTTGTTATTGCTCTGTGACAGTTGTTTCAAAGTTTGTTGGGCAGAAAAATTCCAGGTGGGGGGCCTCTAGCCCAAAAGCTGTGTGAAGCAACCAGCCCGGTTTCATGGAAATTTCATCATCATCTAGGTCTCTCTTTGCTAAATTGCTTCTTCTGCTGCTCCTTGTGCTCATGGGCACACAGGGCAGAGAAGTGATGGTGCAATGACAGTGGTAAGTATGGAAATCAACGTGTGCATCATGACAGGTCGCATAGCCCCATCCATGAAAGTCCAAAAATGTAGACAACTGGTTAACTGTGTGTTAACAATTAAGATACAGGTCTGTTGTAAAGTTAATGGTTCTTGATATTCTATTCAAAACCAACGATCCCTCAACTAGTGTGCAGTACAAAAGAGATATTTGCAATGATATGGTGCTCCTGAGAAAATCAGTTTCTTTAGCTGCTACGAGGATTGCAGCTAAGTTCAGAAGAAGGTCTGAGGAGAACACTATACAATGCCATGGCACCAGGTTTCAACTTGATAAATCCTGGCTGAAGCTACTTGCCTTATCTGATTTCATCTGCCATAGGCCTTAAGAGATTTTTTCCCATATGACAAGGACCCTTCACAGGAGAACTGCTCCCAACTCTTGTCTTGTTATAAACTGCAGAGCACTGTAAAACACCCTTCTAATCAAACAACATGGTGTCAATCTACTTTGGAAACATCACTTTCCACTGTGCTTCATTCTAAGCATAATGTTCCCAGATCTCTCTTAAAACATCTAAACAGTTTCACAAGTTTAATTTTAAATACACCCACCATAACGTATCAAAGAACATGAGATACGCTATGGATTTAAAAAACCTTGTTGTATAATACCTTTTATTTTTCTCATGTGCTCCCACCATCTAAATCTGACAGTGAATATATAGAAAGCTTGTCCCTATTATTTCTAAAACAGACTAGTCTTAGAAACATATCCACTTAAAAATAACCCACTCAGTAAAATGAGGGAGACTGAACCTGGAAATAATGCTTCCAAAGAAAACTGAGCACAAAAATATTGTCACATTTAATAGTTTGGCTCTGTTACATGCTATAAATATCTACATAACAATGAGAACAAATGATGTACCCCTGCCTTTGGACAATGCTGAAGTTAAGGCTGTTAATTTACTTACTACTGTGTAGTGATATCTAGAGAGGGGAACCAGCTGAACGATGAACTGGAAAAAAAAAAACATGAACCGTGCTGGTTCGTGGTTTAGTTGGTCCAACCTGTTTTGTTTAAAGTGAAACAAAGCATCAACCTTCCCCCCTCCATCTGATTCTCTGTTTTGCGTTGACAAAACGGATGTCCACCTTCCTCCTTCCCTCTGCCCACATCACCTCCTGCCTGGTCCTGTCACCTCCTCTTTTGCCATCACCATCCTCAGAGACAGCAAGCACAGCTCCTGGGTGGGAAGCCAGGCTGCTGTCTCTGAAGATAGTGGCAGTAGCAGCAGCAGAGGATAGGACAGGACCAGGCAGGGAAGTGATGGAGGAAGTGGGAAGGGGGTTGGTTTGGCAGCGCAGGGAGGGGGGAGAGGTAAGTTCCCCTCCTCCAAGGCACAAGCTGGAAAAATGAACCACAAACAGGTTTGTTTGGGGTATTTGGGGGTGGGTGGGTCGTGATTATTTACGTTTCAGTGGTTTGTGGACAGCCAGGAACACGGACCATCACAAACCCCAGTTTTTTTTGTTTGTGCCCATTTCTAGATATAGTTCATTATTTTGCCACTTTGGAACTCAAGAATAACATACACAGAACTTTTCCATACTTACCACTGTCATTGCACCATCACTTCTCTGCCCTGTGTGCCCATGAGCACAAGGAGCAGCAGAAGAAGCAATTTAGCAAAGAGAGACCTAGATGATGATGAAATTTCCATGAAACTGGGCTGGTTGCTTCACACAGCTTTTGGGCTAGAGGCCCCCCACCTGGAATTTTTCTGCCCAACAAACTTTGAAACAACTGTCACAGAGCAATAACAAAAGACAATGTGACTTTTAAAGAATAGGCTATGGGGTAAGAAATGTGAGGCGCGCATACCTTGGTGGAAGCGGCGGTGGCGGCGGCTCCGGCGGCGGCTCGGGCAGACATTTTGTTTCCTTCCCGTTCCCGAAGGAGGGAGGGGAGGGGAGGGGAGGGGAGGAAGAGGAGGAAACGGGGGAGGGATGCTGAGAGGGACGGAGGGGGGAGGTGCGCGCACGCAGGAGCGCGCCCAAGAGCGCTGCTGCTTGCTCGCCCGCCCGCTCGCCGTCCGAGGGCCAGCGATGGAGAGGGTGCCCGCCGGTCCTCGCCAAACTTCGCTCTGGTTTAGGTGGCCGCTGCTGCTGCTGCTGCTGCTGCCGGCGGTGGAAGGGGGGGTGTCCTTCCTTCCTCCTCCTCCTCCTCCTCCTCCTCCTCCCGCCGCCGCTGCCCTTCTCTCCCGGGAAGTTCGCTCCCCAAGTCCGGCTGCGGTTCCTCCAGGAGCGGCCCCGGGGGAGGAAAGGAGGAGGCCCGCCGGAGCAACGTGCAAAGGCGCAGCAGCGGCAGGAGCCCAAGTGCGGCAAGGAGGGAGGCCGCCGGCTCTCCGCCCTTTCCCGGCGCGCGCAACCCAAGGGGGCTGCAACGGCGGCCGACTCTGTCACAGGCTGCCCGGGCTCAACGCCCCTGCTGGCCCTGGGGGGAGGGCCGGTGCCGCTCCCCCCCAGTCCGCCGACCCCTCGGATCCATCGCCTAGCGGCCGGGGCGGGCTGGGACGGAGCCAAGGCAGCGCGGCCAGGCTCCCCCGACCATCAGCTGTTCTGCGCGGTAGCACAGCAGCAGAGGCCGGGAGCCGGGGGGTTGGGGACCACCGCTGTAGTGGACCCGCTGCCACTCTGCCACTCGGACCATAAGACACATTCGGACCATAAGACGCAGGTACTTTTCCTCCCACTTTTTGGTGAAGAAAAAGTGCGTCTTATGGTCCGAAAAATACGGTATTCCAATTAAGGGTTATTTGCTGAATAAATCCCAACAATCCTTCACAATCATATCAAAGTGTATCTGAGTATCAAGGTCTTTCAGCCTTATAGCAACTTGAGCATCAAAAGAGAGTCTTTTAATTCCAGGCAACATCAGCTAATATAATTCTACAAGCTTTATTTATCTACATAAATAAAGTTCCATAAGCACAAAATTACTATAGTAAACTATTGTTCAAGCCTTCATTTTAAAAGCACTTTCATTTCAAGGCTACTTTTTCTAAATCCTCTGAATTATTTCAACACATATTTCAAGCCTTGACACATTTAGGCTGCAGTCCAAAACACCTATTAATTAATTATGTGTCATCAAGCTTATTCCAGTTTATGATAAACCATTTCAGGGTTTTCTACATCTAAAGTAGTTTATCGTTCCCTTCTTCTGGGGGCATCCGGAGCCTGTGCAGCTTGTACAAGGCCCCCAAGGCTGGCTTTTCGCCTGATGAGAGAATGAACTTCCAGCCTCTGGCTCCACCGTCAAATGCCAAGCTCAGTTTTCAGGGCACAAAACTCCCACACACATACCCAGAAGTAAGAGCCATTCATGTAAATAAGGATTAATTAAATATGATGTGCATAGGTTTGCATTGCCATTCACCTAAATCCCTTCATTTTGGATGAAGCACTTTCCTGCTCAGTCCTGATGCTGTAGCTTCATTTATAACACCTTATTACACCTGACTATGCGCTTGAACTTCCCGAGGAGTGCCGAAGACCTTACAAAATCTTCAGTGGCTGCTGGACTTGTTTTCAGCACTGAAATCTGATCAGTACCATTAGCTACTGGCAACACTTTTGAAAAAAGTCATAGGAACAGAGGGTTGGTTCCCCCACCCCCATAGTAAATTGCAGAGAAGCAAACACACTAGAGCCTTATTTCAGCAGGAAGGAGAGAATTGCCTTCCTCTTTAAAGAAATGTAAAACCCATTTCATGTGGTCAGAACAGGAGACATTCACCATTAGAGGGAAAATGCTGCATAAGCTTCATGTGTCATTACATTTGAAGTTGCTCACCTGAGACCAGTGGGAATGGCTTGCCGTGGACCCTGGCAGGATTCATTTCTGCCATTTTCTGTTAAAGCGATAATGTCAACATGAGGGAAACATGAGCATTCATTTTGGAAGGCTACACTAGAGCTCAGAGACAAGGCAGAAAAGAATGTGACAAGTATTTCATGCAGTTTGCAGACATTAGCCCAGGTAGTCAGGCCGATCAGCTCTGAGAGTATGAAATGACCACAGTTTGTTTATTTATTTATTTATTTTTGTACTTGTTGACCACCCAATTTTCCTGCAGGAACTCTGAGCAGTGTACAACACATTGCAAAAAACAACTTGCCCGTACATACAAACCCCAGACATACCAAATCAAAATATAGGTGGTGGTGGTGGTGGTGGTGGTGGTGGTGGTGATGATGATGATGATGATTAATAATAATAATAATAATAATAATAATAATAATAATAATAATAATAGCACATCAACAACCATATAACATAAGCAGAATAAAGTTTCAAATTATTCCACTAATCCCACAGGTTAATCAGGGAGGACCAGTCCCTACATCCAGTGTCACTTGTGCCATTATGTAAGAGTTCTGATACACTCTGCAACAAGAACAAACCTAAGTAAAATTGTGTAATTCAACTGTATGCCTGGACGCAAGTCAATGTCAACAGCAAAAGAAAATGAGCTATCTCCAAAGCAGCATTTACAGAAGGAAGGGCTCCCAAGCTCCCATCTTATGTGGCCTCTGCTCCTGGCCTAAAAAGTGCCCATAAACTTCACTGAGAAGAGCTAGAACATGGGACTAGGGCTGCACCAGGAGGTATGGAAAATGGGAAATATCAGATGAAGATTTCAACCAAAAGTAGGATTAAATGATATTTTTACCCTGTCTTTCTCCTTTAAATGGATCCAAGGTGGCTCACATCCTTAAAGGACAAAATGTAAAGGTAAAAAATACATAAAAATTACAAAAGATCAAAAGATACTACTCTGAGAAATGATAATCAAAAGCAATACTAAAAACACCCTGAACAAGAACAAACCTAAGTAAAATTGTGTAATTCACAATTAAAATTAAAATTGTGAAAGCAGTGAGGCGCCAACATCCATTTAAAGCTCCGAAACTCCCACTCAGGCAACCAGTCAGTGAGGAAAAGCTTGCCTGAATATAACATAATTTGCCTCTTTGGAGGACAGCAAAGATGGGGCCATCCTAGAGGGAAGGGGTCAAACACAAAGAAGGCCCTATTTTCTCTACCCACCAAACACACCTGTCAAGGTGATGGGACTGAGAGAAAGGCATCTCTTGATGATCATAATGCCCTGGCAGGCTCAGAAAAGTAGACATGCCCCCAAAATAGGTTTGAATCAAGCAATTTATGGGTTTTGAATTGTGTCCAGAAACGGATTGGCAGCCACTGGAGCTATTGTAATGAGGTTGGATAGCTAAGTATGTGATCCATGTAACCAGCCTCAGTCAGTAATCTGGCCACCATGTTTTGGGCCCACTGGTTTCTAGACACTTTCCAGAGGCAGCCCACATAGTAGAGCATGTTACAGTAATCATGTTGGGATGTAATTTAGGAACATCTCACCATGGCCAGGCCAGACCTCTCCATGAATGGGTACAGGTGTTTTAATTTTAACTGTGCAAATGCACTCTTGGTCACTGCTGGAACCTGAGCATTGAGGCTCAGACTCAAATCCAAGAGAACCCCTAATTTTTGTACTGGGCTTTCAAGGGGAGTGTAACCTCATCCAATGAAGACTGCACTTCTGTTCCCTGATCTACCTTTTGACTGATCAGGAGCCCCTCTCTCTTTTATGGATTAAGTTTCAGTTTATCCACACCCATCCAAACCATTACTGATACCAGACACTGATCTAGAGACAAGATAGATTCCTCAAATTTAGGTAATAAGGAGAGGTAGGGTTGGGTGTCATCTGCATACTGGTAACACCAAGCCCCCAAACTCCAGAGAACCACTCCCGGAAGTTTCAGCCTCTCCTAAATAACAAAGGAGAGAAAACGCCAACCCTATAGTTTGTGGCATTAAGTCAGTTCTGACTCATTCCAACCCCTTTCCCATGTTTGCCACAGGTAGAGAATGCTCAGAAGGTCCCCTTTTCCTTTTCTGGGGATTATCTCGAGGTCACACAGTCTGGCTCTCCAGTCAGAAGGTACAGTGAGGAATCAAAACCACAGCCAGATACTTAAACCACTGAGCTTTGCAGCAGGCTGATATATCCACTGAAAAATATTATCACAAATAGTACCACCTCCTTTATTCATTGGTAGAAGTGGATAAGATTCCTTTGGCAGTAAGTAAAACCAGGCGGCATCCCTTCAGAACAGGGTTGAATGCAACATGGTTCAGAACAGTAGATAAAGTGAGTTTTGTTCTAGAGCCAAGAAAAGAAGGAAGGAAGGAAGGAAGGAAGGAAGGAAGAAATCCCACACATCATATGTCAAAATCTTTCTGCACATTTTGTGATTCCATTTGGGTTCAACATTAAAGGAACAATAGTAAACAGGAATGACATGCCAAATCATCTGCTACTTCTATGCAGGCTGGTACAAACTGGCAGGACTGTGAGGCATTGGAAGTGTTTTGAATATGCTTTTTATCTAGGCAGATTTAAAGAATAATAATAAAATTAGCCATGCTAATATTAATAAGCACTTCCATTTCTGCCCTCATTTAGCAAATGCAGAAGATAAGCAATTTGCATCTTTTCCAGATTAGTATGTTTGAAATACAACAACAACAACAACAACAACAACAACAACAACAACAACAACAAC
>JAHTLZ010000010.1:42367481-42380797 GCA_023846285.1 Phrynocephalus versicolor
AAAGAAAGAAAGAAAGAAAGAAAGAAAGAAAGAAAGAAAGAAAGAAAAGGAACCTAGAAATGGGAGGCTTCAGGGACCCTAAATGTCAGGATTGCAGTGTCAAGATCATGCAGTCTGATAGTCCGCCACAGATGGGCATTGGCTTCCAATCAGTTCATGCTGCTTCATTCTTTGGGTACTCAGAGGCTGTGTCCCAGCTCACCTGCCTCACCTCCTCTGGGCAGCGCATCTGAGTGGGCTCCCACCAAAGGAGGCAGGGCTGGGAAGCACCAAACACCTATTTGACCTGATGGTGAATTGGCATCAACTGCCAAAGCTTTGGTACATGCCTATCTCTAACGGCTTCTATATACCTTATTGAAAGCTCTCATTTTCACCAGTGAGTGATCCTTTTACTTCTTAGGCTCTGTTAGGTGGGAATACTTGTGTCTACACAGACATCACTGCATGATCATTTGTTTCATTTTGTTTAACTACAGGGTTCTTAAACATGGGTTTAACATCATGCATAGAGTGGGTGAGGCACATTTTCATATGTCTACTGCTCAGAATAGTGCAGTGCACTAATGGGGCAGTATATAAATGAATAAATTATTCTGGTGTGGCACTGTTTCAGTGTTGGGTTGTTGTTTCAAAATAAATACCAACTTTCATACTGTGATGTCTTATGGACACTGGATTTTGGAGTGAGTGGGAAGAGCTTTGGCCTCCTTGAGGCAGAGGTAGCACTAGCAATCATTCCCAGCAGTCATTGCTCTCTAGCCTCAACAACTGGAAGAAGATAAATTTCAGAGGTGGGGAAGACCTCCCATGGCCACATCAGTTTTAAGACAAACACTTAGCAGCAGAGATGAACTGCAGACCTTTTACCATGGATTTAAGTCATCCTGTCCTTTCCAAGTCAAGGGAGTTTAATATTTTTCATGGACTGCCAAGTAATGCCTCTCAGAAAACCACACACACTTCAACATAATAAGCAGCCTCTGCACGGCATCTTTTCTTTGAGACTGAATTACACACCTCACCCACCGGCAGGGTGGTCCAGTCACACACAAAAAACAACAAAAAAACGCTGAAGTCTTTTTGGCAGAGCTGCCAGTGTGGTTGAGGGCCTGGTGTGTAGATAAACATTAGGAATTCAACAGCAATTCCAACCCTGAACAGCCAGGAGCCTAACGTTTTTGGCTGAAAGGGAGCAAAGATAAACAAACAGAGGCCTTTCCCCAATGTTGCCGAAGGTTTGCCCAGCTCCCCCACCTACATCACTGTCTGTATCTCAACCAACTGTCATTCTAAGATACCTCTTATCTCAAGCATGCCGTGGGACCAAAATCCAACAGCTAGTGAAGAGCCGGAGGATCCTGTCAAACTTCCAATTTATAAATGCAGAGCAAGATGAGACATTTATCTTACCCGTAAGTGTTCATCCGCTGGCTTTGGCAGCCTTTATCACCTGACAGTTACGCAAGCAATTGGGGAAACGTTTTCCTTAATAGGATACACACCCTGACTGCAAAAGCTTCCACATAACTTTCTTTTTGCAAAAACAAACCCATCTCCAGGAATGTAGGAAGAGCCAGCTGGACCAGCACAGGCTGTATATCTAGTATAGCATCCCATTTGACAACCTGGGCATCCAGTTGCTCCTGAGAAGCACAAAAGTTAAGACAAAGAAGTCCCACACCACTCAGTTTTATAGTTGGTTTTTTCTTATCCTAGAAGTATTGTTTAGATATTGCATCTAATAGCCTTTGACAAATCTGTTTTTGTCGAGCTTTCAGTGATTCTGACCATTCCGGCTCTCTAGATTATGAGGCACATGTAGCTCCTTTCCTCAAATAATTCATTTCTCATTCAAGAGAATTATCTCAGCTGCTATCATTGCAAAATGATATGTCTCCTGGACACGGCCCAAGTCATTGTGCAATAGCCTGTTTTTGGCAAGCCAAGTTTGATGAAAGCCAAGTTTGAGACCAAGCAACGACCAAACGTGTGTAATCTTTCAAAGTTTGGAAAAGTTACATGTTGAACTACAGCTCCCAGATCCACCAGGCAGCATGGGACTTGACTCACACACACCCCAAGTCACTTTCCCAAGCAAAGGAACTTAAGTAATGGGCCTAAACAAGCACACCTAGGGATGTCGTCCACCTGTAGAAACAAGAGCAGAATATATTGGAGCTATTGTCCCAATAAGTTCTGTGGCATGTTCTCTGGCAACTTGAGAACAATATGTAGGGGGGAAATGCTTCTGCCTAAGGCCATTTGCTTGCACAGATACATCTGCTTTCTTTACCCCCCTACCTGATCAACTGGGGGTGGGAGCTTATTTTGTCTCTGTGTTGTGTGAAATGTTAACAAAGTGGAATCAAGCCATCAGGGCTTCTCGATGTCTTTTAGACCCCCAAAGGTAAAATATATGATGACAGTTAGCAAGCAGAAGATATGCTGTTAAAAACACTGATGCAAATACTTGGTTTTTTATATATATACACACAAAAATAATATTAGTCATCCTATTCTGGTTGGTTCTTTCACCCTCTGTACTGTTACAGACACTTGTAGAGTTCTCATGACCTGGGATTCAATTCTAGTAGGCAGCAGGCTCCAGGTTCACTCAGCCTTCTCTCCTTCCAAGGTCTATAAAATGCAGCTTGCACAAGGGGGTGGGTGGGGGTGGAGTGGGGAATGTGTAGGCTACATAATTACTTGTAAACCATCCAGAGAGTGTTTCAAGGACTATGCGGTGATATATAAACAGCACACTTTGCTTTTTTTCCCTTTCAAAACCTAGAGATCCAGTTACAGTGAAGGTTAGAAAATGCTTATTAAAGCAACATTTAACTGTATGGAAAATTCCTTAGCATTATCCTCCTTCAGGTAACCACAGTCAAAGAAGAATCTATTTATGATAAAGTATGAGGACCCCCCCTCCTACACATCCACACCCAGCTGTATCCATTTATCAGTTTGGAAGCAACCTGTAAATCAATAATATTCATTTCAGGGCATGACAATTAGTATGGTTAATCTGATTCCCCAACAGAGAGTAATCTGGTTAAGTGATAAAATAAACTGTACTCATTTTGTCTTCAGAGGAACTGCCTCACTCATGTGTTTGGAATAAAACAAAACTAGTAAGTATAGGTCTCATGTGCTCCCAGAGGCACCTGGTGGGGCCACCGTGATACAGGTAGCTGGACTAGATGGGCCTTTGGCCCAATCCAGCACGGCTCTTCTTATGATCTTGATAAATTTGCAGCCCAATCTTATGCCTGTTTAATCAGAAGAAGACCTGTTGAGTTAAGGGGAGCTTATTTCTGTGTTTGTGTTTCAGTCATAGGCTGGGGTTTTGTTATTGTTCTTTGTTTTCACAACAAAGACATGGCTTTTGCTGTGCTTCCTTATACACATGACAGTCTTCAGAATGCTTAGCATGTGTGTGTGCACGTGCACACACACACACACTAAAACCTGGCTTCTGATGTGGTGTAGCTCAGTATAACTCGTGATGAAGAAATGTCACATTATTCTAATAATGTGTTCATATACATTGACACACATTCACAGCACAGATTCTGTTTAAAAACTCAGAATCATGGCGCTAACCACTATTTCCAGGGCCACCAAATTTACCTTTCAACCTACAGAAAGATTCATGGCACTGGAATATCTCCTGACAAATATTTATCTAGATTTAAAACCTCCAAAAGGCAATCTCACAATTCCCCCATGACAAGTTCCCCTACTTGCTCAATTGTTCTTTAGGAAAGCAACATGAACAGTTGGAAGGTCATAGGAGCCCAGACTGGAAAGGCAGCTCCAGAAACCAAAAGGGGCAGTGGTCGGGAGGGGGGTGACCAGAGGCAAAGGAAATCCTGGCTACATCAAAGAATGTGAGGTGTGGAGCCACGGAGAGGAGATCCTTTTCATTGTGGGAAAGCCATTGGGGGACACAGGATGGGCAGAAGTGGTGAATTTCCCAAAATCACTGCTGGCTATAAAATCATGCTGTCAGTGATAAATTCTAGGAATGAAAGATTTCTCCTCACTGTTCCAGGGCCTCATGACAAAAGGTATTCAAAGGCAGCAGGAAGTGTTGAGACTTGGTCAATAAGGATATGGAAGTTTTGATTTATCATCAGTAAGCTAAAGCAACAGCATTTCAACCAATAAAAATAATTTTAATTCTTTACATTTTCTTTTTTTTAACCATTCACAGTCATAATTTTAAGCATGTTTTGGATGCAGTTGGAATTTTCTGAGCAACAGTATGTCTCATTATTCTAATTTTTTACAGTTTGAATAATTTCAGTTTATGAAACATTTAACTGAACAATTCAATGGTTCATGAATTTTAGAAGGCACACAGCATTCTAACATCAACACATCAAGTATACTATATCCATCGAACACTGATGTGACAGCATTGACACTAATGTTTCCAGGCTCTGAGCAGATGAGAATAACTTGATTTACAATAACATATCTGAAACATATGTTTCCCTTGATCTCCATGCACATCTCTTTTCAGCTTGCTGCCAGTTGAGATTTTTGAGCACACTGATACTGTATTTCTCCCTAACCATGAATTGTCCACTCACTACATCCTGTCTCTGTTCATGTGCTCTTGAAGTTTTGAGGAACACACTTCCCACTCACTTCCAGCCTTCCCAACCATACCAAGAGCATGAAGAATTTCTTCCATGTTTGCCTTTTTTCATCCATTTACTATTTTAGGATTGAACCAAAGGGTATTCTTCCTCATGCCACCTGGGAAGCTGATATGGGAGGCTGCAACAGCTGGGCCTCTTCACTCTTGAAAGATGGCGCCTAAGAGGTGACCTGATTGAAGTTTATAAAATCATACACAGTTAAGTAGAGAAGGGAAAACTGTTTTCCCTATTGCACAACACTAGAACTAGGGGACACTCCATGATAATTTTGGGTGCTAGATTTCAAACAAATAAGAGAATGTACTTTTTTACCCAGAGGATCACTGGTCTATGGAACTCCCTGCAAGAAGAAGTGGTGACAACTGTCAGCCTTGACAGCTTTAAGAAAGGACAAGTTCATGGAGAACAAGGGTATCAACAGCTATCATTATGGATGCCTAAGGACAACCTCTGGGTTAGAGAGATAGGCAGGATATCTTTCAATGCCATTTGCAGGGAATCGTAAGCAGGTGAAGACATCTGCTTGGGAATACCCTGAAGCAAATCATGAGCCACTGGCTGAAACAGAATACTGGACTGGATGGGCTCTGGCCTGTTCCAGCAAGGCTGTTCTTTTGTTCTTACATTCTTATGGCATCTCCTTCACATTTCTCATACAGAAACCAACAGGACTGATTACTCTTACACTGACACTTGTGGTTGAATGGTGTGCACACAAACAGAATGTGCCTGAGGTCGCAGGCTAGCTTAGGGAATCCAGAGCAGACTATATCTATATATAGCTTTGTCCTTCAATAGCTGAAGGTGAGGAATGGCTCAAAGGAATAGCCTGGAGAATATCAGTAGTTCCCGCCCAAGGCAACTGTGTAACTCTGCCAAATGTAGGGCTGGTGGTGTGAGAACAGGGCCTGACTCAGCAATTAGGGATACTTATCACCTTCAGATTGTCTTGACTCAGTGGAACTACTTTTGAATTATAAAATTCTCTCAGCTCAAATGCAAATATAGAATTAGATGGCAATAATAAAAATACACAAAGCAAAATAAAAAAGGAGAAAATAAAGAAAGAACAAATCATCTCTGAATAATGCATTTACCCAATGTGAAGTTGTGGTTTCCTAATAAAATATTTGCATTAGTATTAGAAAAACAGACATTACCTGTCATATATTGAGGAAGGAAAAGCCAATTCACAGCTATCAGACTAATTACACTTTCCTTACAAGTCGCTGCACTGAAATGGGTTTGGTTTAGTATTCTTGACAGGAACTGCTTCTTTCTGTAACACAATTAAGTGCTATTCCGTGTTTTTAGGGTTGCCAGTGCTAGTTGGACATTTCCTTTGCAACGTTAGAAAATGTTTTTACCACATAAAGGTAGGTCAGTAAACTGGGACTCAGTTTAGACAAGATGCAAGTACTGTACTATCTGTCAGATAGGCTGGTTCATCAATCTAACTGAGTGATATAAAGCACTCAGGTGGCCTCACTCTCACCAGATATCTGGCTGATTGCAGCATCACTGTCATTAGAAGCACAAATAATCTGTGTGACTTGGAACACCTTGTACTGTACTGGGCTGCTTTGCTAATTTCATCTCCTGGATTTGCTAATTTCAACCCCCAGGGGCTGATGCTCTAGTACAGTGTTGGTGAATCTATAGCACGGGTGCCAAAGATGGCACTTGGAACCCTTTCTGTGGGCACCCGGCATCACCCCTTTTACAGCCACCTGTATTCAGGCTACATAGCTATATTTGCTCTTTGCGAAAAATTAGTGGGTTTTGAATCACAGTTTGGGAACTCGGTCTCTAAAAGGTTCGCCATCACTGCTCTAGTAGCTCTTCTCCTCACAATTGGCTTACTGCAGGGCTGCCTTCTAAAATTGTGTGAAATCTTTTGTTCATACAGAATATTTCTGTGAGACTATTATCTGTGAGTACACGTTAGGAATGCTACACCAGTATTCCACTGTTTTTGCTGGCTCCCAGTCCACCTCTGAGTCCAATTCCATGCATTAATGTTGACTTTATTAGTCTTTAATGACTTCAGATAGTACAGTATTTGAAACATGCCCTCCTCCCATACATACTTAACCACCCAAATTGAGTGCTTTTCCAGATGACCATCTTTGAGTGTTCCTCCCAAGGTGGCACCTCAGTTAAGGAATACCATTCTCAGGAAAGTCTACTTGGCTTTTTAATGCTGCATTTCACTTTATTCCTAATGTAACATTTGGAGGCAGCGGGGGGGGGGGGGTTGTGTTTCATCTAGCAAGTCATCTGTAGAACTTTGGGTTAGAAAACAGCATATAAATCATGCAAGTAAATAGTTTTTAAAATGTTTTCTTGTGGAATATGCTGGAAAGTGTTCCTTTATGTACATTCAAATACCGTACTAGACAAAACCCAATGAGTTTATCTTCTTGGGAGATAATTGGGATCAGAAAATTGCACAATCTTTGGAATTCAAGATAAACACAGGAAATAGGTTTATAACCAGAGTCATCACTGCCTGCATATTATGTAGTATTCATTCAAAAGACACTACAGTGAACTTAAAAGCCTTCCAATCAGCTACCAGAAACTACTCACCTTCTTTGCTGCTCATAATTAAAACTAACTGGTATTCCTAAGGATGACACTTTGATGCACATAAGGAACATCTGTTATTGTTTGGCATGCATGGTGGCAATTTTATGATGGGGTGGTGTTCAAACATTTCCATCATGTCTCATTTAAAACCAATTTACAGCCTAAGAGAGAGAAAGAGAAGGGAGAGAAGCTGGCAAGAGAGTGAAGCATTTTAAATGAGAAAGAAGAGTCCTCACTAACATTTCATTGGTGAGAGGTGTGAGAACAGATGTAACTGAAGGAGGAGAAAAATACCACAGAATTACTTAATTTGTTGTTTTCCTTCTGTTCTCTGAGAACACACAATGGCTTTGCCATTTCTTCACAAACCCAGCTCTCTTAAAATTAAGTGTTGGGTGCAGATTAAATACTCTAAAAGGTCAAAGCTGCTTTGCTTGAAACTCACTGTGAATTAAATATTATGGTCTAACTAAACATTTCACTGATACTGTACTTACCCAACCTTGAGGGTTTTTCACTCACAATTCTTCTAGTCTGAGAACTGTGTCTCATGCTACTCCTTAATGAAGAATGGAGAACTCTTCTGTTCATGGGAGCCATGAATCAGAGGCTACAAGAAGCTACTTTTCCTGGTTAATGCCTTGAACAATGATTACTTGAATTTTTTTCTTTAATCCAAATATATATATATCAGCTTCCCCCCTCTGCAATACAAAATTACCCTATATCAGTGGATTTCCTTTCGTAATTCAAATTTTTCGTTGTCCAAGGCTTTCGTAATTCAAGGCACCACAGCATGTTCTTTTCCCTTATTTTGAAATTTGCCTGATTTTCAGTCAGCCCCAAATGAAAGAATGGAAGTGGGCAGCAACGCAAACCAATCTCTGAGTGTACAACACAGATAGTTGAAGCTTTTGACCTGCTAACTTTCAAAATATGCTTCTTAGTTTCCCGGAAGCACTATGGATAGGCAGTAATGGCAGCAGGATTGGCTCCTGTTACTAAACCACTGACACAGCCAGAAGTGTCAATGAATTAAACAAAGGGGTGATAAGTAAGACGCTCCCTAATACTGGTCAGGGGCAGAGTTTCAAATCACACCAAAAGAGTGCTGGAACAGCTGTCCCACTTCACCATCTGTGAATAAGCTGGTGACTCATGATAGTTTTACACTGTCCTATGAGACATATAACTTTATGTTGTTTCTCTCCATGTACTGTATGAATGAATGAACGAATGAATGTATACATGCATATAGGTATATATTTAATTTATATATCAATTTTCTCCCTTGTGGGATATAACATTTTGGGGGGGGGGCGAGTTCATAAGAAATTGCAGAATCCTACTACTGATTTAGGTCTATGTGATGGAAACTGTATAGACACTGGACAGTGGGACCAAGAAAAGGCCTTAAGTAGGCCCTCTTAGGACACGACAGCTTTTATTCCCCCCTTTTCTCTGCCATACAAATGTTTCAGCATATGTCAGTTGTAATATAATGTACAGAGTGCAAGGGAAAGATGTGACTGTAGAAGTGGTCTTTCCATTCTGAGAGTCTAATGGGCCTGCTGTGAAATGGCTTGGTATGTCTGATGCTCCATCACATGAGAAGGATTGCTATCCCATGTAAAGTATGATACATGGAAAATGCTAACATAACTACTACTTGACAGCTCTGCTTAGACGGACCAAACTCTTTGTTGCTTGCTAACTTCAACAGCAGATCTATGTCTAGATTAGACAAAAACAATCTAGTGCACTGTTTTCCATACAAAAAAACCCCATGATAAACAGTATGTTGTTTTATCATGAATAGCATCACCCAATCTCCGTTACTGTGTTCCAAACCATTAATACCATACATTCAAATTGGTTTTGAATACTGAAAAAGAGTTGTTGTTGTTGTTGTTGTTGTTGTTGTTGTTGTTGTTGTTGTTGTTGTTGTTGTTGTTGTTGCTGTTGTTGTTGTTGGTGGTGGTGGTGGTGGTGGTGGTGGTGATGATTTATTTATTTATTGATGATGATGATGATGATGATGATGATGATGATGATGATGATGATGATGATGATGATGATGATGATGATGAATGGCAGAGCTAGAAGTCACCTTCTGGATCAGTGAGTACAAACTCTGGTCTTTTCAGACAGAGATATGAATCATGGAGCTATCCAGCAGTTAAGGGAAAAATTCATTGCATTGTTCATTGACCAAACATATTGCAAAGACTATAGGTATGTATTTCCCTTGCTAAGTCAACTCCCACTTTTCTTGAGGACTTCATTTCCTGGACTCTTCAGCAACCCAGACAGATAAGTATGTAATGTACAATGTGACTGCAATTAAATTTTCAAAGGCATTCTTCATCTGGATCCCAGCTGGTACAGCATCTCAATTACACTTGAAACATTCCACCAAAGGTCCACTATTGACATCTTAAGCCTTCGGGGAAGATGTTATATTTAAAATCCGCAAAGAGCAATCAAATCTTACCACAACTAATTATTTCTTAAGGAAGGAATAACAACCTTCCATTTTAAGGAACCTTTTAATTGGGAATTATATTTGGTATGTGATTTTGGCACTTGCTTGCTTTACCTGCACATCTGGATTTCCTAGAGGAAAGGAGTCATAACATTACCAAGCTGCTTGAAGCTTTCTTTTGAAAGCTGTGCTTTTGTTGTAGATATTTGGCTTTCACAAAGCTGCAAAATCCAACTGCTGGTGGCCCTGGACTGCTCTCATTGGGGAGCTCAATTCTGAAAAGCAATTGGGCCATGCTGCCTTTTTTTAAAATTACACTCCCAGCCCAATACCCAAAAGTAACAGTCTCTGTTTATGAGCTGAATTGGAAGCAGAAGCAATAAAAAACACAATAATTTCTGCTGCCACCCAGTTCCTCACCCATTTATGTCCTGCTGCCAAGGAAGTCCTGCAAGATGAGTCTTAAGCAGAGGAACGTCTACCATTCTTGGAACAATTCAGAGTGCTACTTCTCACCTATAAACAGCCATAAACAGCATGGCTGCAAGCTACGTAAAAGACCTTTATCTTTCTCTGTGAGGCTGCCTGCACATTAAGACCATTAGGGGAAGGAAGCCTTTCCCTCAATCCTGCCACCCTCGCAGGTGCACTTGGTGGGAGACGTGGGAGAAGGCCTTTGCTGCTGCTGCTGCTGCTCCCAGGATCTAGAATCCCCTTTCGCAAGGAAGCCACACTGCTCCCATCTTTGTTTCTCTTTCACAAGCAAGCTTCTCTCTTGTCTTCAGGCCGATTTTTCTGGAGCAACTGGTAGTTTGAGAGGGTTTTTATAATGGATTGTTATGCTCTGCTGCTTTTAAATCCGCTTCAGCATTGGTTTCAATTTACCCTTTTCAATATACTGTATATACTCGAATATAAGCCTAGTTTTTCAGCCCTAATTTTGGGCTGAAAAAGGGCCTTCGGCTTATATTCAGGTCAATACTTTTAGCCACTGAGGCAAGTGCTTGGGTCGGTGGCTAAACGCCATTTTAAACATTGTGCGCCGCTTCTCCTGACCCCCCCCATGTTGCAGGGGAATAGCGTACAATATTTAAAATGACTTTTAGCCAGCAACCCAAGCACTTGCCTCGGTGGCTAAAAGTCATTTTAAACATCACACACACACACACCCAGCTCACAAAGGAGGAGTTGCTAGGCCCTGCTGCATTTCCCACCCTAGACTTATACTTGAGTCAATAAATTTTCCCAGTTTTTGGGGTTAAACTAGGAGTCCCGACTTATACTCGGGTCGACTTACACTCGAGTATATACGGTATTTCCTTAATCATTTGTTTTAAATTTTTTGCCACCTAGGGTTCTTCTAAAAAAAAGGGTGGGTAAAAATATTTTCAAGAATTGAAATGAAATGAAATTGGGGGAGAGGGAGGGGTGACCACCACTATGCAGATTGGAGTTACTTATGCAAACAGGGAATGGCTGATTGCTATACATTTGCATGAGGACAAGTGGAAGCTTCCTTAGAAGTATAATAGCCAGGAGAGTACCAGCAGGAACAACATGACAACAATCCCAGCATCACCGTCTGCACATCATATTTTTTTTTCATAATAATAATAATAGTTTATTTACGGTCATAGACCAAAATGTTACATGGCAATCAAGTTCAAAAGACAACACCAATAATACAAATATAGTTGGATGAATTAAAAATTAATAACGTGTAGCCATGGAAAACATTAATAGACATATAACTGCATAGGAGAATAATAAATAAATATTCTAAATATTATATTAAAATATGGAAGGGTATTATATCATACAATGGAAAATTAGGGGATCTAAAATTCTGATGACAAAATCATCTTACGGGATGCCATGACTGCCACACAAAATCTGGCCGTTACCATAGTTATATTTATGTTCTTATCGGCTAGTAAATATTCAATATTAAATTTACTGGGCCTACCCGGGAGCCTTTGGAGAACTGGATATAAAAGCTCTTTGCGTAGGTCCCTGTAAAAGCTGCAATACAGAAGTACATGTTCCAGTGTTGCGACATCCCCACAGTTGCAGGGGCATAAACGTAAATGATAGGGAACCCTTTGAAATCTGCCGTCCAACAGTTTGGAGGGTAACACATTTAATCTGGCTACAGTAAATGCTCTTCTAAATTTGGGGGAAGAAAAAGGCTTCACTAGGGATCCATGGAGGATAGGGTCTCTTTACTGTCTGGAGAAGAGGGGAGCAGTGACATTTGCCCCCAGGGATCACATGAAGAGAAAGGTACTGAGTGCAGCCAATGAGACGGAGAGGAACAGTTCTCAGACCACGCCAGGATTTATTCAAGCCCAACACATTTAGGAAACCGGTGTTTCCTTCCTCAGGGCAACTAGCAACTTGCAAAAGCAAACCGCTTTCCTTCTCAAGCTGTTTGAGTCAGCAAGGAGAAAGGAGAGGCGCCTGCTTTTGCCTTGTGTTGCCAATTGCCCCCGAGGAAGGAAACGAGTTTCAGAACCACTTTGCTCTTGAATAAATTTTGTCACATTTGGGAAGCCTTTCTCTTGCCCTCACATGTGAAACAGGAAATCCCACGAACCGTGGTGGGAATGTCATTTTCTGTCAGCTCTGCTACCAAAGAAGATCAAATTCCCTGTCCTTGCAAAACCCACACTGCAGAGTTGTCATAATTAAGAAAGTCACTAGCCAAGGATGGTGAGAATATGCAGTTTAACCTCCTCATCGGTGCCATGTACAGATATTTCCCAACCATTAAGAACAGCCAGGCTTCTTTTCCTAGTTACTATCATCTTAGCCTTCTGCCAAGATGAGTCTTTTTTTTTTCCACTTGAGGAAAAAGAGTGCCAGGGGGAGGGGGGGCAGAGCAGGCAGAATAAGAATATAAGAACAGCCTTGATGGAACAGGCCTCAGCCCATCCAGTCCAGCATTCTGTCTCACACAGAATCAAGATGAGTGGCTGCTAACTCTGGGTTATGTTCTTGACAAAATAAACCTCACCCCTTCTTTCAGTGAGGTCATGTGTTCTCAGAAATATGCCAAAGAATGAGTGAAGTAAATTTGTTATAAATATCAGCACACATACTTATCAATGTGATAAATTCTTAACTATTTCTGATCACTTAGCTGCTGCTGCTTCTAATTCAAAAAGGTAGATTTGGATCTGCAAGCACAAAGACTTATTCACATTCGTGAATAGGTTGCATATTTCTTAGCAAAATAAGTATAGTCTTTCTCTTTGGGATTTAAGTACCTTCACCCATCAATTAAACCTTCTCTGGATATTTTTCTAGTTTTAGATGTTGTATCATTTTTTTGACCGAATACAATTTGTATCACCCCCTAATATGATTTCTCCCCATGGAAACTGTTTAAATTTCTTCAATAATTTTTCCATAAATATTCCATGTCCAGTATTAGGGGCATAATAAGAACCAATAGTTAACAATCTATTTTCTAATTTTCCTTTCACAAGTTTGTGTGTGTGTGTGTGTATATATACACACACACACACACACACACACACACACACACACACACACACACA
>JAHTLZ010000010.1:42380807-42438665 GCA_023846285.1 Phrynocephalus versicolor
ACACACACACACACACACACACACACACACACACACACACACACACACACACACACACACACACACAAACTTGTGAAAGGAAAATTAGAAAATAGATTGTTAACTATTGGTTCTTATTATATATATACCTTCTGTGTATATATATATATATATATATATATATGCTATACAGTAATACCTTGGTTTACAAGCATAATCCGATCAAGAAGCATCATTGTAAACCAAAGCACTTGCATATCAAAGTAAATTTCCCCAAAAGAAATAATGGAAACTCCAGTGATTCATTCAGGGTCCCCACAGACCACGTACTGTATACACAAAATGCCCAAACTCACAAAAGAAGTTGGCTTGAATTCCATGTCCACACCATGGTTTAGGTGCCTGACTGTGCAATCTGCTCTGCTTTGAACTAACAACTGGATGTTACTCTGCATTTTTAATGTGACAATAATAAAGCACAATTTTTAGCCATATACATGCATGACTAGCTGTCCCATGATTAGAAATGATCTGAAAAATAAGAAAAGGTGTTGAAAACAAATTAAAGAAAAATATAGATATAAAGAAAAATATAATCCTAACTTGCACTTTCCTTCGAAAACCTTCATGCGTGGTGCAAGGGAGACCTCCATTCCTCTCTCCTCTCTCTGTTTTTTAAGCTTGCCCTAAAGGAAACTTTCCGGACAATCCGGAAATGCAGCAGGGAAAGAGAGAGCCACCATTGGCTCACTTGTGATCATGTGACTTCCTCCAGTGTTCATATTGCAAGACATTGCTTGTTGATCAAGGCAAAAGTAATTGACAATGTTTGCTTATCTTGCAAAACACTCATAAACCAAGGTACTCATAAACCAAGGTATTACTGTATTTTAATGTGGGCTTTCTTGGACACGTTTCTTGGACATTTGTCTTTAAGCTACCATGACATATTTGTCTTCTTTATTTTTTTATGTTTTATTTTTATGCCTGCTATGAAGTTGAAAGCAGATGTACTTATTGAATTTAGACAATGTAGAGAGTGAAGTGCTTGGTTCACCTGCTATAACAACCAAACTTTCTCCATGAATTCAATGGAAAAAGTTTGAGGTTTTTGCAAACTTGAATGTAGAAGAAAGCAAAACTGACCAAAACTTGTCTGACTCTACTGAAAACATTGTTTTCAAAGTTTCCCTCAGTGCCTCAGAACTAATCAAAGGCAGATGAGCTCGGCAGATTTCTGCTCTCATCATCTACCCTCAAGCATGGGAAGAAAAATGATTTAACTACGATGCTTATCAGCACTTGTGTTAGCAGCATTATATAGATGTTTTTTATGCTCTCCCCTCAGAGCTAAGCAGAAGTGGTAAAGTCATTATGTTACCAATTGCATATTGGCTATTCATTCAAAGTCTTATTCAGCTTTTACTGCTCTAACACCATTTCTTAACAAATTATGCAATCATAGTCCATATCATTATCATTTATATAGGTATTTTTTCATGGTACGTAGGTACATGTATAGATGAGCCTCAGGCAAAAGTATCCTTGGTCATCAATCTTCCTTTTATGCGGCTGTGAAGAAGATACAAACCCTAGTTTAGTGTTGTTCCTGATTCTATAAATGTGGATAATTGGAAGTGCAGTTTGTTGAAATATGCCAACCTCACAGAACAAGGCTTAAAGTTGGGTTCGCTCACTAAACTGTAGTTACAGCTAATAATATTTTATCTGGGTTTAGAAATTTCTCAGTCTGCTCCATATGAAATTTCAAGACAACCAAATGATTTTGTTCTCCATTTTATTGTTTCAAATTATTCCTGGTACTGTATCAGATTACAAGCCAACAGGTTCAAAGCACAAATGGGTGGATACAGAGACAAAACATTCCAGAAGTGTTGTTTAACATCTATTTTCAGAGATATTCCTCAGAACAACATGTTGTTTGGAAAAAAATAAGGACATCACACATACACTGGTAGCTACCCTCTGTAGGGCAATTTAAAATAGAACTTGCTTCAGACTACACTAGAATGCAAGACCTTTTATCAGTATGCAAACAAACCTTAGTTTTAACAGGATCACAACTTGATTAATGGCCATCTAATACATATGGATTACATCAAAATAGGATCATTAATATATTTAGTCCCTGAAGAAGGAAAGACAGACAGGTTCATTATGTAATAAAAACTTCAGAAGGGCACCTGAAGTACACACAGTTCTTACAGCAAATGTTCAACAACTATTCAGAGTTACTAACAAGACTTAGTTTCTGAATACTTTGTAGGTAATGTGTGTGAAAGATTAAAATGGAAAAGTCACACAACAGGAATCAAGACAATGAAAAGAATTTGAACCTTATTCTTTAAAGCCGTTCTTTCTCAAGAAAAAGCAAAGTGCTGAAATGAAAACACATTGGACATTTTATTTTTCATTCTTTCTGGAAAATATATTTTCCTGGACAACATACTCCAGTTTATGAAATGTGAACATCAACAACACTGTGGACAATATCTGTAAGTTGAGTCATGCCAACTGGACTTCTTTTCTTGAGAGATGGAAACATTTCACTACTCATCCAAGCTGCTTTGTCAGTCTGAATAAGCTGCTTGGATGACCAGTGAAATGTTTCAGTCTCTCAAGAAAAGAAGTCCAGTTGCCATGACTCAACTTACAAATATCTCTCATTTCTTAAATATCACATGGCAGGCCATAAGAAATGTTTCACTGCTCAACCAAGCAGCTTCGTCAGTCTGAAGAAATTTAGTGGTGTGTCCTATTCAGACAAAATGTAGGTCTGAATAGGCTCATAAATTGGACAATGGCCTGAATAGGCTTGTTAGGTGGACAATAGCCTGAATAGGTTAATAAGTGGATCATGATCTGAAAAGGCTCATTACGATGATAATGGCCTAGGGTGCGTAAAAGTTCCACCTATGCAACCTTTCCCAATACTCATTAAGTATGGATCATTAGCTGTGGCCTTGCTGTTCAATTTTTGAAGTGCTTCTGATTTGTCTGGGGACTGATGAAAGGGCCGTCTGAGTCTCGCTCCTCTGTTGTGAGAGGGGTTTTCAATACTCACATGAATGGTTTCCCTGACCCCTCTCTTGAACCACTTCTCTTCTCTGACTAATATGTGTACATCCTCATCTTTGAATGAGTGCCTTTTTCCTGCAAATGGAGGTACACTGCTGATTCTGGTCCTGAGCTATTGCTCCTCCTATGTTGGGCCATCCTCTTGTTTAATGGCTGTTTAATTTCTCCACTGTAGAGGTCTGCACAGTCCTCACTGCTTTGGACCGCATATCCATGCTCCTCTTGTGTTTTGGTGTCAGGTCCTTTGGGTGGATGACTCTCTGCCTTAGTGTGTTTATTAACCTATTCAGGCTGTTGTCCACCTAATGAGCCTATTCAGGCCATTGTCCAACTTATGAGCCTATTCAGACCAGGGTGATGTGAAATCAAGGTGAACTATATAATGGAGGATTTGTCACTAACCTTCCTCAGGCTGATGAAGCTCCTTGGATGAACAGTGGAACATTTCAGTCTCTCAAGAAAAGAAGTCCAGTTGCCATGACTCAACTTCCAGATAAACTCACCTGGATGACTGAGAATCTTCACAGACACTATGGACAATACTTTCAACAAGTAGGATTCTACCAGTGTTTTAAAGAAGGTTGGGTGTTTAAGTAATACCTCTCATTCATTATTGTTGCTCTGCCACTTTGCCTCTGAGTACATAACCAGTTACAGAAACTGTAACAAGATGTTTAATGCTTAGAGAAAGAAAGGAGGCAGCTACGTATTTGTAATAGCTTTCATAGTACAATGGAACCGTTTTGTATTCTGACTGATGTTTTGATTTCCTGAATCAATAAGTCGTTGGCTGAGTTTAGGTTACAATGAATCATATTGGAGGAACCTTAGCTATGGATTGCCATGATACCTGAGGCAACAAATCATGGTTATGGCCATTATTCCAGCACAGGAAACTTTTTTTAACAAGGAGATAGGAGTTAGTTTGTGCAGTTGAGCGATGAGAGAAAGGAGCGATGAGAGAAAGGAAAACGAAAACAAGCAAATAGTTTTAAAACATGCTTTCCCAGCATTTGAAAACAGAAACGAGGGGGTAACCCAAAAGTATAATCTCCCCTGCTTAAGACGATTATCTGAATTTTTAATTTGATCCAGTCCATTCGGCTATATTGGACAAAATCCAAAATGATCTTGCACCATGCTCCTCTTACTGTCCTCCCACCCCCTTCCCACTTTCTTAAGAAATCTTTGCTGTGGGAATAGGCAGTGATGGAACACATTACTTTCCTCCATCCTTGGTAACAGAGACCTGGAAGGAAGCCAATGGTCCAGGAGAGCTCCTTGTGGCCTGCCTTTAGTTAAAAACCATACCTTCTGCAGCAAACTGCACACCAGTCTCACTACTTCTCTGATCCTTAGCAGGACATTGTGTGCATTCGCACTCCACCAGAGGCCTCTCCTGTTTGTAACTGGACCAATGTCCACAAGATAAACTTTCATTTCCTTGGAGAAGGGTAAACTTGGCTGTGATGGGAAAACAGGAAAGAGGGCACCAAGTGTGTGTGTGTGTGTGTCTGTGTGTGTGTGTGTGTGTGTTTCTTTGTTTCAATTTACAGCTGAAGGTTTATGTGGCTACCTGGCTTGGGCACTTGATGAGCCCAGCTGATTTTGAAGCCCAAGCAAGCAGGTCCTTATCCATCCCCAAATATTCACATTCTATCTGCACTAATATTTTGTGATAAGACAAGGATGGACAATCTCCGAAAGGACAATTTCCAGAGGCTGTACACATACCCATCCCTGGACTTTAGAAAGCTGTACTCACTCCTCCACCCTACCCCACCACCACCCCTAATTTTGTCCTTATATGAACTGGATTTTTTAAAAAAACCACCTGGGGAACCTCCCTGTCACCCTCTAGGGTCAATCTGTTTTCATTCTGGGATGTGGTTGCCCAACATGGAAAAAGTGCCACCATGTTCTTGAAAGGGAACAAGAGAAAATTTTGAAGGTTAAAAAAAAGGGGGGTGGATAGTGTGGGCATGCTGGGGTCATGTGAGGCCCATACTTTCTACCTCAGAGTAATGATTAAATTGACCCCTAATCCATACTTGCATTACAGAAATAAGTTAACTTTAATATTAACATTCATCATCATAACCTTCATTGTTGCTGACGAATAAAATGAAAAATGGCCTCTGCTCGCAGAATATTGGTCCACATCAGTGACAAGGAACCTTTCTTTTGTTGAGGGCCTCATTCCCTTGTAATCTGTCAGGGGTGTGGGTGAAGTCACAGCCAAATATGAGCTAAGGCAACGCCTTCCGTCTCTCTTTCTGCCATACCCATTTTCTCTCTCCACATCCTTTATTCTTCCATCAGGGGTCTGCCATTCCAGGTACAGGCATTTTGGCAGAGGACACTTTCATATGCGTCTCAGTGTTAGGTGCAACTGTTGGGCCCTCTGGCAAAAGTTTGCTTATTAGGGAGAATCTCTCTCTCTCTCTCTCTCTCCCTCCCTCTCTCTCACTATCTACACAGAGAGAGAGAGAGAGAGAGAGAGAAAGAAAGAAAGAGAGTGTGTGTAAGACATGACTGAACACATGGAAGAACACACACATACAAATGGCAGGCAGTTCTGTTTGGGGGAAAATGTAATATGATGAACCAGAAACCAATTAAACATCACACAAGCAGACACATAAATGTGAACAGGAAGAAACAATGCAATTTCTAAAACATGCCACATTTTTTGAATGTCTTCCGTTATATCTTACGTCTGTTCCTTATGAAGAGCCAAGTATATAATAAGTGCTGTGTGGAGGAATGAAGTGATAGCAAAGTATCAGTGTCACTGTTTACTGTTAGATACAGCCAAACCACACCAGGTTATGACATTAAGTTGAGTGCTCATATACAAATTATTATATGGATCTGCCCATCTCAGATGTCTGCAAAATATAACTAGAAATGCTAAACCAAAAATACACATCCTCTGGGAAGTTAAAACCTCTGCGTTGTGGCTTCCTGCTCCAAATAATCAAAGCCTTCCCAGTTGAACGGCACCGGCTTCCATTATGGGCAAGTGTGCCTGTCAAGGTTGAGTGTTTCATTTAAACAAGGTTAAAACTCTGTCACTGGAAACAGAATACATCAGAAGCCAGGAATCAACACCAGCACTGCTTTTTCATAGAAGAGGTGATGCTACACAGAGACTCTGTTACATTCCTTCCCATTCTTCACTTCATATGTCATTGATCTCTTCAACTGGACAAAATGGCAGACTTCTCTCTCTCCCTGATGTTACAAAAAGAACATCTGTTTCATCCAGCTACAAGCATATTTTGAATATTTAATACAGTCCTGGTTGCTTCATCTCAAAGAGGATACTACCAGATGGCCATGGTGCCGGAAAAAAATGACACAAATGATCAATAGGCTGGAATCACATCCTCAGAATGAAAGGTTCCATTAACTGTATAATAGCCACTTAAAGTTCTAGGATGCAGAGTCGTCCAACAAGACTGGATGGGGAAACTTTAGCTGTTGCTGGTTTTAGACATGCTGCTGGTCAGAAAGTCTGTCCTGTAGTCCTTTCTCCTTCAAGTTTGAAGTGTAATCAGATTTTCTTCTGAGACGAACAAATAACCTCCTATACCTCTTTCACAATAACTCCTCAAGGCAGCATGGGTCGTTATTATATCTAACCAACCTGAGCCCAAAAAAATAAGCAGTTCACATCACAAATACAAATCTCTATTGTAGATCTCAAATGCAGATCTATAGCAGAAGTAGACATATTGTACATGCGTGTGAAGGTGGCCCTCAAGTGTTTATGGAACCCAGCCCTTCCTCAGATCCTCCTTTCCCTTAGAAACAACAACAAAAATACTTCCTGTCACCACCTTTCAAAAGGGGCACTTCCACTTTCAGTTTGGTCATTTGGGTGATTAGTGGAGCCTTCACCACTCATTGTTCTGGCCAGGTTTTCTAAGAATTTCAGGTCACTAACATCTGAGGACCCAATGTTGGGAACTACTTCCCTAAAGGGTCTGAAGGTGGCTAAAATTGACCTGCTCCTAATTTATAGATGGTAGTAGTTAATTAGCTATCTCAACAGAGCTAACAAGCATATGGCTAACTAGATAAGCTGTGAAGCTGGATGTAATGCATTCAGATACTGCCTCTCTGTTCATTCTCCACGAATTTTCTATACAGACAAATTATTGTCTTGAAGATTGAGGCAAGAGATGGATATTATACAAGATGGACATTTATCACTAATATGAGCAACTGGGTGTCACAAGATTATGTTTTCACCACTAGGATTATGCAAATTGGCATACAGTGGTATCTTGGTTTATAGTAACCCCCCGCCATTTCGCGGTTCAGGTACTGCGGCCCCCGCTATATAGCGGGATTGCAGTACCTGCACCTTGGAGCTGCGCGGGGTGGCGGCGGGGAGCAATTGTGTTGCTCCCCGCCCCCCGAGCCCCTCCAAAAGGCCTCGGAGCCGCGCGGAGGGGCAGCGTTGAGCAATCGCATCACTCCCCACCCCCCCCGGGCCCCTCCAAAAGGCCTCAGAGCTGCGTGCAGGGGCAGCATTGAGCGATCGCATTGCTCCCTGCCACCCCAGGGCCCATCTGAAAGGTCTCAGAGCCACGCGGGGGGCGGCACTGAGCAATCGCGTCACTCCCCGCCGCCCCTGGACCCCTCCAAAAAGCCTCGGAGCCACGCCGGGGGGCAGCAGGGAGCGATTGGGTCACTCCCTGCCGCCCCCGAGCCCCTCCGAGAAGTCTTGGGTGGCGCGGCCGGGCGGCGGCGGGAGGTCAGATCCCGCAACACCACCTGTGTGTGCCGCAAGACTTCTCAAACAGGCGTGTGATCACCCCCCGCCCCCCCACCTGCTTCCGCATATCGCAGATTTCCATGCATCACAGGTAGGGTGGGTCCCTAAACCCCGTGATCGGGGGGGGGGTTACTGTACAAGCATAATCTGTTCCAAAAGCATGCTCGTAAACCACCATTCAGTGGTACCTTGGATAAAGGAATTAATTCATCCCAAATGAAATTATGTTAAGCAAAATTTCCTTTATACTAATTTCCCATAGGAATGCATTGAAAACAGAGTAATCACTAATTTCGACCATTTTTATGTTGTACGGATTTGCCCCATGGACGATTCTGTTAAGCAATTTTCCCCTATCTATGGAATTTTTCATGTTGTACAGATTTTATATTATACAAACCGTTTATTATACAAGGGTCCACTATACTCATATATCAAAGTAAATTTCCCCATAGGAAATAATGGAAGCTTACCTGATTCGTTCAGGGGACCCAGTTTCCATTATTTCCATTATTTTTTAAAAAAATAAATTCATTAAATATTATAAAACTATTATACAAAAACACATAAAACAATAAAATATCATAAAGGAAAGGAAAATATTAATCAAAACACACACCAATATAATAAAACTACAGTAGACCCTCGTATAACGGATGGTTTGTACAACAGAAAATCCATATAACGGAAAAAATCCGCCGCCCCCCTCCCCCCCGCCGCGACCTTCGCCCACCACCTGCAGCCCCCGGGAAGAGGACGGGGGCGGTCGGGGAAAGAGGGGAGGGGAGGGGAGGGGGAGAGAGAGAGATAAAGAGAGAGACCCCCCCAAAAAAATCCCCCGCCTGCCGAGACTCGGTCGCTCACTCGACGCCGCCTGGGGAAAGCAGCAGCAACAGCCCCGACGGCTCTTTGTTCACCCGGCCACCGGAGTGAGCGGGGAGGGAAGAAAAGGACGAGCGCCGACGGGGGGGAGTGGAGAGAGAGAGAGGGAGAGACAAGGGGGCGGACGGAGCTGCTTCTGACGGGGTGGGGATGGAGGATGACGGGCTCTCCCTCTGCTCCCTTTCCCGGCGCCGCTGCCAGGCTTCGCTTGCCGTCAGGGGAAAGCAGCAGCAGCAGCAGACCCGACGAGCTCTTTGTTCACCCGGCCACAGCGAGCGCCGACGGGGGGGGGAGTGGGATCCTCCATGGACAGATGGACGGACACACACACACACACACACACACACACACACACGCCCTTCCACCACCACCCCTACCCCCTGCGCTGCTCCCCTCCCCGGGCAGTCATATAGCAGGTCGGCTCCGGACCATCTCAGGTCTTCCCTCCGGTGGGTGGGGTGGGGTGGGGTGGGGTGGGGGTGGGGTCGGGGATCAGAGGCCGGGGAGAGGGACAGAGCGGGGGGAGTGGAGTGGCTGAGAGGGGAGCAGCACAGGGGGGTGGGGCTGGCGGCGGAAGGGCGCGCGCGCGCATGTGTATGTCCGTCCATCCGTCCATGGAGGATCCCAAGCCCGGCGCCCACCCAGCCCAGCCCCGATCGCCCTCACCTGCCACCGCGGCGGTCTGATCCGGCAGCCATCCAGGGTGGCTCCGGCGGCATCGGCAGCAGTATCGGCACCCCCACCCCACCCTGGGGGCTTGCGGGTGGGTCACTTTCCTGGGCAGCTCGACTTGGGGCAGCAGCAGCAGCAGCAGTGCGGAGGGGTCCCCTCTCTACCTCTCCCCCCCCGCTGATGTTGTTGTTGTTGGAGGAGGAGGAGGAACGCCACTCACCTCCCCAAGCCTGGCGGCGCCGGCGTGTTCACTCACTCCCCACCCAGCCCAGCAGTGGCGGCGCGCCCTTTCACTCCCCACCCGCCAAGCTCCCCAGCACTAATGTTATCGGTGGAGGAGGAGGAAGGCCCACTTGCCCCCCAAGCTCTGTGGCCACTCACCTCCCCCCATCCTCCAAGCTCCCGGCAGGAACGGCCACTCCCCCACCACCACAAGCTCCACGGCCTTCTCGTGGCCATTGAACCAAGTGGGAGCTGACTTTCAAAGAGTTTTTTTCCCCTCTTTCTCAAACGCCCCGCCAAGGCGGCGGCGGCGGCTCCCGGGACACCCCGCGAAGCAGGTGACGGGGGCGAGGCCGGCGGGGGAAGCAAGGCGGCAGCGGGGGGCCGAGGCCGGTGGGGGAAGCAAGGCGGCGGCGGCGGCGGCTCCCTGGACGGCCCCGCGAGGGGACCCCACTCCATCACCCCACCCCCGCAGCCACCTTCCCCGCCGGGGGAAAGAGAGAAGGCGGGAGGGGAGAGGAGGGGGCGCCCAGGACAAGTGGTGCACCCCACTCCGTCACCCCACCCCGTAGCCACCTTCCCCCGACCACCTCTGGCCGCCGGGGGAAAGAGGGAAGGAGGGAGGGGAGAGGAGGGGCGGCAGACATGGAGGGGGTGACTATGCATTGGAACGGATTACATCCGCTTTCAATGCATTCCTATGGGAAATTAGAATTTGTACAAAGGAAACTTTGTATAACGTAATTTGGTTTTGAACCAATTAATTACGTTATACAAGGTACCACTGTATAACAAATATAGCAAACATAAACCCCGTGCAACCCACCCCCTCAGGACTTTAACAAAATTACAATTATGATATTGATCAGCCCATTTTCCTCCAGAAATACATTGAATCTTCTCTGGGTGTATACCTTTTACCATTCTGAAATACATATACCAACAGTTTATACCATATTCCATTGAAGTCATTAGACTTATTCAAGCCTTTCCTAATTTTAATTTCACAAGTCAGTTTATCATTAATAGCCAGATTCCATAATACCTTATACCATTCTTCCAATACTAATTGATTATTAGATTTCCAATATTTGGCAAAAAAAATCAGCCTTGCGGTCGTAACCATTATAATTACCCATTCCTCCTCCTCTTTCTTCAGTTGTTTACTGCAACCATGTTTAACAATACCAATTGGGGGGACATTTGAATCTTTCCCCCTAATATTTCTTGTATTTCGTTAAAAACCAAAATCCATTCCATTTTCCTTTTCTCACATGCCCACCACATATGTAAATATGTCCCTTTTCTTTTTTACATCTCCAACGAATTGGAGATATTTCTTTATTTATTATATTTAACTTCGCAGGTATTATATACCACCTCCGATATACTTTATAACAGTTTCCGTTAACTCTCAGTGACATATTTTTCACTATTCTTTTATTCCACAGTTTCCATTATTTCCTATGGAGAAATTTGCTTTGCCCAGGAGCCGCAGTGGCCACTGGAGCTCACTCCAGCCCCAACATTGCCCAGGGTGTGCTGTGAAGGGTATGGACAGGCAATATCAGGCCCAGGGCAAGCCACGGGGGCCATGGGCGAGTGGCAGAGGTAACTTCTGGTCAACGCCAGGCCTGACATGGGCACCCCAGATGCCCGTTCCTGGCATTGCTGGGAGGAGAGGTGAGCTAGATTGTGATAGCACAACAAGCTTCTCCAGTGCTCCTTTTGCAAGACATTGCTTGCAAAGCTCATTTTGCGAAACACTTGCAAACCAAGGTACTCATAAACCAAGGTACCACTGTACTTTGTTTGGTGGTCAGTTTTAGGATTTAAGCATGGGATTCCTCTGAAGGCTAATTTTAGAAATTCATGAAGACTATCTGAATCACTTCTCTTCAATGTTAATGTGGTTTTCAGATTTAATCGTGTGTTCCCTAGCATCTCTTTCTGGACTGGGACTCCTCTATTTGCAATTTGGGGATGATGTGTCTCCTTTACAGCCTAGCAAGTCTTAACAGTTAGTAAATGAAAGGTATGGGTATAAGCGCTCAGTCAACTACTAGACACATTCAAAGCTTTAGTGGCAGATTCAGGCCACTAAATCCAACACAATATCAACTGGGGGTCAGTCCTTCTGAACTCCATGGAAATTATTTTTGAACACACATGTCTTCCCTGGTATTATACCTGTTTTATTATACCTGTTTGTGTTTTAATCAATTTCTTGATTCAAATAAATGGGCAGACTATACAGGGGAAATGAATTATTTACAGATCACAGAAAAATGATTAATTTTTTTAAACAGTAAACAACAGACCTTTTCACTACATTCAATATATACTAAGGGGGCGCAAGGATAATCAGGCAACAAGTTTGTTCTAGCTATGTTGTAGATTGACTAGCAGTTCACGTCTTTTGAATTATTCAGTGCTATTACAGTGGAATGCTGTTAATTATTAATGTGCTTGAAAACTCTTAATATGGGGAAGGGGGTGCAGCTACATATAGTAAAACAGAAAATTATGAATCGTCAAGCTAATTAAATAAAACAAAATTTTGATTTGCTGGACTTTATTTTTGCTTATCTTTGCACTTGCCAAGCGAAGAGTATGCATTACAGCCACCACCACCCCCAATTTCCTCCTATGAAAGACTGCCTCCGGAACATTGTGCAAATGCTTTGCGGGAAGCAGAATGCTCAGCAAAAATCCACCAACTGCACTCTTTTCATCCAGCCCTGCCTTCCTTTTTGTGCCCTGCTCCCTTCTCTTGCAACTTCTGTTTCAATCTGCACCTCCTTGGTCCAGGTCTCAACCATCTCCTAACCTCCTGATTTCCTGTTACTTGCCCACATTTGGTCCCTAGTTGTCCATTCCTTGAACATTTCTTCTTATATTCGCATAATCCATTCCAGCCTCCTACATTCCATTTTCTCATTTTTCCTCAAAACCTCTGTGACAACTTTCAAATCTAGTCAGTTGTGAGAGGGAGGCTGGAGCTTTTTCCAAGACATTGGAGGTGCATATCTGTTCCTTCCTATGACCCCCTGGGATTACAGAATTGCTCTATTAATTCCATCAAATGATTTACAGAGAAAACTCAACTTGGGGGTTATAGATTAGATACAATTAGACATTTCTTACATAAAAGAATAATCATTATTAGCCCATGCATCCAGAATCAGGATGGGCATGACTATGTCGAACCTTCAGTTGTAGTGGGACAAGAAGGAGAGGGAAATCTAAATTCAATTTACAGTTTCAACAAGAGTAAACCAGGACACTATGCTCTGCACAGTATTTGATTGTTGAAGTGGTAGTATTCCCTCCCCCCCAAAAATAGTATAGATGATATGTTATCTCTGCCCTGTAGCACAGCTGCACGCATGCTGGTCCATCCAGACACCACTCGGCTCCTGTGAACCAAGACACCACTCATGGATAGACACATGGGATGGATGGAGGACAGCATCAGGGAGCTTCCCAGTAACTCTGTCTTTCCTCTCCCCTGAGCTAACCTGCATGGAAGCCAGAAATTTACAGTCAAAGTTTAGTATGAAGGGAAGAGAAAGAAAAGGAACAGAAAAGAAATGGGTATGAGAGCAAGTTCTACTAACACCCTTCTTCCAACCTGTGAGCATGGAGAGCCCCTTTCTGCCTTGTTCCTACCACTGCCACCACCTCTCTGCCAATACCAATACATTGAAGGGCAATATGTCTATGAAGATTCTCGGTCATCCAGGTGAGTTTATCTAGAAGTTTGAGACATGGCAACTGGACTTCTTTTTCTTGAGAGATTGAAACGTTTCGCTGCTCATCCAAACAGCTTAATCAGTCTGAAAAAAGCTAGCTGTGACTCCTCCATTTTAAAGCTCACCTTGACCTCTAGTCACCCTGGTCTGAAATAGGCTCATAAGATGAGCAATGGCCTGAATAGGCTTGTTAGGGAGACAACAGTCTCATTTGCCTTAAGGTGAAAAATATCCTAAAGTGCTGAAACCCATAAAGTATGGCCCGTTAGCTATGGCCTTGGTGGTGAAGTATTTTTGATTTGTCTAGGTATTGTTGAAACCACAGTCTGGTAAGTGGCAGATATAGACAGTGCCTGAGCTCCCCACCTCTGTTGAGAGAGGGCAATGCACTCTGCCACCTATGAATGGGATTCTGACTACCGCCACTGTACATTTATATTAATCCCATTATTCAATGGATCTAATCTACTTGGGGTTAACTTGATTCAGGCTTTTTTTCTTTTTCACCACAGTGTAGGTCAATTCACTTGATTACACTAGATTAAGAAATATATATCAAAAATTTCAGGGATTTCTATTTCAGTGGATAAGAATCTGGAAGACTTGTATCCTACACCCCCTCAGGCATACCATCAATATTCCCAATCATCCTTTCAAAGATGATTTACAGGGGTGGGGATGGGGAATCTCTCTCTGATGAAGGGAAGCAAGATGAATAATACACACACTCACAACATCCCTTCCTGTAACTCTCGCTTCCAAACCTGTCTATAGGCCAAGGCAGAGTGAGCTGAGTGACAGATGAAGCATAGCACATCACTTGCCACATGTAATAGAATATTTTGCTAGGCAGGAATTTCTTTTCTCCTTTTAATATATGTAGATTATACTAAATTTATGGGGGGGGAAGAGCAACATTGCTCTCCAACTTCAAACAATTCCATCTTAGGACAGTACTTTTTAAAAACTGCCATATGGCAGTATGAAAAAGCAGTAAATGAAATTCTGGCCAAAAGGCTTTTGATTCCTCCTTTCCTCCCTGAGGAAAAGCAATGAATGCCAGATGTTCTAGAGAAATGTCTTCATATCTTCCACTGTAGCTGATCTGTCTCAGACAGCCCCATTGCATTTTATTTATTATTACACAGAGGTCAAGAGGTGTTCAGCAGATTTATATGAAAGCTGCAGACATTTTCAGACTTCTCTCCCCCTCTCTGCCCCATTTAATTCACCATAGCCAATTAAACAAGCATTAAAACTGCCCATTGTTTCCCTTTTGAGCCTCGCACAAGGAGCTCAGCAAGAAAACAAAGCCTTCATTTTCTGGCTGACTGTAAATATCACCAAAAAAAACTGAAGGTACAACTAGGACAAATGTCTAGTGAGTAGAAGCTTACAAGATAAGCAGTAGCAGGAGGTATTCACAGCAGGGGTGCATTTGTGAATGGGTGGGGAGGAGTCACAAAATACTCTGGAATTCTTAAACAAACCAGTTTATCTAGCCTTGGAATAACTATGTAGACATCACCAAGAAAAAGAAAACACAACGGCAAATGCAGATATTTCCATAAAACTGCACCTCTTAAAGTTTAGTAAAAATGCAAAATTGGAAGTCTTCTCAATGTTCTCAGCAAAATCACAATAAAGTATGGTCCAAGAGGAGAAGCCTGTGACCAGAGGCCTCTTGCTATTGAGTAGTCATCTGTAGATGTACGATTTCAAGGTCCCTGACCTCCCTTCCCTAAGATTCATTGACAAAAGTCCAAGTGGAGTGGGTAGCAGGTGCAGAAGGAAACCACACAGTGGTCTGTTCACTTCCTTCTTCATCTGCGTGACCAATTCCGGAATCACTGCAACACTAGATGTGAAACTCTGAGACTGCTGGAGGAGAGGACAAACTTATGTCTTCTCTTGAGCTGTTTCCTAAGTAAAACAGGATTATAGCCTTTATCTTTAAATCATACTTGGAGTGGTTAACTCTCAAATCAAGTTAGCCACTGGGGAATTCTCCTTCTGTTACTCTGGCAACCCTTCAAGCAAAGGAATGTTCTAAAGAAGACAAGAAGAAAGACTAAGAGAAGAGAGGACAAGGCACATGAACATCCCAATTTGCCCTGTTTCCTCCTGTAATGGATTTTAGAAGTAGGGAAGCCTTTCTCTAGGCCAAGTGTAAATAGTGCTCACGTAAAAATGCAATTTAATTTAAGTAGAAATGCTTATCTCCGTGCACATGTAAACATCAGCCAGACTCACATTCCAGCCAGAAGCAAGTGAAATCTGATTGGTCCAAGAAGCAACATGTGACTGTTTTTCCCAGGCTGTGAGCAGTCTGTAAGAAAAAGATGGGACTTTTTCAAAGGGATTTTTTACTTGCAACATGGGCTAATGGACTAATGCTTAGCAATGTAATTTAGAAATTAGATAATGAGGCTTTTTGCCCACCCAGACCGGAATAAAGAGACGAGACAAAGTTTGGAGTTAATAAGGGCCACAATTTATTCATAACAAGGATTAATTGATGTCATAACAAATGACTAAGGAGGACCTGTGCCATAGCGCAAGTGGTAGCTCCAGCAGATACTGCAAGTTCTCAGTCCATCCCATATACAAGAGATTCCTGAGGCATATGTAATGATGCCTCGAGTAAAATGCAGCCCAGGTACCTATGCATGCTTACCCTCCTGAATCTCTGAAGCCACTGGCAGCCCTCCACTAACTGACCAGGCCTAACATTTAGCTATACAGTGGATCCTCGTATAACAAACGGTTTGTATAACATAAAATCTGTACAACATAAAAAATTCCGGGGATAGGGGAAATTTGCTTAACAGAGTGGCCTACGGGGCAAATCTGTACAACATAAAAATGGTCACAATTAGGGATACTCTGTTTTCAGTGCATTCCCATGGGAAATTTGTACAAAGCAAAAATTATTTAACATAATTTCATTTGGAATTAATTAATTCCTTTATACAAGGTACCACTGTACCTATTCCTAATTCCTGTGTTTATTTACTTATATATGAGGGCTGCCAAGCACCTTAAAGATGGGTCATAACAGAGGGATGTACTTGAATTAAGGGACTACTTGCGCTACCCACAATCTGACCCTTTAAGGGAAGTTTATAACTATACCCAACTGTGCCTTGAGGATGATGGGATGGGCAAAAACGTGCTGGCACTCATGGCCAATCTGAGTGGCAGCCAAAAATTCCCATCCGGCCCCATAGCGATCAGCTAAGCATCACCATCTGCAATATAGAGCGGGAGGGTGTGGCAAAGGGGCTGTGCAGGCAAGAGGCTGGGAGCACACCGGGTTTGGCTTAAGTAGGCACATTCCCCGTCCCCACAGCCTACGTGCAGGCGCACCACTTTGTGCGCCTCATCCGGTCAGGCGGCAAAGTAGCCCCACCCACCGAACAAGTCACGGGCAGAGCGGCCATTGCCTCATAGATAAGTTTAGGGAAGGATTCATTATTCTTGTTTGTTTTTTTAATAAGAGCCACATTCCTTTGTAATCCCTGTTAGTTAAATAAATGCCTCAATTATTATTCAAGTGGAAGTGCCTGATTAATTCTGGAGCTCTTAGAAAGGATGGAGGAGATCTAATCATGGACCCACAGGGTTTTTTAAAAATTCTCTTGGCTCCTACAATAGTTCAGTTGTGGTTGTTCTTCAGGGGAGAGCCGGTAGAGGCTTGAAATTAACCCAATGCCAGAGGCTGAGGTCCTGGAATTCTGTACACCTCCAAACTCTTTTCACCAAATGTGATGGCCTAAACCCTGTTCCTTACACCCAGCAGTAGCATGACACCATTGCTGCACATTTCATTTGCAAACTATTGCAAACTAAGAAGTTAACCTAAGCACTTCCTATGGCACACCAAGTCACACAATTGACTGACTGATGGTTATCATCAATCTAGTTCACTGTTTTGTAAAACTCTACTGATGGGAACGACCTTTAAAACACATACTTAAATCAGAGTGTGTGAGATACATCTAGTTAACCTGAAACAACACCTGGCTTTTGGTAAACAAACAAACAAATAAGTGTTTTACTACTACTCCTGGAAAAGATCCAGGCATGTTAGATGTCTGGAGAAAGACTCTCCAAATAAAAACATAGCTGTGAAAAAAATAGATAGTATAAAACATTTTTACAGTTTAGAAGTTTAATATACAATCTAAATCATGTTGGGACATTAATAGAAAGCAACAATCAGTGCACGAATATTGTTAAATGTGTTTCTGATTATTTGTCAGTATCAGTGATGCCACTGTAAACTGAAGGTATAATTGAGGGAAAACTTAAGGAAGGCTTTGTCTATAAAACACTAGCTGCCTTCACTTTCAATTTAAACATTTCAGCAAAATATACAATGCAGCACAAGTTGTACTTAAGAAACAGCAACAGCAACAAACACTGAATTGAAAATCAGAAGATTGCATGACACATCATCAAAAGAAAAGTAACAGGATACTTCATTGCAACATAGAAAACACATTGCTTCCTGTTATGTTTCTGTGCCAAAGTCAAAACGCTGGCTTTAACCTATAAAGCCCTTAACAGTTTGGGACCTTGTTACCTGACAGAATGCCTTTCCCCAAGACTGTCCACCCAGGCCAGCCAGATGTCATGTTTGTAGGTAGCCACCCAAAGAAAGGCCCGGAAATGCACCACCAGGAACCGGACCTTCTCGGTGGTGGCCGCAACACTATGAAACCTGCAGATATATGTCAGAACCCCTCCATTTCCAAAAAGTACTTAAAACCATACTATTCAAAGAGGCCTTTGGAAACATCTTACTTCTCTAATATCTGTATGAGCCCACATATTGAGTTGATTTTAATTTGCTATCCAGGTTTCCTTTTTTTGGGGGGGGGGGGGAGGATATCCTGGACTTTAATGGTTTTTGATTTCTCCATTTTTGTCTTTGTTTGTTGGCATGAAGTCAAGGTATTTTAATTTTTGATAGCTACCCAGAGTAGTACCTTGGCACTAGATGGGCAAGATATGAATGAATAAGTAGAAGATCTGCATATGGCAGGCCTGCACTAGAGGTCGATCGCGGTCTACCAGCCGCCCACAAATGGTTGAAAAGTAGCCCACCGGCCAGTCGAGGCACAGTCCCCTGCTCTGCTCCCCCCTCCCCGGCCAGATGATGAGTGCCCTGGCGACATATGGGGTGAAGAAGTGGCCGGGAGGGTGCTTGTGTGGCGCCAAATTCAAAAGGACCAAGGCTTCCCCCTCTCCATCGAAGAGGAGGAGGGGGATGGCTTGATCCTTTTGAATTTGGTGTCGCAAGAGCCCTAGTGGGGAAAGCAAGGCTCAGGGAAGAGCTGGGTGAGGGAGCAGCGCAATCCCTGTCTCTCCCCCCCACCTGCTACCCAGCTGGCCAGCACTGCCCTTCAAAGCCCGGGCAGGGAAGGCAAGGCTGGGGAAGGTGAGCCATTTCCGCTTCCCCCCCATGCACTGCCCAGCACTCGCCACTTCAAAGTCCCTACCCAAAAGCAAGGCTGGGGGGAATCGTAAGTAGAGAAACCACATCTAAAATTCATAAGGTGGCAATTTAAAAGGCGGAAAGTAAGTAGAACCACTCGTAAGTAAAGGTACCACTTTAGTAGCCTTCAGGCACTTTGGGCCAGAAAAAGTAAACCTCAGCCTGTTCAAAGTTGGACAGAACCAGCGTATGGCAATTCTTATGTATAAATTTGTAATGTACTGTGAAATCACATCTGACATATGGACTCTAACAGAGTTTTCATAATATACCAGAAATTTAAGGACTGATTTTTCCCAATGCCACTATGAGAGAGGATAACGGAGTCTCCTGAGTGGTAGCCTGTCACTCAGTCCGCTATATCACACTGGTTATGACAGGAAATATTATTGAATATATTAGGACCCCAGTATCTGCCAGGGATTGCTTCCAGACCTTCCCGTGGATAATGAAAACTGTGGATAAGAGAGAACACCAAAATTCCCCAAAACTGCTATTTTGTGACAGTAGCTTGCTTTACCGCTGCTGTTTTATGACAGTACCTTGCTTTACAGCTGCTGTTTGTGATAGTAGCTTGCTTTGCGGCTGCTGAATTGTTTAAGTTTTTCCTCTGCCAACTGTGGATAACTGAATCAGTGGATATGGGGGGTCCTACTGTATTTTAAACAGGAAAACTATACACACCATGCCATCTAGGTGCTACTTACTGAAGGGAAACTTTAAAGTGCTCAGTTTTTATCTTAAAATAAAGGACCATTCTCTGACAGCCCTTTAAACAAAACCTTCTGGAGTGCAAGACCCCTTGCTAATGTTACCCTAGTAGATACTAGTTTAATAGGGGGCCAAACCAGAAAACATAAATGAAATCACAGGTATATTGAGATGAGAGACATGGATAAAACGAGGTTCAGGTTAAAATATGTTTGAACTATGCTTGGGTGTAACAAATGCGTAGCGAAATTTGCAGTGCAACATCAGTACACAACATGCGGGTATTACCTCTTCCAAATGAAGAATCACAGGCCCCTGTAGAATTTTACAGGCTTCGTGATAAAAGTAAATTCTTCTATCAACCCAAGGCAGAGCTCTCATTTTCCAAATAGCTACCATGCACAGTGGATTTCTGGAAATTTCCCAGGGGCTCCTGTTAGGTATTGGCATGTTTTACAATATAAATATTGCTTGCATTGACTTATTATTTAATCGGATTCCAGGGACATATCCAGATTTGGAACACTTTGTTATTTGGACAGATAGTCTGGCTCTCAAAGCTGTTTATTTCATGAGCTGAGTTTTACTGAGTTGGTGGGGGGGGGGGTTTGAAAGCAAATGGAAGGATTGATTGCTTGGCAAATTAAAAGGTCCCCACTATGAACAGCCAGCTTCCACAAAAATCTAGAGGAAGATATTTCTGTATCTGGTCTTCTACTCAAAGCAATTTCATTGCAGCTCAGCTTTGGAGAAGACCTTCAAGGCATCAGGATGGCAACATCAAAAGCAAAATGATACCTTAATCTGTGGAGACATTCTCTATACATGTGCACTTCACACATGATGACTAGAGTGCATTAGTTCCAAACATGTTGCTTTCAATAGCCTGAAGAGCGGGAGGTTGTGATATCCATGTAAGCTCTCCAATGAGCCAGAATATTTTTGTAACAAAATAAAAAAATAAAAACCAGGGTTCTGCCTCATATGGAGAAGCTACATGGATACAACAGTTTTCCACTGGATTGTCCAACAACAACAAAAGTTGAGTGGTAAAAAATAATCTAATGGCAGGTTGGGTGACATATTTAATAGACCCCTCTAAAATGTACACAACTGACTAGATGCCCTAAGCACCTCCGATCTCGCCTGATTTCGGAAGCTAAGCAGGGTCAGCCCTGGTTAGTACTTGGATGGGAGACCGCCAAGGAATACCAGGTGCTGTAAGCACCTGGAGGAGGAACTGGCAGGCCACTCCAGTATTCCTGCCAAGAAAACTCCATGGACGTGGGGTCACGAAAAGTTGGTCACAACTAACAACACAACACACACAAAATGTATCACCTATCTTTACCTTCCCCAAAACTGTTGATTCTGAGAGACTAAGTTATGTGCATTGTCCCTTCATCATGTGTACACCTACTGAAAGAACACCTGAACTATTAAGTTCAGAACAACTGGAAACCCTATTCAGCACAACCAACACTTGGTGTCTCCAAATGGCAAATCAATGATCGCGTCCAGGATTTGGAAGTGATCATCAGACAAAAGCTGGGCACAGACAACCTCAGTTAATATAAATCATAATGATACATTCTTTTAAATGTCTTTTTCCATCCTAAAAAAAGGCATTTCCCAATCTTTTCTCCTCCGCTTTTCCAAATAAATCACATGCTTATTTATGTATTCCTTATTTAAGAAATCCTTGCCCCAGATTTTCCCTCCATAAAAGGAGGTACTGAGAAAAGCTCTCACAGTATCTTTAAAAAGCCAAACAATAACTAATGATGGGGGGGGGGACCCTACCAGCAGTCCCCTAAAATTAGCCAGAAACCCTCAATAAAAATTAAGCAACAGCAGAATCACAGGCTTGTTTAATAGGAAATGTCTGTGTGGAGCACAGATAAAGAGGATGGTGCCTGAAACTCTTGGGAGGAAGGGATTCCGCCCTAGCAGAGTGGCTGCCCAGCCCCCCCCATCAAACTTGTCTTTGAAAGCAAAGGCAGAGACAGCTGATTTTGAAGAGTCAAGTTCACATGAACGGTGGTGCTCCTTCAACCAACCAAGTGTTGTGCCTTTTTTTCTGTCATAAGAAAGAAAGAAAGAAAGAAAGAAAGAAAGAAAGAAAGAAAGAAAGAAAGAAAGAAAGAAAGAAAGAAAGAAAGAAAGAAAGAAAGAAAGAAAGAAAGAAAGGAAGGAAGGAAGGAAGGAAGAAAGGAAGAAAGGAAGAAAAGGAATGTGTGCTTCTTATATATTACTCATTACATTTAAACCACTTTATGGGCAGTTTAGAAGTTAATTATGCCAGTTAACAATGCCCTCACTGCCACCCCCCTCAGCTGGGTTATCATTTTGCCAACCTTGAAGGAATGGAAGGCTGAGTCAACCTTGAACTGGCTACCTGGGATTAAACCCCAGGTTGTGAGCAGAGTTTGGCTGCAGCACAGCAGTTTAACCACTGTACCACGAGCTGTATAGATAATGGTTCTTCCAAGTACTGTAAAATCTTTGTCAGCAACTTGAATAATCTTGAACCAGGAGTTTCACTCTCTATGTTGACAGCACTGTACAGCTTTTCTACTTCACTGTCAAAAGCGATAAAGCCATAGAAACACTTCACCAACTGTCCCAGAATTCTAGTTGCTTCCAGCTCCACTGGCAACATTCTCTCAGTTTGGTGAGAGGAGGGCTTTGACAATTATATCGCAGACAACTGTTCTAGGAGTACTGGAAGAAAAACAATTGACCCTCTCCCATTGCAAACAGTTGCCAAATAATGGAAATTAAGCATACTCCGTAATCATGTTCGTTCTAATTGTTCACTCATATTTCTCATTGTAACACTACATTGCAGTTGTGGGAGGACGCATTGTTGCCTTCCAAGAGAAATTGGCAATTTTGTTGTAAGAATCCTTTTAATAACATAAAGTGAAATGTGCTCTGAACAAGAGCCAAAGCCGACATGAGATGTTCACAATAAGCGGGGGGGGGGGGGGGAATAATTCCCCTATTAGCAAAATTGGTAAAGCATGTGAGTATTGCTGGCTAACAAAACAGGCCCCAGGAAAGTCCATAAGGGGGTTCTTATGTGGTAGAATGGAATTCCTAAGATATTCAATTTTTTAAATACAGCTCCTGGGGATCAAATGACTCAAATACTGATAGAACTGAGGATTATACATCAACAGCATATTCTGAAGGTTACTAAGAGCCATGCACTGCCATCCACTTCTCATCACAGATGCTGGGCTGAATGGAAGTAAATGGTGCAAATCCTATTTCTCATTAACATTTTTGTAGATCTTTTCAGTCTGTTGATTGATATTGGTCTACCTCGGTTAAAAATCATATACTATACACTGCTCAGCTTGGTCTCCTCTACAGGTTTGTGTAGAGATCAAATGTGACTTTCTTCAACAGAACTCTGACCCTAGCACAACCAACTCCTTCCTGAAAGCAAAAATCACTGCATCATAATTCCAGAAGCAACGCCCTAACCACAGACAATTTAGAATCATAGATTCATAGAATAATCGAGTTGGAAGGGGCCTATAAGGTCAGAGTCCAATTCACTGCTCAGTGTAGGAATCCAAATCAAAGTAAATATGACAGGTGGTTGTCCAGTTTATTCTTCAGTAACTCCAGTGCTGGAGTATTCACCATCTCCCAAGGTAATTGGTTCCATTGGCATACGGCTGTAATAGAGGTGGGCACAAAACAGAAAACCGATGGTTCGGGTTCTTCTGTTTCAGGCTCACCCTTGGTTCAGTTCGGTTCAAGTTTGTATGATTTTTTTTTTAATTATATGAATACGAACTGAGCCGAACTGGTTCGAGTCCAATGACTTACCTTACCGGTGGTGATGGTGGCAGCGGCGGCAGCAGGGGCTTTCTGAGGTGGTGGCTTGGGGCCAGCGCCTCTAGAGAGGCTAGCTTCCATGCGCCTCCGTTTTATCTTTTCTTACTTTTTATCTATTTTTCCAGTGCCCCAGGGCTGGGTCAGCACTAGGTTTATTTTTTAAAAAATATATTTTAAAGTGCCGACTGCACAGCCCCTGGGGCTGGGTTGATGCTTTTTTTTTTTTTTTTTGAAATTTTAAATTTTTATTTTATTTTAAAAAGCCCCCCGCCAGGGGCTTTTTGAGGCACTGGCTTGGGGCCAGTGCCTCTACTGGGCTAGCTTCCCGCCGAGTTCCAGGACCAGGAGGACTTCGGCAACTTCAGCAAGGGCAAGGTAGAAGGGGTAACAAAAAACGAAGCAAACAAAAAGGAAATTTCTGTTTTGTTTCATTTTTCTTTGATGGTTTGGTTCATTATTTGTTTCGTTAACTAATGAAATGAATAACGAATAACAAAATGAATTAAAAGTTCATCTCATGCCCATTTTGAGGCTGTAACAGATTTTCCTGATACTCAGCCTCAATCTGGCTTCCTGTAATTTGAGCCCATTATTATATGTTCTGGATAGGGATAGGCATTTCGTTTCGGAACCAGTAGGTTACATTACAAAATGAACCACACGAGCCCAGGTGGTCCTCAGAACCGGCTGCTATACACAGATCCAATTGTTTTACCTTCCTCTGTCTCACACAGGGTTAAAATCCAACAAGGAAGCATGCTGTGACATAATCTGTGCTTGATTTGTGATGCTGGCCAATCAGGAACTGTGCAGGGCCAGGCATCATCTCGCCTCCCTCTCTGATTAGCCAGCAGCATGAAGCAGGAAAGATGATGTCGCAGCGTGCTTCCTCATTGCACCTCAGCTCTGTGCCAGCAGAGAGAAGGGTAAAGCAATTGGATCAGCATGAATCAGCCAGTTCTGAGCACCACCTGGGATCACGTGGTTTTTTTTCATAACCTACTGGTTCTGAAATGAAATGCCCATCCCTGGATTCTGGGATGATAGGATCAGATCCTGCCCCTACTTTTTATGACTATCTTTCTATTGTTTAGCTAAGGATTTCCCTGGCAGTGAAAGTAACCAAGTCACAAAACACTGTCCAAGTGATACCACTTGAATCTGTGAAGATACTCAGTCATCCAGGTGAGGTTATCTGGAAGATGAGTCATGGCAATTGGACATCTTTTCTTGAGAGATCGAAATATTTCACTATTCATCCAAACAACTTCATCAGTCTGAAGTGACAGGTCCACCACTAGCTCTTCTTAGACTGAAGAAGCTGCATGGATGAGTAAAGAAACATTCCTATCTCTCAAGAAAAGAAGCCCAGTTGCCATGACTCAACTGACAGATGTCACTTGAGGTGATATTGATGGGCAGAGATATGATTTTTTTCCAAAGATAGTTTCCTTGTAGTTATGTAGCTTCCGACATTTGAATTTTCTCTGGGCCTGTGATGCTTGCCATTTGCTTATGGCATTTTATTGTTAGAACTATAATGAGTGGTCTTTATTGGGATGTGAGAAGGTCAGAGGGATAACTTTCCTGATGAATACAATATGAAAATCATGATTTCTTGAAAATATAAAATAATCTGGTGACTATTTCTGCTACTCCAACAAACCAAAAAACAACAAACTGAAGAAGAAAAGCAGTCTCCAACAAAGTATTTTTGCCATACATAAAAGCAGTCACAGACCACATGGACAAAGTGTTGAAAAAACACAACCTACATACAGTATTTAGACCCACCACAATAATACAACAGATGGTACAGACAGCAAAGGACAAAAGTAACCCACTCACCACTGCGGGAGTATACCGGATGCCTTATAGTTGTGGCCAAGTATATAATGGGACCACAACACGCAGCATCCAGACCAAAATCAATGAACATGAAAGACACTACAGACTAAAACAACCTGAAAAATTAGAAGTAGCTGAACACACCCTGAAAGAAACTGGACATGAAATCCTCTTCCAGGACACAGAAGTACAGTACAACACTACCAATCACTATGTCAGACTAGACAGGGAAGCCATTGAAATCCACAGACATAAGCACAGTTTCAACAACAACAAAAAGAAAGTCTAAAAATCAACAAAGCCTGGCTTCCAGTACTAAAAGCTGCAGCGTGCAAAAGGTCAAAGCTCAATGATTCCCACCCAGCCACAAGCAACAGTGATCAGTTCACACAACAGAACAGCTAACAACACCCATCAACTACACGGAAGGATTGTTGCTACCCCTGATTGCACTGAAACTTTTTGTGGGGAGCATGGTACACCAGCACAATCTCAAAACCTTCCCTCACCCCAAATGACATGAGGAAGGCCTCAAGTCCAGGAAATGCCAACGTCAAGAGCCTGACAGCCTCAAATGTGTTTTTAAATAAAGTGAACATTTTTCATTCTTGTTCTTCCAACCTACACTGGTGCTGGATGGAATATCCATGCGGGTATATTAGAGAATTGTACCCCCTCTCCTCACGGTGCCCAACCAGGTTTCTGTAACTCTAGCCAAGATCAGATTGTGAATGAGGTGGGCTTTATTAAAGAAAGACTTGACATTTAACAGCAGCAGTGGAACACCAACTGGGATGGTTCTTCATATCTGGCAGCTGGTTGCAGAACTAGAACAAGGGGCAGCAGTCAACCTCTGTCCCTCATTCTCTTAGGTTTAGTAGGTTGATACAGTACACAATTGTGTGTGTGTGTGTGTGTCATCACCCTCAAAAGGTTCCTAATACTGTATTTCTTTGTCACCCAAGACCAAAGTTGCAAGATTGTATGCATGTGTGAATGAATTCGTTTTGTAGCACAAGTTTGCTTATGGTCTTCCATGGCAGTGATATGACTAGCTAAACATGGTTTTACAATTTTGGCAAACCTCAGCTCCCCTTTAAAAGTTATAAGCTGCTGGAATTCTGGTAAATACCTCTCATTCTAGAGACCAGATCTAATTCCTGTAGGCCTCTATATGATGAAAACCTAAGTATGGGGGGTCATACTCTGTGTACCCTCAATTTTTGCTGGAGAGGCACATTTCCTTTCATGATCAAGGGCCATCTGGAAGTGCCTCATTAAAAGGCCCAGGGGACTAATGTTGAAATAAATTTGATTCCAGAAATATCACAAAGAGCTGAAGGGGGCAAAGTATGAGTTTACCAGGGGGATCATTAGCCAAAACCACAGACATTTTGGGTTGTGCATGAATAGGGGATTAGACAGAAAAATGAAATGATTATCAAGTTACCCAAATGTTCAATGTCTTCTCCACTTTAAATATATGTAGCTAGAAAAAACAATTTAAAGAGTTAAAAAGCCCTCTGCTTTTTGACTTGCGGAAAATTATTGATAGAGTTTAACTTGCACAGATCATTTTACAAATGGTATTTCAGCTGGTGACAAATAGCACCATATTCCTCAGTTAGATTTGACTGAATTTCCCCCAAAATTTTAAAATATCCTTCTAGTGCAAGACTGGGTTATTGTTTCTAACAGGAACCTTGTTGTCAGTGCTCTTGCAAATGGGTTCCCAGCTCATATGGATTATCATCCCAAATATCTGCCAAAAGTCAAGGAACATATTACTTGTGTAGTACTTGTATTTCTTGAAGTCTCTAAAAACTGATGTCCTGTATATGCGCACCAACTTGAAGTTTTTATTACAGAACATGTAATAATGGGCTCTAGTTATAGGGAGCCAAATTTTGGCTTCAGGGAGAAACTCTTAAGAGCAGTACAACAAGATAACAATACAACAGTATAATTATCTTGGGAAGTGGTGAATGTTCCAACGCTGGAGGCACTGTAGAGAAAATGATCTTGTGAGATAAGCTTTGATTTGGATTCCTGACATTGAGCAGTGGATTGGACTCAGCAGCCTCTAAGGCCCCTCCCAACTCCATTATTTGATGATTCTATGATTAATGATGTCACTGAATTTCGCTATACCTTAGCTCATGAACTTCAATGCATTCTCTCTCTCTCTCTCTCTCTCTCTCATATAGCAGTTGAAATGCTGCTCTGACCAAGACTGGCACTATGAGGCAGCTATCTGTAGCAATCAATGCCAAAGAGAACGGGGGTGAGAGGAAGTAGCATTATTTTGATGGAGGACCAGGCTGTCTGAACCATATGGCTCACCACTTTCCTTTGATGCACTTGAAATGGCTGCCGATTCACTTCTTGACAAAATTCAAAGTGTTGGTTTTAACTTTTCAAGTCCTAAACAGCTTGGGTCCACTGTATCTCAAAAAACAAACAAAAAACCCACCTTTTTTTGAAAGCCTGCCCAGATGCTAAGATAATCAGGAAACACATTTTTCTCAGTCCCACCCATCCTCAAGGGTATCCTTGGTGGGGACATGGGACAGGGTCTTCTCTGTCACTGCTCCCAAACTCTACAACTCCTTCCCATGGGAGACCAGTCTGGTTTTGTATTTGCTATCCTTTTGCAAGCAGATTAGAACTTTTGCCTGCAAGTAAAATTTCCCTTAGTGACTGGCTGTTTTTTAAATTGATTGTTGTCCCTTATTGCCAAATGTATTTTTAGAATTGTTTTTATTTACTGTTTTCAATATAATAATCATGTAATTCTTTTTTTATTGTGTACTAGGGATGGGCAGGAAACAAGAAACAAAATTTTGTTTTGTCATTTCGCTATGTAATGAAACAAAACGAAACGAGGAAGCAGCATTTCGTTATAGACATATCGAAACTGTCATTTTTCCATCGAAATGAACCGTTTCGTTTCATCATTTTTGGGCTCCTGCCGAGCTGTCAATGGCTGGAGCCCTTTAGTGCCCAGTCGGCACATAAATGTTTATATAAATTGTTCAGTTTGCCAAGCACAATTATGAGGGAGAGAGTTGGTCGTCACTGGGTTTTTTTTTCCTCCATTCCAACTCTTTATTGTTTAATGGAATTACCACATAAGAAAGAAAAATGATGAACTGAATGCCACATGGCCAGCACCACAAGGTCAAAAGTTTCATGTTGTTCTGTCAACTGAGTAGTGCAAATTAAACTACATATCCTCTCACTTGCTCTCAGATGTCATAAATATGTGCAATCATCCTATGCATATCTGTATGGCACCTGAGGGAAAGTGAGGGGAAAAGATCACCAGGATGAGAATCCACAATTCTGAAATATTTTAGTACAGTAATCTAACAAAGTCAGACTACATTTCCTAAGAAACACAGTAATATAGCCGAGGCAAAGCTCACACTAATTCAACAGACAATAGATGAGCAGCTCTGCTGTTGACCACTGCAAGCTACAGCACTCTTGCTTTGCCTCCTTGGCGATACAATGCCCACAGCCTGTCTTTACCAAAAGAAAAAGAAAAAAAAAACACCCCCACCCCCACCCATATTTTAAAACTGTGCTTTATATGAAGTAGGAAAATAGGAAAGCTCTGCTGTTTAAAATGTTCTCTCATCAATCTTCCATAGCATGCTGCTTGACACATTCCACATTTCTGACCAACTCTGAGTGACTAATTGTTGGGCAATCATGGGTATTTGGACCTTTGCAAGACCTTTCAACAAATGTTCATTTCCCGAAGATTAACCATGAGCCATGACAATTAAAGCAAATAGGTTAAGCTGAAAGCAATTAAAACCTTCTTGTCGTACCACATCAGGACAGTGTTTCAAGCTGTTTACCCAATTCACTTCACATGGGCTCAGAAGAAAACTTAAGATTATCTAGTGGCTGCATAGGAACGATGCTAAGCTAAACGGTTCAGTTACTCTTTCTGGAAACCAAAATCAAAACTTAATTATAGAGACAAGTTTTGTTCAAAAATATATATTTTTAGCACAGATCACATAGGTTAGGTAGCCTGCAGAACAATGAAGAGAAGTATAACAGGAAAACACAGAGAGACAATCAATAAATATAGCATCCTTGAACAGCCTGCAAAATCATGGTAACTTTAGTTCATCAAAAGAAATTACAAACGGCCATGAGAATGAGGCAGAAATTCAAAGCTTCTGTTTGGAAATTGGAGCACAAACTACAGGTATAGCAGAGGATTAGCTTTATCTTTTTTCCTGGACATTGAAAACAACACTACCTTCCCTTGTCTCTACTCTAGGCCAAGAGATGTATTATAGGTAACTTCTACAGCTGCGACAAAGGCCCTATTCAGATATTAGGCCGAAATCTATGTGGGGCTTGGTGGGTGGTGGGGACACAGGGATTCATGTTTAACCCCTTCTGCAATGTCTCCTTCCACGCTGGAAGTTTCTCAGACTTACATGTGTTCAGAGCCAATGTCTGCAAGGGAGACTCTAAACACACACAGCTGAATTCACTGACAGCCCTGATAAGCCAAAGCTGTTGATCAGGCAAATGGAGAAAACTCTGAATGCCTATACATCATTTGCTGCAGAATTTCATGTTAAACACATGAAAGTATGAATATCTTCAGTGTAGTAGGGATGAGGATTCAGGGGAAGGAGATATGTGCATATCTCTTCCAACCAGTCATGCCATTGAGCTCTAAGGGTATTCAAGCTTCAGTCTTAAAAAGGCAAACATGACCCCTCCAGAATCCAAAACAGAAGATTTGGGAAAGATCATTCAGCTATTGCTAGCCAAAATTTCACAGAAGAAATTGTTCCTAAAAACATTCTGAGGTTTTTACAACTTAGATCATCTTACAGTTGGATACAAAAGGCCTTTTTGCAAAGTTTTTGAGTGATTCCCTCCTGGAAGTCACCATTACCGCACTCTCAACAGCGGTTCCCAATCCTGGGTCCCCAGGTGTTCCTGGACTCAAAGTTCCAAAAGCCTTCGCTGCTAGCCAAGTAAGCCATGATTTGTAGTTCAGGAACAAGGACAGGCTGAAGGATGAAGCAGAGTGTCTTTTGGAGGAAGTAAAAATGATGGTGATGCTGCTGATACCATGGGCTTGGTTAACATTTCCCATGGTAGCACAGAACTTTAAAATCCATTGGGATATGATATATATATATCAAACCACTTTTGATGCCTTTGAGAAAATTTTCTTTGGAGGGAGCTTTCTGACTGGGGTAGAATTCTCCCTCTTTACCTCAGATTCTTTTCCCCACCCTTTCCCCCACAGTCTGGGTTCATTTAGAATCACTTTTAGCAATAGAATCTGAGGTGATCGGGTAGTGTTATGTCAGCTATGTGGCCAGTCAGTTTGCCTATAATGAAACTAGTTAACCAGTAAGATCAGTGTTGTAACCAGCTAATAAATTTTATAAAATATGCTTGTTTTTATTTAAAAAAATAACTATAAACAGAAACTATAAAAGTAAATGGAAACATTTTATTCTTTCTAATTACCAGTCTCTCAGTGAAAGCATTGAGACAGCAATATGTCTGTAAAGAGTCTGTCATCCAGGTGGTTTTACCTGGAAGCTGAGTCATGCAACGGGACGTCTTTTCCTGAGGGACTGAAATATTTCACTATTCATCCAAGCAGCAGTCTAGTCATAGAGTAGCAAAATATCAGAGTAGTGAAATCTTTCAGTCTCTCTAGAAAAGAATTCCAGTTGCCATGACTCCGCTTCCAGATATATTGAGACAACAAATGCCAGTTAAGGTAAATTAACTAATAAGAGGTGGTCTACTGCAGATAGCTCAGTAGATTCCTGCCTCAACCATTTTATCTACTGCGTAATTAGGGTAAGTTTATTTATTTTTTAAAGTCATACTCCATTTCCTCACACATTCAGCCTCAATAAAAAGAACTTTTGATCACTCTTAAGACTGAGCTGCCCAGCTCTTAAAAGCAAATGGGGTTCCCCCCCTTTTTTTTCTGGAGAAAAAACCACCTAGTTTCCACCCTGCCCCACCCCAATATGACATGAATTATGACAGGCCTCAGACAATCATAAGCTCAGGTGATAGGGACGGGTGAGCATGTCTCGAAATCAAAATATATTATAAGCAGACCCAAATGTGCTGACATGTTAGGCCAAGTTTGCTGGGTCAATTTGACCTTGTACCCTGTCAGCACATTTGGGTCTGCTTATAATATATTTTGATTTCGAGACATGCTCACCCGTCCCTATCACAGGTGACCGATGTCCTCAGATAGTAAGGTGGGTAAAATAATATGCATGCCTAAGGACATGACATGTTTGTTTGTTTAACTTTGGGGTTATATACCACCAAGTCGAATTCAAAGAACAACTCCAGGTGGCCTACAAATAAAGTTAAAACAACAAAATAAAAATAACATTTACATATACACTATTAGGTAAACATAATAAACACACAAGGCTCACTGCCATTCCTCATTTTTTACATATGTGAGAAACTTCCAGGCAGTCTTAATTCACAGCTAGGCTCCTCCATTTTCTGCTGCACAGTCTGTTTTCAAAGGATCTTTGAAACTCTGCTTCCTAGCAAATGCCAGTTATGTTGGACAGATCAGAGGAAAGAAACAAATACGATATGGTTCTCAGTGATTTCGTGTACTCTTCCTGGCCTGCTTGAATTGATATTGATGGACTTGGAACAGATCTGTAAATGAGATATTTTGGCTAAGATATCACCACTATTTTCAGGAAATCAACAATGGATGGAATTAAACTGCTTGACATCAAGAATAACATCACACATAAGTCATAATATAATGTAAGTCATTCTAGTTTTTCTTGAGGTTAGGTCTATTTTCTATTTTGCTGGTAGTTAGGTTTGATAACTTCCAGGACATTTCCTGTGTGTTGTGTCCAAGTCCTATCTCTTTTTTATCTTTTTTTTAATCTATGTTCTTCCCTTTGAAAAGCTCTACTTACTATATCTGGTACAGTAGTGCTCAATGTGGTGTTGTGAATGCTGCGACACACTAGGAGGTTTGAGACCAGAGTTCAAATCCCCATTTGGTCATCAGAACTTAATGGGAATGGCAAAATCACTCCCTAAACAACTCGAATATATTGAAAATCTTATTAGTAGAACAACTATTGACTCTGACTTGCTGAAACATAACTAACTATATATAGAACACCAGTCAGGTTTCCTTATTACCTAGTTGTCACATCTCATGGATTTTGTAGATAAAAACACTGCTATTTTCCTCCAGTTGGGATCTGTCCACCAGATGTAAGTAGGATATTTCTGCTGGTTCACATTTCTTATTTCTGCCTTCCTGAAATGGCAGAAAGTGTGCCACAAAAGTGTCCTTGTAGGACATTTAACATTTCCCTATTAATGCCCTCCTCTGTGTAGGAGAAACAGGGGTTTCCTGCATTTGAAATCATGTTTGCCGTCATGGGTGGTAATCCTTCTGCCTTGAAAGAAAAACTGCAGTTTCCTAGAAGGCAGGTGGAAGTTGATTTGCTAAAAATGGCCTGCAAAACGCTTGATCCCAATATTTATTAAACAGGGGAGAGGGTGAACAGTTGTGAACATCTCCAGACCAGTATGCATCCAACTGTTGTATTATAATAATACAATAATCATGCACCATCAAGTCAACTCTAAATTATGGTGACCCTTTTCAGGGTTTTCTAGGTAGAGAGTACTCAGAAGTGGTTTAACACTCCCTTCTCCTGGGGGCATCCTGGGATTATGCACCTTGCCCAAGGACACACCGACTGGTTCTTCTCCAGGGAGGTATAATGGGGAACTGATCTCCCAACCACTGCCTCTAGAGCCAGGTACCTAACTCGCTAAGCTATCCAGCCTGCTAATAGGCATTTTAAATCACTTGTTTAACAGAAATGTCCTTTCAGCTGGGTGGTTACAATTACATTTCAAAAGTCAGCAATTACCGACTGTGCTAGACATTCACCTGTTTCAGCAGACAATATCCTGTTCACACCTGACAGGAACAGACAGGAGGATTCCAGCTGCCTACCCCCCCTCTCTTTCCCTCTTCTCTTTTCTTAATTTTAGTTCTGTTGTTTATCCACAAGGCAAAAACATTTTGTACTGGCATGCTAGGAAAACCAAAACCAAAATAAAAAACAAAGACGACTTAAAGGTTAAATGAAGAAGTGGGCTTGTCCATGAACCTCATATTAAAATGTAACTGTCTTTATGGTACCAAGATGTAAATCAATTGTATTAACCTACCAACAACCGAGGAGTTCAAATTCCTTGGTTCCATGATCACAGCCAATAGGAGTCAGAATTACAAGGTCACATGATCATCAGTGCCTGGCCAAAATGTCGTACTGCATCAAGCATCATGTGTGACAAAAAAGATCAATGAACATTTAAAATCAAAGAACTACCCCACGGCTGTACAATCGTGTTGCACTCTATGGTGCAGAATGCTAAAGAAACTGAACATCGCCTTGGTACCATGGAGACAAAGATGATGCAATGAACCTCCGGCCTCACATGAAAGGATCATGCACACAGTGATGACATCTGACTAAAACATGGCATTGCACAAGTCATTAACAAGATGTGTGAAGACCGACTGCATTGGTTTGGGCATGTCCTGTGTGTCATTGAGGAAACTCTGGCTAAAAAGGATCTCACCTTGAAGGTCAGCAGATCCTGAGGAGTCAACCAAGATAGTGCTCGATGAACACCCTTGAGAACGATATGAAGTTGTCCTACGTTCACCCGGACCTAGCCCATGACTGTGCCAAGTGGAAGGCCAAAACAAGAATAGTGGACCCTAACAAAAAAAGAGTCTTTAAGGTACCACAACACTCCTTTTTCTTTTTTTTTTTTCTTTTTTCTCCGCGGGGGGGGGGGGGGGACTCTGACATGCTAGCATAGACTTACATGGCTTCTCTTTTAAAGGTACATTTTGAGCTGTTTGTCAACATGGATAACTGTATTTCACAGAGAGAACATATCAAACTACTTCACTAAAGGTAGCAGTCTAATACAGAGTGAATCTGACACAGCAGCAGTTGATACAAGTCTTCCCAGAACCACCACTTGAAGTACAGCTTTACACTAATAGAGTTAGTGGCATTTGGAATAATAGAAGATCCTAGCTGTTTGCAAACTATATAAAAGACCATGAGCCTGAACTAAAGCATACACAAGTTGGTGACATTAGGTTTTTCATTCTTCATTTTCAAAACTTCCAGTTTAAACAATTTTAGTTCTGTTGCTTTGTTATGCATTTTATTATGGTCTATCATTATGCCCTTGACTGCACTATGAAGTCTATTTAGTGCCAAATACTTAGCTTTAAGCACAACTGCATCTCAGTAACATGCCACCTGAAACATATCATTGAATCAATGTTTTGTTTTAATAAATAAAAGGCCTAACTTTTGATATTTTTGTGGAGTATCTCCTTCAGACTGTCATTGGGTTCGTAACGACTGCAAGTAAGGTATCTAGAGGCAACCACATTCTTTTGTATTTTTGAGCCAACAAACTAGTATCCAAGTAAAATACAGTGGCATGTGGCAGATGTGTACATCACTGGACACAATAATTCCACAGGCCCGCAGGCATTAAATAAAAGACGCTCCCCATGCATTTTAGAAACAAAATCATACATGCTTGGATAAAAGATATTTGACTGGATTTGCAGGGTTGGAACAGACTCACATGCTCCATGACAGAGCAAATCTATAGAGTAATAAGGAGACTGCTTTAAAACCAGTCTCCGTGTGTTCTTTTATACAAGAGTCAGGAGTTTAAAGGCTGCCACTTTTCAAGCTCTGTGTATTCTTATAAAGCTCTAGCATACAAGGAGGAAGAATTAAGCTTAAAACAGAAGAAACATCGCAACTGCTAAAATGAAATGCCATTTATGTTTCCATTTGGGAGGGTTCTTCCTTTACGAACCCCTCCTTTGAGCCCCATCTTGGCATGCAGTCCTGGCTTGCTTACAACTATAAAGTGCTGAGGAGAAGTGAGCAGAGGGTGGGAAAGAAGGCGGAAATATGTAGCCCTGGAAATTTTCAAAGCACAGCTTTGAAGAAAGATCATAATAATTCCGATGCTGTGTGGGCTTGAGGAATTTCAATAATGGTGCAGAATTTACAGTATACATCCCATGCAAGACTGGCTTTTAAAGCTGATAAACCTTCCATATGCCTGCAGTTCTTTTGCCCATATTAGGATCAATGTAGCTACACACAGCTAATTGTTCAAAATGTAGTTAACGTTCTCTTTTGCTTTCACTTGTGCAACTGTTCAAAGATAAAGGGGAACTGCAGGATGCCTCATCCATACTGGTCTCTGTTAACCCAAGTTCTCAACTGCCCAGCCTGATAATGATTCTCATAAACTAAAAATTTCTACTGTTTAGTGGATGAATGAATGTTCTTACTGCCCAATACTGATTTAGGATTTTGCTGATGAAACAAACAGCTGTGCTTTAAACAAAAAACAGTATTTTATTCTATATTTTGCAAAATGTTGTAATAGACTACACAGAATGGAAGGAAGAAGATATTCAAGAGCACAGGAGATGAAGAAGAAATAATATATTCCACAACACGTGGAGAAACACAGTACAAAAGTAAGTCATATCAGTCCAGTAGCTGGTTTCTTAAAGCTTCTGTCCTCATCTGGATTGCTGCCTAGACATGGCAGACAGCAAGCAATTATTTATAGTGTGTGATCGGTCATTATGTCTCTCATTTACTTGCATTCAGGTGCCTACAGATGCTTCCACCAGAGCTTAGGGCTGACACCCGAGTGGTAATCCAAAAGCCTGTCTGTAAAGGGACTCTGCTTTATGAAATCATATTGATTCTACACATATATGACACTGAGATCTTTAACCCAACTTTTTCTGTAATGTTAGGTGAAACAACAGATTTGCACCTCACATTTCTAATTGCATTGAGATGTTCCCCATCATGTACCAGACACTGTTTGCAGGGTAGGATGAGAATGGGAAGCTAGCAGTCCAGTTGGACAAGCTTTGACAGTGTGCTGAAACTTGCCCTTTAAAATTCTTGAAACAAACCCAAAGGTTTTGTGACTTGTGATCTTGTGACTTTAGCTGTGAATTGCTCGAAATATGTTTTCCATTTATTAGTTTAATTACTTGTAGGGAGAGCATCCTCTCAGATGGATTTCCAGTGCTATATCTTGTTCTTTGACCTAGATCAGTGATGGCGAACCTATGGCACGGGTGCCAAAGGTGGCACTCAGAGCCCTTTCTGTGGGCACCCGACATCGCCCTTTCATAACACCTGTATACAGGTTAAATTACTGTATTGGCACTTTGCCAAAAAAATTAGTGGGTTTTGAATTGCAATTTGGGCACTCGGTCTCTAAAAGGTTCGCCATCACTGACCTAGATCATAAATCCAGTTACTGTTGACTATGCTGTAATGAAATATGGAGACAGGCATAGACCCAAACACGTGGATGCAACCAGTTGCCATTTCCTTCTATGGAAACAATGCTGTAAACTCAGGTGTTCATATTTCCCTAAAAGCAATAGTAAAGCACTGAGAACACATCAAAGAGGCCACAAGAGATAAAGAGCCTTGTGTTAATTACTGTATACCAAATTACCACTGATGGATTATTTGATGTGTAATTGGCAATTAACCTTTCACTTTAGTTCATTTTTGAAATTGAAGGAAATCACTGACTATTCCAGCAGGACCTGCTCTTTTCAACCCTGTGAGCTGACAAAATCTTGAATGACTCAAGAAAAAAAAATACTCCTCATTACAAATACTAAGTAGACCTTGTAACACTCAAAGTGACAATCCTTCACCATATTTTACTCATGCTGATGAAGATATTCTTAGTCTTTACACAGTGGCTGGCTCCATGTTTGCCTTTTGCTGGTTGCCAGTTGCAAAAATGAGGGACACTGTCTGAATACTTAGAAAAAAAGCAGGGGGAAGGAAACCCCAACCTATTCCCTGTTTGAAAAAATATCTGTAAGCTTGGTCTATTGACTTGTTAATTGTTCCAAGGTAAAAGCAACCATAGACCACAATGAAACCAATAAAGAATGTTGAGGCTAAGTCCAACAAAATGAAGGTCAACTGAGTGTCACTCAGACACACACACACACACACACACACACATCTCATGTTGCTAGAACATGTATTGGCCACTGATACTGGGATTAATTTTTGCCAAAGACTTGCATTTACCTATCAGACATAACTATTTGGATGGAACATCATTTTCTTGGTAATTTAGTCTAACAGCTTTGGGAATGTTTATGGTTTCTGGAATACATGGGTGCTTTTAGTCCAAAGCAGGAATTCTGCTACTTAAGTAAAGGCAGGCATAGGAATTACATCTCACAGGCAGCTTCCATGGGTGACAGGGGGCTCCCCTTATCATATCCCCACTCTTTATAGGTGCAGAGTTTTACTGGCAGCAGAGATTTTCAGAAATTCATGATGCATCCCCCCATCCCCCATTTTTCCCCTACAACAGTAGTGGCAAACCTTCGGCACTCCAGATGTTTTGGACTGCAACTCCCAGAATTCCAAGCCTGTACTGCCAATGACAAAGGACTGTGTGAGTTGTGATCCAAAACATCTGGAGTGCCAAAGGTTCACCACCACTGCCCTACAACAAAGGGAATTTTATGGAAGTGTCGAGACTGTCAAAACACTCAAAAAAATTTAATTTAAGAAAAATTGCTGCAGTTGATGGCATCATCAGCCCTACAAGGTGTAACTTACAGAAAAAAAATATTTCAGAGACTGTGTGGAACCAGAAGGATTTTCAGAAACAATTACAATCTTACCGGCCATAGCTCAAAATATTGAATTTTAAATGAAATTAGTTGCATTCCTTTTTTTTAATTTTTTAAAAAACGTATACAAATTACATAAAAGAAAACAAACATCAACAATGGTGCACCCCTTCACCAACAGGATCACTCTTCATATTTACATTCGTCATCCTCCCCTCCAGAACAAAATCGATTGTTGCACGGAAACCTTACCCTTATTCCGTACAAGTACGTATTCGATGAATCTACCCCATATATCATAGAAAATATCTCTTTTTAACTCTCCTTTTTTAACCTTGAGAGAGCAGGACAATTTATCATTTAAAGCAATATTCCATACTTCACTATACCATTAATCTAAACATAGTTCATATTTAGATTTCCAGTTTCTAGCAATTATTAATCTAGCTGCTGTCAACAAATTTGTAATCAACTCTTTAGTTTTAACATCATAGTTATGATCCACAAATATTGATAACAAAGCAATTTCAGATTTGGGCTCTATAGTCATTTCTAGTATATCACTTAGTTCTTTAAAAATACATTTCCAAAATTTCTGTATCTTTTCACATTCCCACCACAAATGATAAAAGGTACCAATCTCATTATCACATTTCCAACAAAGCTTAGAAAAGTTTGCATTCAATTTATTCAATTTCACTGGCGTCATATACCATCTTAAACTTATTTTAAAGAAATTTTCCTTTATTCTAACAGACAAAGATCTAAGTATTCTCATTCTCCACATTTTAGCCCAGTCTTCTTCTATTTCTTTTTTAATATCTTGTTCCTACAATAATTTCGATCCAGGTCCTTCCCTATTATCATCTAAATCCGAAATAATTTTATATAGTTTGCTAACAATACCTTTTACTACCATTTCGTTCTGAATATCCTCATACAACAATAAGAGTTGTTCATATTTTGTGTACTCTCTACATTTATTATTTTTCTTTAACCAAGTATCAGTCCATTTCTTTAATTGTATAAAATTAAACCAAGATATATCCCTACCTTGGAGAACTTCGTTCATGTGTACTTTCCCTCTCATCTTGCCTATCCAGTCTTTCAATCTAATCACTTGTTTATCCCTAAATACTTTTTTGAAAACTTTCAAATTTATAGGGAAATTCTCCATTTCAGTTACGGATCTCAATGGTGAGTCTGAGGGACATAATTTTTTCTTATGCAAGTACCATGCATTTAACATAGATCTAAGAAAGGGGTTATTAATCTCATTTAACTTTGCTTTCTTAATAGTGCCGAAGAGGTATTTTTCAATATCCTCCTTTATTTCTGATGATTCCATTTTCCACCATATTAATCTTTCTGGACTAAACACAATATCCCCAATAAACCTTATTTGATTTGCTAAATAATAATTTTTAATATTCGGTAAACCTATACCGCCTTTATTTTGGGCCATATACCAATATTTTTTGTTTATTCTAGCTTTTTTACCATGGTTACAATAGTTGTTAATTAAATCTTGCCAAAATTTAAGGTCGTCCTTACTTAGTTGTATCGGAAGCATCATAAAGAAAAAATTTAACTTTGGTAAAATTTTCATTTTCATCAATGCAATCTTCCCAAACCAGGAAAGTTTTAGACTTGAATATTCTAACATTTTATTCTTAATTTCTTTCTTCAGTTTACTATAATTAACTTCCTTTAGTTTCTGTGTATCCTTTACTAATTCTAAAATTAGTTGCATTCCTCTTTACTTTTTGACAGCCAGTCCACTGTCATTGTAACATATAATTTATATTACCTATTACCAAATGAGTTAACTCTTAACTAGTTAAAGATAGCTCTTAACTAGTTAATTACCTTTGGAATTAATTGACTTATAACCTCTGCTGTTGATTAATGTAAATCTTTTTGGCACATGGATATAACCCAGCATAAAGCTTTCGCTTCCCCCTTTCCCCGCAGTTCTCAATCTCAAAATATTGTCTGAATTGGTCTTTGATTTAAAATGGATCTCTGAATTGCATCTCTGAGCAAACTCCTGTGAACAATTTTATACATTCATTTTGAGGAGAAACACACTACTGTATCTGAAACCATTAAAATAAATCTTTGTGCATCTTCATTCTATTTTAGGGAATAAATGCCAATTAGATTACCCCAAAAGCAGACTGTTGTTAAAAAATTCTTTAAAAACAAATAATTATTTTAAATATTATGGGTTTGACGGTAGAGAAGGGACTGATTTGTCTCATCATTGGGTTTGTGATGTTGAAATATGCAAAAATCGTTTACCATTGCCGCCTTCTGCACAGTAGTTAGAAGAGTTAGCTTGAGTCTCTCTGCCACAGCCTATGTAAAATTTCCCATCAGGGTCACATTCTGTTACTGCTGCTGCCTGGTAGCTGCTCTTAATGTCTTTATTCACCCCCCCACCATTACTTTTGGAACTAAAAATTCTCTTCTGCTGAAGACTCAGTTAATTCAAGAAGAAGGCAGATGCATCTTAGTTTGGTGACTCAGCTCTGACCATTCCCCTTCGGGTGACCCCGCTAAGATTTTAAATTCGTAACACAGTTTATCTTCTAAGAGTATTGCCTAGAGATGTGAAGGCCCAGGAAAAAAACTAGAAAAATTCAGGAAAAAAACACACAGTTTTTCTGTGGGTTTTTTTTCTGAAGCCGTTTGATGATTTTTCTGAAAAACTGCAAAAATTGATAAAATAAATAATTGTTGTGGAATGTTTTATTTTAATGTGATGAATAAAATATTTTAAAACAGGATGTTCTAATATTTTCCAAATAATTTCTAAAAAATATGCATAGTATCAGATTATTCTAATTTCTGTGCACTGAGGACAAGCAAGTCCTAGGTTACAAACTGAACTCTCAAATGCAAGAACAATATGCACTTCTCCCCTTTTAGGAGGTGTCACAAGTAGAGTAGGGCACGAATCAAAAAAATGGCATTTCGTTTGTCGTTTGTCGTTTGGGGGGGTCCATTTCAGTTCGTTTCCATTTTTCGCAAATTTTTGCAAAAAAATTGTTTTTGTTTTCGTTTATTTCGTTACCGTTTCATTGCCATTAATTTTAATTTTTGTGATGTTTTTAAGCATTTAAAGCAGTTCAATATATTGCCGTAACAAAAACAAAACGGACGACAAAATTTCTGGTGTTTCTGTTCGTTTCGTTTCATTTTAGAGACAAAATTTGTTTGTCGTTTTGTTACATAACGAAATGAAAAAACAAAAACGGAAACGAAAAATTGTTCGTTTCGTGCCCATCTCTAGTCACAAGAAGAAGAAAATAGTTTCACTTTTGTTTTTGCATGTGGGTGGGTATGTTTCTTTCTGTTCTGTCCTCTTCTGATTCTGATTAAATTTCATGCCCATTCATTTAAACTTAGTCTCACTTCCTTCTGTACATTTCCCCCTTCTTCAATTCTTTTTATGAGAATAAGGTTTTTATTTTATTTGTATTTAATACTGTGGAGAGGAAATATTAATTGTTAATTCTGGATTTTTAAACATTGTTTTGTAGAGTTTTTTTTTTTTTGTTCCACATAAACTAGTAAACAGTTCAGGAGATTGTTACTCCATTTATTACTTACAGTTACAAATAAATATTATTTAAAAAGTAAATTCTGTTTGCAATATTTGTTTGGATACACTATATTTTAATATGCTAGTTGTGATAATTTTATGCCAAGTCAAATTGTCCAGTCATATTTTATGTTCCTAAAGTAACATAATGTCTTTCAAACTGTAAAAGGGGGTGGGGAGTGCTAATGTAGCATTTGTTTCCAATTTTTCCCAAAATTTCCATTTTTTTTCCAGAGGAGAAAGGGGGAAAATGTTTTTTCCCCAAGCTTCTAAATTTCCAGAAATTTTACATCTCTCATATTGCTTCTAGCTTTCCTGAGATACTCCTCTCACCATGTCAAAGTAGTGTTGGATAAAGGTTTTGTCTCCAAATGTTGAATATGTATGCAAAATGTTTTATATGGAAAGGTGAATTCAATTCCAATGAAGAAAGAGTAAAAATTAGAGGAAGAAACAATAATACCTTGAGATAAGGATTATGACATCATATTAGCAAATATCTGAAAAAAGGGTGAGAGAAGAATGTTCCAAAGCAAGATTACAGGTATACATTAAGATGACAATAATCAAGGCCATAAAAGAATTATGTAATTTTAATGTTGATCTTAAAAATATAAAGGTGTACTATAACTTGGTTAAATGACAAAATAAAGATTTCAAATCAGAAGACAATGGAGACATGAAAGGGTAGCAATGATGTAACTAAAAAAGATCCTTAAGTGTAGAGATGTATTGCTGGAGACAAAGGCCAAAACCATTCCTACAATGATTTTCCAATTGATGTGAAAGCTGGACATTGGAAAAAGCTAATACAGTAGCACCCCAGTATCCGCTGATTCAGTTATCCGTGGATGGTGAGCAGCAGTGCAAGGGGCCGGGCCAGGACATAGGCAGCAATGAAGAAAGTGGCATCAGTGGCAGCAGCAGTGGAGAAAGCTGCCACATGGCCCAAAACAGCCTGCCCGCTTGCGGGAGAGGCGTGGGTGATGCCAGAGGAAGCAGCAGTGCAGCCCAGAAGACCCCACTCACCCTTCTGCAGAAGAGGTGTGGGTGGCAGTGGAGGAGGCAGTCACGCGGCCCAGAAGACTGCTCACCCACCTGCAAGTTCAGCGGTGGCAATGGAGGAGGAGGCAGCTGTGGGCCTTGGACAGCCTGCCTGCCCATGAGGTCAGCAGAGGTCCTGGAAGTGGCACAGAGCCATGGCGGGGTTCCCCAGGGTGCTGATGGGCTCTCCTGCTGGTTTTACCCTAGAACCCTCGGATAAGAGCATTTGCTCTTTTCCGCAGATTTAATTTCTGCGGGGGGGGGGGGGGACAGGAACCAATCACCCACGGATAAGGGGGTCCTACTGTAATAGGAAAAGAAAATAATGAGCTGTGCAAGAATATGTATCATCCCACCTCCCTATCTGATTGGCCAGTGCCAGGGAGAGGGAAAGATAATGCATCAGAGGCTGCTTCCTGGTTGGAATTTCACCCAGTGTGAACTGCAGCAAGTAAGACATTGGTTGATTTTGTTCCAGGGGGTGGAACTGGGTTCTGAGCACCAGCTGGGCTGGTATGTTTCATTTTGGAACTAGTCTCCTTCTGAAACGAAGCGCCCATCTCTAGATAGAACTCAGATCATGAGCAGAGTCTTGGCAGCAGTACTGAAGTTTAACCACTGCACCACATCTGTTTGTTGTATTATCATGAGAAGAAAATACTAGGGGAAAGCTGTACTTAGAAAATGAGAAGGAAGTAGGAAAAGAAGAAAACCTAACCAGGGCTGATTGGCTCAAGGAAAGAAGCCACATTCTTTAGCTTATAGGACTTGAGCTGGGCTGTTAATGATAATGGCCTTTCAAAGGGTATCACTGTAATTCATTAGGCCAAATTAAATCAGAAGCAACTTGCACACACATAGCACCAAGAAGGAATTAGATTCAGCTAATATCCGTTCAAAAATGCAGATTTTTGGGTATTGTCTCACAACAAATTTCACTTTCTTAAATAAATTCCACTGTGTATCAAACACCTCTCATTTGGAAATACAAGCTAATATGAAATCATAGCCCCTTGTTCATATGATTTAATCATAAGAAGACCTTAATTGCTGCATCCAATGTCAGAGGAGGGATTCAATTAACAGCCCTTGCAGCTGAGGAGCTGGCATCCTAACACTAATCAAAGACCAGGATATTGTTCTTCTGATCTTCCTGTCTTCAAAGGGGTGACTTCTCATATCTATTTACTGACTCAGAGTTTAATTAGCCATCTATATGGACTCAATCTGTGCACAGCAGGGAAGACCAAACACTGTCAGAGCCCCTCTAATAGATCATACTCTATTGGAAAACACAAAGCCAGTCCTTACAACTTCCAACCTTTATTGGCAGGGCTGGCATTCCTGAAGCATACCACAGATAATTGGCCTTTCCAAGGCAGAGACAACCTCTGCTCACCAAACACCCTCATTTGTTCTCTAAGGCATCTGAAACAACTAGAAGGTTGTGCAAGAAACTTTAACTACCACTCTGTTTCTCTCTCTCTCCCTGTGCCCCCCCCCCTCTCAAAAGTACAGCCTTTTTAAAATGTGCACCACAAAATAATGACGCCTTTGCCCAGGAAAAGACAGGTTTGGACTTTAAACATCCTGTTCCATAGTCCTTCCTGTCTGCCCCCATTAGTGTGTGTAAAGGGTAGCAATGTGAGTTTCATTTTTTCGCTTCCAGGTCCCTTTTCACTAGGCAAATATCAGTGGCCAAACTAGAGAAAAAAACAATTTGCATGAACAATACATTGGCTGAAATCTGGCAGTAAATTGCAACCAGGATAGGCCCCTTTTAATCGATGGAATATCCATATGGATTGACTCACCAAATCCCCATCAGTGGGCCTACTCTAATTGGTACTTACTACCAGACTGTAGCCTTTGACTCTTCTTACACTGAAATACAATTAATTGAAGTTACTTTTCCTGGCGTCAAAAGGCTTGTCTAATGAAGCCTCAGCTCCATGCAAGCAATAAAGTTATCCTAAAGAGACATTGGTACATCTAAAATACTGAAGTAGTATTTTACAAACAAGCATAAGAACTTGTTCAGGGAACAAGCTTCAAGCATGTGGCTGGAATTCTACTAATGTCCAGACAAGGCAATTGTGTAATTGGGTAATTGTAGCTAACATCTGGAGCACCAGGACACATCTCACTTATACAACCACTTTCAGGGTCAAACACACAACCAAGACTTGCCCCAGCACCTTATGAATTATCTGCAGCCAGCAGCAGGTGCAAGCATCAATAGGATTCTGATAATTTTTACCTGAGAACCAGCAGTCAGTACATTTTGAATTGCCCTGCCAGCTAAACTCATTACCATTTTATTGCATGGGTAGTGAACCCAAGGGTGGTAGGGGGCCTTGAATCTCCATTCCTCTGTGATCCCCTGCTCCTACCTCCCACAAAAGTTCAAATGGAAGGGAGAGACATTCATCTTCTCTTTCTGTATATGAAGTAGTCAGGGTTGGTTTGTCAGTCTTAAAACTTGGGTCTTCACTGCATCAGTTCCACTCCAAAAAAGAAGAAATAAATTGGACTTCCTCCCTTTCCACAATCCCTCTAGGCAGAAAGAGGGTTCCTTCTTTCTTTTTCAGTTTTCAGTTTTGCAGAACAGCAGGATCAGCAAGACATTCTGGAAACCCAAATCACAGGAAAGAATTCCTCAACCAGCTTTCTCCCATGTTCTTCCTATGAATTATTATTAGGGCTGAAACTAATGAAACAGCTTTTCATTGCAGCAGGCAGGAGGACAACTGACCTATTCTCTGGAGAAATAAGGACAGGTCTCTTAAATATACATTACTTCAGAATATGTTTAAAGTCCCACTGTTATTTTGGATATTGCTAGGCCTATTGAATAAACAGGGCATGCTCGGTCAACACTTAGGTATATCTTACTAATTTAATTAATATATCTATTCTAGTTGTAATCAACAACTGAATTTGACCCTTTTAATCTAATTCATCTGTGCTGTTTCTTGAAAATTGATCTAGTTGATATACCAATGCATCATTCAGCCAAATTCCATAATGTGTGATTAGATAATATGTTATTAGGATTACAACAGACTGATGTCTATTCTATATTAACAACAAACAATATAATACAAGGATTCTATCTGCATACACATCATTGCTTGCTGCCTTAGTATAGATGGATTATATGGAATATTTGGTTAACATCTTCATTTTGCTTTGTTTAGGTTAAATTGGTTTCCCAAGTGACTAAACACTAATATTGTTCTTGTTCAAGATTCCACTTAACATTATTTACACTTAAGATAAAACATATGAACAACACAACAGCCTTTGTGTTTCCTGAAGCAAGTATAGTAGACTAATGGCACCTAGTCAGAAATCTGTAAAACTTCAAGAAATGTACAGTAAATGTGCACTGAAACAAGATTTTGTACAAATAAGAATGCTGTAACAGACTTAAGTCACAAAGCCTGGAGTTTAATTCTCCACAGGAAGGTTAATCATTTTTTGTTAAAAAAATTTCTTGACAATCAATTATTTTGGAAAACTGCAACAGGAACTGTTAACTATTGGACTATATTCTAACTGAAGGTGGCACTAGGTCAGTCAACCTTCATTTTTGCTCTGACTTCTCTAAAATCATCTTGGCCAAAAATTAAGCTAATAATAACGCTGCTAGCCAACTGTTTCAAGGGGAGAGCAGGATGAGGTGAAGTGTCCATACAAAAGAAGGGAAAACCCTCCTAGTGTTGCACCTACAGAACAAACTTGACATGCAACTTTTACAGGCATAGGAAGAATGCTCCAGGGACTATTTCTGACCCTTTCTGGCCTACCATTAAAGAGGTTTTCTTGCTAGGATCAAGCCATGGGTCGTGCATTTCCCACACTTATCTCAACCAGCAGTTTTATTCTAGTGTTCCTTATCCTTTAAATTAATTCTCCACTACCTCTATGGCCCAGTCACCACGTTGTGTGATTTGGTATGGTAAGATTTTTTGTGAGGTAGTGATGCACAATTATAATTCTTCCCCAGTCTCTCTGATAGTCTTTCTGTGCAGCAAAATGCCCTCCAATTGGTGTAGCCAGGAACTGGTTGACAGGACATTCATTTATGGTGAAGCTCTTGTATCAGGAAGCCAAATAATCTTCTATGGAAGTAGTTTGTTGAAGTGACCAAGATATTCCCGGTGTTTTGTCTTGGATATAAAATGAAGTCTAGGGTGGGACAGATTTGGTTGAATGAACCTGGAGGGGAACAGAACTCGGAACTCTTGTGAGTGCCCACATTCTTCCTCTTCCACTTCTCTCTCTCCCTCTCCCTCTCCCTCTCCCTCTCCCTCTCCCTCTCTCTCTCTCTCTCTCTTTCTTCCCTCTACCATTCTCCACTGCATTGTCCTTGGTGCCAGTGACCCACCTATGAAAAGCTAATAGCAGTGGAGGCCCATTAGGGAGAGGAGTTTCAGCCCGCCTGACAGCATGACAGCACTGCAAGCTGGCTTTATGATGGGTCAGTGAGAACATGACTCATGTCTAAAGTACACCTGGTCTGCATCATCTGCACTGAAAACATCTGGGGAATCTGTCAAAGATTGGCAAATTGCTTTGAAGAGGAACAGATTTCTCCCTTGGCTGTTTAAAGAAAAGAGGGAGTCTAACCACTCACTAAATGAGTTATCACGACTGGTGCCTATGGGTGGAGCCGGTCTTGTCCCTATCTTATCTTCTTCACCATTCCCACTCACTCCCTTCCAGAGAGAAATTTTCATCATACCAAACCAGATGGCACTCCTGGCTTTTATAACGAATGCATTCATGGAGTATAAAAATGTATAAAGCAGCAAATGGAAAAGATGCAGTGCCTGTGAGCTAAAAAAAAAGCATGAAGCGCAAGCAGAAGCACCTCTCATTCAAACCCCAGGGATCCTACACATTTTTCAGGCGGACTGAACACTACTGCCATTTGCCGCATTAAGGGACAAAAGATTTCAGCACTTGTGGTTGCTCGAAAGGTTCAACGATAAAAATGCAAACATAGTGAATATTTTTCCAAGTAATCTAAAAGCACTCGCAGCTATATAGACTTCTTGGTTACTTACTGCTCTTGGTCTATGGAACTCCCCCCCCCCTCACGCACACACACATACAGAGAGAAGGAGAGAGAGAGAGAGAGAGAGAGTAGGCCAGGCTGGACCCATCTTTGCTATCCTTCCACAATCAGGAAAAGACCTGTCTCTTTAAAGCATGCTTTTCCTCAGTGACTGGCTGCCTGAGTGGCATATTTAAATGGATGGTTGTGTGTCACTGCTTTCAATGTGTTTTTGGTGTTGTTTTTGTTTATTTTCTTTTATATGGTATTTGTTTTATCCTTTTTATTATTTGTATACTTACAGTTTTTAGCTTTAAATGTTGTCTTTTAATGTTGCAAGCCACCTTGGCTGTGTTGAAAATACCAGATTCCCATTAGAGAGAAAGCATATTTATATTTATCTATATTATATTTATAATGGGTTTCCGACACTTATCCACTATCTAGTATTTCACCAATACGTGCAATTAAATATTGCACTTATAGGTGCAATATTAAGTATACAGTTGTTCTTTATAACCAACCCGTATTGTATTTAAAAGGTCATAATTTGCTGGTTGCCAGTCACTGATATTTGGAGGGTGTAGAGCAGGTTTATATAGAATTCCAACAACATACAGTAATATCTGAAAATATGCCATTTTAGACTTTCTCCCAGACAATCCAGGAACAGCCCACAGCCTGCTTGCCCGTGTGCATGAAAAAGAAGAGAAAGGCTACGTTCACTAATAAACAGTTCCCTACAATAAACCTAGATAAACTAGGAAACCAGGCTTATTGTTACAAAGAAATGTGCCTGTGTGTAGTAAGAGATGTTATGCCTGTGAATACAAGTGGTGTGAGGGGGGTGGGTGGGCCAAAGTCTGTTTTACAGGAACTCTAGAAGCATCTGGCTGGCCACAATCACAAACAAGATGCTCGTCTGTTTCTGGAATGCTCTTACAATGTTTTTCAGTGGCAAAGTTTGTCACAATCTGTACTGCTTTTAACACAGGTATAAGAACTATTGTATAGCTCAGTGATGTGTTTGATCCTGACTCTTAAAACCTAGCTGATAAGTATGAAAGGGCTACTTTGTAGCATGTTCCTATGTTCAAAAAGATTTGTTCCTCTTCTTCCCCCATAATTTCTGCTGTAAAACCAAAGGTCACAGGGGCCAGATCACAGTTATTATTTAATCTTAAACTTGTAGCACTCAAAACATAGATCATCATGTATATTCAACAAAAACATAGTTAAACTGCCTGTCCAGCAATATCAAAACCATGCTACTTTCCTAGCATTTCTTATCAGTAATCAAAGTTACAATATCATATTCCAGTCCTCAAATCAACAGTGCACATTGTTTGCCCTGAGTGTGGAAATAACGTACTGATTTAACGTGTTAATGTTAACATAGCTACTTTTTTTTTTTTGCTAAACAGGAAGACCAGCCAATCAACATTTCAACAGTGATGTTGAAAATGTTAAATTTTTTTATTCATTCATTTATTGGATTTTTATATTGCCTATCTAGTTGCAAGGCTACCCTGGGTGGGTTACAACAATAAATATAAAATAAAACAAAAATAAATATATATAGCAACATTATATGAGCCAACATGAATCCATCACTTTCCTCAGACTGAATGTATTTATCCTGCTTAATATGTAATCAGTTATTTTAAAAACAACAAATTAAATTAACACATACCCAATGTGCCACAAAGAAACTCATTGCACAGCAGTTAAACTGCTAAACTGCAGCCAAAACACTGCTCACAACCTTGTAACATTGGGATTCAATCCCAGGTACCAGGATCAAGGTTCACTCAGCATTCTATCCTTCTGAGGTTGGTAAAATGAGTACCCAGATAACTGAAGGGGGCAACGTGTCACCTGCATAATTACTTCCAAACCACCCAGAGAGTGCTTTTAGTGCTGTGGGGAGGTATATAAGCAAAACACTGCATCTTTCTTTCCCCCCCAAGGTCCATGTGTGGCCCACAGTTCCAAAAGTCCCAGGCAGGTTGGCTCTTTGGAAGGTACTCTGGGTCCATTAGCCCCAAACATCTGGAGGGCCAATGTTCCCTATTTCTGCTCATGGCCATAGAGATACCAAAATATGGCCCAAGCTTGAAACAATGTTTTTCTCTTAGCTTCTCTTCTCCATTCTCATACACTGATTATCCCTTGTCTCTTTCCCTACTTTAACTGTCTTTTGCTATGATATCTGAATCAGGTACAGCTGAGACACTACTAGATAAGAACATTGTTTCTACTCCATTTCAATCTGTAGCTTCAAATATTGATTGATTGATTGTTTGATTGATTATTGACTTTGAGTATTTTTACCCTATCTTTCTCCTTGGAAAAGGATCCAAGGTGACTTATTGTAAGGCGAGACTGTACAGTCCATTACAAGTAAGACACAATCTTTAATTGTGCAAATGAGCTCCTGGCCACAGATGTGACCTGGGCATCCAGGCTCAAGGATGAGTCCAGGAGCATCCCCAAGCTGCACACCTCTTTTTTCAGTTGGAGGGTGGTCCCATCCAATATAGGCTGCATCCGTATCCCCTGTTCTCCCTTTTGACTGACCAGAAGCACCTCTGTCTTGCTTAGGTTTAGTTTCAATTTGTTCATCCTCATCCAGTTCATTATTGAAGCTGAACACTCATGTAAAGTCAAAATAGTAGCTCCCTTAGAATCCGGAGGCGATGAGATGTATAGTTGGATGTCATCAGCATACTGGTGGCACTTAACCCCAAAACTCCTGATAATCTCCTCCAGAGGTTTCATATAGATGCTAAATAACATAGGAGACAGAACAGAACCCTGGGGGACTCTACAGGTCAGCAGCCATGGTGATGAACATGAATAATCTAACACCACTTTCTGTGTTCTTTCCTGCAGGAAGGACCAGAGCCACTTAAATGCAGTGCCCCCAATTCCTATTTCAGAGAGACGAGTCTGGAGAATACTGTCCAAATAGATGTTTGGAGGTAGTAGCTAATATGACTGACCCAATTCATACTGCTGCAAACTATGGAAAGGCAAAACCAGCGGACAAAAGATCGGATCCCATGCAAAAGACAAAGATGGAACACATGATTTTACAGTACAGCTCCAAAACCTTGAACCACAGCTTACGACTCTCCACTCACTGTGCCAGAACCACCAATCACTACGTGCTTGCCATACTGAAGCTCTCTGAGAAGGGATTTTCTTCTCTGACATAACTTATTAATTCAATCTGACTTTCTTTCAAACATCTGCTGGTCTGCTTTGTGCTTTTCCTATCTTTGTTTATATGAAATGCATTCTGCATATTAGAAGGGAAGAAAGCAAGAAAGAAAGGTTAAAATTTTATGTTTCTAAGGAACAATCCATCAGATCTGTGGCTTTAGAAAGATGCACGATCTATCAGCAATATGCAGTCATCAGGTTATTTCCATCTAGGTATCAAAAACCCTCAAGCATCAAGTTTTTGGGTCCCTTTGGGGAGAAAGGCGGCATAAAAATAAAGTTGTTGTTGTTGTTAAAAATAAAATGTATTTAAAAGAGAGGAATCCCATTTTAATGTTGGGACTTTTTTATTTCATGGTTGGGCCAGTTGGCAAATGCAGGAATTATCAGACATTTTACATTCCCTAGTTTCTTCAGTCAAGAAGGTTATAAGGTTTGAATCAGGTAAAAGGAAGAATCATATTATCTGTTATTCATTGCATTCTGCCTGGACACAAGAGTGTAAAATAAGATTTTCTGAGATCCAGGCTGCTACTCCAGGCTATCCAGCCAGCCAGCCCCTCTGTACCAGATAAAGCCAGTTTGTGACATATAAATCCTATCCATTTTTTTTATCTCTAAGTCTATTTCAACAATATAAAGCACAATACAACACCTTTTTGGGTGGGGAGGGGGTACACCAGATTTCGTCCAAACAGGCAGAGAACCTTTGAGGAATGAATGGGTGTCGAATTTTTAAAAGGAATTAATTAGTTCCAGGGAAGCATGTTGAGGGTGGGTTTACATTCCGTACGTGGTTGTGGCCACTCAGCTGTGAGAACAAGGTCCAGCCCTTTTGCCCACAGCCCATTCAGTAACACACAAAGTTAATCACACCTTCACAACATCCTTCTGCTACATTGGCTGGAAGTGGGTTTTGCCCCCCCCCCAGCCTTATAGTAGCTTCCTAGATGCCCTCGCCTGATTTCGGAAGCTAAGCAGGTTCGGCCCTGGTTAGTACTTGGATGGGAGACCACCATGGAATACCAGGTGCTGTAGGCGCCTGGAGTAGGAACTGGCAAACCACTCCAGTATTCCTGCCAAGTAAACCCCATGGACATGGGGTCACAGAGAGTCGGTCACAACTGTAACGACACAACACACACACACACACACACACACACACACAGCCTTACTGTTGTTGCTGTTGTTATTTTTCATAAGGTCACAGTATTAAGGCAAGGCAGAATAGCTTTTTTTTGTTCATCGCTGCTAAACTTTGCCCCAAATAATCCCATACCCAACTTGTATAGTTTATACCTGCTCACCACCTCAAAAGTCTTATGGATTAGTGAACAAAATGTGAATACTGTTATAGATAAGAGTTGGAAGGAAACCGCTCTTCCCAGCCACCTAAACGGTGTGACTCTTTCGCAGACACTATGAAAATAGATAAATTTTACTTCATGTCAACCCTACTTATCTAATCCAGCTGTCATAAATTCTTTTGGCACCTCTAATGTTTTTACAGTGAACTAGAGCACACAGTTTTAAGTTCTAAGCAAATGATTTAATACTGTAGTATGCAGCCCCCTCTTCCCCCCCGCCCCAACCCCCACATTCTTCCTTCATTCCACAGCAGCCTGATGAGAAACTGGACAGCCAGACAGGCTTTTGGATTTGTTCCTGATCTGGATTAGTACTTAACTCTCATGTATGATAAATGACCACACTTCGCCTCCATGCATATTTCAGACAGATAATCTGGATAATATACATCAGCTACCAGTAAATTATCCTTTTTGGTGACAAACCCAAACCATGAAGACCAATGAACAATCTTTTTAAAAGTCATTGGCCATGCTGAATTAACTCTGCTTCAAAGAACCGAGAGTCATTGAGAGCCATGGGGTGGGTTGGAGTGGAATGAAAGGACAGAATGAAGCTCATAAAATGCCTCCCTTCACCCACCACCTGGAGGGAAGGAGATACAGCATCCAATCACCTTTTGTGAAATTGTAAAGCTAAGCATCTTCCCACTCTCTCATACAGACACAGACACACTCAGCGTTCTGGGAATCTTTGGTTCTTTGCTTTGGGTTGAACTGTACATTTTGGCAAAAGCCTTTGAGGAATATACAGCACCAGAATGATGCAGGAGCACCCTGGGAGCATTTCAGCACTGTTTTTCAACTTTAATTTAAATCACAGGATTGTTTTGTCAGCACAAAAAGGAGTGGCCCAAGAAGGAACTATTCAAGCCGCCCTGTACTCCTTAGTTAAAAAGGGTTGGGTATACTAGTAACAAGTACAGTACACAGAAGAAGCAAGAAATATAAAAGAAAGACAAAAATGAATAAAAGAAAGAAACAAGTCAACCGGACTTGACAATCTTGGCCAATCTACAATACAGAAGAAACTTCTTTCCACATTCCCAAAAGATCTATGACTAATTCTAGCATCAAATTTAACAACGTGGGCAAGCAAGGGAGAGTCTGTTTCTCTTGCATGTTTTTCCCCCTTTCTCTCTTAGAATTACATGCTACTGGGCTACCTCATAGTCCAGTGATTAACAGTACTGGGTTCAAAGAAATAGATACTCTTCTAACCTACTCCTACCCATCTTAAAAGTCGACTACACACTAGAATGATCGGCTCAGATTATCTTCAGCAAGACCATGTTAAGCCATCCTTTATGTTTTAATTTTTTTCTCAGCCCCATTAACATCACAGGTGACTAATGCAACCTTCTAAAAAACTCTACTTCTGAAGTCTTTATCTGAGAAGAGTAAACAATTTTGACAGCTAATAGCTCCCTGAACAATCTCAAATTACCCTATAAATTAGAAAGCCCACTTCCATTCCAGCTATTTGTACATTTTTGGTAGTCCGCTAGAAATAATTATCCTTTAGCATTCTGCCACCTGAGCTTAGATGCCCCATGATATGCACTGCAGTTATAGCCCCTGAGTGAAAAACAAATGATGACTTCAACAGCACGCAAATACCACAAGGAAGTGGTTACTATAAGAAGTTCCACAGAGGTTAACCATGATCCTTGCTAACAAATAATAAATTATTTCAGCATTATTTGGAAACCACATGGTTGCCTTGGCTAGTGTTCTTATATCATCCCCATCATGAACACAGAGAGCAACAGCCATCCTCAAAGAGTTCCACTCGTAGTTCAGCTCACCTTTCAGTTCAATGTCTCCTTAGTCCCTCAAACATCCAATCCACAGAACCACACTTCTCTTTTAACTATCATTCTGTCAACTGTGTGATTGCTGGTCAAGTGTATACCCACAGTAATTTGCTTGTTCAATTTTTGCATCAGGATTAGAGTCCCCGAACAGCCAAAAGCATTGAGTCATATTACTTTTACATTATAATCTTGGCATGGGATTTGGCCACGTAATTGTGTCTACATTCATTTTTTTAAATCTGTGTAATAGGATCAATGGTAGCCTTTCTTAAAAGCAGGTTTGATCTGAATCAAATAAATTTGATTTAATTCATTATTTAAGTTTTTAAAATCAGATTTCTTTGACAATTTAAATAAAAACGATTTTTAAAAATTTAAATGGTGACTCAATACAATTTGATTAAAAAAAAACATTTATTTTCAGCATCACTGATTAAAAGGGTCACAGTTCATACTATCAAACATCTGAGATTTCGATGGAGATTTATGTCTATGGAGATTTCTTATCTTAATAAGAATTCACCCCTGAGGGTTATGGCTTTTGTGTAACTACAAAATAGGATTTTGTCCACTGAGGTAATTAACAATTTATTTGATAAAATATGCAGTGATCAAAACTAGAAATAAAGGCAACTGACAGGAAAGGATGCTGCATGTGCACACTCATCACACACATGTATAGTATTGAGGTTTAATTTATTTATTCATTTTATTTTGAATATTTTTACTCCACCTTTCTCCTTGGAAAAGGACACATCCTTTCTTAGTTAAAGAAATGTCGCAAGTAGATTTGAGTGTAAGCCACACTGTTGAGTTAGACTGAAGTCATATCCTAAAGTATGTCTGTGAAGATTCTCAGTCATCTAGGTGAGTTTATCTAGAAGTTGAGTCATGGAAACTGGACTTCTTTTCTTGAGAGATTGAAATGTTTTGCTGCTGACTAAGTGGTTTGGGTGAGTGAAACGTTTCAATCCCTCAAGAAAAGAAGTCCAGTTGCCATGACTCAACTTCCAGATGCTAAATTATGGTTGGCAGATCAGGAACAAGTCACATCCTTCAAAAAACATAAGAACATAAGAACATAAGAAGAGCCATGCTGGATCAGGCCAAAGGCCCATCTAGTCCAGCTTCCTGTATCTCACAGCAGCCCCACCAGATACATTTGGGAGCACATGAGACTAGATATCTGTCTCCCCTGCATCTGGCCCTTGAAGTACCCTGGTTTTAAGCCTGGAGATTACACATCTCCATCATGGTTTGTAACCTGTGATGGAGTTTTCCACCAGGAATCTGCCCAATCCCCTTTTGAAGGCATCCAGGCCAGATGCCATCACCACATCCTGTGGCAGGGAGTTCCATAGACTAACAACACGATGGGTAAAAAAATATTTTCTTTTGTCAGTTCTTACTCTCCCAGCCCTCAATTTGAGTGTATGTCCCCTAGTTCTGGTATTTTGGGAGAGGGAGAAGAGCTTCCTTCTATCCACTTTACTCATGCACTGCATTATTTTGTATGTCTCAGTCATATCCCCCCTCAGGCGCCTTTTTCCAGACTAAAGAGCCCCAAATGTTTTAGCCTTTCCTCATAAGGGAGGTGCCCCAGCCCAGTAATCATTTTAGTCGCTCTCTTCTGCACCTTTTCCAGTTCCACTATGTCTTTCTTGAGATGCGCTGACCAGAATTGTACACAATACTCCAGGTGCGGCCTTACTATTGGTTTGTATAATGGGATTATAATGTTGGCTGTTTTATTTTCAATCCCCTTTTTGATAATCCCTAGCATGGAATTGGCCTTCTTCACTGCTGCCACACATTGGGGAGACACCTTCATGGAGCTGTCCACCAACACACCAAGATCTCTTTCCTGATCTGTCACGGATAACTCAGAGCCCATGAGTTGATAGATAAAGTTTGGATTTTTTGCCCCAATATGCATTACTTTACATTTGGCTACATTAAAACGCATTTGCCATTTCTCAGCCCATTCCCCCAGTTTGGAGAGATCCTTCTGGAGCTCTTCACAATCTTCTCTGGTTTTTACCACACGGAAAAGTTTCGTGTCATCTGCAAACCTGGCCACCTCACTGTTTATCCCTGTCTCCAGGTCATTTATGAACAGATTGAAAAGCACCGGTCCCAGGACAGAGCCCTGGGGCACACCGCTTTTCACTTCTCTCCATTGTGAAAATTTCCCATTGACACCTACTCTTTGTTTCCTGGATCTCAACCAGTTCTCAATCCATAAGAGGACCTGCAGTTTTTGGTGAGGGACAGTGTCAAAGGCCTTTTGAAAATCCAGATAGACTATCCACCGGTTCACCCAAATCCACATGCCTGTTGACCTTTTCAAAAAATTCTAAGAGGTTTGTCAGACAAGATTTACCCTTACAGAAGCCATGCTGATTTTCTCTCAGCAAGGTTTGTTCTTCTATGTGTTTTAAGATTTTCTCTTGGATGAGGCTTTCCACCATCTTCCCTGGGACAGATGTAAGGCTAACTGGCCTGTAGTTTCCTGGGTTCCCCCTCCTCCCTCTTTTAAAAAACCCTGCCCCTTCCTCCCTCTGCAGATAAGGCTTGATCAACTGCCACCTCATTTCATCAAATGATAATTCACCACTCTGAACCAGCAAATGATGAAATGTGCCAGTCCCTCAAGTCAGAATTTGACAGCATGGAAGGCCTGCAGTTTGAAGGATCCAGCAAAATTTGGCTTGACCTAAGATGGGGACAAACTAATTAATCTGTGGGTGTCAGAGAAAGAGTGGGAGGAAGGAGCACCCACTAAAATGCATGGCAGTGTTCGTGCTCTTGAGGGTTCACATGAATTCAGCTTTAACGTGGAAAGTACAACAGGGTAACCTAAGTACTACCCAACAATGAGACAAATATTGTATTTCTCCTGTAATGTTGCTACAGCACCTGTTCTCTTCCCACATGCTGCCTTCATGTTCACCTAAGTGAGTTACTATGACAAGCTGGATATAGCCACAATATTGTCAGAAAAAAACGTAAGCACAGGAAAGCAAAAATAATAATAATAATAATAATAATAATAAATCACCCTTTCCTGTATCTATGTGCATCTAAACTGCCAAAATGAAAGCATCAGCAGATTGCAAATAACTTTTGCTAAAGTTCAATAAATAGCGTTGTTTGTAACAAAGCCCAGAGACACTTCATATTTTACTTCCATTTTTTAGCCTCTGCAAAGATTTATTATTCACTACCAACCCAGGCAGTTTTTGTGAGGGAGAACAACACATTTCTTCTTGCTCCTGCACCCAATTGATCAGATGTCTCATTGCAGTTGGGTGGAATTAGAAATATGAACAAAGTCATAACAGCTATACATCACACAGTATATATCGTACTCTATCAATGTATGAACCAGATTTCACCATCACATATTTTACAAATGCTTGCTTTTCATTTCTCTAAACCTAAGAGTTGCACCCTAACTTCCAGACATCTAAATTTTTAGCAGCATTAAAATGAAATCAAATATGATTTTAAAACAATAATCATTTAGGGATTTGCTTGCCTACATTTGGTATAGGTACATTGCATGTGTGTGTGTGTGTGTGTGTGTGTGTGTGTGTGTGTGTGTGTGTGT
>JAHTLZ010000010.1:42438675-42450346 GCA_023846285.1 Phrynocephalus versicolor
TGTGTGTGTGTGTGTGTGTGTGTGTGTGTGTGTGTGTGTGTGTGTGTAAAATATGTATTTATTATATTGATTTTAGTATGCCAATTTTATATCTATGTAAATGCTATCTCTTTTTGCTAAGGCTATGGGTAATGCAAATAAATGTATATACTTTACTTCCATGAATGGACCTAGACACATATATAGCACAAGAGAGGATTTCTGTCTTCCCTTTGTAGCTTCTTGTATCCCCCATAGATCTGCTCTTCCATGGAACATATGGGGAACATTTGGAAATAAGGCACTATAAGCATTAGGAATAATTAAGAGAAACAAATGACACACTTATGACAACTATGGAACAATTTCCATTACTTGTTTATAAAATCTGAACAGAATTAAATTGAAAGGAACTAATCTTACTTCCAAATCAGTGCACAGTGCATGGCAGTCCCAGAATCCAAGCCATATCAACAACACTTGAACTCTGACACTGCTACTATACTGTCTTGTATCAAAGGATGGCCATCATCACGGCAGGACTGGATTTGGGGGCAGCAACTCTGAACAATGGTGTAATGTGCATTCAAACCGATTTCTAAGGTTCTTCAGCTTCTCATTCTTCCTTTCTTTTTCATTTATTTTACCTTAAATGATCAACTATAAGAACCCACAATTTTCATTTTTCACTATGTGATTAAGTTCTTCCAGCGCTTTGCATTTTAATAATTTTATGATTTCTTGGCCTTTATCAATTATTAATCTTATATGATTTTTGTTCATTTGTCTCAGCCCTTTGCTGATTACCCTCTTGATTCAAGAAATTCTTAGCAGTCTGTAATAAATCAACATGGAAAAAGCTTCTGAGCCTTTCACAGCAATTGTGCTCAAGTTCACAATCCCATGTCATACAATAGTACTGAGAAGACAAATCAACATACAATTCACATTCTCAAATTTAAATTTGTTGGTTTGTGCTGTTTCTTTTGTTGATCCAGCTGCTCTGGATCAGCTAGTTTTTGCTGCATGACTGGTTCCTTCAAATAATTATATGATATCTTGATAAGCTTGATATTCCGCAGTGTACATTTTTTCCAAAGTATTTATTCTATACAGCACTAACAGAGTAACATTGCCATCCTATTTTAATTGTTTACAGATGTGGAAAATAAACTGATATTTAATTATTGCTTAACATTTCTTTGTAACTAATTGGTCGTATGGACTCATAAATTAACTGTAATGTGGTTACAAGCCTTTGGAAATCATAAAGGACCAGGAAATTGTTAATCTCACCAGAGGTCAGTGTTCATTCACAATAATAATAATAATGCATATTTTCATTTCAGCTGGCAAAATTAATTCAGGAACAAAATTCCAAACAGGCAGAGTATTTTGTACAGTTTTAAAGGGCAGTGGCTTAGACTTTGCCATTCCACGGCCATGAGAAAGTAACACTACCCAGACAGCAATGTTAACTTTGGATGTTTAGACATGAGAATAATACCATGAGCCAAGTCTTAAAACCTCATTCTATATTTAAGTGGAAAATCTAGTTATTCATCAAAGTATGTAGAAGCTTAGAACAACAGTTGAACTCTAGAAATTATAGCCTGAGCAAACCAGAAATAGTCCCTTGCCATTCCCAGGTTTGTTGACCAAACAATGTAGGGGAAAATGCAATTAAGGTGCACAAGTTGGAGGACAGGCAAAACGTAGCTATATGATCCATCCAACGTGGTGTTTGCAGTTTCGGCTGAGACACAGGCACTAAGGTTACATTTTAAAGTTATATTTTCTGAGACAAAGACCTATTTAAAGGCTACAGTGAATCTCCCTGTCACCTTGACTGAGGAACAATACAAAAGATGACTGTACCCAGAGACACAAGCTCAACCTTTTAAGTCACAAACAAAACAACATTTTACTTTTGTCTTCAGGAGGAGAGATAAACAGATCTTACACATAGACAAATGTAGCCAAGCTCCCGCCAAATCTGTGTCTGCTCAGATGGTGTATCTTAAATACAGGATTGCACCATAGTATGAAAAGTGAAATCCTCAGGACAATCTGTTCTTTTCATGTCAGCTATTTTAATTCAGACATTATGTGGGTTCATACAGATGCAAATGGCTAGATGAATAAGTTAGGAATTTTACCATAACCCAGACTTGTGAATGCATATGGTTGGACTGCATTGAACTATGAGTCACAGCGGTGCCTTCAGCCACTCAACTTCTGTCACGTCAAGTGCACCTTTTCTTAGTCTTACTTTATGTTGTAAGAAGAATGTAATCAAGTACACAAGAAGAGGATGTTCTGTCAAACAGTCCTGTAGTCAACAGAAAACTGGGTGATAGTTAACAGAGACACACGGAGAGGTACTGAACTGGCCAGCATAAGGTCATATAAAAGTCAATAATTAATTTGATTATGACACTTTACTTGCAGTACAAAGACACAGTGTGTTCTTTGAAAGTCAGGAGAAAGAACTCAGTAAAACTACTTGCTGGCTGAACGGAGCTGGACTGGCAGGACATTTCTTGATTATTTCCCTTTTACAGAAAAGGCTCAGGAGGAAAAGTGTTAAGGAGCTCCTGTTCTTCTAATACATGCTGGTCACAATCCTGTTGCACAGCTTGCAAGGATTCACCGACCCCAGTCTGTTTTTCAAAGTTAGAAGACAGATTTTGCTGTCCCCCCTTTTAAATTATTTGCTATCTTTGTCTGCATGTCTCACCTTACTCTATGTCCTGCCATTGTTTTTCTCGCATGCCATCCTTTGTTTCAATTTTACCCATTTTGGTATCTTCCTAGCACCATTCAGCTGTTACTTCCCTCAGTTCATTGCAACATGCAGCATTCTTGCCCATTCTCCACCATTGCTTTCTCCACTGAGAGAGAGATGTTCCAGAGGGTCCCAATTATGTGTACCCGCTACACAAAAGCAAGATCCATGGAAAGCTGGGGCTCTTGCTTACATGGAGACCTTAATCAGAGACATAAACATATCCAATTCAGGCAGCAATGAAGGGGAAGAGCATAGCCACTCCTTTCTAAAGAGTTTTGTCAAGAACCAGACAAGGCTCTTCTTTTATATACCGCCCCACAGCGCTTCAAGCATTCTCTGGGCGGTTTACAATTTAATTATGCTGGCTACATATTGCCCCACCTCCAGCAAGCTGGGTTCTCATTTTACCGACCTCAGAAGGATGGAAGGCTGAGTCAGCAATGAGCCTGCTCTCTGGGATTAAACCCCAGGTCCTGAGCAGAGTTTTAACTGCTGTACAGGCATTTAACCACTGCACCATGAGGCTCCTGAGATAAACTGTCCAGAGTGGCCTAACCGCCCAGGGTGGCCTCGCTGCCAGATGGGCAGTCTAAAAATCCAACAGACAGACAGACAGACAGACAGACAGACAGACATTGCCCCCCTTTCCACCAGCACTCTAGGTACTCAGTTCAGTGTCAGAGGGATGGAAGGCTGAGTGAACCTTGAGCTGGCTACCTGGGATTGAACCCAGGTTGTGAGCAGAGTTTTGACTGCAGTGCTGCCGTTTAACCTCTGTGCCATGAAATACCATCACTCATATTTCTCACTGTCCCAGCCCTCCATTTGAGTGGATGTCCCCTAGTTCTGGTATTTTGTGAAAGGGGGAAGAGTGTCCCTCTATCCACTTTACTCATGCCCTGCATTATTTTGTATGTCTCAGTCATATCCCCCTCAAGCACCTTTTTTTCAGACTAAAGAGCCCCAAATGTTTTAGTCTTTCCTCATAAGGAAGGTCCTCCAACCGAGTAATCATTTTAATCGCTATCATTTGCACCCTTTCCAGTTCTATGATTTTTTTTTTGAGATGTAGTGACCAGAATTGTACACAATACTCCAGGTGGGCCTTACTATGATTTTGTACAATGACATTATAATGGTGACTGCTTCATTGTCACCCCCTTTTTTATTATCCCTAGCATGGAATTGGCCTTCTTCACTGGTGCCACACACTGGGTATTCCAAGTAGGGTGGATAAAAATCAATGATTTTTTAAAAATAAAAATCAGATTTTTTATTTAAATTTGATTTTTTAATTTAAATTAATTTTTATTTAAATCAGATTTTTTAAAAAACTTAAATGCTTTTTGAGGAAAAATCTTTCTAAAGATCATGTAATTAAGATACATTATAGTTCATTAAAGTCCATGAAATTAATCATGAAATTAGTTTTAAATTACAGTGGTACCTTGTATAAAGGAATTGATTCGTTCCAAATGAAATTATGTTACACAAATTTTCCTTTATACAAATTCCCATAGGAATGCATTGAAAACAGAGTAATCCCATTTTTATGTTGTACAGATTTGCCCCATAGGCGATTATGTTAAGCAAATTTCCCCTATCTCCAGAACTGTTTATGTTATACAAGCTGTTTGTTATACAAGGGTTCACTGTATGTAGCATAAAGGTGTATTAATCCATTCACACTCTCTCCCTTGAGGAGAAAAACCTCTAATGTTATTGTTTTGGTTAAATAAAACTATTTAAATTGTTATTATTAAGGTAATGATTATTTTTCTCCTTCCAAGAAAATACAACAGAACAGTTGTCCAAATATGAATGATTAAACTATTAAACTATTAAACCTTACAATAATTTCATAGTTATCTATCTATGTATATCTAATGGCATATAACCACCAAATCAGTAATTTTCTGATATAACTGAAAAACTAATCTGAAAAGTTATTATTCCAAAAATTGAAACCATCTGGTTGTCAATATTAAGATTAAAACAACTCCAGCAAAAATGAGTACTTACATAGAAAATAATGATTTAAATCGACCCTTACTGACTAGTGATTTAAATCAAATCCACCCTGATTCCAAGTATGGTTGTGCTGACAGGAAATTTCAATCCTTAACTATTCCAAAGAACAGACCTTGAAACACACTATGATACTAACACATGTTGAAGAACTCTGGAAAAACAACAACAAGGTTTACAACACAATCCAATTGTCTATTTAGAAGTAGATCCCAGTGGTGAGGCTTACTCCTGGGTAAGTGTGCATACACATGCAGCAGCTGTTTAAAAACAGAATACTGTGACTGTTGAAGTATATAAAAAAGTGACCTAGATATTAATATCAGCTAAAGTATGGACACCACTGGTGGTCTTCAGCAAATCATGCTTCCTCAGCTCTAGCTCATATATTCAAAATGGAAATAGCAGCAATTGGGGGTGATCTGAAGGGCAAACAAGATAAAGATTGTAAAGTACTTTGCACTTACAGCCCATATAAACAAGTAACCACCATAGTTCTTATCCATCAAGATTTGCTTTTATTAAGAGGGCAATAAACACAGATAAATCTTTCTAGAGACAATTTATTGCAAACAGCTGAATCTAGCCAATGAGACCAAAACATAATATGAGTTCAGAATGGACAACATTCTTCTGTTTTTTTTTAAAAAAAACCTGTGCAATATTAGCAGCATAATGAAGTGTTAAGGAAGAAGGAGTACCATGTGGCAGCAAAACAATTTGAAAGATTAATATTTATGTAGCATCTGTGTACAAAATTAAGTAAAATAAGTCTCCTGGAAGCATGTGATATCTCAAAACCAATGCTGATAATGTCTTCTCATAAAATTGAATGTGTGAAACTTAAAATATTCTAATACATTGTAATAAGTTAAAGTAAACTTCCTGCAGCAAATGTCTCAGATTAGTAGACATAAATGTTTGACTGGGATGTCAAATGGTTGTTCCTTCTTTTCTTTACTTTTCTTTTGCTCTTTGGTTGGGGTGGCAGAAAAGCATGTGGTGTGCACATGTTTTAGTAATAAGGTAATTATTCTTAATGTCAGTTACCCAATTTAACAACCTGATACAAAATAAAATCACTGCAAGTTTCAACACAGTGTGAACAGGTAAATGCACAGATAAGGTGCTAAAGGCTCAATTCTGCCTCCCCCTTCCCAACTATTAAAATACCAGAGTGGAGTGGTTGCTGCATGCCTGAATTTCCTCTCTACCACAAAAGATTTACTCCCAAAGTTACTCCTTCAGTTGTTTTTATTTACCGTACTTCCTCTTGAATCTCACTTCTACTGGATTTGTATGTCTCTAAGCAGTAGTTAACAAATGTAAATAATCAGGTCCTCTTATTATCTGCTCACAAACGAAAAACTGCCGCAGCCAGCCAAAATTTGGAAGCCAACTACTGTAGTTCAAAACTGAAATGCATACATATTCCTCATTGTGCTTGACGTGATACAAAACGTCAATGAATGGCATCTGATTATGGGGTGTCTTTTACACAAGGAAGACACCAAACTGAGGCCACAGTTCAGAACTGAAGATTGTGAACGCACAATATGCCTTTCGAGTTAATAGTGCAGTCAATATTTTCTGACACACAAACCAAGAGAGCATTAAAACTGGCAACAACAACAATCAATGAGCCACCAAGTTAATTTTGATTGATAATGACCCATTTTAGATTTTATTTTCAGGTAGAGAATATTCAGAAGTGGTTTACCATTATTTTCTTCTGTGGGTGCCCTGGGACTGTGGAGCTTCCCTTAGACACACATGCTGACTCTACTCGCAGAAGGCACAGAGGGAAAATAAACCCCCAACTTCTAATTAAACCACTAAGCCAGTGGTTCTCAACCTTCCTAATGCTGCGACCCTTTAATACATTTCGTCATGTTGTGGTGACCCCTTGCCCTGCTTGGAAGAGGCCACAAGCCCCCTTTGGCAGGCCACTGCTGCAGGTGCCCTAGAGAACTTTCCTCTACAGCAGGCATGTCCAAAGTCAGGCCCGGGGGCCAAATGCAGCCCGCTTTCAAATTCTAAGCAGCCCGCAGCCTCTTCTCCCCACCGGCTCAGCCTGTCATGCATCCCCACCAGCTGGACCTTCCCCATACTGGATGGAGATGTCAGGTTTGCTGCCCTCCCTGCCTCTGTCCACCATCCCCCCAGCCTACCCGCCCCCAGGTCCATTGCTGCAGCAACCTCCCTGCCTCTTTACATGTTAGAGAGACGTGTCCAAAGTCTGGCCCAGGGGCCAAATGCAGCTGAATGGTCGGCCCCCACACATTTTCACCTCACCAAATCTGGTCCTCCTTGCAAAAAGTTTGGACACCCCTGCTCTATAGGCACCCTCAGCCAATTGAAGCCTCCAGTACCATTGACTGACATCCCCATCCAACCTATCAAGCTGCAATTCACTCTCCCCCGTTCCTCCCCCTCCTCCTCCAGACCCAAGTCTTTTGTGCCTTTTTCTTCACTGGCTCATGGCGACTACTGTGAAAGGGTCATTCGACCCTCTCAAAGGGGTCCCCACCCCCAGGTTGGGAACCATTGCACTAGGCTATTCAGCCAGCTCTTGGCAAGCCTAATAAAATACTGGATCACCATCAAGGGACTCTAGTAGTCTTCTTAAAACACGATTCCTTCAGAGAAATAATTAGAAATAGCATTTTTCCTTCAAAATAAGAGTTTCTCAAAAAGTGGCAATAAATGGCTTCAACAAATAACTTTTATAGGAATTGACTTCCTCTCCTCACAGTGGTTAATAGTTCTCAAAAGTGAAAGCACATTCTCCCACATACAGTAACACCTTGGCATATATGACTGCTTTGGCTTATAAATGATTTGTAAGACAAGCAACGATTTCCAATCAATTTTGCCTTGATCAACAAGCAATGCCTTGCAATATGAGCACTGGATCAGCAGTTCACATGTAAGCCAACTGTAGCTCTCGTTCTCTCCACCCCCTCTGCTGGATTATGGGTGATAGAAGGTCCCTCTCAGGCAAGCCTCAAAAGCAGAGGAAGGAGAGAGGAATGGAGGTCTCTCTTGTACCAGCCACAAAAGTTTTCAAAGGAAAGTCCAAGTTAGGGTTTTACTTTTCTTTATATCTATATTTTTATTTAATTTGTTTTCAACATTCTTTCTCATTTTTCAAATCCTTTCTAGTAATGGGTTAGTCAAGTGTTTATATGGCTGCAAATTTTTACTGTATTATCGTCTCATTAAAAACAAAGAGTAAAATACAGTTGTTAGTCCCAAGCAGAGTAGATCCCACAGCCAGGTACCTAAACCATGGTACTGACATGGACTTCTAGCCAACTTCTTTTGTGAGTTTTGGCATTTTGTGTGTACAGTATGTGGTCTATGGGACCCCAGAATAAATCATCTGCGTTTCCATGATTTCTTATGGGGAAATATGCACTGATATAAGAGTGTTTTGGTTTACAAGCATAATTTCCAGAATGGATTATGCTCATAAACCAAAATATTACTGTATCTCCAAGATCTATATGCAATTATTTTCTAGAAAATGATGGCGGTAGTCTCCAGCACATAAATTAGTCTGAAATTAACTGTTGATACATTTTGCCTTGTTGCATTTATTGTGTAATTCCAACAGAAGGCTTATGTCAATGGAATGAGGAAGGCATAATCCTCGGGAACTCTGCCTTTCCTTTGCATCACCCCTGAATCTGCTTCAGAGATTTGAGGAATGTTTGGTATAGGGGGTAGAAAAACCACTGCTTTATATGTTCTGCAGAATGAAACCATCAGCAACAGAGATCGGTTATTTCCATAAAAGAAGTCAACATTTTTCATTTCAACTAAAACTGCTGGTCGGCTCAATGGTTTATGTATCTGGCTGCAAAGCCAGAGGGTGGACATTTGTTTTGCCACTGTGCGTCCTTGACAAGGCGTGAACTTGATGAACCATAGGATTCGTAACAGCTATGTTGCTTGACTATGATGACGACAATGATCTATTCAATTAAATGTTAAATGGTGTGATAACACTGATGCCCATCCCACTAATTCCACAGGTCTTCTCTAGCTGGGACTCCCAATTCTGGCCATATATTTTGTTCAGAGATGGTTAGCACTACATAGTTTGGCACATGGGCTTAAAAATTACCAGGCTTTACAAAGATGTTATGTGATCTTTTGAGCTACAGAAGAACATTGGGAGATAAATGGTTTTCAACTCACAACAGCTAACCATAACAGAGATGGGCAAAATCCTGTGCCAGGCTAGGTGTTTACTAGTTTCTGTTCTATCACTCTTCTGGTTCTGTTCTACAAACATGTTTTGGTGTATTTCATCATAGCAAGGCAAACATTTAAAAAAGAGTTACAAGCTGTAGACTGAGAATTTTAAAACTAGAATATGAAATGAATGCCTAATTTTGTGCTCAGATTGCATTACATGCTTAAAATTACAAAAACAGCAAGTTCAAGCCATCATCTAGCATTCTAAACTCAGAGTGCCCATTTTGTTGTTCCTTCCACTATCATTATTTTGACCACTGAAATTAAAACAAGGCACTACAAGCCTCAAGGAGTATTTTGGGATGCCTCAGGCTTTCCATTGGTAAAGAGTTGTATACACGTGTACTTTTAAATACAGCTCATGGTCAAATCAGTGTACCTATATACTTACACTGAAGACGTAAAATTCTTATGCTGGAACTAGGAAAATAAAATATTTTCCCAAATAAATAAAACATTTCATCCAAGTTCAAGAACCAAAGAATTAAATAACCTAGTGCAACAATTTAATTTACTGAGGTCGTTCCTCTTCTGCCCCCAGTCACTCTCCAGAGATTTGTGATTGGGTATTTCATGTTTTACTTACAATGTAAAAAAAAAATCATTGAACAACGGAGTACAGTTTATTGATCAGGTTCCTTGTACTCCAACAATGGAGTACATTTTATTGATTAGGTTCCTTGAATCTGTAGTGAGTACTTCTTTTTTAAATTAAAAAAAAAAAGAAACCAAGGAAACAAATGCTTATTCATGCAAGACGGAGAAGCATCAAGGTAACTTGGCTCCTCCATACAAAACAGAAGCAAGATGATGGTTATCAATCTAATCCCAAGCATTTCTGAAACACACCATTATATATACATCTGGCTTTAATGATGCTGTGCCCGCTTGTACAAGTTAAAAAGCCAGGGCTGCTGTTCAAAAACAACACTCTTATGACGATTAAGCCGTCTGCTACCTGCCTTCTCCAAGCAAAAGGCAATCTGACAACGTGACTTCCTCTGCCTTTGCAGGCAGGGATTTTTTTTTAACCAGGTACATTCCTTCCATACCAATCAATCAAGTGAAGAAATTAAAGCTGGAAACAAGTTTCTCAAATAGATGGAGCCTAGCTATTTTGCATTTCCACCCCTGGCTGGGGCTGAGCCAGGCTCCTGCGAGAGTCAAATGTTTTCAATAAACTAGATTTTTCTTTTTAAAAGACATCACTACAAAATGGCACAAGTACAGCAGTTGTTTTCATTTTAATCAATCATTAGAGAGCAGCCTCTCCCCCCCCCCCCCGAGTTCTAATTTGAAACTCTATTAGCACACGTTCCAAGCGCCTTCAGAGTTCCTGTTGGAATCACATACAGGAAAGTCACTTTAGGGTGATTTTCCATCTGACTTGTGCACGTTCCATAAGTGTAGTGAAGCCTGGAAAATTGAGGTGATTTGGACTGGTGCTGCTCCAGCATAATGACCAAAAACAACTGGACAAACTCAGGGAGTCTGATTTAATATGATGTAAACATGCCCACCAACCTTGTTTGTCTATATCTGTGTGTGTGTTGTGTCGTTACAGTCATGACCGACCCTTCGTGACTCCACGTCCATGGAGTTTTCTTGGCAGGAATACTGGAGGGGGTTGCCAGTTACTACTCCAGGCGCCTACAGCACCTGGTATTCCCTGGTGGTCTCCCATCCAAGTACCAACCAGGGCCGACCCTGCTTAGCTTCCGAAATCAGGTGAGATTGGATGTGCTTAGGGCATCTAGGCAGCTTTGTCTATATCTATCTGTTAATGCCTGGTTAAAGGAGAAGTAGCTATCAAACCTATATTATCATTCAGTCCTCCCACTATCTTAAAACACATAAACAACAGCTCATTATATCATGGTGTTTTAATTATTTTTAATATATATAAATACTAAATTAAATTGAAAAAAATTGAAAAATCATGCTACCAAATAGTATGCCTTAAGAAAAATTCAGCTAAGCCGCTCTGTGGAAAACCAAGCTCACATGGTTTCATAGAGAGGTCATTTATAAATTCAAATTTCCATGTTTAAGTTCAAAGTATGAGAAGATTGTAGATTTGTTTGTTTCTAAGAGCAATTTCACTCCTCCAAATGCCAGCCCTTACACAGTCAAGATGATACCATCTACATATCCTGTTGCTTTCTGCTATTATTATGTACAATCGTCTTGTATAACTTCCCCTGTTTACTTCCTATGAGGAAGCCAAAAGGACCACTTTTGGCTTTCTGCATCCACAAGGTGGACCGTGAAATACCAGGTGGAAGAAATCTTGAAATTTTAATCCCAAGTAGAGTTGCTGGTTTTTTGAAATAAAGCCACAGGAAGTTGAGGTGGCAGCCACTTTTCTAAAATCAGTCCTTGATGAATTATTGCCATGGGTCCTGCAGCTATGTGCTTAAGTATTTTGGACACAGAGGCAAAATTAAAAGGAGAAATCAGTGTCAGAAAATCAAATTAAAAATGTGGCTAGATTTACTAGAACCTAACCATCTTATCTCTGGGCTTAAATGCTTAATTGCATGCTTAATTGCATGAGTGCAGGTGACTAAGCTCTAGTTTGTGGTGTCTTCAGTCCTTGAAGATTCT
>JAHTLZ010000010.1:42450356-42462649 GCA_023846285.1 Phrynocephalus versicolor
ATCTATCTATCTATCTATCTATCTATCTATCTATCTATCTATCTATCATCTATCTATCTATCATCAGGAATGCTGTCAGGAACTACCATAGTGACTAGGTCTACACATGTTACTAAAGCTTACGTTCTGTATATAATATAGTGTGTTACTCTGACTTATGATAGAGCGATACCGTTATGGATATTTTTAGACTGAAAATATAAGAACACAGATAGTATCATGTAGTGTCGGGAGTGGGGCATTAGGCGAGCATAGAAAAAATCCTCACTTGGGCATGGAATTCACTTGGGGAAGGCACAAAATGCCAGTTTGCATTATCTCACCAGGTCACTGGGAGCAGAAAGTGTGCAGAAAAGAGCCACCAGGAGCTCACTAGAAAAAATTGAGGGACGCCAGAGTAAAGATGTTAATAAAAGAAAGTCATTTCCACTTTTAGGAGTTGCGAGTGCTTCAGTAGAATCAATACCTGGAGTGCTGTAATTCCTCCATGTACATAGTGCAGGAAGTTGGGGAGCTAAATCAGCTATGTATTGAGCAAGATTTGTAGATGAAGACAGGCATTCCATCATGAGCTTCTCCCATCTAGAAGTTTAATTGACAGTGCTTTCTTTTCCTCAAGCTAATTGCACAAAAGCTGCTAAACTTGCTATTAAAGATGAGAAATGCATCCCTCTAATTTCCACGAGACATTACTTCATTCACTATTTATGTATATATCAGTGCTACAAAATAAAGACTCCATCTGATGCTACCAATAGATAAATAGCAAGGACACCACCTACAAAATGGGAATCATGTCCCTCCATAGGCAGATTGTTTTACACTATTTTCCTCCATTGTGAAATACCTACTGGAACGGAAGCCAGCAGCTTCAGAAAAATCTAATTAATATAATACTATCTCAAAAGACAGCATCAAAGAGTTGTGGTCATGTAAGCGCACACTAATCCTTTTGTTACAAAAGGAAAGGTTTTTATTTGGAGCCATCAGTAGCAGGAACTCTCTCTTTCAGATGGAACAGAAGCAACACAGATAACATCCAAAGTTCACACAGCTTTCTTTTCTATTCACTGACTTTTCATACGTTTCATACCTGGAATTTGCAGTCATTAATATTTATAGGATCTGTACAAGTTCCCGCTTTACAGAGAGAAAGGAATGTGGCTTAATATTTTGATAATCAACCAATCTGATAATACATGAAAAGCCAGTGGAATTTTGCTCTATATTAGTGTAATTGGATCTCGTGTGTTAGCTAACATCAACTTTCTTATCTGAATGCCCTTTTTTATCTTGCTCATTAACCAAGCATAGTGCCCCACTGTTTTGCATGTTCAAAATAATGTTATGCTACTGAAGCTAAAACCAACCCAGCATTTTTATACAACAATCACACAGATTAGTGCTACTGCACATGTCATATCAATTTGCTGGAGGTTATATCCTCTCAGTCGTCACCTTAAGAAAGCCACAGCCCAATCTAGCTGGCATTTTATAATGGTTTTGCAAGTATCTCAGGAAATGTACCATATCCAGATGCATGAAGCTAAGAGGGCTACAGTATTTAGAAGTGTGGTAGAAGTGTGGCGACTGAGTACTCTAATTGGATCATACACTCCTTGGGAAGCTGCAAGTGGAAAAGAAAGAAAGAAAGAAAGAAAGAAAGAAAGAAAGAAAGAAAGAAAGAAAGAAAGAAAGAAAGAAAGAAAGAAAGAAAGAAAGAAAACAAAACAAGAGACCAAATATGCGATGAATCGTTTCACTAAATGAAGCATGTCTGTGAGTTCAAAACTTGAGCTGCTACTGATAGGACCTTTCGGAGGTCACTAATTAATATAGCTGACATAAGCTGGAACAACTTGATGGCACATAACAAGACCATTCTGAAAAAAGCAGATATAGAACTTCAGCCTGCATGACCTATTTTGAAACACTGGAATGAATTAAATGAATTAAAAGTTAAGCAGTGAGAGACCATGGTGAGCTCATACATAGAATCATAGAATCATAGAATCATAGAGTTGGAAGAGACCTCATGGGCCATCTAGTCCAACCCCCTGCCAAGCAGGAACCCCTTCTCTGCCCACTTCAAATATAAGAACCAGCTCACAAGTAGGACAAGCTAAATGAAGGTTCAGTTAGGTCATGTATTCTTAACATACAGTCAAAGATATGTTTTGCTGTGGTCCACAAAAATGCAGGAACAAAAAGTGCTGAAAACTTTCACATATGGTAAATTAGAGGTCAGCTACCTCACATGCCAATACAGCTAGAGTATACTGTAAACATAGATTGAAAGGAAGAGGCAGCTCCCCTGAGCCTGGTCCCCCAGTAATGTCTTACCTTCCCAAGCAAATATCCCAGAAAGAGAAACATTAACAAATCCATCCCTTCTACTGGGAACTACTGGTGGTGTTGCAAGAGGGGGCTGAAACAAAGTTGATGCTATGACAAATCCTTCCCCTTGTATTCAGTTCTGAGCTCCACTCTCACTCCTTGGCAGTACAGAGCTCCCCAGCTGCTTAGGGTTGGGTAGGAATTTGGGTCCTGACATCAGAAGTTGGCGTTAGTGACTTTTCAGCTACTCAGCACTGAATGGATGGATATTGATATTAGTGTATCTTGCGTATGTCCAGTGGGATTATAAAATTTTGATGCACCTTTATAATGATCAGCGATTCCTGATGCTTGCCAGTATGAGCTGTGGGTCCCATCTTGAGAAACTCAAGAGTTAAGGAGGCCTGGGATGTGATGAAACAAGAAGCTCTCCTTAATCTGAGTCAGAGGGACCTGAAGGGGTAGTGACTGTGTGCCTGTTGCTCTTTTGGTGCCAGGGTGAACTCCTGCTTTGCTACTGCTGAGTAAATTCCTGGACTAAGAATTTAGGCGACCCAAAGAGACACCCTATGCCGACTTAATTTTGTTTAATAAATGTGGCTCATCTTCTCTTGGTACTTCTGTGTTAACACTGTACTGTATATACATTGACTGTATCTTGTCTTTGCTCTTTTTTTCAGTGCTTGCAACAATGTATAGGAGTGCTTTCCTTTTTATCTTACCTTGTACAGTTAAGTCATTCATACTGCAGGCTCTGAATTTTCTGATGCTTTCTTTCCACATGGCAGACAATCTCCCCCAAATGAGTAATTCAGAATAACAGACTGCACTTCAGCTTCAAGAATTGCTTGGTTAGTGTTCATACACACACACACACACACACGCACAGACATACTGAGGGATGGAGGTGGGGGAGAGTGGGAGGGAGAGGGGAGAGAGAGAGAGAGCGAGCAACAGAACACCTGGTGGTGTATCACGTTATAATAACATGATTAATTGCTTTTATTTGTTTGCATAATTATATACATTTAAGTTGAGATATCTATCAAAGATCATACTTGAGGTCTAGAAAACATGCAAATCTATTTAAGGCATTTTATGAACTACTCATTCATTAAGTGTGAAATCCCATGATTAACACATTATTTCAGAAGAACTCAGAAAAACACTCTAATCCAAACTCTGCAAGAACACCACAAGGGTGCTTAGTTCCAAGCTTCACTCATATCCAAAAACAGTGGTATAGAAGGAGAAACACCATTATGCTTCCCAGTGTAGCTACTCATTTGACATCAAAGCAGCTACTAAACTTCTTAATGTTCTGAGAAACCATTATGCTTTTTTGAAAAAAAATATTGGCATAAGAGATACTCATTTAAAAATCACCACAGAGTTGAATAAGGTGAATGCCATGGTATCTAACCAATCAGGGAGTGGACTAGCCTTTTTATACAGGCAAACAGACACACGCATTGGCAAGAGAGAGATAAAGAGAGAGATAAAGAGGTGTGGGGTGGGATAGGGTAGGGTGGGAATCATAGAAGCATACACTATGCAATTATATTTTTCCCATGACCTGATTTATTTTCAAAACATATCAGAAAGGAGCCCCGTGGTGCAGTGGTTAAACCCCTGTACTGGGGTTCAATCCCCGGTAGCCAGCTCATGGTTGACTCAGCTTTCCATCCTTCTGAGGTCTGTAAATTGAGTACCCAGCTGGGGGGGGGGGATGTGCAGCCTGCATTACTGTAATAAAACTGTAAACCGCCCAGAGACTACTTGAAGTGGTATGGAGTGGTATATAAGCACAACACTTTGCTAAAAGATCATACAGGTAAATTTGAATTAGAAAATTCCGCATTAATAAAAATAATGAATATGGCACCAACATTATAAAACTGTTTTAACATAAACAAAATGTCACTCATTTTGAATTATAACAATTATGAACATGGACGCTGAGCTTCTACAGCTCATAAGATGGCTGCCGATCTCTTTCTGGGCACAATTCAAAGTGCTGGTTCTAACCTATAAAGCCCTCAATGGCTTGGTTCCAAGCTCTTCCGAGGACCACTTCTCCTTTTATGAGCCATCCCAGGAGTTAAGATCATTAGGAAAAGCCTCTCTCTTGGTCCCACCACCTTCACAGGTGTATGGTGGAGACACAGGAGATGGCCTTCTCTGTTACTCATGCCAGACTCCTTCCAATAGGGCAGGCAAGCTGGCCCCATCTTTGTCCCTCCACAAACAAACATCTTTCTCTTCATGCAAGACTTCCCTTAGTGCCTAAGTGGGAGTTTAAAAGGATTGCTGTGTCTTACTGCTTTGAATGTATTTTGGTATTGCTTATATTTACCTTTTATATGTGGTATTTTTAATATTTTTATACTTACTGTTTTTAGCTTTAAATATTATTGTTTAGATGTAAGCCACCATGGGTCGTTCTTAAGGAGAAAGGCAGGATTAAAAAAAATTGAATAAATAAATAAGGAGGTGATTTAAAAAATACTGCATGCACAATTTGAAATAAGAAATACAATCTAAAATAAATTATATAATTATATATGAGATCCTCAACTCTACAAAATACATACTAAGTAGGAAAAGGAGGATTACTAATACTAGAGTAAATTGATGTGATCTTGGGTGGCATGGCAGGATCTAAGTAAACATGGACAACTGGGTAATATATGTTATGTGCATGGCTTCACTTGCTCCAAAACCCATTTTCTAGAGTAGAAAAAAGAGAAACAGAAGGCAACACAATGTGAGGTATACTTTGATAGCTGAGATATTACAGTGGATGTTGGTGAATCTCACTTAAGCTTCAAATACAAGCTTTACTTTATCTTTAGGATGATACTCAGAGTGAGACCTGCTGTGCTCTGTGAGAACTCAATACTTGTCGGTACTTCTATATATTGAACCAGCAGCTCTTGTAGAAGCATGTCAATAGAAAATGTGTTGCTATGGAGAACAACATGCAAGTGGATTACAATTTATTGAAGCCATGCCAAAAGCACCTTAATCAAAATAATTAAGAAAAGGTCAAAAAATAATAATAATAACAACAGGAACATGTCAGTTGTTTGTCTTGTTCCCCCCCTCCCACCACACCTCAAAATACATTTCTGAGAAAAACAGCCACAGAAGTATGTATTAATTGTAGGGCAGGTTGTCAAGAGAGAAAGCAGATGAATAACCAGAAAAAGCGCCTTTCCAGGCTGTCATTAGAGAAAGAAAGCTATGCAATCTTATTGTAACATTTAAATGTCAAAATAATTTGTACAGCACAATTGCCATTCAGACGAAGAAGTACATCAGCACCAAATAATATCTACCCCAATCAACCCACAAGCTGTTTCAGGCCCTAACATGTAGCAGCCTTGTTCTCTACATTTTAAGAAACTATATTTCTCCATCTTTCAGTGAATAGAGACACTTGAGCACAGAGTGCTACATTTCACATGATTTAATGGTCTTGGCTTCCCTGAAAAGGTTCAACAACCTTGTGCACAATGCTTTTCTATGTGTTCATTTTATGGGGCTGCTGTGACATTTGAAGCCCTTCATGCCCACTAGTGGGGATGCCGGTCCCTGTTCCTACCATAGATCTGACACCCCTCCATGGCTACATCCTACGGTCAATACTCAGAAAAAACAATTCTATAAGAGACACATGCAATCAGTCTTCCCCACTTGACCAGTACTTCTGCAACACATAAAGAGCATTACACTCTCTCATTTTTACAAGGTTATGGACACCTACCGTATATACTCGAGTATAAGTCGACCCGGGTATAAGTCGAGGCCCCTAATTTAACGCCCCCCCCCCCAAAACTGGGGAAACTTATTGACCCGAGTATAAGTCTAGGGTGGGAAATGCAGCAGGGCCCGGCAGTTCCTCCTTTGTGAGCAGGGGGAGCAGTGTGTAATGTTTAAAATGACTTTTAGCCACCAGTGGCTAAAAACCTTGGTGGCTAAAAGTCATTTTAAACATTGCACGCTGCTCCTCTGTGATGCAGAGGTGGGTCAGGTGAAGTGGAGCGCAATGTTTAAAATGACGTTTAGCTACTGAACCAAGCACTTGCCTCAGTGGCTAAAAGTCATTTTAAGCATTGCACACTGCTCCCCCGCAACATGGGTATGTGTGTGTCAGAAGAAGCAGCGCACAACGTTTAAAATGACTTTTAGCCACCAACCCAAGCACTTGCTTCAATGGATAAAAGTACTGACCCAAATATAAGTCGAGGGCCCCTTTTTTCAACCCAAAATTAGGGCTGAAAAACTAGACTTATAATCAAGTATATACAGTACATCTCCACATGTCTGCTGTCCACTTCTCTCTTCACATTAACTGAGTGCATATTTTTCCTGCCTTTGCACTACTTAACTCATGATCCATGAACTGGTTTTGAAGTTGTGCACCAGAATTACATAGGTGTTCTGGGCTCTTGAAAGCAAGATGATAGCTGTATGGGTTCGCTTTCTGGTGGGCTCACCTTTAATTCACATAGTTAGTAATTAAGAGAAAGGGATTAAACTGCATGCATATTTTCTTAAAATTCTCTCTAAAGCAGTATCATCTATTGTTTGGCAGGATCCAGGGCCAGTAAGCTATTCACATTAAAACAGTTCCCCAAATAATGTAGCAACAACAGTATAACCTATTTAAATGCTTGTGCAAAGCAGTATCTAATACCTGCCTGGAAAAATGAAAGCCAGTTAATCAAGAAAGGGCACACCCATTAGTACCAAGTGAAACACCCTATTAGGGGGGTTAATCAGGCAGGCAGAACCATCCAAATGCTGCAGTCTGCACTTCCAGATATCACTCAGTCACAACGATGGTAGTGGTCAGATGAAAGACAGAATCACTGTCAACTGCTTGACATAACTGTGTTGATGCTGCCCCTTGGTACAATCTGATTCCTGCTTCTGTAGCACTGTGTTTTTCAAGCACAATGGCAACACAACTTTGGTTGCACTCCAAGATCCTGTCAACCACAGCCAGCCTCACTAGTGGAATGGGAGCTGTGGCCCAAAATTATGATTCATCTCAAAGGCCACATGTTCTCTAGCCCATGATTATAAAGTCTAGCCACATACACACACACACACACACACACACACACACACACACACACACACACACACACACACACACACACACACACACACACACACACCATCGGTACCTGAGGTTTCCCATCATACTGGAATGGTACTCTCATGGAAGAGCCATCATGGTCCACCATGGTCCACCACTGCAGTCCACCACTGTATGAAAATGATTCAGTGCTACCCCTACTCCTTTTCATTTTAATATTACCTTTTATATACCTTCTAAACATATTTTATTGCAAAGAACCCCCAACTATATTGCTAAAATGCACATCATATCACTTAAAATTAGTATATTTCAAGTTGTGGTTTCAGGGTGGACACTTATTGTGTCAGTCAGTTTCATTTCTTCAATAGTTTCTTTACCATGAGGAAAAACTTCTGATAAGCTCATGACTCCAGTCTGTTGTCTGATTCTTCAAAAGGAAGCCTCATATCCACAGTTCTGTTCAGAATGAGACTCATAATGCTTTAATGCCTTAATCTCATCTAAGTAAAGATTAACCTCATTTGACCTTTCACTATGAATTAAATTTTTAGATTGACTGTGTGAAAATATGCATGTTGCTTTGTTGTATTTCCCCAATGTAATATAAAAGTATGACATGTGGTCATTAACAACATGTAATTAGTAAAGTACTAATGTTCAAGACAATTTCTGATGGTTGTCGATTTCACAGTTACGTTCTTCCTGTCAATTTTGTTAATAAGAGCATGTTTTCTGTCCAAACATCTAAAGGTCAAAACTGAAGTATACACCAGTGATTTACTAAATCAAAATAAAACATGTCAAAGCAGTCTGCTACATGCTTTGAATCTTATTTTTCATAGATTAATGAGAAAAATGTTTCTCAATTAAAATCCTAAGAGAGCAAAAGCATTCAGAGTGCTTTGTTATTTTAAATTAATTGGATCAGAAATTAGAAGTCAATTGGAGATCAGGTAGGTTAAGTGCCCATATGAGTATGCTTTGATTAACAGTAGATTATTCTTTTTGTTGCTACATTATTTATTTTGAGTTTTGCATCATTATTTTTTTTAATCTGTCAGATTAAAATTAGCTGGTCATAGTGTCCACTCCAGTTTCAATAAGGACATGCTTGTGTTGAACTGATTCAGTATAAGTCTTGCTAGTGCTGACTCTTGACTTATAAACTAATGTGTTTAAGGTTCCTTCACTTTGTCTTTGTAAATCTGTGGAGAACTTTGCTTAATTCACGTATTAATACTTCCCAAACCAATCATCCTTCAGTTTCTTTTTTTCTGAATTTGGAATTCTGTTCTCTGAAATGCCACACAATGACTGTGCATTTTAGGGGGAAAAGTACTGAAACTGTACATGTTAGAAACAAAGTACTGGTAACTTCACCCGTTTGAGAAATGCATTTTGAAGGTAAATGAATTTCTTTTGATAAAATTTTAATTAAAAATTACAAACATGTGTAAACGAGAGGAAACAAACTCCTGTCTGTTTCCAAAGCAGTGTGATTTCAAATAGGAAAAAATGTATAGGAAACACACTCAGCCACTCACTCCCCTAATCCAGCCACATGGGTTTGGCCATCCACTAACAGACAGAAACAAGTGTAAGAATAGTTTACCGTAAAGTCCCACTGGGCTTAATTACCCAGGCTTTGGCTACTGATAAAACATTGCTTCACAGAGACATCACTTCACAGTACAAAAATAGAAGGACAAGACCTAAAGGCACAGAAAGCCATGTAAGAACTTAATCCCATTAAGTTGGGATGTCATGCATTGTTACTCTGGGAAAAAGTTCACCCCATGCAACATTCCAGAAAGGAATGTGTTTTAGGCACATTGGATTTCCCCCTCCATTACAGCTTAAACATATGTCAGATGCTCCTCAATATTGTGAAATGAATGTGGCAAAATGTCATATGGGTGATTTATTTCCTACATTAACATGCACCATATAGATGGAGCATATAAAAATCACCAAATGGAATCCAGAAGTCCCTATGTTTCTAAGTATGCCTTCAGGACAGAAATCCTTATTTTGCCTGCTGAGCCATGCAATATTTAGAATGACCTCAAACTTAAGTCAGAATGCCAGAGTAACAACCCAAGTCCAGTCTTCCTGTTCAGAATATATGCTGCAGCGCACAAAGCGAACTCACCATTATGACAGAAGAGGTTTTTAGTATTCAAATAAAGGCAGACAGACACTTACCCTTTATAATAACAACATGCTGGTTGCAGTATCCCATTCATACAGGCTTGCGTGTCAACTAAAACCCATTTTATACATGACAATTTCTTCCCCAGAGATAAAACACTCATGCCCAAATGAGGAAATGTGGAGCACACTCAAATGAAATGAATGTGCACATATGGTCTAAATGCTTTTTTTCCTACATGGAAATGTTTTTTTTTTAAATACTTCAAAGACAGAGACCATTAAAAAAATAAAAGCATGTCTTGTTACATCTGGACAAAAGCAAAATACTACACAATACTGTATGGTACAGTAGTTTTATAGCAAGCAGCCAGCAACTGATCATGGGGTGCTTAATAATGTGCTTTGCATTGTATTGTTCTATGTATTCTACATTTAGGGTGAATCAGTCTTCACAAACTACTTCTTCCTTGTTTCACTTGCTACTGATATTCTTAAAGGGAACCACGTCTGGCCAAGAATAATCATCATGACTGAGAGAAAGAAGTATAATAAAAGCTCAACATGCTCATTTCTCCATGGGCAATGCATCTGTGTGACCTGTTCCCAGAGAGTATCGGGATGGAGGAACAGAGAGTATAGCACTATATGTTCACACTTTGCTGAAATAGCCGACGTGCTATATTAAAAGAGATCAAGGATGTAGTCCTAGAAGGAACATCGGCAAGAAGCAAAGCTTACAGAATGGTGTAGAAAATCACAGTGATGTGAAAGAAGGCCATGGTTTCCAGCAGGTAAATGTGCATAAGGTAGAGCTTTCAGATCATTCTTCTCAAACATTACAGACCAAGGAGACTCAGCCTAGTAAACTATTTTTTAAAAAACTCACAAAAAGTGCTGCTTTTCAGTTATTGTTGTTTCTAGGAAGCACTGTTCTGGAGCTAGATTGCCTGAGTTTAACCAGGGACACTACCACACAGCCAAATCTATTGTTATCTTTACTAGAGGTACAGCATCTGAGTAAAGCCATGAATACCATGTATCAAAACATTTTCTGGAAGTGAGTCATAGATAGTGATCTTAATCTATTGCAAAGAAAGAAAGAAAGAAAGAAAGAAAGAAAGAAAGAAAGAAAGAAAGAAACAGACAGAGGCAGACAGGCAGACAGACAGGCAGACAATTGTGGGAATTTTACCAGTATTATTTGATATATGCTTCTGCGGAAAGTGCTCCCCCCTTTATCAGATTGTGAAAATGCCTCAGCACAGCTTTTGTTATGGATTAAGAAAACACTGTCCTTGTTTATTGATTGATTGATTGATTTTAGAGTATTTATACCCGGCCTTTCTTCTTGGAAAAGGACCTCGTTCTAACTGGGCTTCATCTAGGTTGAAGGATATTATCAATAACAAGATCTGATTTGCTTCATAGAAATATCTTTACATTATTAATGTGCTTCCAGATTGGCTTAAATTGCTTATGTGACTAATCCAGGAACGAGGTCTAATTGAAAATAAAATGGCCATGAAGCACACAAAATCTCTCTCTCTCTCTCTCTCTCTCTCTCTCATAATGAAGGAATCTTCAGGATCATCACTGGAAAATTCTGAAAAAAACTATCTGCTCAAGAGAAAGCGAGCAGGACGGGTACTTAGAAAGACGGGTACTAATGTAACCCACAGGAGTGCACAGTCCAGTAACAGAATAAAGAAATGTCTGGATCCTCAATTCCGGAGGAAGCCTGAGTTGAAGCTAAAGAATCAGAAGAACTAACAAAATGCAGAGACTTGCCAATCGAAACATCTTGCTTGTGGATGAAACACACTTCAATGGTTCCCATAGTGATCAGGGCTTTGGGAAAAATATCAAGAAATTTCACACAGTATTAAAAGCAGTTGCAGATCTCAAAAATAATGCCACCAGAGCTATAAAATATGATGATATTAGGAACAGAATACATACTGTGCTGATATTTAACAGATTTTAGTTAAAACTTGTACAGTCCAGTATCTGTTATATTATACCAATCAATGGTTTTATAATTTTGATTGACTATGCCTGGTATTTCTTAATGATGATCAGGAGGAGGAGGAGGAGGAGGAGGAGGATGTAGTGGCTCAAATGGTCCACTGGAATTTGTGTCAGAACTATCATCTGTCTGTAGCAAATAACTGATGGGATCATAAGCCTGAAAAAGTGACTGAAAATGAGCATGTAAAATTACTTTGAGACTTCTGAATACAGACAGACAGGGTTTTGGAGCATAATATCCCAGATATTGTGATTGTGGAGAATAAAAAACATGTGGATCATTGATGTTGCTATACCAGGTGATAGCAGAGTCACCGAGAAACAACTTGAAAAAATTACCCGATACCAGGATCTGAAAATTGAACTTCAGAGACTGGCATAAACCGGTACAGGTGGTCCCAGTGGTAATCGGCACGCTGGGTGCGGTGCCTAAAGAGCTAAGCAAGTATTTAGAAGAAATTGGAGTTGACAAAGTCACCATCAGTCACCTGCAGAAAGCCGCCTTACTGGGATCTGCTCGCATAATTCGCTGATACATCACATAGTCCTAAATGCTTGTGAAGCGTTCAACTGATTATTTGTATTACAAAATCCAGAGTAGTTAGCTGTGTGGTTAATAATAATAATAATAATAATAATAATAATAATAATAATAATAATA
>JAHTLZ010000010.1:42462659-42475810 GCA_023846285.1 Phrynocephalus versicolor
TAATAATAATAATAATAATAATAATAATAATAATAATAATAATAATAATAATAATAATAATAATAAATAAATAAATAAATAAATAAATAAATAAATAAATAAATAAATAAATAAATAGGCATGCTGGGAATGGTGCCTAAGAGCTAAGCAATTATTTAGAAGAAATTGGAGTTGACAAAGTCACCATCAATCAGCTGCAGACAGCCACCTTACTGGGATCTGCTCACATAATTTGCCGATACATCGCTGAGTCCTAAACACTTGGGAAGCATTCCACTAGTGATTTGTAATACAAAATCCATCGTAGCTATCTTGACTGCTGTGGGATAATTTGATGATGATGATGATGATGATGATGATGATGAAGAAGAAGAAGAAGAAGAAGAAGAAGAAGAAGAAGAAGAAGAAGAAGAAGAAGAAGAAGAAGAAGAAGAAGACTCAGCTTAGTTGAGTATGTAATTTATGAACCTGTAAGTAAGGGTTTATTTAATATTATTTTAATGGAAGACTGTATAATTTTGTAATTATTTCAATTTTAAATTGTGTTTATTGCGGATTGTTTGGAGTTTTTGGTCTTTGACCGTAATAAACCTATTCATTCATTCATTCATTCATCATCATCATCATCATCGTTGTAGTTTTTGTTGTTGTTGGCTATGAATCGCTTGTGACCATCTTAACAATCCGCAAGCCTGCCAATGTTTGCTTTGTGTATATATGAGTTTTGCTAGTCAAAGGAAAAGATATTAGAGGCATAGGGATTTCAGATTCCTCACTTAAAAATCCAATTTGTCCTACTGCACTCAACCAAAAAGTGCCCCATGGCAAAATATAATAAATTTATAAGACAATTTTTCTCCCAGATTCTATTTTTGAAAGTTAAACAAAAAAAAAAACTGTACAGGGCAAATGGCTGAAACTTGGCATTATTGTTTACAACTCCTCAGGTGATTATACAGTACTTCAAAAGTTTTGTTTGTGTGTCAGTTTTGGAATACAGCATGTTTGGGGGAAGGGGTAAAATGAACCCTTATATGGGTTCATGAGGGTTAAGTAGTTAATGTTACCTATTATTTAAATAGCTACATTTTATTGACACATTACATATAGCTTAATTTTTTTTTAAAAAAAACAATGTTTATAACATAATAATAGCCAGATAAGACAAAAAACACAAAAGAGCCTCAAAGAATAATGATTAGGAGAAACAAATAACCATTACTTGTTACATGAAAAAAGTAATGGCATTACCAGTCACCATGTTATCTTGCAACTATTAATCTTTCATTGTCCCTGGTAGTAATGTGTGACAGGTAACATCATTACTTCTAATATATTTCTTCCAAGCTCTCTTCACTTTCCTCCCACTATTACAGGCCTTTTAAAAAGTGCATTAAACCCATACTTGAATAATGCAAGGGCAATGCTATTGTTTCTTGTACTCAAATGAAATGGTATTCATATGTTCACAATCTCAAGTAATTTCTGTGAAAGTTTTAAAAGCCCTGTAACCGGGAGCATGCCCCTAACATCAGTAAGCTCTAATCAAACAGTCAACTCTCTCTCTCTCTCTCTCTCTCTCTCTCTCTCTCTCTCTCTCTCTCTCTCTCTCTCTCTCTCTCAATCTCTCTCTCTCTTTTCCTTCCTGTGAATGAAATATGGCAGCAATTTGACATCCCAGCAGTGCTTTGCTCTCCTGAACCCTGGCAGTGACCCAAGAGATTTGCACTCCACTGTTAATCAGAGAGCCAGCCAAGGCCATTTCCCACGACATAGCTGAAATTCTCCTGCTGCTTACCTTGTCTGTTTCAGTTACCAAGCCACACCGGCACTATTAGCTGTATTCCCAGACTGTCCATTGTAGCACCTTTTCCCCCCTACACACCTTTTTCCCCCTCTCCTGTAATACACCGGCTCTTTCTTCATGGGCACCACTGCCTCGTTCCCTTCCAAGGAACTTCTCTGTCAGACAAAGTCACTTCTGCCAAAAGTGTCAGCAGGAGAGGCTGCAACTGGCTGAGCATGAAGCTGAAGCTAAAGATGGGAGTCATGGTGTTTCGAGGCGTGAACATGGCCACATTGCGTTTGTAGGTTGGTGGATGAAAATTGCAACTGCAAACCAGACAAAACTCTCCATATTTACTTATTTTGGTCAATTTCCACCACATTACACCTTCAATACACTCCTCTAAAGCACGCACTGATGTCACCTGATGTCAAAACATGAACTGGGTTGGCCCCTGTTGGTACTTGAATGGGAGACCACCAGAGAATATGAGGGATTTCCAGGTCGGGCCATATTTGTTTAAGTGAATATGGGAAGTTGCAGTTATTTAAAAACTGACTAGTAAGTTTAAACTATACAGGGGAGAGATAAAAACACGATAAATTTCTGAATATAGGGCCACCTCTATTAACCTCAGATGTTATACGAAAAACAAAATTGGATAAATCAGAATATGGATTGGACTGTGGGATACTTTAAGTGTTTAATTTGTTGGGTTATTCGGTATTGTTTGTATAGCAAGCTTTATTGGATGGTATTTATTATATTAAGTGGATTGTCAATTATAATTAAATTAAAAAATAAAAATAAAAATAAAAAAGAAGGAATCCTGACTGAAATCCTGGAAAATCTCTACCAGCTATAATTGACAGAAATGGGCCAGACGGACCAACAGACTGATTCGGAACAGGAGAGCTTCCTGTGTTCCTAACATATTTTCAGCATGATTCCAAGTAAGAGAATTACCACCGTAAAAAGGGGGGGGGGAGAAGTCAATTGCATGTTGTGATTATGTGACAGCAATCATGCATGTAATAGGAGACAGTTTGCCAGCGATCTCTTCTCCCCCCATACACACACACAGAAAGAGAGAGGGAGGGAGGGAGACAGAGAGACAGGGAAGAGTCCCCTAGTTGTGGAATTCTAGCCCTCAATTGCACTACGGGGCCCATGACTGCCAGCTGGCAATATGAAAACTGCACTCTCAATTGTGTGGTATTTCACAACAGTATTTTGGCCAACAGTTAACCAACAATGTTCAAAAAGTTAAAATAGAAGGGATAACCAGCAACTAAATGCATCACAGGGAGAATAGAAAAATATCTGTTTTTGTTTGTTGATAAATAAATTAATTAGACAAGTGAACTATAAAAAGGATGCCACCATTGAGGAGCATCTTCTAGTTATCACACATCTTCCCTGTGACCTGCTGCTTTCTAAACTGAAATGCAGTGCTTATTTTACTCTCCTTGTTATATTTTTAAGGGTGTTCTAGAGAATTTTGCCTCTGAACAGGGAAGAATCACTAGACATGAATTTGGTTCGTGCCTCTGCTTTTTAGCAGGTGGGGGTGGGGGGCAGACAAACCCAATAGCTCAAATGGGACATCATAATGCCTGTAATCAGATCATAGATGGAGGGACCATGTTTGGTTGAGCTGCCCCACTTGCAAGTCAAGAGAGATGAAAGAAAATAAAAGAAACCAAGCCAAGAGACAAAAACGTGGTGTTCCCCCTTCAAGATCTGCTGCTGTATTTTACAGCATTAATGGATCCAAGTCCACTTGCTTGCAAAATTAAGCAGGGGCATTTGGACAGCATGCATGTGTGTGCTGCCCATAAACTATAAACCAAGGCTGTCTGGAACTGTCACTTTGTGCTGAAACAAACCCAGGAGGTTTGAAGAGATGTCCTGCTACACAACAGAAGCCTTCAGATGATACAGGAGACTCACAAAGAAAAGGCACTGTGCACTGAAAGCCCCAAAATGTGCTGAACAATGTTCAGTAGATTCCACATAGGGTTATGCTAACTAGAGAAATTAGCCCTACAGGCAATGACCGGAAAGGGTGATTAAGAGTACACATTCTTTGCCAATGTGTTAATTAATTTGGGGCATGCAATTGTGTCTGGAACCCACTGTTTGCCCAGCTCCCCCTAGAATTATCTGTCAAAGGAGGCATTTCCTCTGTCAGCATCCCTTTCACTGCAAAAACTCTTTATCCATAGATCTGCATCCTGCATCTCCACCAAGATCCCCAAAGGATATTTAAAACAACAACAACAATGAAATGTGACAACACTATTAAAATATCACATTTAAAGCAAACAATCAATTTATTTTCAAAATGTGAGACTGCTGTCTTTATACTAATCACCCCTGTTTTTATTACAAAACTGTCAAAGCCTCACAGAAGCCAGGTATTTTCAGAGTTCAGTTTAAGCCCTAGCAGAGGAACCAGTTCAAAAGAGTTTTTTAATATATATTTAAAAACGCAAAACCAGCATCCTTTTATTTCTCTGGATTAGTCAAATTAGCCTGAGCAGATCAGTGTCACAGGCAGAAATGCTGTCTGTTCCATTTAAGCAACGCTCAGATCACATGCCAGAAATGTCACCTTCCTTTCTAAAATAATTTATTCTCTGTATGGAACTTTTATGTAGCAATTCACACACACACCACTGGGAAGCTTCAACACAAGACGCTTTGAATGCATCTGTAGGAAATGAAGAGGTTCAGAGTGTCACATTTACATTGTCTTAGTCCTACCAAGTCAAAAGTCAAGTACAGTGGTACCTTGTATAAAGGAATTAATTTGTTCCAAATGAAATTATGTTAAGCAAATTTTCCTTTATACAAATTCCCATAGGAATGCATTGAAAATGGAGTGATCCCATTTTTATGTTCTACGGATTTTCCCCATAGGCAATTATGTTAAGCAAATTTCCCCTCTCTCCTGATTTTTTATGTTGTACAAATTTTATGTTATACAAGCTGTTTGTTATACAAGGGTCCACTGTATAATTCACTGAACAGGTCACGTTCATTCAAACTGAAATACTTCTTTTACTTTATTAAAAGTCTTTATTAAAAACTACTTGCTTATCACTTGCAGGGAGGTGTTCCCTGCTTTTCTGCAAAGACGTCTTTAACATGGAACCTGCCTGGCTTGCCCTTTTTGCTGAGTAAAAAGCCTTTCAATCATATGTACCTTACCAGCAAGCCGTTTTGCCTTGCAGTTCACACGGCTCTTTCCCATTAGTTGTCCAAGCCCCAATTACAAAACCACAGCATGTACTAATTCCACCATCAGAAGTTTCCATGGAACTACAAAGGAATGAGGGAAGGAGCAATTAAAATGGCCCTTTACGTGCTTTCAGAGAAAGGTGAGCTTATTGGGGAAATAGGCTATCACTGGGGTTTTGAGGGAGGTATGTCTGCCATTCTACTTTGTCAAGTCACTTTCCATATCCAGTTATAAGTCAAACACCTTCCAAAGTCACTCTCTTTCAGCATTTTTAATCCGTCATCCAAATATTCAAAAACTCACATTCTGTGGAGATTAATTTCTGAATGGCCAATAAGCCAGTCCGCAATGGACTTAATTTGGCTTCTTCCTGGGCTATGCGTTTTAGTTATGCATAATTGTCAGGCTGTGTGCTGCTGGTAACTTAAAGGTCTTACACATAACTGTCCAGCCAAATGATGATCTTTAATTTAAGCATTTTGCATTCTCTTTCTAATCACATAGTTCTCACGAACACTAGAATTGCAGAAGTAAATTTGTTACTTGTGGTTCAAAAGCAATTTAAAACAAAGATCATACAACTTAGCATAGTTAGTGTTATGTTAGTGTTATGAAACCATTTCGTTTGTTATTAAACCACAGTGAAATTTTGCACCTAAATATCTAAATGATAATTGGAGTTTGACAGCAAATCCTGGGTTGAAACCATAGCATGAAAAATATGGTACACAAAGCGTCCTATGCCTGTGGTTTTAATCATGCTTGCAGAAATAGACCATGTCCAGTACTAACATTCATCTTATTTGAGAGTAATGGAAAGTTGCCACATTAAAAGAAATCCACCCAGCCACCACCAATTTTAACTTTATAGTGCAAAGGTTCAGTGCAAAGGTTAATTCAGCCATCCCACCTTGCACTGCTCAGTACAGTAGTCTGAAATCTGTTGCAGTTTAATCTTTTATTTTATTAACAATAGGAAGCACTGCAGAAGCAACAAATTTCAGGAGATTATTTCCCATGGACTCTCCATCCCAGATTCTGTTATGTGCTTGGAGAGAATGGAAATTTGCCAAATATCAAATGTAAATGGGACTTTTTCTATTATTTCCCATCAGGAATTATTTTCTAGATGCTTCTGATCAGATATTTTCTGTAAAGAAATCCATTCTTGGACAAACAGGCTGGAGTTGTGCTTTCCATTGGTTCCAGTCATAGTGATGGATGTCTCTCTCAAGACCTATGCTAGATCTGGCTGTGAAGCTCATTAACAACTTACATGCAGTACTCTTATAAATACATTCTTGCTACTACGATACTGAAGATTCTCTTAGCCAACTTCAAATTCCTTACAATTTGTTCTATGGGAATATGAAAGCTTTTTTGGTGGGGGCAATTATTTGTATATCAAAAAGGTGCATTGACAAAATATTGTCATCTAGTTGCTTATCTTAAAACAAAAAACATGCAGTATGTTTTTTTTAGAATCCGTAACATGCAGTATGTTTTTTAAAGAACCTTTTAATAATGAACCAACGTATCCTAATGCCAAAATTACATTCTATATCGGGCAAGCTAGTTCTCAGCTGCTACATAACTTAGCGTACACCTCATGAGGAGAAAATCCCAGCAACTAATGGGGCAACAGTATTGTGAGAAAGCAAAAAAAAAAAAATCTCTCTCTTTTCTCAGTCTGGTAAAAGAATTAAGGTTCTCTTCTGTCAGAGTATTATGAAGACATTTCCTAAACAACAAAATTGGTGCCAGAATCAGCATAAAATGTCCCAAGCATGGGGGAGGGGAGGGGGAAACCCACTATATCTGAAATTCATGATTATTTACCTTTACACCCACTGCTGCTTCTCTTTCCCTTCTTTCTCATGTTGGGGGGGGGGGGGAATTGAAACATCTGCACATATTAGTTTTGAGTAGCTAACTTCACACGAGGAAGATGGAAAATCCAGGATGGAACCTCAATTATTCACTTTGACGTCTCCTCGTTTGTTATTTGCTCACTTCAGATCATTTGTTCACAGTTCCTTTCATACTTCAAGAAAAGAAGCAGAGCCCTCTGCCTTGCCTTGGAAATTGACCAAACAGAAAGGTGCCGTAAGGATTTGTAAACAGAGTCACTTTTCCAGACATGATTTTGCTCAAATGATGCCATTTAGAGTCGGAGGGCAACACAGGCAATAAAAATAGCTGCAGCTTGATAAATGGCACAAGAGCCTCCCGGCCGTTTGTCATCATCACCTCTGACCTAGTGAACATCCTTTCAAACCTGAAGTGCCCCCTGGAGACCTGGTTTTCCCTTGTAATTATTTACCATCTTCTGAACAGACCTTCTGGGATCTGTACACAGAAAACCCACCATTCCTGGATAAGCGAAAACCATAGCAACTCTTCCTTCCTCTAGCCATGTTCCTTTTGCCCTGGCAGTGCTTAATAACTTGGGCTCATTTAAATGGTGAGCTGCCAGCACCTGTTCACAGATGAGAGGAGACCTCTAATTTAAGGGCACATTCTCACAAGGCACTTGCCTCACAAGATTAGCATTCTCCCTGAGAGCAACTGTATGCAGCAAAATGCATTCACCTGCCCACAGGCATAACTCTTAAGGATTTCAAGAGTTTGGTTGTTATCCTAAAAAACAAACTTCAGCTGGAGCTTATATATTTGGGGCGGTGGGAATCCTGTCCCATATGTTCCCTACAATCAACATTTAGAGGATGTCTCATACGGAAACATTTTTGACCTTGCTAAAAGGTGGAAAAAAGATGAATAAAGAAGAAGCTGAGAAGCCGCAGAAAGGGACCTATATGGTAGGACCCCTGTATCCATTGATTCATTAACCACTGATTCAGTTACCCATGGTTGACAAAGGAAAAAAAATAATAAATAATTCAGCAGCTGCAAAGCAAGCTACTGGCACAAAACAGCAGCTGTAAAACAAGCTACTGGTGTAAAACAGCAGCCATAAAGCAGGCTACTGGCACAAAATAGCAGTTTTGTGGGGGGGCTTGGCATTCTCTCTTATGCACTGTGTTCATTATCCACAGGAAGGCCCATCCCCAGCAGATACCGGGGTCCTACTGTACAAGGAATTGGAAAAGTGTGGTCCTCCCAGTGTTGCTCTGCTGCAGTTGCCAGCAAAGCCGACAGGGATATCTACTGGGGCCACCTAGGTTGCTATATATTTCCCTTCTCTCTGCAATACATAAAATGGTATTTCAGGGGACTATGAAGGGCTACACTTCTTGTACCTCTCAGCCTGGAAAATAAAGGAGCTGTACAACCCAGAGGTTTTCCAGACCAAGTTTCCCAGCATTCACGCATCATATAGAATCTCTGTAGTATCCACAGATTTTAAATCTGGTCAGCGTCACTGGTAGCCACTTTGCTTTATCCTTCTTCACAGCAATGGTGGGAAATTTTAATCTTATTCGCATTTTGATAATGTCCAAATTATCAAATTCCAAATCAATATTTAAAACAGTGTTTGGTTATCATGAAATCTGAGGCACAGTTTTCTGAGCAAAAAAAATGAATTAAAACACAGACAGATGTCCTCCGACCACTCCTCATACTTCCTAGCAGCATGTAGTATAAGGGCAGGCAATGCGCACAGCTGCTCGGTGCTTCAGTTTTTACTGTTGTCCAATTCCCAAGTCTTTAAAAGCAGTGTAGAAGCTCCTTAGCTTTACTGTATTCCATCTGAGGTTCTCCTACTCAGCTCTTTCTTTCTGCCTGCTGACATCTGGGCAATGATTGGTGACTCTGGTGCAGGAGAAAGTTTTTGGGGTGGTTTCAACTGTGCTGATTTTGCTGTGCTTTATTTGTCAGAATTTTATTGGAAGGGTTTATGAATAAGCTTCTTGCAATGGCAGGTTTAGACTGCATCGACCACTTAGGACTCCAACTAAACATCAAGAAATCTCAGTACCTAGGGACTCTTAGCACTTATGGGACATTCCAAATAAATGGAGAAACACAAAAGGAGGAGGATATCTTCCGGTATCTTGACTCCAACTTCAAGGTGATGGTGGCATAAGTGGTGATCTGTGAACATGGGAAGGTGGTCTGGTTGTAATGCTGAGAACTCACCAGCATTGTTTGTGACAGACAAATGCTAATCTTTCTCGAATACAAGATTTACATTGCCCACCCTGTTGTACTGTATGGCACAGAGTGCTGGGCAGCAATAGCGGGCGTAGAGAGCTGTCTCCTTGCCATGAAAATATTATGCTCTGTTGGGTATTGGGTATCTCTCTATTTGACCATCACAAATGATACTACCCAGCAGCAACTAGGTGTGGTATTAGTAACAGAGAATATGAGAAAAATCCAGCTTCATAGGTATGGACTTGTCCTCAGAGCAGCCCCTTCCATCCTCCAAACTGAGCCCTAAAGATAGGGTTGATTGGGCAGGATTCAAAAAGCATACCTGCACCTACAGGAAAATGCTAGGGAGACAAAGTAGGTGATGTACAACAGGCACGTCCAAACTTCGGCCCTCCAGATGTTTTGGACCACAACTCCCACAGTCCTTTGCCATTGGAAATACAGGCTTAGAATTCTGGGAGTTGTGGTCCAAAACATCAGGAGGGCCGGAGTTTGGGCATGCCTGATGTACAGATGCTATGCCTCTGTGGTCCTGGGTCAATTCTGGTTTAGTAGGAATAGAGCTGACGGATCTGCATCCCAGTGGCTCAGATTGCGTAATGGGATTGAAGACCTGGATCCTGCTTAGTTTGAGACATGGCCAATGATAGAGTTGGGCACCCAGGGAGCATATAGTGTCCTAACATTCTTCTGATCTCAAGTGCAAGGACTGAAGCCATCATCATTGGTGGTTAGGTCAAGCTATGTCTGGATTCATCATCCTTTGGGAGGGCAAGTTTTCTTGAAGTTGTAACAAATCAAGTTGGTCCAAATCATTGTCCCCAGACTTGGCTATTGTGTCCTTTGTTACATGACCCAGGCATAATGGACTGCCACACAGGTCTCCAATTCTCTACATGAATTTATTTTGTTTTCCCCCAGAAGGATACCACACAGGATTTCTTGAAAGCTTTGTAATCAACTGTGAAGCTACATATACTGTGAAGATACATATACCAAGCTGTGCAGATTATCATAATTCTTGCATAGAATGACATCTTTCCTATTCAGGATCCATCTGGAAATGGAAGAGATGCTGCTGAGAATTGTCCCTATGCTGCAGATAATTGTTCCTATACATCTTACCTCCACAAATCGCCCACAGTGACCGTTGGCCAGATGGTGTGATATAAAAATTAATTAATTAATTTAAATTAAATTAAAATAATAATGAAAATTAATTAATTAATTAATGAAGCTGAAAAGAATTTCAGCATGAAAAACTTTTTTAAATGGGAAAGGAAAATAAAATTAGCATCCTGTTTGTTACAGAAAGCTGGAAAGTCATACTGATGCACAAGTGAGTCTCAGCATGTTGAAACTAAATAATAAAATAAAATAAAATAAAAATATACTACAATTCCAGAAATGAAAAATGAAAAAAATTATGAAAGTATTCATCATGTGCCTGCCTTGGAAGCTTTTTTGTAGGACTACACGTACAGGCACATGTCTGTCTGCCGTACTAAAGCTTGGAACAAACATGCAGTCAAGTTTATAGTAAATAGGTTGTGGCAGCTGAATCGCTTATGGATTTGCTTTACTGAAGATAACATTCAATAACAAAAGAAAGATATACAGTGACCCAATCAGACTCATTTTGCCTGAGATATCTGATGGCGGCATGCCACAGAAATAGGTAAGAACTCTCTGAGGGACATCAGAGAATATGTGTGCTGATGGTTTAAGCAGTATACTTGAGGTCAGAATGTAAAATAAAAAATCTATAAGGCAAGAAGCAACTTCTTTTCTCTTTTTGCTTGCATTCTCCCCAGTGTTTTATTTTTCTTTCTCTTGCCTTTTTTGTGGAAGCTGATGTCCTATGAGTAAAGTCCTGCAAAACTTCAACAAAATGATTTCAGGGGAGGGGGAGTAAACCTTCAGTGTGCAAGCTCTAGACTCCTCCCCTTGGCAAGAAAGGCTCCAAAAAGTACAAATCAAGCTCATTTAATAAGCTTTGCATTCCATTTTAAGGTTGACTCGCCTTCATATTCCCACCAGTAATATCAAACAGATGTCACAGAAGACCATGCAAATAATTATAGAAGTTGCAGACATATTCTGTAATTGAAGGGTACTGCAGTTTGATTACCCCTTTCATTTTAAGTTTGGCTTTTACGGAGCTGTCCAAGTGGTTCATTTTATTTTAATTATGCAATCACAGGATGCAAATTACGTAAGTTGTTTGACTGCTTCTGAATGGCCTCGCACATGCCGGCTTTGTGTGCAACACTGAAGGAACACCTAATGCAGTGATGGCGAACCTTTTAGAGACCGAGGACCCAAACTGCAATGCAAAACCCACTTTTTTTTTTTTTTGCAAAGTGCCAATACAGTAATTTAACCTGTATACAGGTGGCTATGAAGGGGCGATGTTGGGTGCCCACAGAAAGGGCTCCGAGTGCCACCTTTGGCACCCGTACCATAGGTTCGCCATCACTGACCTAATGTGATAGAACACCTAATGGTTGCATAAACTATGAGGTGTCCATGGTAATAGGAGTAGCAATGAAACATTTTTTTTTACAATTTACATAAGCATTTTTCTTGTACAAGAGATACATTTGCCAAGTTCACTTGTGAATTGTTTGTGAAGATTAAATGATCCATGTGAAATGTCTAGTATGTCTAGTATACCCTTCATAGAAATTAGTTTTGCTACACATACACTTAGCCACAAACAGAAAAAAAACTTATGCAAGTGCCAGATGACCAACAACATTTTGATTATCAAGAACTTGAGTACTTATAGAGCCCAAGATGCAACCAATAAATAAATTCTGTATCCATTCATACGTAATGGACCTTTGTACACTGCAGCAAAATACAGTATTTGTAAGACACTTACAAAGTGATTCATAACACTGATATCTTTCACTATGCTGAAAACAAAGCATTCTTAAGTTTCACTCATACCGACACAATGCAGTTTCATCATAATGTAAACAATAGTCCAGCACTGATCTGCAGTAACTCTCAGTTCAATAGCGCAGCCATGCTTTAAGCCAAACTCACAGATATTCATGAATGTGTCAGCAAACAAACAAACCGTGAACAGCATGAAAGAGGAAAATCCCCATAGCATCCCTTGTAGAAGAATAATGGAGAAAGATCCCATCACAACCTGAATGTACCATTGGCATTAACAGAACCTGAGTGTACCTAAGCATCAAGTGCTTTAAAGGACGCCAACTATCAAAATTCTCTTACTTCAAACACTTCTGGCTTATTTAAGCATCACACAAAATACTTATTTATTGTCATGGGAATAAGCTGAGCCTCCATGGTGCTCATGGACATATCATGAAGTGGAAGTGTCTGATCTCCTTTCAACCACATAGAAGAGGAAAATGCACAGCTCATCCAAACACAGCTATAAAAAAGATCTGTAACATCAGCAACTTCAATTTCCCAATAAATCTACTGCACCAGTCAAAAGACTAGGGAACATTTGTCAAATTTGTTTCCCAGTAAAGAGCTTGTACAATAAACCAAGACACATATCAAAATCCACCTCAAGAAGGCATCACACCAAAACCTCACGGCCAAAATTGCTGACCTAAGAATCAAACAAAGCATATATAGCCTGCCAAAAATAAAAACTATACTTACAGTCTGGTTAGCTTCAATGTGTTCTGAAAAAGAAGTTCTGGAAGAACTTGCAGTTTATTTCTGTTCAGACGCCTAAAAGAAGAACAGCCAAAGTTAACAAAGATTTCTTAGAGACTCTTCCATGAGACAGAATTCATGAACAACAGAAATTATAATAGGTGCTGGATATACACACTGGTTTTTTTTGAACTTTTTTTAAAAATACAGGTTGATCATGAGAAGGAATAATAGTAGCAAAAGATATTGAACCCAAAATCTCTTGACATTATAAGCCAAAATATATGTTTATTTGCTCTTCAGCTTCTTAATGTGTTTGCTCTCTCTCTCTCTCTCTCTCTCTCTCTCTCT
>JAHTLZ010000010.1:42475820-42517868 GCA_023846285.1 Phrynocephalus versicolor
TCTATCTATCTATCTATCTATCTATCTATCTATCTATCTATCTATCTGTCACACACACACATACATACATACACACACACACACACACACACACATACACAAGAAAAGATGTTAGCAATTTTGGTTTGGAGCACTGGACATGGCATGGAACAGAACCAGTCATAAGCGATCATTCGCTCAACCATCTCTAGCTGGTTCAAATAAAAATAAAATGATAGTAACACTCAGAAAATACATCATCATCATCATCATCATCATCCATACAAGGAAACTGTAGTAAGGGGCACAGCACACTCCCTGAAGTTGTGCTTTGAACAAAGCATTTTGGAAGCAGCCAACAATGCATCTCAAGGTAATGGCAGCTCTATTCAGACTTTCAGTACAAACAACAGACGTTGTTGCTGAGATGACACAATGTCCAACAGAAGACACAGTGATCGGGCTTCCATCTTCACGTGAGAGTTTCCACTGTCTTTTACATGGGCATATGCATCACCTGCATTTGAATGACACAAATCAAAAATTTCCCCGAAGTTTGTTAATTAACTGCATTCTTCTTTTTGCTGAAAGGGCAAAGCCAGAGGTATAACTGGCCTCTTTGCGTGGTCAGCTTTAATATGGGTAATACCTTCAGTTCTGCTTCCTCACAAAGCAATCATAAACTGGAAGCTATCTGGCAACATATAATAAAAACCCACTTCAAACTATTTTTGAAACCAACCCAGCATGAGGTCACACATATCTAACGACAGACACCATCTACCATCTACCATACACTTTAGAGCTCCTTCCCACAGGAGGCCAGGCTGGTCCTATCTTTGATTCCTAAGCAGACAAAGACCTTTCCCTTCAGGCAAGCTTTCTTTAAGGACTGATTGCCTAAGCTGAGTTTTTGAATCAATTGCTGTACCTTACTTAATGAATTTTTAGTATTGCCGTTGTTTACCATTTCTCAGAATCGTATTGGTTTGACTTGGGGGGGGGATTTGTATATAGTGAGACCCCCATATCCGCATGGGATCAGTTCCGGGCCACCCTGTGGATACCGAAATCCACAGGTAAGAGTGAACGCTCTTACCTGGGGGGGGTGACAGTGGTGACAGGGATGGTGGGGGCAAAAGAAGTCACCTCTGTGTGTGTGTGTGTGTGTGTGTGTGTGTGTGTGTGTGTGTGTGTGTTGTGTCATTTCAGTCGTGACTGACTTTTCCTGACCTCATATCCATGAGTGGTTTGCCAGTTCCTACTGACCCCCCCTCCCAAATACTAGGTAGCACGAAGGGCCACTGACCTGCCCAGTGGGAGTGCTACCCGGTCTGCCCGAAGGTGCAGCAACACGGCAGACTGGGTGGAGTGAAGGCACACTCTCCTGCTGCCTGGTCCACCAACCTGCCCAGGCACCACAGCTCAGCTTTTGACCCTGACACCCCACCACACCCACTGCCCACTGATCGCCAGTTGCAGATAACTGAATCTGCAGATGGCGAATCAGCAGATATGGAGGTGGTACTCTACTTGTTTTTATCTTGAAATATTATCTTTTAATGGTTTGAGTGGCCTTGGGTCTTTTTAAAGCAGAAACATGGGGTAAACATATCTTATCTAAGTAAATAAAATAAGAATAGTAGCACTGTTTTTTAAAAGAGCAAGAGATACAAGGAGATATGCCAAACAGTTCTCTACATACCTGCCTGAGACCTCAAGACCCTGTTCTACTGATGTAATTTTATTCACATCTGCAGTGTATGTTTAACCTTCTACAATTACATTACAATAGACTATAATTCTCAAACACTTCTTTCATTTTGTTCTGTTTCCATGGAGTTTTGAGAATGCACTGCAGTGTTCAAGTCTGGATCCATTCAAATATACCAGGTTGTATAGTACATAATGCATAGACATAGCTGTCCACTAAATTCTGAAGTAAAACACACTCAATGTTCTTGTTTCCTTGTTTTATTACCAGACATTCATTTTCAGTACATATTTAATATCCTATGATATATTAATGCATAAATAAATGAAGTGGGTGTCACTGAAAATATAGCAAAAATCACACACAGACAAATATAGAAACACATACGTAAATAACATGTATGAAAAAGTCAACATAAATCTGCACAATCTTTTTAGCATCCAGAAGCCCTTTGATAACTGCTGGAACTCACAGAGGCAACAGATCTAAAGCCACAAACATTTTATTCATATATTTGGAATCTTCAGACAGTCTAGACACAAACATCCTCTAGAAATACCTCATTGCCACTTGCTTTCCATCTAGAATGGTTTCGAAAATATTAACTTCATGCCCTGGCCTGAACAGTACAACAAAGGCATCATACAACCGTAACCTCTGTAGGATATCACATAATAAAGCAGTAGCTAAATTGACATCTCAGTAAGCAAACTTTAGCACTGGATTGGGGCTTAGGAAGGCTGGCCTAGTGTTTGCACTAACATCTTGAAAAGGAATGAAACAGAAACTCAGGAGAACTTTGTTCTTCGGTTTCTAATCCATCTGCTCTTTAACTGAGATGCGGAATTTAGCAGTGGGGCAAGCCTTGTTTTCATATGAAGTGAAGCAAAACTTATTGGGAACACTTGGGTGTAGCTCTGTCATTGTTTAAGAGATTTAGTCAGGTCGCATAAGCTAATCAAGTCAGATTTATTCAACACATCTGTATTTTGATTCCATAAATATAACAGTTAATTTGTGAAATCTGATTAATAACAGTCATGGATTTTTAAATGGCTATATCCATCTTTGTGTGGAAAAAAACATCAAGCACATTATGCTCTTAATATGACATTTTGCATAATTGCCAGTTGTTACATAAAATCACTGCTTGAATTCAAGCAAAATAAGAAAAACAAGAGTTGGGGTACTAAAATATTGTATCTGTTAATGCATGAATGCTGTATTTATAGAATTATTGCAGGCATTTCTGAACTATTGAAAATTCACAAAGTACAAAAAGGGACACATTGGCCAAAAACTTATCCTTGCACATGCATTTGAAGAGAAACACATGCCTAGTTGTAAGCCAGTGGTGGTGAACCTTTGGCACTCCAGATGGTTTGGACCACAACTCCCAGAGTCCTTTGTCATGGGCAATGCAGGCTTGGAGTTCTGGGAGTTGTGGTCCAAAACATCTTGACTGCCAAAGGTTCACCACCACTGTTTTAAGTCAACTGTGTGTCACCACAAGGCAGAGGAAGGGTCGAGATTGGCACCACTGACTGCCAGTTAGCTACTGGACACAATTCAAAGTGCTGACTTTATCCTACACAGCACTGTATGACCTGGGTCCTAGTTACCTCAAAGATCAAATCTCACAGTATGAGCTGACTCAGGTGTTAAGGTCATCAGGAGAGGCCTTTATCTCCATCCCACCACCCTCGCAGGTATGTTTCGTGGGAACCCAGGAAAGGACCTTCTCAGTTGCTCCACCCAGACTATGGGACTCCCTCCCAATAGAGGCCAGGAATGCCCCATCTCTGCTGTCTTTCTGGAAACAGGCAAAGACCTTTCTCTCCAAGCAAGCTTTCCCTGGATGACAGACTACCATGCATGGCTACACAGACTTGTGTTTATAACCTCTTATAACTTTGTGCTTGTATGTCTCCTTGTGTGATTACATTGCACTATGTTATCAATTGTTAGTTCCCATCCCTCATAACTTTTAGTTGGTTTACCGTACATGATTACATGGAATTTATACTCTTTTCTTAACTGCTTGCATCCTCTTTTAGCTTTAATGTTGTCTTCTAATGCTGTGAAATACCCCTCAATCCCCTGTTCTTAAACTTGAATATGTTTTAATTGTATTGGACTGTATAGTGTCCCTCATTACTGTAACCCACCTTGGCTGCTTTTCCAAGGAGAAAGGAGGGGTAAAAATACTCTAAATAAATAAATAAATAAATAAATAATCTGTCCTGTCTCTCTCCAATGGTTCAACTAAAGAAGGAAAATGACTGAACTCAATGGACTCTTGGATAGTTGAGACAAGACTGATGAAGCTGTTTGGATGAGCAGTGAAGCATTTCAATCTCTTAAGAAAATAAGCCCCGTTGCCATGACTCAACTTCCAGATACACTCACCTGGATGACTAAGAATCTTCACAGAAATATCTGAGACAGGAAACTGCTGGCACATCTGTCCATTTTTCATTTCCATGTGTGTAAGTAATATACCATTTTAATTACATGTATGAAAGATGTCTTGAGTATGTATTTTGGAATGTATCTACTTCACTAACAAACAGAGAGCTGATTAAAAATGTTAAGGAAGGCTGTAAAAAGCACCAGCATGTATCCTTCTGCTTTTTTAATCCCAATACAAACCATATTTCCACTATCTCCTCTGTAAGAGTACAGTAATACCTTGGTTTACAAGCATAATCCATTTCCTGAAACATGCTTCTAAACCAAAACATTCTTATATCAAAGCAAAGGTTCCCATAAGAAATAATGGAAGTTCTGATTCACTTTGGGGTCCCATACACCACATACTGTACACACAAAATGCCAAAACTCACAAAATAAGTTGGCTAGAAGTCCATGTCCACACCATGGATTAGGTTCCTGGCTGCAGAATCTGCTCTGCTTGAGGCTAACAACTGCATTTTACTCTGTGTTTTAATGTGACAATAATAACGTGAAATTAGTAGCCCTATACACACCTGACTAGCTGCTCCATAACTGGAAATGGTTTGAAGAGCAAGAAAGGATGTTGAAAACAAATTAAATAAAATATAAATGTATATATAAAAATAAAACCCTAACCTGCACTCCCCTTTGAAAAAGTTCCTGGATGGTCCAAGGCAGTGCTCCCCAACCTTTTTATCCCTGCGGACCGGTAAATATTTGATAATTTTTCTGTGGCCCGCTTGTTTTAATCTATTAATTTTAATTTAATTAAAAGGCCCCACCTCCTCCTCTCTCTCTCCCCTCAAACCGGCTGCTGCGCGCGCACGCAACCCCCCCTCATTTGCCCCGCCCACCGAACCCCCCTCCCTCCCTCCCTCCTCTCCCCGAGGAGAGGGGCAGCAAATTCAAAAGCAACAAGCAGCTTTCCTCCTCCTCCCCTTCGCGCCAGTGAAGGGAAGGAGAGGGAAGTCTTGGTCCTTTTGAAGTTGGCACCTCTGGGATCTGGCCGGGGAAGGGGGGAAGGGGGGACTTTGCTGCTGGCCCTCCCACCTCTTCTCCACCTGGCAAATGGCAGTGGCGGTGGCTCCAGGACACCCAGGAGGTCTTGCCTTCCCCGCTCAGCCTTGTTTGGCACTAAATTCAAAAGGAACAAGCGGCTTTCCTCCTCCTCCTCCCCTTCGCGCGAGTGAAGGGAAGGAGAGGGAAGTCTTGGTCCTTTTGAACCCTCCGCCTCTCCGCTGCACTCCCATCCTCCTCCTCCCCCTCCCCCCCAAAAAAAACTTTTCCCCCTCCTCCCCCGGCCAAGCAAAAACAAGCACATCATGGCAAGGGATCCGGCTCCCTGCTCCAAGGGAAAGGGGGAGGCTCCAGGACGATCGCTTCCCACTCAGCTCCCGGTGTGGATATGTGGTGCAGATATAATGGAAAAAAAAGAGGGGACGACTCGAGAGCGTTGTGCATTTCTGCTGCAGAGGGGAGGGGGGCCGTTTGGGGCGAAGAGCAGAAGGGCAACACGCCTGGAGTAGCCGGGCTATTTTGGGACACGCATCGTGCCACCTTCGCAGCAGGAGGACGCAAAGCCGGCTGGGGACTTAAAACAAGCAGATCGACCCTTTTATGTTGCAAAGAGGCCAAAGTGAAAGGAAGGCAACCAGGGCTCCGCTTCTTGACGGATCGCCTCCCGGCTTGTCCTCCAGCCATTACAAATCGCCGGTGTCCCTCCCCCCCTTCCACCCCCGTGTGCGTATAATGTTTGTGACAGTCAGACCGGGAGATTATCCAGATCATGGCTTTCCTGGCTCCAGTGGTTAATGCCGTTTCTGGAAGGAGAGTGCCACCACCCTCCTTCCCATCTTGCTTCACCCTTTTCTCGGCCGCCTCTCAAGCGTCTGGACTGGACGGGAGGGAGGCCCGATGGGTAGTGAAATGGAAGGGAGACACACACACCCAGGCTCTTACAGCAACCACCCTCCCTCCTTTCCACCTCCACCCACCGCTGGCCCAACGCCCCTCCCTGCCTCCACAATCCCCTTCCTCGAGGCAGGACACAAGGGCGAACTTGCCACACTCCTTGGGGCGCCCCAACCTTGGGCAGCAGCAACCGACCCACCCTGAGCGCACACAAATACAAACCCTTTTGCCACCTCTGCTGCTGGCAGAGCCTTCCTGCAGTTGCCCAGATCGCCCAGGGAGGAAAGCCGAGGAGGGAGAGAGAGGGTGGGTGGCCTTAAGCAAGCGGGCAGACGGGCGCGCCCGGGTGTGTGTATGTGTGTGTGAGAGAGAGAGAGAGCCAAGGGAGCCACCCCCCCGCAATCGCCCCCCCCCCCGCCGCCGCTGCCGCCACCTCTCCGCAATTGCCCTCGCTGCTGCTCCTTCGGTGGCGGCGGCGGGAGGAGGAGGAGGAGGAGGAACCGGAACCGGAGCAGGAGCAGGAGGAGGCGGCGGCAGCTCGTCTGTGCCGCGAGGGCGCTTCCCGGCGCGGCCGGGCGGGTGCAGCGCGCGGGGCGCCGGGGCCAGGAGCCGCGTGCGGGTCTCGCTGCTGGCGCCGCGCTCGCTCCTGCTCCTGCTGCCGCCGCCGCCGTGGGCCTCCTCCTCCGCCGGGGAAAGCGAGTGGGGCGCCAGCAGCGGGATCCCGGGGGGAGGAGGAGGAGGAGGGGTGCCTCCACCTCCTCTTCCCCAGACAGCAACGGACCGAGGAGAGCCCGGTCTTCTGGGCCGCCGCCAATGCCGCCGGGGCGCCAGCGTTTTGGGGCGGAGTCGCCGGCTGGCCGGCCCGGGAGGAGGGGAGGGGAGGGGAGGGGAGGAGGGAGGCAAAGGCAAAGGCGGCGGCGGCTCCTCCTGCGCTCCTCCAGCCTTCCTCCTCCACCGGCCGCCCGCGGGAGAGAAGAGGAGGAGGAGGAGGGCGGCGGAGGAAAAGGGGAGGAGCCTCCCCGGCCTCCCCAGGCGGCCCGGTGCCGACCGGTCCACGGACCGGCACCGGTCCGCGGACCGGGGGTTGGGGACCACCGGTCCAAGGGAGACCTCTGTTCCTCTGTCCTATCTCTGCTTTGGAGACTGCCTGGGATGATACATTCCAAACAATCACCATTCACCCACAATCCAGCAAGAGGAAGGATGGGGAGAGAGCTACCATTGTCTCACTTGGGATCATGTCACCTGCTTTAGTGCTTGTATATCAAGACATTGCTTGTTGATCAAGGCAAAATTTAGAAGAAATGTTTGGTTGTCTTGCAAAATACTCTTAAATCAAGTAACTGTTAAGCCAAGGTGTTACTGTACTTGTATCATCTTGACTTCAGCTGATTTTGACAGGCCTGACATCTTAAAGTCAGCTGTCTACCAGGGCTGCAGACAGCAGCCTTCTGCTCCGCTTGATTGAGGGGGTTTGGGACAGCCTGAATGCACTGAAAACCAATCAATCTGTGCCCTTTTTTGCTTTTTTCCATCCTTCAGAATGAATTGATTTTCATTGCATTTCTATGGGAAACCGCTGTTTGACTTACAAATAATTCGACTTACAAATATGCATTCAGAATGGATTAATGTCGTAAGACAAGGTACCACTGTAGGAATGATACATTCAACATAAATATATGGGGGAAATTAAACATTGTTAGTCTCTACATAAGGAAAGGTGGGAAAGTGCCTTGTGCAAAATATGTTGTTATGTTGTATATTAAACTACATTTATGATTTTCATGTATCTGCTTCCAAAGCAGTATATGTTTTTAAAATAAAATTGCCAGGTTGCCAGTACCTGTCCTCACCCCATTTAAATTTCTTTTCCTTTCCATTTAAAAAGATGTTTAACCAGATTCAAATAGAACAGACTTTCCAAGATTACATGACAGATCTGTTTTTACCATACACTGTAGGACATATGTTCACTTAAGAACTATAATAAACTGAGCAGCCTGATAATTATACCCAGTGATTTCTTTATATATTCCATGTGTGTTATTAACTGATGAAGCATCCTTTTTAAAAAAAATTTAGAAAATCCAAACACTTCATATGTTGCTAAATACAGACAGATAATATGTTCACCAGAGGTCAGAATAGTGATCTCAAACTGAAAGATATAAAAGTAGAAGTCTGAAGTAGAGCAAACAGCATGCACAGCTCTGGTATCCATCCAAAAGGTAAAAAAGCAGATTTGATCCTTAATATATGTAACAAGTGTGCGCACCACAGCGGCATCATAACTGGTCTGTTTCAGAAGTGCGTGAAATTTAAAGGAAAAGAATGGCATTATACCTGTTCCTCTTCTTTTCATCCACAGCATACCCTCCCTCCCTCCTCGTCTGAATGAAGTTATGGTCAGAACACGAAAATAATAGTTTATTCCTGGTTTCCAAGGTTTGTGGATTAGCATAATCCAGAAAGTAACAGAGGGAGCCTTGGTTTCTGAGATGAAGCTGAACAGGAACTGGATCAGCACGTGTGGGCCTGGATGTCCTTCAAGGCTTGCTCACATAGCGTAAACCTGCTTTGGCATTGCATCCAAACCATTCTATGGTCGGCCAATTCAAGTCTCACAGGCTCTGACAGGACAGCACAGCAGTGCCAGGATTGTACTTTACATGGACTAACTATCTCAGCATTTAGTATCACATGAGGACTATATAAGCAGCAGAGTTCAGACACATTCCCTCCTAATGAAAAGGAGAGAGGGTGTGACTAGTGCCTAAAATATCTGGCTTGTTTAACTAGTTTAGTTTTTTGTGTGTTTATTTTTAAGACATCCCCTAGTCTTTTTGGTCTAGTTTCTAATAGCCGTGGCCTTCATCCTTCCCCAGCTCACAGTGAAGACGCTTAGATTGTTTGTTAACATCATGAAGGGGACCACAAGGGACACGATTCGGTGTTTTATACATTATAAAGGACCCTCAAAGCTAGAAAAGCACCCGTTAAAACTGCTCTATAAAATTTGTTAGAGCCAAAAGTCTTGGAAACAGAGATATTAATCAAATAAAGCTATTCATTTTACTTGTTTGTTTTATAAATTCTGCATCATGCTATGGTTTTATATTAAAACATACCTATAATTATTTGCCATGTGTACAGGAGCATGGGAAAAGTGAATATATGAATCAGCATCAGTCATACATCTGGTGAGGAAACAATTTGAATTGGGAGGGGGGAAGTGTCACTTATTTTAAAGTGCTTAAAATTTTCTGTCTCAGATAGAGATAATTTTTTTTAATAATCAACCATATATGGTCAGCCACTATTCTTAACATCACTCGAAGCAATGTCCCCCATAGTCTACAAACAGAGTTAAAACTTTGCTTGAATGAAGGTTACACACTGATCAAACAAATGCCATACTAAAACCCCACTCAGGCAGCCAGTCACACAGGAAAAGCTTTCCTAAAGAGAAAGGCCTCTGCCTGCTTGTGGAAGAACAGCACAGATGGAGTGAACATTGTCCTTTTTTGGGAGAGAGTTCCAAAGTCTGGGAGCAGGAACAGAGAAGGTCGTCTCTTCTGTACCCACCAAATGCACTTGTGAACGAGGTGGGACTTAAATCTTCTTTTGATGATCTTCACATTCAAGGATGTTCAAAAGGGATAAGTGGTCCTTCAGATAGCTTGGGCACAAACCAACCATTCTGAACTCTAGCAGAAAACAGCTCCACCAGGTTCAGTGCAATGACTTTACAGTAGCCCTAATTTGAGGGACCTGGAAGCTTCTACACATAAACCATGTAGTCTTTTTCTGAGTTACAAACCTCTCCTACCATGATCAATCCTACTATTCAGGCATGAAGCCTTGTGTACCCTTTTATTTAATGTAGTTCATTATCAAATCATACTGAACTTCCTTTTACAGCATATGTCTGTGAAGATTCTCAGTCATCCAGGTGAGGTTATCTGAGTAATGGCAACTGGATTTATTTTCTTTACTTTTGCAACATATTGTTTAAAATCCTGTTGCATAACTTACACCAGCATAGTGGAGAAGTAATTTCACTACAGAAACAGGTGATCCTCCAAAACTCTTTGTTTTTGTACAAGTTGGGTGTTTTCACACATGACCCTTAATTCAAATTTCATTAGCAACAGTTGCTAATTAATGAGTCCTCCTTTAGATTCAGGCTGATTCTTCCTCCATGAGATAAATCTTGTTTGAGTTGTGGTCATATATAATACTGATTAGTGCAGTTATTCTTCTTCCACTACTTTACTTTCATCCACTCAGTCTATAAATACAAAAGTGGGACAGGTGATACCTTTAGGCTACTATAAAAATAACAAAGCATTGCTAACATTTCGAGGGTGAAACCCTCTTCCTCAGAGCAGTACCAATAGGTTTTAACATGGCCAATGATGGATTTGCCAGGAGTTATTTCTTAGATGTAGGGTCCTTGGCAAGATGGGGGGAAAGCCAAGCAGTTTACTTGAGGCACAGAGCTTGGACGTTCTTAGGCTGCATCTGAATTGAAGGGAGGGAGGTGTTTTAATTGCCCCAGTCCTTCCAAAAACATGCCATGGCTCTCACGTACACACATTCACACCTCTGTTTTGCTTCAATCTATAATCATAGAATCATAGAATCATAGAATCATAGAGTTGGAAGAGACCTCAAGGGCCATCTAGTCCAACCCCCTGCCATGCAGGACAGATGGCCATCCAGCCTCTGCTTAAAAACCTCCAAAGAAGGAGACTCAACCACCCTCCGCAGCAGCATATTCCACTGCCGAATAGCTCTAACTGTCATGAAGTTCTTCCTAATGTTCAAATGGAATCTCTTTTCCTGCAGTTTGAAACCATTGCCCCGAGTCCTAGTCTCTGAAGCCATGGAAAACAAACCTGTTCCCTCTTCAATATGGCATCCTTTCAAATATTTAAGGATGTCATATTGAAGAGGGAACAGGTTTGTTTTCCTATAAAGTAGAGATGGACTTTTTGATTCAAAAGTGGTCAGCTTCTGAAACTAAATGCAGGAGCCCAGCTGACGTTTGTAACCAGAGGAATGTAATCAACCAGTCCCTTTCCTTGTGCTGAGCTCACGTGTGGCACAACTCCAAGGAGGAAGAAGCCTCCGACAGGTCACCTTTCCTTCTTCCTGGTTCTGGCCAATCAGGAGCTGTGCAGGGAAATGCATCACCCTGCCTCCCTGTCTGATTGGCCAGCGCCAGTTGCGCCCCGCACAAGCCCAGCGCAACATAAGGGATTGGCTGATTTGATTCCTCCGGTTCCAAACATTAGCTGGGCTCTTGCGTTTCATTTCAGAAGCTGATCACTTCCTAAATGAAAAGCCCATCTCCATTATAAAACATTCAGATGTTAGAATTGGAACAATTTAACACTGTTCTCACACATTCAGAGATCTGCACTTGGCCCCTTCTAGAATTCAAATGTTAAAATACATGACATCCAACAGTTTAACAGAGGAATAGACCAGACCATACTAAAGCTGCCTCGAAAGCTTCATAATTCCCTTTTATAATCCTTGCTTTGGAAGCACTGGAATTGTGGTTTTAAACCCTCTGGTCTATTTAAACATGACCCATAGTTGTTTTTCCTTTAGCTCTTATGGGTCAGTGACCTGCTATGCAAATGTTTTTGATGAAATCTGGATGGCTTATTATTCTATTAGTTAAAATAAGCTTCTGTGTTTTTCAGACCTGTACAGATGCACCCATGCGGACCAAAATAATTTCTCAGAATATGCGCCTTGTGGTCTTCCTAGCTGCCCTTTTCTTGAGCTTGGCTTCCTCCTGTGAAAACCTGTTGACAGAGCCGCTAATGGCTTCCCCTGCAGAAGAGGCGCCAATTTTTTAAGTGCTTAGGAAGGAGCAACATCCACCGTCATCAGTGAAAGGAGATCAAAAAAAGGTTCCATGTTGCAGACTGTAGTTATTACTTACTGAAGACAGACATGCTGCACCATGAATGGAGCTCATTGCTATTGTTCTGTCAATCATCTTAGCACACTGATACTGCTGAAACAGCAGGACCAGTTTAAGGCTCTATTCTAGCTGAGAACTCCCTGAGCCCAACACATAGAGGGGACTGCAAAATAAAACAAACTGTTTTATCATATTCTAATCCTATTGCAGCCAAATTACATTGTGCACAGCTGCTCAACCCAATGTATTGCCTTGCTTGAATTAGCAAACCACATCTAAAAGGCAGCAGCTGATACTAGTAGGGGCTGTCTCATTAGCAGCTCCTTCAACCCTTTCAAACCATTTTGATTTTCCTTCTTTTCTTCTGTTATTCTCTATGTGACTTTCTTCTGAAAATGGGAATATATTGGCCATTAAGCTGATCTAGCATAAAACATATTAGGTTCATTCAGACACTGCTATACTATACAAATAGCATCAAATATGTGCTCTATTTAAAGAAGTGTGTGACACTGCCTATTTGCTGCCATTTTAAGTGTAATTGTTGCAATCCAAATAAAGGCATACAAAAGGCAGGTTGGTGTCTTAATATGCAAGCAAACCTCATGTTCCTTCCACAAATCCATCCCTATTCCTAGAGCAGGGCTGTCCAACTTTGAAAAGACCGAAAGCTACTCTACTAATACCTCTACTTATGAATTTTATCCATTCCAAGCACATGCTCGCAAGTAAAGAAATTTGTAAGTAGAGCAGCAGTTTCCCATAGGAATGCATTGAAATCCGTTCCCTCCAGAACGGATTACAGTGGTACCTTGTATAAAGGAATTAATTCGTTCCAAATGAAATTATGTTAAGCAAATTTTCCTTTATACAAATTCCCATAGGAATGCATTGAAAACGGAGTGAACCCATTTTTATGTTGTACGGATTTGCCTCATAGGCGATTATGTTAAGCAAATTTTCCCTATCTCCAGAATTTTGTATGTTGTACAAATTTTATGTTATACAAGCTGTTTGTTATACAAGGGTCCACTGTAATTGATTTTCAATGCATTCTTATGGGAAGGCTGACCATGCACTCTTCCCTTGCACCCACTCAATCATCTGACCAGTGGGAGGAGCAGGGGAACATACCATGGCCCTTGAACTGCCACGCTTGGCTGAGATAGTGGGCTGGCAGACCCAGAACTTTGCTGGGACAGTGGTGGTCCTTGGGATGGGGGAGGGAGGGGTGGAGAACTTAACCCCTCATTATTTAATTGGTGGCCGGCGGGCTACTTTTGAACTCTTCATGTTCAAGAAACTTTAAACTGATGTAAAGTAAATTATTCCAGCAACCAATCCATGTCATGCTAGAGCAAATTGCTATACAATTGGGGCTTCCCCATTCCTACAAAATATTGAGTATTACCTAGCTGGCATGAAACATTAATGTAATTAATGATTTCTGCAGTCATCTTTCTTTGGGACTTCTTTGAATATTTTTATATATTATTTCCAGTCTGTGGGTTTCTTTGCTTTCCACATTTGCTTGCATATTTTTGTGAGGATTTTGATCAAGTCGTGGCTTGTAGAGATGGGCACGAACCGAAAAAAATGGTGATTTGTTTTGGTTTGGTTCGTTTTAGGGTTCAGTTTGTTTCATTTCTTTTTAAACGTATTTTTTTTTAAAAAAAGTTTCATTGATTCATTGATTCATTATTTGTTTTGTGTGTAGTGTGTGTGTGTGTGTGTGTGGTGCTTGTGCAACTTTAGCTGGGGGAAAGAGGGGCTTAATCTTCCCCCCAGCCACTGTGAGGTGGGGGAAAGCACTCCCCCAGCCAGTGCCTCTCAGCTGAGGGGCGCTGGCTTGGGGCCAGCACCTCAAAGAGATCCTTCTTTCTGCCTCTGTATGAGGAGGTGAGAAGTGGGGTCTCTTTTGACATTTTCCCCTGCATCAGATGGCAGCGCTGAGCGGGCACTCTGCACTGTCATCCACTGCAGGGAAGAGATCCCTTTCTTCGCTGCCATCGGCTGGGCCCCTTTAAAAATGGCCGAGTTGCCACCAGGGGTTCTCCCCAGTGCTGACTGGGTCATTTTTAAAGGGGTCCAGCCAATGACAGCTCGGCAAGATCTCTCTGAAAATTGTTGGGACACCAGCGGGAGAGCTCCAAACTGGCGTCCCGACCATTTTCCGAGGGATCCTGCCGACCTGTCATTGGCTGGACCCATTTAAAAATGCCCCAGTCGGCACTGGGGAGAACCCCTGGTGGCGGCTGGGCCATTTTTAAAGGGGCCCAGCTGATGACAGGTCGGCAGGAGCTCTCTGAAAATGCTAGGGAGGGCAGCTGGACCCTGGAACAACCCTCCCTAGCATATTAAGAGTTGCTGGACTGCTTTAAACCTGGCCCAGACGGTACCAGGGGGACCCCCTGGTACCAACTAAACCAGGTTTAAAGGGGCCCAGTGATTGACAGCTCAGCAGGAGCCCTCAGAAAACGGGTCGGGAGGGCAGCGGGATACCTGCAAGGACCTGGATCGCTTTTAACCTTACCCAATCAGTACCAGGGGGATCCCCTGGTACCAACTAGGCCAGGTTTAAAGGGGTCCAGACACTGACAGCTAGGCAGGAGCCCTCAGAAAATGGTGGAGGAAAGATCGGGCCTTTTAAATCCTTTTACTGCCAAAGCCAGCGCTACAGCTAATCGGCAGCACTGTCTTCTGGTGGGAAAAAGCATGTGGTTTCCCCACACCAATTGCAAGGGAAACCTTTCCCATAGGAATGCAAGTGCATTCCTATGGGAAAACAAAAAATGAAACAAATGAAGCAGAAATGTCCATTTTGTTTCGTTTTTCTTGGATGGGTCAGTTCGTTATTCGTTTTGTTAGGTAACAATTCATTTCGTGCCCATCTCTAGTGACTTGATATTGTTTTATTGACATCTGGTGATTTATTTATTTCATATGCTTCAGGAACATTCATATCCCTTTGTAACAGGTTAAATAAAAATCAATTATTATTTTTAATTAAATTAAGGGTTTTTTTTAAAAAAAATCTACCTGTCAAAAATATATCATCCATTGGAACTATTAAATCTTTTCTGCTAGTGTGATGGTTAATTCATGAAGAGAATGGAATATGTCCTAGTCCAGTGTTTCAGCCTTGACCATTTCACCTTGGATGATTCTCCTAAGAGTATAGACTGTGATGTCATCTAGTCAGCTGGAAGTACTGCTCACAGCTTCCCTGACACACTCAGATCCTCATACCAAATATAATAGGTAAAACTGTTCTGAATAATTAATGAATTGAAGAAGAGATTTAATTTTATTTAATGAATGAATCTGATTTAATGAAATAATATTTACTAAAATCAAAATATTTAGTGGGATATTTATTAATATACTCTCCCCCCCTTCTCTCTCTCTCCCTCCCTCTCCCTCTCTCTCTCTCCCCCTCCCCCCCCCCCCAGGAGAAATGTACCTTGGTAAACTCTCCTTCCAATGGTAACAGGCCAGAGAAACATTTAGGGTGACCGAACATCTGTGCTTTCCCACCTCTTTTCTGTGCCCTGGGGAACAGCTCACAGGCAGCATTAGGAAGGAAGGAAGGAAGGAAGGAAGGAAGGAAGGAAGGAAAATGCTTCACAGTTTTACAATCTAAAAAGACACAAATGAATGCAAAGGATGGGATTGGGGAAACCAGCCTTTTGACAGGACTGGTGGAACGGAATGGCCCTGCTTCCCATCTCATCTCTCTGTGATTGCGTTCAAGTGGAACAGCTGCCAGTGGCAATATTTTGCGGTGTAGAATGCCCTAGTCTCCTCTCTTGTTACTCTGCTACAACATTTGGGAGTGACTGTTGGTGATAAGAGCTGAGAAAGGATCCTTCACAGAGGTGGCCTTTCAGCATGGCTGATGATTTTGCCCTGCTTCATAATGTAACAACTGTTGAATGATTTGCCAGTGGACTCATGCTTTTGGTTTCTGAGTCTAGCATCTCCAAGGTCACACCTTAGGGAATATGAAAGAATCATTCATTTCATTTCATAAACCTTTAATGGCATTTAAAGAGGGATATAGATACAAATAGATAAAAAACAGACAGAACAACACCACATTTTAAATATGTCCCATCTTGGAAATCTCAGTGTATTTCACAAGGAATAACTTTTTAAAACAGCATCAAGGTAATCAGCCACCCGGGTGGTAACTAATTGAGAAGTGTCCTCAAGAAGGAGGCCCACATGTCCTTCAGGGGGCCCAGGGAGCTCAAATAGTATTTGTCTGAGAAAATATTTACGTAGCTTACTATAAGCCGGGCAGTAGCACAGGATGTGGGCAACCATATCGGGTTGTATATTGCAACATTTACAGATCCTATATGCAAGGGGTAGGTTTTAGTATCTTCCAGAAAGGACTGATGAGGGGAAGATGTTAAACCTTGCTAGCATGAATGCACGCCTCTTGATAGGGTTTACTAGTTTGAAAGAATCTGGGCTACTTTTACATAATTTAGGATCTGTTACAATGTAAAGAAGCATAGGAACTTCTGTTCAACTGAGTCAGCCGACCAGCCTCATCTAGCTCAGAAGTTTTTCCATCTCCTTCTCTTAGATCTCCAGGGTTTCAGGCAGGCCCTTTCTGGAGATGTCAACGACTGAACCATAGACAAGCCAAGGATGTGTACTGCCACTAAACTACAGATTTTACTTTTGAATAGATTTCTCCACAGTAGCACCTTTGAAAAAAAAATCCCAATGCTGTGAAACATATGAATCTGAAAATATGTCACAGTGAACCTATTTTGCTATCTTGGATCCTTCCTGGAAAAAGTCACATCAAGTACTGTGCTTTATTCACATTACTGTTTCAGCACAGGTAATTCCAAAAGTATTCCTTTATAGAAGGGACAGTATCAGAACTAGCTCACTGGCTATTCCCCAGAAAGCCTTAACTCATTGCACATACTCTTGGTCAATACTTGGCACTATCCAAACACTGACATTTTGAACAAGTGGTTTTATTCTTAAGCAAGACCCTAAGATGAACCAAGTGAAGATTAATGTGAAGCAGCTGAAGAAACATTTATTTACCCCATTCATCAACTGCCTTGTTAATGACTAAATGGGAAACTATTTGCAAGGAATTTCATAACATTCCATTTAAAGGAGGAAAATATACTTTAATATAAACCAAATTCATATACTGTTTTTTCTCCCTATAAAATATCCAACTGTCCATGCTCAGTATGGCCATCTCTTCATTGTCATTGCAACTGTCTAACCACTAGCAAGCCTAAGGACACAGGAACCACAACAGATAACTTGAACATGGATTAAAACAACCCAGAAAAGGCACTTGAGATACATGGCTGCACTTTCTCACAGAGCTACTGTAACACCAATAAGGGAACACACACTCGCACACACCTGGCAGTCTACCAATAGCCTACACTGCTTACACTATATGGATCCAACATGCCAACCTACAGTAAGGTGGTATAGATATGCGCAATAGGCAAGAAGGAGTGATGCTTGATTCCAGCCCACCCCCTAATTACTCCCATTGCCTTTCTATGGGTGGAATGTAACGCACACCTGCAGGAGGTAGAGCTGGAGCACTCCTTGTCCCTGAGTGGTGAGTGTTCACATGATTTGGCACCTGAATAAGGTTATACTGGATAATCCCAGTGTCCATGGTATACTTTTCTTTAAAATCAATGGTTCTGCTGCCCTTACAAAAAGAACCCATCTCTTCAAATCCCTGTTAATACAAAGATATTGCACTTAATTAGCCTTCAAAGTACTGGACACAGTTTACTCTAGAGCAAGCAACACCACCATCTCTACTGCCCGTATAGTCATTTCCTATGGGTAGAACTCATTCCAAGGCCACATTTTATTTGCACTTAGTAATTCAGCTACCCAAGTATTTTGCTGTCTATTAAACTAAATTGCTGCATTATGGTTTGAGAAATTATGTGCATTCAAATGCTCAGTCTAAGTTACAGTTTATAGGAAGCATAAATCTTCAAAGCAAAGTCACTTGAAAGCTGTCAACAACCATGTTTTTGGCCTGAACACAATCTATACACCTTTTCATATGTTGAAAATGTACATGAAGAAACCATAGAAAGCAATAAATTTCAAAGAAAAATGTCCATATTTTTAGTTCGTACTTTTAGCTCCACTTTGATGTGTCTGCAAGTAAAATGCCATTAAAACAACATTCATTTGGCATTAAGGCTTTGTGCCTTTTGAATAACTAGAAATGAAACAAGTATTATTTCCAATGATATTTTATTGCAATATTAATGACTATTTGGCCACAGAAAGTGTAGTGATCATAACAGCTACTTTATTAAAAAAAAACAGTCTGATAGTATATATTTTTTCATCTAACATAATGGATAAAAATTAAAGGATAATTACACATATTCATCAGGAGTAAGAAAAGGAAATCATACAAATAAAATATTTTGTAACCTAATTTTCATTACTGAAATATACAATCTGCTGGATTCAAAGTTATTTTAATCATTATGTCAGATTTCCCATAATGCAGGATACCCTAAGATGGGTGCAGGGGGGTTGCATCTAATTTACACAACTTTTTCAATACGTCACAACAGCTCATTGAAGAGCAGCACCTATCACAAAACTGCCTAAACGAGGACTGGATCATCTGTGAGAACTCAGTGACTGCCAGTAATGGCAAACAATAGCCACAGCAGCCAAGGAACAAGTGGCTGTGAAGGGAAAAGTCTAGCTGGACAACAACAATAAACAACCCAGAAACTGCTACATATATGTATGTAAATGTTTGCAGTACTTTAAATTACTGGGCAACACACACACACACACACACACACACACACACACACACACACACACACACACACACACACACACACACACACACACACACACTTTTCCATGTCATAAAGGGACAAGTAACACGACTTGACTGTGACTAAACACAGGAGACAAATGAGCTTGTGCTTGTCGGTGCCTTGAGATACTAAATCAATTCATTCCTCGGGACGATTTATATCTTTTAAAAAATTGTGTCATGGATCCAAATAGGGTGCAATACACCCAGGGAATGGAAGCCTTCCACAAAATGTTGATATCTTGGGGCTCTCCTTAGGAAATCTTTGTATCTTGTGTTTTTGAGGAAGAATTCCATTCCCAGGGTACACTGTGCCCCAGTCAATTCAAGGTCAGCACCTTGAATTGTGCCCGATAGCTGATGGGCAGCTAGCGGAGCTGTTTTAATAGGGGTGTGATATGATCTCTGTACCCCGCCCCAGTCAGCAGTCTGGCTGCTGCGTTCTGCATCCACTGAAGTTTCTGAGGCTTTTTATCGGTAGCCCCACATAGAACGCATTACAGTAGTCCAGCCAGGACGTCATTAGGCCATGTGTCACTGTGGCCAGAGCTGGTTTCTCAAGAAAGGAGCATAACTTGCCTACTAGCCTTAATTGTGCAAATGTGCTCCTGGCCACATGCATTGACCAGCAAGCAAAAGCTAATTTGTCTCCTGTGTTTAGTCATAGCCAAGTCATGTTACTTGCCCCTTTATGACATGGAAACATATATTCATCTCTTTGGTAAAATCTCTGCTCTGTGCTCCGATCATCTGCTGCAGTCTCTGCTGCTGCCTCGCTCTACCACTCTCACATATTGGCTGAGATATTTTTGGAATTGTGATCCAATAGAATTGTTTCTCCAAGTTTTGACCATCACTCTGATGACATGGCACCCATCTCTACGAGGTTTTCTTCCCACTCTCAGATCTGGCAAGTGTCCCTTGTTCTTAACTTCAAAGTTCATCCCACCTCTACTCAATTTATCCTAATGGACCTTTAACCTTTGCTTCTTCAACTCTATTATTCTCTATTCCCATTTTCCATAGGAGACACTATCCTTTATCACTGTCTGCTCTGGATGTTTGGAACTGTTTCACAGAATACCTGCATGACGCCACATCATTCTTCATTAACATTTTTTTTCATGCCTTCCACCAGGTCTGTAGCACAGTCTCCTATTTCCCATATTTTGCTATGAGTCTATAGCTAAATCTAAGAGAAGATATGAAAATGATATAGCTTAGAGAAGGCATGTCCAAACTTTGGCCTTCCAGATGTTGTGGACCACAACTCCTAGAATTCCAAGCTTGTATTGCCAATGACAAAGGACTGTGGGAGTTGTGGTCCTAAACATCTGGTGGGCCGAAGTTTGGACCATGTTGGAACACCAAACATCTATGGGTCTGGAATCTGCATCCCCACCATGTCTCCTGGAGGAATGGCCAGCCAAGTCTGTGTGGCAGATAGTTTTCTAGGCTGTATCATCTGTGCAGCTTTGGGCAAACTACACATTCCCAGAACACTAGAAGGAACCGGTGCATGATATCAAAAAAGCCTGAGGAAAGGCCATCATAAGTTAGAATCAACTTGATGACACATAATACAGACCTATGTTTTTGATTGTGCATGTGCTTATGTGCGTGCATGCGTGCTGTGTGCACACACCACAGACAAATGAAACACTCACATATTGCTTCCTGGTTTATCCTGCCTCACTTTCCCTGCTCTCTCCTTAAGAGAGTAGTTTAAATGCTTGCAGTACTTTGATAGGTTTTTGCCCCAACTTCCTTGTGGCCAGATCTGTCCTGTTTCATCATGCATTGTAATCACATAACATACACAAACGATATAAGTATAAAATAAATAACAATGGTTTAAAACAATGCAATTTTAAAAAAAAACAAACAAACATTTTCTACCAATTTCTAACCACATCAGTTCAGGCCCAGACCATATTTGTCAAGAATTTTGTCATCCACTATGTGTAATGTGTCACAAACTTGTCTCTCACTATCACACATCACATTAAGATAACTTAACCCCTTTGTAATCAGAGCTCAGCAAGGCAGGACACTTACAGGCGTTCAAGCTGCTTCAGATCTTGAAATGTCCCACGTTCTATCACACTAATTTGATTCTCTTCCAAATGCCTATAAAAGAAAAGCATTGATCAATGTTAATAAAGCATGAACAAACAGCTAATGTCAAACTATTTTCCTGTTTGTTGTTGTTAACAATCTTCCTATTATTCAAACTGGGCATGCAAAAAAAAAAACCTATTTCCCCCTCCCCAAAAAAGATATTGTGTTTCACCAGACTGAATGCATATGATCACAATGTCCAATTTTTTAAATTATTTCTTGGTTTAACATGCTAAAGGGGGAGGTTAGTGGCTCTCTCATCTCCTATACAGTGGTACCTCTACTTATGAGTTTAATCCATTCTGAATGCATGCTCTTAAGTTGAACAACTCTTAAGTAGAGCAGCCCTATCTAATGAATAAATAAATGAAATGAAATTTAAAAATTGTATGTAGTGCATCTAAAATTTGTAAGGCAGCAGTTAAAACGCCAACAGTTTTTTGCTCTTAAGTTGAATTGCTCTTCAGTGGAGCCACTCGTAAGTAGAGGTACCACTGTAGTTGCAACAGACCAGGCCAAGCGTGATGGAGCAGCTGTTTATCAGTCTCTGGAGGACTGTGGGGTCTCCAGCTCTAAATCAAGGTATGATACAGGATTAGAGATGGGCACGACCAGAAAAAAATATTTTTCGAGTTGTTGTTTGTCGGGACAGGTCCGTTTCGGGTCGTTTCCGTTTGTCGCGAAATTTTTCAAAAATTTGTCATTTTGTCGTGTCGTTTGTCGTTTGTCGTTTCCACTGCGATTTAGCGTGACTTGACGTCCCAGAGCATGGGGTTAGGGGGTAAGGGCTAGGCTTAGGGTAATGGTTAAGGTTAGGGTGGGTTAGTGGGCTGCACCTCTGGGTGCCTCTGGCCCACTAAGAACACAGTGTACTGGCGTATGGGTTAGGGTTAGGCTTAGGCTTAGGCTTAGGCTTAGGGTTGGTTTGGCTTTTTATGCCCTCTCTGGCACATCCAGAAGTCTCAGCAAAACCTGGCCATGCGATTGGTGGAATGGCTCCAAAAAATTGCATGGTCCCATCCCATGGCCAGCCCATCATTGCGCATGTGCAGGTGTAAAAAAATAAAAATAAAATAAAATAAAATAAAATAAATGGAGACGTTTTATTGCAAGAAAAACCCACTGCTGCTACTGTAAAAATTCAAGCATTTAAAATAGCTAATTTTCGCATGTTTCTGTGGTGCTTTGGTGGGTTTTTGGACCACGATTTCAAAAAAAAAATTGCAGTCGCCATTTTGGATCCCCCCGCACCTCATGGCAAATGGAGACGACGAGGATGCCCCCCCCCCCAGCCTGGTACCAGAGCAGCCCAGGACAGGAGAGGAGGGGAGGCCGGGGACCCCCCACCCCAGAAACCACCCCTCTGGTAGGTGCCCTCAGACAGGCATATTTTTGCCTGCTTTTTTGGCCGGGAATCAGGGTTTTTTTAATTTTTAAAAAATTTTCTGTGCTGCTTGGCATCGCGCGATCGCTGCGATCGCTGCGATGCCAGGAACGACAACGACAAATCAGACCCAATTTTTCTTTTATCGGTTCGAGTTCGAGTTCTGGCGGAGTAATTGTCGTTAACGTTTCCGTTACGTAACGGAAACGAGGAATGGAAACGGAAACGAGAATTTTGCCAAGTCATGCCCATGTCTATACAGGATAGTTCTAAATTGAGATATCCTACCAGCACCAACCAGAAGGTGTTATTGTTGTGGGGAGGGGTCACCTCTGACACTCTGGGTAGGCTGCCTGATCTCACCTGCTCCCCCTTCAAATGCCAGCTGGGCCTCAATTAAGATCCAGCCAGAGGGCCCTCCTGAAAGAGCCATCCCTCAAGGAGGTGAAAGGGATGGCTTGTAGGAACAGGGCCTTTTTGGCAGCTGCCCCCAGATTGTGGAATGCCCTCCCAAGCGAGACCCGCCTGGCGCCAACACTGATGACATTCCGGCGCCAGGTAAAAACATTGCTGTTCCAGAAGTTTTTAAACTGATTATTGTGGGTCCTGATGGCAATTTTAGTGTTGTATTTTAATATATTATATTTATTGTATTTAAATGTTTTATTGTTGTAATTTTATTGCAATTTGATGTTTTAATTATTTGAATTGTTTACTTTGATTGTGAGCTGCCCAGAGACCTTTGGGTAGTGGGCAGCATACAAGCTATATAAAATAAAAAAATAAAATAAAATGTGGGCACTGGGACTGGTCAACCCGCCCAGAGGAAGAAGTTGGGAGAGACAATGAGAAGGAACGAAGTGGGCCCAGGCTTTGCAGACACTGCCAGCCTTCACTGAAGAGGGTGAGTACAAATACATGTACAAGTGAGATAACTGGACTGGACTGCTGGTTGAGCTCCAGATTCCCCGAAGTTCAGAGTACCTCACAGTATGGACTGGGTTTCGTGACTGCTACCACCATGTTCAAGGCACTGCTGAAGATCACCTTAGCTGCTGCAACAGCTAAGCTAGTAAAAAGCAAAAGGAAAATACTGGAGGACTACAAATGCAAGATAACACCCTTATATTGGCCATCTGATAAAAAAAAGATAACAGAATCCTCTTCTGATTAACAACAGGAGGAACTGAAGCCACAGACGTAGGCAAAGCTATTTGACAAGGTGTTAGTTGCATGACTGGCAACTCACCCACTGGCCACGGCCACGTCTGCAACTTCATCTCTGTGGATGTTAAAACTAGGGATGGGCATTTGGTTTCGGAATCAGTATGAGCCCAGGTAGTCCTTGGAACCAGCTGATACACACAGATCCAATTGCTTTACCTTTCTCTGTCTCACACAGGGTTAAAATCCAACGAGGAACCATGCTGCGACATCATCTGTGCTAGATCTGTGATGCTGGCCAATCAGGAGCTGTGCAGGGACAGGCATCATCCCGCCTCCCTCTCTGACTGGCCAGCAGCACGAAGTAGGAAGGATGAGGATTCTGTTATCCTATTTTATCAGATGGCCAACATAAGAAATGCCCATCCCTAGTTAAAACCAAGAGGATATTGGCTCCTGGCTTGTAAGAATTAACTCACACTGCAGAATATGGAACTTACTTCTAGATATATCCATACAGGGTTGCACTACACTTTTACCTGTATTTTAGTTACTCAGTAGTACAGAACACATGTTTTGCATGCAGAAAGCCCTAGGTTATATTCCTATGGTGCTGTGTTGCTGTGGGTGGGGGCAGGGTGGGGTGGGGGACCTGGCAATACCAGTCCATTTTAACAACACTGGCTCAGATGAACCAATGAGGTAATTCAATATAATGCAGTTTTCTATGTTCCTAATTAACACACACCACTCAACAGGTATTCTTCCTTGTCCTATGCTTGCCTGGGAAGAACGAGGAACAGTACTATTTTTCTAGTAGCCAGTGAAGATGGTAAGGACATTTCCAGCACTATCAATAGAGCTTTTACTTCAGTAAGAAAGCTGGGGTGTGGGTTTGCTGGTTTGTTTCAAAATGGCCCATTATTGTGCAATAGCAGCCAAATTTTGCACGAAATGTTGAAACTGGCACAAATACCGAAGTTGTGTGAATTCTCCAAAACTAGGTAGATGGGTGTTCTAAGAATTTAAAACACTATATGGACTGCTTCCATCTTTCTTAATCATTCGCGTGTGCTCATCTGTGAGTGCTCTCTGCTTAGTCATGCTTTGGTTCTCAACCAAAAATGACTGTGAATTACAGAAATCTTGAGATGGAAAGACAAAGTGTTCTCGGCCTCAGTCTCAGTTGAGTGAAAGGAATCTCATGGGGCTTTAATGCAAAGCAAAGTGTTCTGCTTATATACCACCTCATACCACTTCAAGTCTCCTTGGGGCGGTTTACAGTTTGATAACGCTGTGGTGTCTCATAATGCCAAGATAGCCAAATATGCAAGAACAATGAACTTAGCAACTGTTATTTTCCCCCTTTATTGCAGTATTTCTCAGATCAGTATATATGCCGGGTTCACTGAGAAGAACTACACATACAGTTGTATAACTTCAGACATATCTTTCTTTGCAACATCAAAAGCTAAAAGGCTCTTTTAAGTTTACTAGTTGATGTTGCAGTACGTCAGTGACCAGCGGAAATGGGAGAACTTTGACAAGTAGGCTGAATCTAAACAGCCTACTTAAAGTCAGGGCCCAAATTCTGTGGAGCTCAATAAGACATTGTTGTTATGTGCTGTCAAGTCACCTCCGACTTATGACAACCTGAGTGATCCCCAAAATGCATTCCTCTCAACAGTCCTGCTCAGCTATTATAGACTCAACCCTGCAGCTTCTTTTAATGAGTCTGTCCATCTTGTATTTGGTCTTCCTCTTTTCTGGCTAACTTCCACCTTTCTCAATATTATTATCTTTTCCAGAGAATCCTGTCTTCTCTTGATGTGCCCAAAATAGGACAGCCTGAGTTTCAACATTTTTGCCTGCAGAGATCGTTCAGGCTTGACTTGCTCATCTTTTTGTAGGTCAGAGCATCCACTAAGCTCTCCTCCATCACCACCTCTCAGTTGAATATGTTTCCCCTTATCAGCTTCCTTTATTTTCCAGCGTTCACTTATACACATGGTGATTGACAATGCGAAAGTGTGAATGGTCATATCATTATTTGATTATCTTTTCTAATTCCTTTATTACCTTTCTTAGTTCCAGTTCATGTCAATAAGATACAAGTGTGTGTAAATGAAATATGATCTTTTAGATTAGATAGCTATGCCTGTGCATGTTGTGAGTCAGTAGCCATTAGCCTGTCAATTCATTTGGAGACAAGTACTTATGCTGTGGCATCAGTTTAATAAACCAGGCTGTTGCCAATGTTGTTTTTCTTCCAATGGTTCCTGATGAAATAACTTTTAAAATAATAGTCAGGTGTGCTAAGTTTCCTGCCTTCTAATTTATTATAGTTGGTTAGGAGTACGTGAAACTCTATCATATGTGACTAGGTAAGAGTGCTATCAGTCTTCTTTTACCAAAATGCAATTTAGACTTAATTAATTAATTAATTTGGTTAGATACAAAGGAGATTGATGGGTCTTTTTTACCTGGTTGCAGGTAAGAGTTTTTCCCAACCTAGTACACTTCAAATGTCCTGGACTACAGCTTCCATCCATCTCAGCCAGCCTAGTCCTTGCTCAGATATGTCATGAGTACAAACCAGCTAGAAATTATTTTGGTGGTATTGAAAGCAATATGTACTAAAGGCAAGGCAATACAAATGTCATCAGACTGAACATACACAATGAAGGATATTGGTTACAGATCCTACTGAATATTAAAACCAAAGGCATGCTTTAGATACTGCTTCTTCATACTCACAAAACACGAAGATTCTTAAGCCCTGCAAAGTCCACCTTTGTAATCCTTGTAATGTTGTTTCTGTCCAAGTCACTACAAGAAGAAAAAAACAAATCATGTTTATTTATCTATCTATTTATACGACTTATATACCACCCACTACCCAAAGGTCTTACAATCAAAAGAATTAAAATAGTTAAAACATAAAATATCAATAAATAATTAAAACAATAAAACCATTACACTAAAATTGCCATCAGAGGATCCACCATCTAGATCTAAAAAACCTTTGGAACAGGAAGGTTTTTACCTGGCGCCGAAATGTCATCAATGTTGGCACCAGGCGGATCTTACATAGCCTGGGGGCAGCTGCCAAGAAGGCCCTCTCACCTCCTTGAGGGATGGCTCTTTCAAGAGGGCCCCCTGGATCAATCTTAATTGCCCGGTAGGTTCATTTGGAAGGAGACAGTCCTTCAGGTATCTTGGTCCTAAGCCATTTAGGGCTTTATATGTCAAAACAAGCACTCTGAATTGGACTCAGGCAACAACTGGTAACTGATGGAGGTTACGCAGAATCGGTGTGATGTGATCTCTGGTGGCCCCACCACTTACCAGCCACGCCACATGATTCTGAATCAGTTGCAATCGCTGAACCATGTTCAAAGGCTCCCCCGTGTACAACACATTGCAGTAATCAATACGGGATGTCACCAGTGCATGCATAACTGTAATGAGGCTCTGCTCATCCATGTAGGGGCGGAGCTGGTATATTTTCCACAGCTGAAGGAAGGCACCCCTGGCTACCGAGTCCACCTGGGCTTCCAGAGTTAGACCGGGGTCCAGAAGCACCCCCAAGCTGCGGACCCTGTCCCTTAGGGGGAGTGCAACCCCATCCAAGACAGGAAGATGGCCCTCTAACCTGTCCAGCAAAGCACCCATTAACAGCACTTCCGTCTTGTCTGGATTGAGTTTCAATTTATTAACCCTCATCCAGTCCATTATCTGGCCCAGACACGAGTTTAGCACAGAAACTGCCTCACCTGGACTGGTGGAGAATGAGAGGTACAGCTGAGTATCATCAGCATATTGCTGACTCCTCAGCCCAAACCTCCTGGAGACATCTCCCAGTGGTTCCATGTAAATGTTAAACAGCATGGGAGATGGTATTGAGCCCTGAGGAACCCCGTGACGTAAACATCATGGGGCAGAGCAACTGTCCCCCCTAGCACCACCTTCTGGACACAGTCAGCCAGGAAGGATCGGACACACGGACACATGCAAGAAATCATTGAGAGCATTTGCTACTTAAGACAGCACCACACATCTGTTTTTTTCTGTGAATAGGACACCTAATGCACTAAGTCAGGATTAATTTATCCATCCTAGCAGGCATTAAAGACATTCAGAAAAAAAACTGCTCTGCAATTTTTGAATGCTGCCTCTTTGCTGCAGTCCCTAAGGCTACTTACAGCTATTCAATTTCACACCTTCAACACCGGCTGTATCCGCCTTTTTCAAATAATCACAGAAAGATATTAGGCTTTTTGGTACTCCTGCTCCCCTCAATAGAAGTTAGTTAATCCTGCTGTTTGCAAGATAAGTTAGTTAGGCTGAAGCTAAGGAGGCAGTCTTTATATGTGAGGATGGGAGAGACTGTCAAAAGCCAAATCGGAACTAGACATTTCTGTCACACAGAACTTACCTGTGACACCTTCTGAAGAAAAGAACCTTCCCTTTTTCCAGGCTGGAACCAAGGGACAAGGGACAACTACAGATCACTCTTTTCTAAATGCCTCTGTGCAGGGAACTTTCCAGTGTCTGGACATGTCAAATAATCCTGATAACCTTATTTGGTTTTGAAAGCAAGCTCCCAACTACTGTAGTTTCAAATATGCTTTGAAATAGATACAGAACAATCCCAACATGCTCCAGTGCTCAGAACAAAGAGCTTCTGTGTTGAATATGTTTGCATCCCTATTCCTCATCTGAACCATCAGTTTTCATTCTCTAATTGCAACGCAGTCACAATCCTATCATTCACTGCCGACACCCACACATTCTTCCTACCCATGGTGGATAAAAATCAAAGATTTTTAATCAAACTGATTTAAATCGTAATTTAAATCAAACCCTCAATTTTAAAATTTTAAAATCATCCAAAAATCAGATCTCTAAAACTTTAAACCGTGATTTAATCAAATTCACCTTCTTCCTTCCATTACTATTACTAATCATTATACAAGTTGTTGATACTGACACTGCGCAGAAACACTACTATGGCCTCAATCCCTTGGAAGCACTGGAATCTTGATGCCTGCCTTCTGAAAGGTTGGTTGCTTACTGAATCCAAGCCAAACTTCAGACCCTAAATAGAATGGGAACTGGCTATCTGTGGGACCATCTGGCATATTATAAAACAGTCCAAATGTGAAGACCTTTGAGGAAGGCCCATACAACTGGCAAATGGGAGACAATTGTGAAGTATGTTCTTCCTTAACAACTGCAATAAGTTTCAAATCTCACTGCTTTTAGAAAGGGTGTGAAGGCACATATTCTTAAAATGGCTTGACGTGTTGAAATTATTGAGTTGATTTTAACTGTTTGTAGATGGGTTTTACACACTGAATTTTTCTTTTACTTATTGCTTTCACTATGTGTTTTTTTATGATTGTGTGCTGCCTTGACCACTATGACCATGCGGTTAAACAAAAGTTACAAAAGTTGCATAGGTAAGTAATAGATCAATAAATAATCTTACTAAAAGTAGCACAAATTCCTTAAATGCAACACAGTTCCACACTTTGCTTCAGCTACAAGGGCAAAGATGGCCTCAGATAAGAGAATAATCAATCTCGGTATTGAGGAACGGATGAATGGCTGCCCTTTCCGTTCTCTCTACTAGCTCCAACTTGAAGGTGCATTTTCCTTTCCTTCTAACTCTCAACCTCTTCACAACCAGGATCTCCCCCCCCAAAAAAAATTTTTTTGCATCAAGAGGATTACTACCACCTCCTAGTACAATATGATTTCTCCCTTGCATAATATGATCAGCTGCACTTGGCTTCCTGCCTCATATCTGTGGTTTGAAGATAGAAGGATGCCCCAGGTTAAAATGACCACAAAAATATGAACAGGAAGGCACTTGTTCAGATTATGTATTTGGTATTTTTAATTATTTTTTTTACACTACTGCCGCTGACAAAAGAACTAAGATGGTGCATAGCTTCCACAGTACACTAAAGTCACATGTTTTAATTGAGTGATGAGAATCAGACTGCTCACTCTGACAATCCAGAGCCTGTTCACACGACCCCTAAGATCCGCTGGCCACTTAAATTCGGTACAGAGATCTTGGGGGTTCGTTGCTCTTCCTGTGTTCCCACCCCCTCCGTACTCCTGGCTGCTATCTGCGTGAGGGGAGGGAGAAAAAAAGAAGAAAAAGGATGCCGGTTTACCTCCGTTCTGCCGGTCTCACTCTGTTCCCGGCAGCATTCAGATCACTTAAAGGGACAGGGGGCAAAACAACAACAAACAGAAGCGAGGAGAGCCTGGCACTCACTACATTACATCCGCATCAGGGATTTTCACCCCCGGAGAGCAGGTACCTGAAAAGTGTGCTGGGACGCGCTTAGGTGGGTGTGGTCGCACTTAATTTTCTGTAAACTCCGGAGCTGGTGGGGAAAAAATTTTAAGCTCCGGAGCTGGGAGCCATTTGCCACGGAGTTTAGGGGTCGTGTGAAAAGGCTTCCAGTGGCTCTATCAACCTATCATTTTTTCTCTCTTAACCTCCTCTTAACATCTGGGTGGACTCCATCTGAGCCTCCTCAGATGGTAGTTTGTCCTACAAGGCACAATAGAATAGAGAATGCCTAATGTTGCCCTCTGCTGGCTAGTGAGTTTAAAAACATGCCAAAGAAAAAATTCAGTTAACACAGAAATGATCAGGCTTTATAGAATTACTTCTGGAAAAGTGGAAACCTTTAAGTGAATTAACACAGCCCACCATATCACAGAAACAGTGGATTGCTGACTCTATATCAAAATGAAGTCCAATTAACAAAGAAATTAAGAGTGGAAACAGTCATTTTACTAAGTGAAATGTGTGGTTAAAAAATCTACAGAGGTGCATTACACGGGCAAGGAAATAAACAACAATCATAACACTCATGACTCTGAATAACTAGTACAAATGCAAACCTGGGAAGTGGCTCGAATACAAATATGAAAAAATGTTCCATTATTTTTAAAAGCATTAAATATCTTGTGCTGTTCTACATTCATCAATATATTTATTTCTTAATGAGGGTATTACAAGAATCTACTGGCATATCATAAGCAGAATTAGCAGCAAATGTCTTTGCTGGCATACAAAGTATCTCTGACAGTCGTGATGTAAAAAAGAGCAAGTGACAAGAAATAAGTGCAGAGAATAATGATGCAGATGTTATTGATGTTTCCCCTCTCTATCTTGCAATTCTGGGGAAACGGGATAATTGTTAAGAGAAAACAAGTGAAACCACAGTATAATTGTGCCTGTAACACAGCTGTTAAAAACACTGCAGAAACAAAAAAAATGATGCCAGAACATTCCTTTAAACAGAAGGTGTTGATTTACTAGTGAAGGCCTTTCAGAAGACAGGAATTACAGATAACAAACCACTATGGCAAGTAGAAGTATAGCAGTGTTACCGACAGTCATAAGCAGTAGGGAAAGGCAAATTCATTTATAATCCGTGTCTTCCCCTCCCCACCCCCACGCACACATAGAATCAGGCAACCTAACAATCCACATAAAACACCCTTCATTAAATAAAAGAAAATAAGATCATGTTTGAAGGAAAAATGGAATCATGTCTATGTAGGAAAGAAAAGACAAGAAACGCAGATTTCTTGTGCAGACACCTACCAATAACCTTTCTCAAAGCCAATAAACTACAGGTGGCAATCAGCATGTCTGTCTGGTGGGCCAGAAGCTTCCACATAGGGAAAAGATATTCTGCAGTTGTGGTAGAAAGATGGCTTTGAAACCAGGTAATTTTGATTTACCGGGCAGACAATGTGATTAGGCAATTTTGCAAGTATATTCTTTTAAAGATACTAGCTGAGCAGAAAAGAAGCTAGTGTCATCAGGTTCTAAAAGACTTTGGTCAAATAAGAATTAAAGAAAGATTCTTTGCTGAAAGAAATAGTTTGCATGCACATGCTTGACAGTCAAGAACGATACAATATTGACTTCCATCCTCAATAGCTCAGCTGCAAACATTCTGTAAGAGGAAGCATATGCAAGAGAGAGAGAAAACTGCTAAAATTCACATTGTTGCCGAATTACACGCAGCCAAGAAAAATGCCCTTAAGCCCTGGTGTACCTAATAGCTCTTGAACAGAACTTGTTGGAAACAATGCATTAAAAACAGTCACATTACTCATATCAGGCTTGCTTGATTATCCATAGCTGAAATGGGGTAACTTATGGTAGTGAATGGTCCCAAGTTAAGAAATCACCACCGACATTGCATATTGAGTTGCATGATTTACTACAGCACTAATAATGTCTATAGTGGCTTTTAACTTGGAGCAATTCAGTTCAAAGTTATGTCATTTGCACCGCTATGTAGGAAAACGTCGGGCACTGTGTTTCGGCCAATGTTTTGTCAATTAATCTTAACATTAATGCATTCTGACCTTGGAATAATTAGTAATTACTTTGTTGTGCAAGTACCTTATTACTCATGTACTCCTTTGCATTACTTTGAAGGGCAATGTTAGAGGTTAGGTGGCATTTTCTACTTTTAATTATGTTCTACAAAAATAAAAAATATTTTTAATAATAATAGATCAATAAAATGTTAATCCAGAGCGTCCATTGCCATTAATGGTACCACATTACAAAAATGTCAGTGATAGTTAATACCAATTTATACCAAGATGTTGGTCATTTTACATAACAATTGCAACCTCTGCTTTTTAACAATGTAACAATGATTTACTCTGGGCCTCACTGCCTCAATGCCTAAGTAACCCTGCCTATTGCAAAACAAAAACAAAAAAAAACAGTTTCAGATAATGAAATAATATAATATAATATAATATAATATTCACATTCCCAATTTTTTTACATAAAACCACAGACACGTATAGCCAGGATGTGCTGTAACCATGCTTTTCTTTCAAGAAATATTGCAACATTGACTGATCAACAACAAAACTCGGTTTCAAGGCCTTCAAATCAATTGAATGATGACTATACACACTGACAACAGACCTACATTTTTATGAGTTTTCTGTGACTATAATATTTTCAGCTTACACTAAGTAAAATAAACCAATGTGTGCTTTAATTATGCAAACATAGTTTTCTGTAACCATGTTGCAATAAATGAAAAAAGCAATTAGAATTAAATCTTTAAGCACACATGTTTATGAAAAAGTAAAGAGCAGATGCAACTGACTAAGAAAGAAACAGGAACTTGTAAAAGGGTCTTGTTACACTGATGTGCTCTTTCATCTTTTCATATTCATACCTCTAAGAATTCGAGGAACTGCAGCCCATAAATTCAAATCAGCACACTTGTAAATTTCTACACAGCAAAGGTTTTCTAAAGTAATTTTTACCAACATCATCAGCATCCCTAGTCTTTTCATTACCTAGAGCATTATCCTTATAGTCCTTCCTGGAAACTATCCTCTTACCGTCCACTGGGCTCTATGGAGGGCATCTTCCAAAGATTTATGGAGGCATTCTTGGAGAATTCTATGAACTGAAGTCTAGAAACATAAGACAGCACAGCACATCCACACCAGGTACTGCCTGACTTAAAACACTTCTAGTGCTGATGTACAGTTATTTAGGCTTCAGGCAGAACGCTCAGAGCTAGAATTCTGAAAAACGTTTCAAGCTGTCCAGATATGGCAAGTATCCCAATCTCCCCACACCAACACTGCACGTTGCTTAACTAAAAACACCAGCCTATGTGTCACCTGATCAGCTCAGGCCTACCTCCTATGGGTACTGGATCCACATATATGGAACAGCCTCCCAGTGGAAATTCATCAGACCCACTCCCTCCCAGCCTTCAAGAAGCAGTTAAAGACCTGCCTCTTTGAGAAAATATTTCGAGAGATTCTGCTTCACCACCACCCACAGTAATTTTGAGCATGTTGCCATTCATCCATCAATGTGTCTCTATGTTTGTTTTGATATATTTTATTGGATTCAGTTTGTCTGGGATTTGATGAAGGAGGTAGGTGTATTGGGTTTAATAATTTATTGTCAACTACCCAGAGAAATGTACTAAACAAGGCACTAAACTTATAACAAACTAACTGAATGAATGAATGAATGAATGAATGTGTAACACCTATCAGAAATGAAAATATTATTTATTTATTTATTTATTTATTTATACAATTTATATGCCGCCCACTACCCAAAGATCTCTGAGACTACTACTTCCATAATCCCCCCCAACAACATCTCCCAACTTCAATTAAGAAGCTATAGCATAAAACCATAAATATTCCAAATTCTAACTATAATGAGTGGTGTTAAGCCAACTGACTTCCCTCTTTCACTCCTTCCTTGCAGTGTTTGCATTTCATCAATTCCTACTTGATTGAATTTCATGTCAAATGCAATAAAGCATTTGTTTCTTCATATATTACTAATAAAACAGACAGACACTTCTTATGAGAACAGGCATCTTCATCATCATGTGAATGTTTTAACTAGGTGTTTGAACACCTCAGGAAAAGATTTACCATGGTAATTAGCTCTGGTATGCAAAGCTGGCATTTATGGCAGACAGACAGTGATCCGACAAGGTGCACCAGACGATTCTGCATGATCACCTAAGAATTCCCTGCCTACAAAAACATGAGATCACTATAGCAGCCCCTCTATGCATGGAAAGAATGTGTAAAACAATAAAATACAGAATCAAATGTTGAAAAACTGACTTGGGAAAAAGATCATTAAAGAGAAGCAATTAAGCAAAAAAAATTAAAATAGGTAGAAGTGTGTGAGCCCAAAGGCTCTCTCTTCATAAAAAATGGATTTGTAGGCCAGTGAATGGGGCGAATATGAGGCGAAATGGGCTTTCATCACCAGAAAGCCCCTGATGTAAGTTTAAACTTAAGGCTAAAACACTGAATAGCAGATTCTAACTTGTTCTTTCTGATCCTAGTTTTGAGTGTTCCTCTACTCTTGTCATGTAGTCCAAGCCAAATCACTCACAGACCAGAGAGTGATCATCAGACTCATAGTACTGCCAAGATTTGTAGATTCTGAAAATAAGTACCCCCCCCGCCCCCCGGAAACTGCAGGAAGGACAGCTTCATAAAAATGTACAGTATAAATAATCACTACCACACCCTATTCCACCTTATTTTTTCACATTAAAGTTGACCATGGCTGGTTAGCTGCTGGATGGGAAACCACTACAAAATATGAGGATCTCCTGGTAGAGATGTGGAATTCTTGTCTAAAAGCCTGAAATGCTGCCGCCAGTTGTGTTGACAATACTGGACAGAATGTTGGTCTAAGTATAAGGCAGCTCACTAAGGTAGTTTCCTACATGAAGCTGATGACTAGGTGCTATGGGTGTGCTCTTCTATGTTTTGGGACTTCAGTTCTAAGGATTCGCAGCACAATCATGAGAATAGTGTGGAACAGTGAATCTGAGAGAGGAAAAAAGGAAGGGCCATCAAGTGGGTGCAGGAACAGAACAGAAATCATCAAAAAGAGCACAGAAGGAAGAACACAGAGGCATGAATTATCTCCCATAACTTGTGGGAGAGGTTTCACTCCCTCCCCCAAAAAAAGAAAAATCCAACGGTACAGAAGTAAGATGCCAAAGAGAAATCCACAGAGAAATTCAAGATTCTTAATGCAGCAGCAATTGCATCTCACCCACCCACAAAAGCCCCAAAACAGAGGACCAAAAGCAAAAACCTTCCTCTTCAGGCAAGTTTTCCCTGAATGAAGGACTACCTACTATGTTACTTTATATGAATTACCATACATGATTGCATTGACTGATTTCATAAAAACACTACTGTTTTATTTTTATTTATTTTTTTAAAATTGTATTATTATTATAAATAAAAAGGAAACCTTACATAAAAATAAACCTCATTACCAATCTTGATCTCAAATCTAAATCTAAAGTCAGTCTACTATGGGTCTGAGTCTATTAGCGACTTTTTTCCTCATAGAAAACATATAGAGGTCTCCAGCATTCTCTTGCCTTCTGTAGGTCTTTCTCCTTGAGTATTTCTGACAAAATGTCACTACTGTTTTCTATGTTGCTTTTCACTCCTCATAATGGATTTTTCTTTTCTTCTTGTGTGATGTTTGTAGCTCTAATGCTTCAAGATACCTCTTCTAACTCCCTGTTCTTAACTTGAATATGTATTAAATGTTCTGCACTGTATATCATCCCTTATTATTGTAAGCCACCTTGGGTCCTTTTCCAAGGAGAAAGGTGGGGTAAAATATTCTAAATAAATAAATAAATAAATAAATAAATAAATAAATAAATAACCTATTGGAGACTGACTGTGCTTAGCTATTGTGGAATGCTGAGTGATGAAGAAGGAAATGTGTATTTTTTTAAAAAATAGTGAGTTTTTCCAGGTTGGCTATGCTCATATACAGAATCAATCACTTGAGCTGCTGCCTAATACTTAGGCATGACGGAACTGGAAAACCATGGAGGAGTTGGTTCCTCAATGACAGGAAAAGGCTACAAGATAACAGAATAGAATAAAAGGCTGTTTAAATTAGAAGACCAGGATGCAGAATTTGGAGAGGGAGAATATCTTTCTCCCCCCCCCCAGAGTCTATGTCTGTCTGTCTGTCTGTCTGTCTGTCTGTCTGTCTGTCTGTCTGTCTCTCTCTCTCTCTCTCTCTCTCTCTCGATGTGTGTATAAAAACCCAAATAAAAATTAAGCCCCACCCTAGCAGTTGTGTTGCAGAGCTCCACTTCTTCAGTTCCAGCACTACTTCTCGATAACTCAAGAAAAATCTCACACAAAATGAACCCCTCACAGAGCTACAAGGAATACTAAAGTTTGAACAAACATCCTCAGAAATAATTTACCAGATTGTTTTCCATGCCTTACTCCCAGCACTGGGTTTCAATATAATGTCAATTCAGCCCACTTTTTTCTTGGCTAAAGGGCTTTTTTTTAAAAAAAAAAAAAACCATCATAACAATGTTACACTGACCTTAGAACCTCAAAAGTGACTATTCTTTATGTCACCTGATGGAATCTCGGGATTTTTGTACTTCATATGTTCCTAGGCCAGTGATGGCGAACCTTTTAGAGACCGAGTGCCAAACTGTGATTCAAACCCCACTATTTTTTCACAAAGTGCCAATACAGAAATTTAACCTGAATACAGGTGGCTGTGAAGGGGCAATGTCATGTGCCCACAGTAAGGGCTCCAAGTACCACCTCTGACACCCATGCTGTAGGTTTGCCAACACTGTCCTAGGCAGAAACCAAACACTTTAAATCACTCTGGTCGGATTCTCCGTTGCTGAACTTCCAGCAGCCTGTGCAGCCTATGACAGGCAATTTCCCAATCCTTGGAGAGATTCACAAGTACCTCAGCTAGGCAAAGCATGTATGTGAGGAAGGAAATTGAAAGCTTACGGAGGCAATACAGGAAACAGCTCCATGAAAGACAGGCTTAGGTACTGGACAGAGTATTGACTCCAGGTCATCCCTAACTCGCTGTGTTGGCTCACAACCGATCAGGCTACTTATTTAAAATATGTTTGCCCCACCTTTCTCCTTAAAAAGAACCCAAGTCGGCTAGGTGCTAAGCTTGCTGAAAGCACCAGAGAGACGCCTTCATATTTCCAGCAAATTTTAGGAGAGAGCCCTTACAAGCTCACAACAACCGGCCTAATATGGAGGGACCAAATAGATGAAGTGAGAGCTAATACAGTTATGTACTTACTCAATTGGCCAAGATCGCACACAGATGGGACCCATTCTTGGCCACTAACTTTTACAACCAAGCTAGCAGCTTTTCTTCATTATAACTAGCTTTCAGTCGTAAATACAGACAGAAGCAGAGTACCCACAGTGCTGTAAACATTATTTTAAAGACAGCTGAGAGTGCTTTCGGAATTTTCTCAAAGCAAACCCAGGCTGCCACGGCTCAACCAGCCCTAAGCAATCATTGCAGAAACACCCTCTCCTACTGGAGCGGAAGAACGCCAACTCCTTCAACTTTGGGGAAATGGTGAATAGATCTTGACCAAGTTTCACCCGTTATAACCTCAGGTGTGCCAGCCGATCAACTTAACAGGCCAGTTTGCATCTCCAGGCTGTGTGTCCCCACCCCACCCCTCCTCCCATCAGCTACCAAGCACCACCACTGGGCACTGCCACCCTGTCCTTTTCAACATGGAGGAGGAAGAAAAAGCAGTTTCTGCCTAGTAATCACAGGGCACATTGGTCAGCGCTCTCTATTTGGTATGTCCTTGGTTGCTAGGTGACCACAAAGCGACTCCTTACTCCCCCTTAAACCAAGAGAGCAGCCATCTAGTATAGGATGAGGGAACTACAGAAGCACCTGTCAAGTGGCTGAAAAGGCCTCAATGTAAAGGGAAGGACTCTGCTCACAGCCACACCTGCAGCCCTGACATCCCTGTCACTACTTGAAAATCAAGCTGTGTTACTTATAAATAGCCACCCCTCCATTATAAACAATCACAGAACTCTTTGCGGGAGGCAGGCAGGGAGGGATGAAATGTCACCTTGAAACAAATAAAATAGGACAATGTCATTGACAGCCTTGCAGAGCAAAGGACACAGAAGCAAACTTATGTTCAATTTGCTTTTCAACGCACACAGGAAACCAACCTGACTCATTCTGAGGCCGTTAAAAGGACTGGGATGAAACCAAACCATGTAGCACAATGTTTCTTCAACTGTGGGATGGAAACCACTTGCAAGTAGCTTAGGGATTAGAGGTGGTGATGAGGAAACAGGCATTCCAAGCTGCCTTACAAGGGATGGTGAAGTGACAGCTTTCCTCAGCTGTGAAACTGACAGACAATATTTTGTCTTTTTAACCTGGTCAACAACAGGGCAAGGACCAGATGTTCAGACCTGTCAAAAGAATTCCCATGGCTTCTACCCAAGCTTAAATTTTATTATATAGTCAATCAATCAAAACCGATTCCAGTTACAATATTTATTTATTTATTTATTTATTTATTTATTTATTTATTTATTTATTTCCTGCCCATCTGATCATCTGGCCACTCTAGGCAGCTTACAACAAGGAAAACAATACAATATCAGATAACAGAATAAATAGAACAAAAACCGAATTAGTATGATATACATAATATATCATATATATCATATATAATAATAATCTGATTTGGGGGAAAATTGAATTTTATGGAAAAGGTGGAAATTTTCTCAATGAGAAAAATAAGGAAAATATGAAAAATTTAGAAAACCCCCTTTTTAAAAATAGGATGGAATGCTATTTATTATATTATATTATATTATATTATATTATATTATATTATATTATATTATATTATATTTTATATTATATCAGAGAGTAAAGTCCAATAACAACACCTTTGGCACAGGTACTAGAAATCAAAAAATAAACTTCTTAAAGAGTGAAAAAGGGTGTTCCCACTTAAGGGAATAATGGGAATGAGGGAAAGGATAAATCAAATGCTATGTAGATAATGTACAAGAGAGACATTAGGAGAGGCCATATCATGGCTGGACATACTAAAGTTGGAAAAATGGAAGAATGGAAAACCAAAGAAGGAGAGGGTGGAAAGAAGATTGAATCCAAAGAATTATTTTAAAAAGAGGGAAAATAGAGATGAGGGAACCTAGAAAAGGAATAATAAGTGAAATATATAAAATGCTAACATATGAGAAAATATTTAAATATATGTTATGGTGAGAGAGGAGGGGTAAAAGTACTCTAAATAAATAAATAAATAAATAAATAAATAAATAAATAAATAAATAAATAAATAAGATTTAAATATGAAAGTCAAAATGGGAGAATGGTGTAAAATGTAGAATAATTGAGTAACAAAAAATAAGTCTTTGAGAGTGAAGGAGAACTGTTATAAGGTTATTTGCGGTAGCTCAGCGGACTAGAGCACTGAAAACTGACGGCTACAAAGTTGGCAGCTCTGCAGTTCGAATCCTGTGTGCCACACAGCGGAGTGAGCTCCTGCTGTTAACCCCAGCACCTGCCAACCTCGTGGTTCAAAAGCAGGTAAATACAAGTAGATAAATAGGTACTGCCATAAAAAGCGGGAAGGTAAAACAGTGTTTCCTGTTCAAAACCACGTACATACAAGTAGATAAATAGGTATTGCCATAAAAAGTGGAAAGGTAAAACAGTGTTTCCTTGCAGCCATGCCGACCACGTGGCCACGGACTTGCACAACACTGGCTCTTTGGTTTGAATACGGAGATGAGCACTGCCCCTAGAATTGGACACAACTAGCATGCATGTGCAGGGAGAACCTTTACCTTTACCTTTTTATAGCACCAGTAACGCTGACTCAGCAGACAGAACCTACTCTGTACTCTGTGCTACTGGGGCCAAAGTACAGTGGCACCTCGGTTTAAGTACAGCAGTACCTCTTAAGAGGAATTTAATTTGTTCTATGGGTGAATTCATTTTCTGATTTTTTTTCCCTACAAAACGTGGTTTAGCGCAGTTTCCATAGGAATGCATTGAATTCCTCTTGCGAGGCATGCCATAGGAAAAAATCATATGAGGTTTTCCTATATCTGGAAATTACATTCGTCTTACAAGTTTTTTGTCTTAAGGGGCATTCATCTTACGAGGTAATGCTGTAATTAATTCATTCTCCGGTCTGTTTTGAATTGCTAAAAATTCTTAAACTGAAATGCGGTTTGCCCTAGGAATGCATTGAAAACCAATTAATCTGTTCTGGAGGCCAGAAAAAAAAAGACAGAAACATTCAATTTATTTTTTTCATAAACCGAGGCATTCCCATTTCCAATAATTTATTTTCTTAAACTGGGTTTTTCTTTAACTGAAGCATTCTTAATCCAGTACCACTGTATTCAAAAAGGGACTATGGGACTACTTAAGTACATTCAAGATGCCAGTGCAGCTAGCAGAAAATGCCATGACTGGACAACTCAGCTATTCTCTATTGACATTACAGATTAATAAAGACCAAGCCCTCTATACTTACACTAAGAAAAATTATACAGAGAGCCTGCCCCAGCCTTGCCCATGGCCCCAGAACATGAGCACACAGGCATGTCTTTCCCTAAGCAAAAATAAACAGTATTTACCACAGAGAACAGAAGTGAAATGAGACTATATGGAGGGTTTTAGATTATTGCTACTTTGTATTTGCATTTTGACTATTTATATAAAGTATTTTGCACAGATGTGTGATACAGAATATGTAAGGATTGTCTATAATGCTGTGTGCACCATTCTGGCTTTTTTTGGTCAGAATAAAGGCACACAAATGAAAATAAATAAGGAGGTATGCCATGAGAACCTGTTCTCAAATCAGAAGTCATTGCAAGGAGCTGCACACTCATACTTGCACCAATGCAGGCAGAACATAGTGTAAATGGCAGGAGCTTATCTTGTACTACAAAAACAATATATATTTTGGAATCAGTGCACTGATATGAGTCATCATCTCTAGTGTCTACAAGGGGCTTCCATAATTTGCACCTCTAGATATCACTGGTAGCTGAATCCAACAACTTGACAGAGACGACTTCTTCTTCTTCTTCTTCTTCTTCTTCTCCTCCTCCTCCTCCTCCTCCTCCTCCTCCTCCTCCTCCTCCTCCTCCTAGCATTTTCCCACAGGTGTGAGGTCTACTAGACATGTACCCCACCCCCAGAGAAAGGGGAAAACAATACAGTGTCTGCTGTAAAGTTTTCATTTCCTTTGCTTCTAGTCTGCACTGGATGCAAGCTACTTGGGGGTGGGGGCATTTTCAGATGGGCTTCTATCCTTCCCTGAACTGGGTTTACAATTGTGCGCAGTTAGAACCATTGGCTTGCTGTAACTTGACCATATTCATTCTCACTATCCCTTTTCTGCAAAGACACACACACCTTCTACGTAAGGCTCCTTAGAACTGGGTGGTGGTTCTGTTTGCATACAACAGAGGCAGCCAAGCAAAGGCAAGTGCTGGGTTGTAGGTGTGCCAGGCAGTTTTTCAAGAAGAGGAAAAACAGTGAAATGCAATGATTTCAGATAGAAACATAAACACAGACTACAATAGCAAGGAATGCCTACTTAACATAAACACCAATCAAGTGAGCTCAGAGCGAAAGCTGTTACTCTGGAAAAAGCTTTACCAGGAAACATGACTATAATAGCTGTTTAATCTGAAGCATATTTGGTAAAGTTGTAGCAACATTTTGGGTTGTTGCTGTTGCTGTGTATATTATAAAGTGTACCTCTCTATAAAATGGAATCTTACAAGCATATGAGCCTCCTAATCTTGAATGGCTTAACTTCTGCAAGAATAATTACATTAACTTTTGCCAGTGACTGAAATGCTGTGGATCCATCCTATCTGGCACCAGTCTTAATAAAGAATTTAAAACCTGGGAACAATTGGAAAAGTTAACCTGACAAAACATTTTTTTCTTTTTTATAAGTAATGGAACTATAAGTTACTGTTTAATGATGCACTACTACTACTACTACTACTACTACTACTACTACTACTACTACTAC
>JAHTLZ010000010.1:42529891-42582902 GCA_023846285.1 Phrynocephalus versicolor
CCAGCATGCCTTGGTGAACACACAGTGGCATTTATGGTTCTCTTTCCACTCATTCTACCCTTGCAATGACCCTATATAATGTCACTCAAGCCAAAAAGAGAGCCACCAGCCCAAGAAAAGATTAAATGGAGCACATTACCACAGACTCTGTATATGACAAACAGCTACGGTACTGCCGGCTTTGCTAAAAGGTAACAATCAAAATAATACCTGCAAGCATGATTACTAATGATTTCCCTGATTCTTGCCAAAAAAATTACTTTATGAATTGCTTGGTGGAGACCTTTGACAGCAACAGGCACACAGTACACATTATTTTCAAAATATGGCGCAACTTTATGAAAAACCCACACCTGAGTTAGTAGCAACATTGCCATGCTGCTGCAGAAATTCAAGTCACCTATTAACATTTTAACGAGAAAATCTTAATACAGATGCCTCAGATTGACGCTAAAGATAGGCAGTCCTTTATACCAGGATATGTATGTGTGTGTGTGTGTGTGTGTGGATGCTTAAGATCAGATATACTTCTAGATGCTCTCAGCAGTTCTTTGCATTACTAATTAACAGTGCTACTTGTTTAAAGTTATTTTAGCGGAATGTCAGGGCAAGCTGTTCTCCATTATTTAAGGTTGCCACACTCTCTGAACAGGAAGTGTCTAATGAATTATAGCTTTTAGCAGTGTATCTTAATCCAAATAAGAAAATAAACCTCATTCATGCCCCAGCAATGCAATATCAAAACCAGGTCCTGAGAAAGGCATTTGAGAATATTCTTTCGGGGTGTGGGGTAAGAGAAGGAACTGTATAAGCCACATGCACACAGTTCTGCAATCTAAGTTCTTTTCCATCTGACTTCTTTTTCTTGAGGTTCAAGAGGAAAACAGTTTCTGTGGTTTGTTTCAATAAAGAGGAGAGGAAATCTGTGTGTTTACTATGTGAATCATAGTAAGTATTTTTGGTTTTAACCACCGCTTGCGTCCTCTGTATTTAGTCTTCATGAAGCTAGAAGAATGTACCACTAAGGAATCTTTGCATTGTTTATTTAGGCTTATGTGTGACCCAGCTAGTACCATCACAACAGCCTTTCAAAAACAAAGCCCCATAGTAAGCTATGTAATGCAAAACGGAGAACTGTTACTGTGCTTCATAACAATGACTATCGGCTTTCATTCCAAGACAACCGCATGCTGCTCATTGTACCTACAGCTGGAAGTTAACTGAAAGGGATGGACAGTTTCCTGTGTTTCTCCCTGGAACCGAAGTGATACACAACTATTCACACTGTGTCTTATCCACATGTCGAATTTTTGTGTTTCTCCAGTAGGGTTTGTGACGTGCCCCTTACACACACTGGGTTTTTACCCGCTGCCACCACCAGATTAACTGGACACTTGTATGTATTTGAGAGAGAGTCATACCAGGTAATATAGTTTTAAAACAAACATGAAACATTTATTGGTTTACAATTAGATGATCAGTATTATGATAGCTTTGGTCAATGTTATTGTATTGCATACATGAAATCTTATAATAATGTGTTTCCTTTAGAAACCAGACCTTTTTCAGTGGCAGGATCTCCCACCTGACCAACTGACAATCTAACTGACTCTCAGCTCTCTTAACTGAACTGAACTCCTCTCAGCTCTAACACAAACTGAACTCAAGTAAACTGAACTGCCCATCACCCATTGGGTTCCAATATATATCATTCTTAACCACTCCAACCAGCTTGGTGATTGGCTGTTCAAAACAGAGTCATGAATATTCATGCTTGTTTTAACCCTTTTCACCACAGGGTTGACCACTTTGGCAGGCCAGCACTGCCTCACGCAAAGGAACTACAACTTGGTTCTGCTAGGAGAAACCAAGATCTGGAATGTCAACCGCACCTTTGCGAGTGCTGCGCTAAAAGGAAGGGAAAGACTTGCCATTGTTTTATGCAAATATCTTGGAGCAACCCCAAAAGTTACTTTTTAAAAACTGTGCTTTCCAAGTACTACCCTCTTAGCATTCCTGTCAAAGCCAACTGGCTACCCCCTCCCTCATCCAATGGTGAATTTCAGCATGGGACAAAGATGAGCCTTGTCAGCCATGAGATTCTCAGCCATGCAGTGCTTAGGGTGCTAGACAAGGGCTTTGGGCAGCTAAATTGAAACCCTCATAAGTTTGGTGTGAGACTGACGTGGAAAGATCAAGCTCCAGAAGTCTGGCTGGTTAAAAAATATGCTATTTAAATGCAGTAAATAAAGAAGGCAAAGAAAGGGCAGAGACAAGAAGATGTGTGGTGGCTTTATTTCTTTTATACAGGGAACAATCAATCCCTCCATCTGAAATCCACATTGCAAGGGAGTTTGTAAAGATCTCACTCTTCGTCGCACTCATAATTTTGCTGGCGCTTGTACTCTTAATACTGCTTTGCGGTCCTTAGGCAGTAGGATTTGTGAGGATTTTTGAAATACATCTCACTTTCTGATAGTTACATTTTGCAGACTGGGAGACAGTGGCAGTGCCGTGCTCATGGGGGTTCATAGCTACGCAAGGACTTGGAAACATTTTCAGTGGATTCCAATTCTGTGAATGTTTAAGCCTGAAGAATTTGCTAATAAAAACAATGAAAGGTGTTTATGAATAGCTGAATGGGTTGGACTCTTTCGCTGCTCAGCTCGAAATTGAGAGTTGGATTCCCCACTATTTTATTATTATTTTGTTTATTTTTGTACTTATTAGCTGCCCGATTTTCCCATAGGGAACTCTGGGCGGTGTACAGCACATCACCAAAGTGATTACCCAACAACAATACATAAACAAACACAAGAAATCATAAATAAAACAAGCATGATAAAATGCCCACTAATATGGGAATACAATACCAAAGAGGCCAAAAAAAGAAAAATAGACCTCACACACCCCCATCAACGGGTAAGATCTGGCAAGAAGAAAGGGGGGGATCACAGTGCACTCAGAGGTCCCCAAAGCATTGCCTGAAGAGCCAGGTCTTTAGGGCCCTTCTAAAAGCCAACAGTGACTCGGCCTGCCTAATCTCCAGAGGCAGTTTGTTCCACTGTGCTGGGCCCACCACTATGTCTCTTAGGAGATGATCTGCCCTGTGTGGACCTGCCCTGCTCTAAAGCAACCCCAGAAAGAGACTCGCAGACTGCTTTTGCGTATTTTATGCCTAAAAGAATCCACAGAAAGGTCACCATAAGACAGGATCGCTTTGAAGTCACATAATTCAATTCAGTTTAGTTAATGCCTAATACAATTGGCAGGACTCCCCTTGACCTGCGACACGGCAGAACTTTATACTCAGTTCTACCTAATTATGAGAAAATGAATTTGACCGGTGATCATGAACATTTAACTCTCAATATCAAACATGGTTGCTCAAAATCCTGCCACATACTGTAACTTCACTTCTGAAGGAAAGGAAAGGCATATTCCCAAACGAAAGGGCCTGCCTCTGTCAATAACACATTCAACACAACTTCTAAACAGGCTGAGCTCAAGGGCAAGAAGCGCAGAGTTCAAAGAGATGCCTTAAAGCATTAAAAAGGCCTAATGCAGAAACAAGCGGTTATACAGATTAGCCATATAGGCCTCAGACGGCATGCCTGGCCCAGGATTTCATTAAAAATTCTTAGCAATCCCTGCAAATTAGATGGAAGGACACCCACTCGCCAATGAAGAAATCTCGTTTCAACTGTGACATCTGTTTTCAGACTCCACAAAGGTTTGTTTTTGTAGCACAAAAGGTAGGGAAATTAGATAGATCTTTGCCATAAATATAAATGTCATCAAGGGGGGGGGAGGTGAGACATCTCCAGGTCTAAGTGCAAGTACAGAGTTAAGCATCTGCTCCACTTTGTTTTTTTGAAACACTCTAGTAAAATAGTAACTTCCACTCCAGAGCATTATCAGATTGAGATACAGCTGTCCACTGCCCAACAAGCGCACACACAGCATTACTTTGTTGTTTAGTAGAGCCAAAGGAGAAAGAAAAAAAAGTCAGTCAGTCATGAAGGTCTTACACATTATCCCTTTTCTCAATGATATCTGGGGAATTTGTTTTGGTGCTGGCAATAATTAAGATCTCCTCCGAGCATGCTCAGTTTCTCTGGATACTTGCGGCATAGATCTATGCAGTTAAAAAATGTTCACAGGCATGGTTGCTGATTTGATAAGTCCCGCTGGAAACAATGTAACTTCCTCCAAAATATGGATCCATAGGTTCATAGCCTAATAAGCATCAGGTTTTGTGCGAGGATCAATTACTTTAACAATAACCAGCAAGCTAAACTGGCAGTTTTACCAGACCTCGATGCATCTGTGCATATCAGTTAACAAAGTTCAGGCCAGGCTAAATCCAGCATATGTGTTTAGAATTATTGCTTTAGGCTGTGGGAAAAACAGAATCATAAGGATACCTGGGTTTTGAAATGTGATTTCCATATACTGTATAAACAGCAGGCAGAACAGTAAAAACAAAAAACAAAACCACAGATCAGATTGATTTGGTGCAGTAAAAATCATTCCCATTCCGTTGGTCAATTCTGGCTTGGGTGGAGCTTGTCACCTGAGCAATGACTTGAAATATCACCACGTTTTTGGTTTCCCACGTCTCTCACTGGCTGAACTGTTTTCTGTTTGTGTTTTCTTGTGTTTTCTCTTTGCACATCAAGGGGCTCACTGCACCAATGTAAGACTTGCATTACTTTTTCCTCTTGCTAATAATGGAAGCTCATAGAACCCAATTATTAGCCTTTTCACTCATTCCCTATTGATGGCATCAAGGTTGACTAACAAATAAATGTGCATTTATATTGCTTAGGTCTTGCCTGGTTTCGGAAGCTAATCAGGGTCAGACCTGGTTAGTACTTGGATGGGAGACCGCCAGGGAATACCAGGTGCTGTACACGCCTGGACTAGGTACTGGCAAACCACTCCAGTATTCCTGCCAAGAAAACTCCATGGACATATGAATGGTCCATCGCTAGAACTGAACAGAAAGACTTCTGAAAAACTGGCTCTTTTAAGGGTGACAAATTGATTCAAAAGTCATCAAAAAGTAGTAGATACTTTTCCACATTCAGTGGCATACAGCTAGAGAGTATGCACAAGGAAACTGAAACACACTACCTGAAGAGTAATCCCACTGAGTTCAAGCATACAGTGCTTTGTTTCCCTAGGTAGGCTGTTCTCCAAACCCATCAAGTCTTCTGGAATCACAACCATTTGAGAATTGCTGCTGTTTCAAACACTGCATCAATAGTTAACATAAACATACAAACCATGATATGCCATGGCGTTGAAACTAACAAAAGTTCCACCGAGCAACCAGGTAGCCAACCAATGGTGCTTCCAGCAGGCAAATGAGAAAAGAACCAGGGAACCAAGACCAGGTCATTAAGGTTTGGTCTGGAGTTTTATCAGATGTGCAAGGGAGACAGCACTCCAAAGAGCCGCTTGCAAACAGTAGTTCCATCTCACTCTTCCTGAAGAAAAACTTGCTCTGAGGCATGGGTGGCTCATTTACCACGACAGGAAGATGTCCCATCTGCTCCGGTTGTAGGTAGTCACTGCTCTACAGTTATACTGTTCTAAAGATATTTGTGATTTTAGCATGGATGCCTAGATTAGAGTTTACTGGAGATGTTAAGGGTTGGGGACTGTACCTCTCCAAGCCCCCTAGACAACATGGTTAGAGGATTGGAACTGTAGCACATATAGGTTACCTTTTCAAGCTTCGGCATAGAGCTAAGAACCATATTGATAAACGTTGGAAGTATTGGGGGACCCAGAAAATATGTGACCAGGAAGCATGCAAAATACTGGATAAACTATCAGCCCTACAGAAGAGTGTATCTTTTTGTATAAATCGATAAGCATTGCTTTGGTCCCATTGCTTATTTAAATTCAGATTTGTAAGTGTGAATGCTAAAGGGCAAATCAGATCCTAATATCAAGGTAAGGTCACAATTTTCAAAAGCATTCTGATCCCATGAAATGCCCATGTTGCTTAAAGTTTAACATCTAGTATCAACCATTGGAAGAACAATAAAAAAATTTAACATAAGGTTTTGTGGCTTTTAATTCTCCGTTGGAGTGAAACAAACAACAATCTCCAAAAATTTACACTACATCAAAGTTGTTTTACATCTTTTAGGTGCTGTGAGAATCTGTTGGTTTGACTGAAATAGTCCAACTGTAGTTTCCCCTCTGAAATATGCACCATAAGGGAGAGAAATTAACAATCCATTTGCATGTGTGTGCACAGTTACAGCACGCATTATCAGGGAATTTCAGGTATGAGGTCTGATCGTCGTCTAGCCAATGTTTCCCTTAAAATGCTACCTACGTATTAAGTTCAAGTTTTCAAAAAAACCTCTGCCATCGCCATGTAAACAAGAACTCTTTGATCCACACTTCAATTCAGTTATTCCTGGCTCCAAGCAGTGAAACCATAGGAAGGGGAATCTCAAGTGCTCCGCTCTGCGTGCCTCCAGCTGCATAATGAACTGCGCTGTGTAGGTATTTTATGTTATACGACTGTAGCAATCAGTTATGGATGGCCGTGCCTATTGTGGTAATTGACACCGCAGATCTAAGTACATGGACTTGGAAGCCATGCCATTCCAGTTAATTTCCAATAGAACCCACATCTAAAGATTTCAATGGGTCAGTAAAACAATACCTGTAGTATGGTGTTCCTCACAGAAGCAGCAATCTGAGCTGCTCCAAATACACCATGCAATTAAGGATCAGTGAGTAGTTTTCTGGAACCTAGGGATTTTGTCATAATGGTCCTGGGTAGCTCTCTGATTTTGCTTTCCAAGGAGTTTCTGTCAACCCGTTAGGTACATTAAAGGAGTGAAACAGAGATGCAACATTGGGTGTAAGTAAGCAATCAGTTAAGTCTTGGCTCCCACACATCAACACCCAGTGGAGAGCAGCTAGCAAGATTATGGACGAAGTTCATGTTGGACATAATCAATACAAAGCAGAGTTTTAGATGCCTTCAAAACTTTGTGGCAGATTTTAAAGCCCAGTGCATTATCGGCTGGCCGATAATGATATAGGCACATAACACACACTGAATGTCAGTGTTTTGGTTTGTTTGTGTCTTTTTTATTGTAAGACATATCTTGTATTGAGATGTTTGTGGTTTCTTTTTTTAAAATGTCTAGCTTTGCTACTTAAGATCTGTAAAGAACATGTTTCCCTGTGAACAGAGGACAGACGCCTACATCAGATACACAACACAAGATAAGTGTCCTCACTGTGGGATAAGTTTATGCCACAAAGAATGGATTAACCCTGACTCAGCTGACTTTTGCAGAAGCAGTACTGGATCTTTCTCATTTATGACCGCCTTGCTGGGTTCATAAATTGACTTAATGCATAAGGAAAACTGAGCACACGTTAGATGCAGATCCAGAAGTAGGCGACGGTCTTTTCTCTAATTTCCTCCATCTATCAGCAACCGCAGGAAAGGTAAACGCCGGTCACTCAGGCTCATAAATCCTATGATGTTTGGTTTTCTTGGGTAGCCGCTCTTTAGTACTCATGGGGAGCCCGCGGTGCAGAGACCGCAGGAGCTGGCAAGGGGACGCGGAGGGAAAGGGGGCCCAGCCCCAAAGCACCCTGCTGCACGCCGCCAGTGGCAAAGGCAACCGGGGCGCCCTCGGCGGCGCCCACCTGGCGAAGCTCTGTGGAGGATGCCCCCTTGGGAGGACGCGCCACGGGAGCGCGCCCAGGGCGAGACGTGAGCCCTCCGGCCTCCTAAGACATTCCAGGGAGCATCATGTGGAAAAATGCCAAACATACTTGTTGCATGTGTGGGGTTTCCTTCTCCCCCGCCCCGCGCCCTTCCCTCTCTTCGCCTCCCTGAGCGTTTTTACGCACAACGCCGAAGCTGCCGTGCAAGTTTTTCCACACACAAAGGCGCTTTCTGAAGCTGCCCCTCTTCCTGGAGTGCTTTCGGCTCCGATCCTTGCCGGGGAGTGGAGAGGAGCAGCCCCGTCCGACTCTCCTCGACGCTGGACACCCCCCCCCAAACTACACTTCGACCCAATTAAGGGACCTGGGACGAACAACTCCGCCTGGAGCCCCAGATCCAGCGGACCAGATTCGACGCTGGCCCCTTCCCCGTCGCCGCCTCGGTGGCTACCCCCTCCCCCGTGCCTTGTCTGCCCCATAGTGAAAGTTTCCTCCGAGGCAACCTGGCCGGCCGGCGAGGTCAGCGCCTCCCCTCTCCACCTCCCCGCCCCCCCTCCAGTGGTACTCACAGTCTCTCTGCGTTCCTGGGGATACCTCGGGGCACTGTTTTGAGTCCCAGTCCGTGGCAGTCCACATTGGATCCGGAGCAGGTACATTTACTCGGGCATCCTTCCGCGGGCAGCCAAAGAGCGACGCTGCACATCCCCAAGAGGAGCCCCAGGCGCCACGCTCTCAACCCCCGGGAGGCCAGCATGGTCGTCTTCCCTGCGCCGCAGTGGGGATCGTGGGACTCAGAGGCGGCCGTCGAGGGGTGCGGATCCTAAAACCTCGTCTCCCAAAGAGAACTAGCCGCCGGCGTGGCAAAGCACGCCCGCGAGCTCAGCACCCGCGGGGGAAGCGCGCCACCGCCGCCGCGGCAGGCATCTCGCGCCGATCCTGCGCCCTGCGCGTTCAGAGCCCAGGCAAAGTGGCCTCGCGGGGTCGAACGGGATCGATCCGTCCGCTCACGGGGTTCGCATCCAAAGGCGCGCAACCTGCCTTGCGCCGCTTCTCCAGGTGACCGGGCGGCGGCGGCAGAAAAGGCTGTAAGTCCTGCACAACCCGAGCGCTCACGCGGCCAGCCCTCGCCCCGTGAGGCAGCCGAGCATGGCCCGTGGCGGAGGAGGAGGAGGTGGCGGCGGCGGCGGCAGCCGCGAACACTCAGACCCGGAGCACCGAGCGAGGAAGGACCCAGGGGCGCTCGCCGCTGGCCGCCTCTCCATGGACTGGGCAAGGCGGAGCAGGCGGGCGCCCGAGCCCCGGGAGCCGCCCCCTCCCCTCCCCAAAATAACACCTTCGGCGCCGATTGGCGGCCGCCACGCTGACGTCATCAAACTTCGGAACTTTGGCAGCGAAGGTAGGGCAAAAGTTTTTGGGGACGCCGCGCGCGCGCGCCCGGGAGGAGTGGCGGCGGGTCGGAGGCCGGGCGGGGTAGGTGCGCCTTCGTTGCGGCATCGGCGCTGCCAGAGCCGCCCGTGAAAGCCTGGGTGACAGCCACGCCCGCGACGAAGGTGGAAGAGGAGCGCGTTTGTGGTGGGCGCGAGGAATTCAAGCAGGGGAGAAAGGGAAAGAGAGACTCTGAGCGTGAGCAGAACGTCTTTCCGTTCCTTGCTGAATTGCCTGAATTTCATCTTTCTCTTTCCTTGCTGGCTTGCAGATCGGACATCTTTTACGGGTCATCTTACCAACTCGTTAGTTTATTTATTTGTTTATTTTTATCCCGCCCTTCGCCTTAAAAAGCAATTAAGGTATCTAAGTATTTAAGCTAACAACAGTGAGTATGCACATACTAAAAGGTATCAAATGAATACAAGACCTAAAAACATACGCAATACCGAAACAAACACGAACTTGGTGTTTGTTGCCTGCCTGTGTCTCTCCTCCAGTGTAGACTTTTTAAAAGATTCAGTGTTGCACACAGAAATCGCCCAGCTACTTCAATAGCTTTAAAAAAACAAAAGAATCACCCTCTGTGCATAACTAAAGGACAATCGTTTTATTTTCTGACAGCCTATATGAGTATATAACTGCTGGTGCTTGGATAATTCACTGTGGATAATTGTAACTAATGGAAATGGGGTTAGGGTATGTCTCAGTCTTGTGCGTTGTCATGTGTTCTATCATGTCACTGACATGGATACAAGAATCTTGTCCATTAGGTGCAAATAATTGTGGCACATTACACAAACCTTGCATGAACACCTATAAAAATCCAACCAGTGCCTTTCAGTACAGTGTGTTTGAGCTGGTTAGTGGTTAAAACCAGGATCTAGTAACCAGTATGGTGATCTCAGGAAGCCCTGATCTCAGTTGCTGGCCATTTACTTCATTTGGATAAACTGAAGCCTGTAGGCAAGATGGCACCCTGTCCTTATTCCATGTACAGCACCTTGGCTGGACTGGCAGATGAATCTACTGATGGGACAATATCTCTCACTGTCTGCAGAGATTCTCAGTCATCCAGGTGAGTTTATCTGGAAGTTGAGTCATGGGCAATTGGACTTGTTTTCTTGAGAGATAGAAACATTTCACTACTCATCCAAGCAGCTTTGTCAGTCTGACGAAGCTGCTTGGATGACTAGTGAAACGTTTCAATTTCTCAAGAAAACAAGTCCAGTTGCCATGACTCAACTTACAGAAATCTTTCATTTCTAAAAACAATATGTTAGCACATGGCAGGCCATAGGACATGAGTATTTGCATGAATACCCTCCTGTGCTTAGTGGAGTCTATTTCTGACTGAACAGGCATAACAGTAGGACAACTGTGTGAGTGCAGCCCGATCACATGTGGAATTGGGTATTCTGTATTTGTTTGTTTGTTTTGCTCAGTTGGGCTTGAGTGTATCTAATTTTCAGCCAGAAAAACCAGTCATGGTTTTGAGCATGTTACTCTGAATTGGGCTCAATACTTCACTTGTAGGGTCAGGAATAATCATAGCATTGTCTTTCCTCACAAAATTAGGGTGTTGGGTAAAAGGAATCAGAGCGTTGGTCATCACATGCAGCCCTTGTGCAGAGAAGGCTTTCTGGGCCGAAGGAGACAAATTCAGTCAGAACTGACCTCTTGCACTTTTCAGTTTAGCTCAGCTGATAACAGTGTGTTAATTCTCCACAGGTCCCCAAAGCCTACCGCTGAGATTTTCAGAAAAGCATTTAGAAAGAGGATGCTTGAGTTCCAGAGATCTGAGGAGAACCCCTACACTGAAGTTCTGAATTGCCTGAACTGTGAGAGACTCAGGACATTCTACATTTTTGTGAATTCTTCTTTCAAAAATGAACAGGGCCGGCCCTGCTATTAGTCCAGTTAGTGAGTATGCCACCTTGGACAACAGATGCTGAAGTCATGATAAAGGGTAACAGTGGTAGTTCCTAGACTGCCCCACTTGAACCCAATAGTTATTCCCCCCTGCTGGGAGCAGGGCCGGCGCTAGGGTTTTCTGCGCCCTAGGTGAGGGGTGGGGGGGCATCGGGGGGCGGGTGTTGGCATCGGTGGGGGCGGGGGGCGGGGGCAGCAGGGGGCAGGGGGCGGCAGGGGCAGGGGCGGGGTGGCGGGTGGGTGGGAGGCGGCGGCAGCGGCGATGGGCAGGTGGGTGGCTGGCAATGGAGGGACAGATGGCAGGGGCTGGTGGCGGGGGGTGGGGGGCAGCAGGCTGGCCAGCGCCCCCTGTCCATTTTGGCGCCCTAGGCAACTGCCTAGTTCACCTTAATGGAAGCGCCGGCCCTGGCTGGGAGGACAGAATGCACAAACAACTCCACACAACTCGATCTGTGTCTCTTTTAAGCCAGGTGTCAGTTGCCCTCACACAACTAGTGAAGCAACTTTGAACTGCCACTCCAGTAAGCTCCTGTGTGCACGGAATGAGCGAGTATGCTATCTTGCCCTCCACCTCAGGCAGCAAAATGTAGTTGACCAGACTAGGAAACAGTGCTGAAAAGAGTTGGGTTCACCTGTGATAAGGCAATAGATTTTTGACAAAGATTCACATACTTGATTCCCCCCCCCCCTGCGATTCATGGTGGTGATCTTTCTCTGAGAGTCATAGAGACTTTTTCAAGCAGAAACATGGATGTAGATCTATGGTGGCAGGGGATCAAAATGTAATGTTCAAAGCTTTCCTGTGGGCACAAGAAAGCAACAACAGAAGATCTGTGTGTTTACCATATAAGGGAGACCATAAATGATTTTATAGAGCAAAGCATTCATTAACATAGATTAACTTATCAGGCAGCAAGGGATTACATGGCTTTTTAAAAAGCTGCCTGTAACCACACTTTTATTTTGTCAGTCTTTTTTACTGTTTGGAAGATTCAGGATAGATAAAAGAAGGCACTTTCCCCCTGAGTGCGTCATTAGCTCGTAGAATTTTTTACTGCTCGTAGAGATGGCTACCATCATGGACAACTTTGAAAGGGGCCTGAGCAAATCCAGAAAGGTGGATGCTGCTAGTCACGATGGACACCCTACCTACCTTTCAGGATCCCATATGCCAGCACCAGAAGCACTGTGTCCCTGTAGATCAATTTTTTTGAAGAACATGAATTGTTACTGCCGACTTGCTTATGGGCTTTCAGCATTGCTGGCTCCTGCATGAGCAGAATGGTAGGCTCTCCTTGTTCCTATATGCTTTTTTGGATGGGGGCTGACAGTAGACACAATGCTGTACAACAGCTCCTGAGGCTTGCTCCTGCCCTTAATCTTTCTCATTCCTTTATTCAGTCAAAGCACCAGAGGTACTGGCTGTTCTTCCAACAAAGTGTCTCTCAGTTTAACTTTAAAACCAAAGAACAGTAGATGCCAACTGCAGCAAAGAGCATTTAAGATCTAGAAAATACCCCCATTGGGCATTGTGTATAGTGAGGCTTGTGAGGGTCCCTAAAAGCCTTCAATCCAGGTTTCCACTGACCAAGTGCATATTTTCTCATGCACTGCTAGATTTTTCCAGACTTTTTAGCTGCAGTTACTAGCACTGGGAAAAGCCACCCAACATGCTAGGCGTTTTTTTTTTTTTTAACAGAATTCTCAAGTTTCAGAACTTCCAAGAAAATCACATTTTTGTTATTTTTTCTCCACTCTCGTACTACCCTCTGGTGGTAGAAATGCTTTACATTTTAACCAGGCTTAGGTTTTCCATTAGAATAGTTATGTGCCTGAGGCAAGCACATAACTATTCTCCAAAGAAAACTGTAGCATCTTTCTCCCACATTGCCTGCTGGGGCGTCAAATTAAATCAGATTTCAAATATGTGATTAGTGCCTCTGGGATTGTATTTATCGCTACATTTACTAGACCTGCCTTTTTGCAGAGAAGGCCATCTAGCTGTTTAAAATATGTGGTAAGGGTATAACATCCTTGTTGGAGGGTGGGTAGATTTCCTCATGGGATACTATGTGTGGGTGGAACCATGCATCTGAGGTTGCTGGAAGCATTTCCTTTATAAGGAAGGGGAGAGAAGAAGAAAGAGCCTTTAAGAAAGTTGTAGCCAAGTGGGGTCAAATTCTATGTTACAGGTAGCTTGTAATTAGTTGTGAAAATGTATTACTGTTCCAGAGGCATGATTCTTGCATTTGATTATACAGTGTTACCTTGTATAAAGGAATTAATTCGTTCCAAATGAAATTATGTTAAGCCAATTTCCCTTTATACAAGCTTCCCATAGGAATGCATTGAAAACAGAGTGATCCCTAATCACAACCATTTTTAAGTTGTACAGATTTGCCCCATAGGCAATTCTGTTAACCAGATTTCCCCTATCTCTGGAATTTTTTATGTTGTACAGATGTTATGTTCTACAAACTGTTTGTTATACGAGGGTCCACTGTATTTGCAAAGGAAGCCTTTGTTACCTCCAGGTGATCAATCATAAAGCAAAGCAAAGCAACATGTTCTGCTTATAAACCACCCCATACCATTTCAAATAGTCTCTGGACAGTTTACAGTTTAATTATGCAGGCTACAAATCCCCCCCCCCGCAAGCTGTGTACTCAGTTTACCGACCTCGGAAGGATGGAAGGCTGAGTCAACCATGAGCCTATTACCTGGGATTGAACCCCAGGTCATGAGCACAGTTTCACCTGCAGTACAGGCATTTAACCACTGCGCCACAAGGCTCCTAAAATAAAAACAAGGTAATGTTCCTGTTAGGGCAGGGCACACATGACCCCCCCCCCGGGACAAGCAGACATCTTTCCATCCTCCTACTAATGATGGGCTCTCTGTAGCATACAGATTTGAGAAGAAGACCAATTCTGTGGGGAGGTCAGTCTGCAGCAATCAAGGCACAATGAGATTGGACTGGGAATTTTAAAAAACAATATCCTGGCAATAGGAATCTCTTTCAGTCTTGGGGGGGGGGGCGACAGTGGAAGAAGGCAGGGGTAAGTGCTCAGATCCTCCTCCTCCTCCTCCTCCTCCTCTTCCTTCTCATGACCCGACTAGATGTCTACTTGACATGGAGTGGCAGCCTGCATTTTGTGGCATCAGGGAGGGCCCCTTTCTGGGAACACAATGTATGGGGAGAACAGGCTTGCCTCTTCACTCCTGTGTATTAATTAGAACATAAATCTCCCCCAGCAGAGTGGGGAGCATTAGGGGAAATGGCCAATGGATGCCAGTGGGAACTTTTCTTAAGCTGTTCCTCCCTACTCAGGGCCACAACTAGGGTGGGGGCATGTGCCCTGGTTGCTATGACAAAATAGCATTTATACTTTGTACTATTCTGTGGAACCCCTACGGGGGGGGGGGGGGCGTCCGGCCGCAAAATCAGTGTTTGCCTCTGGATGGCACAGCCCCGTGTTGTGGGCCTATTCCCACATATGGCATTTCCAGAAAGCATGATCCGTTGTTGTTGTGAGTTTTTCAGGCTGTTTTTGGGGCCCTGTTCTTCCAGAGTAATTGTTTCTTAATCCAGTCCAAACAGCCCAAAAAACTCACAACAACTATTGGATCCCGACCGTGAAAGCCTTCAAGAATACAATGATCCCTTGCACCTGCCATTCATTAAAACAACAAGGGGAGATGTAGCTGCTTGCACGATGCCTTCAGTTCATGGTGACAGCCCTGCTGCTCATCCAGTCCAGCGCTTCCTTTTTGTGGCAGGGGAAACAAGGAGCTGCTGTTATCGAGATGGCACCGTCAAGGTAGGTGGTGCTTTATAGAGCCACTCAAGCGAGGAAGCATATCCTTTCCACCCCCTCAGAAGCTTACGATGTAAAAGTACAGAAAGGGAGGAGCAGAAGCCAGGCAACTAAGGTAACACGGGTTCAGTGTCAGGTGAAGCAGATACACACATCCTTGTTCTTTTCACAGAAGGCCACAGTGGAGGAGGAGGAGGAGGAGGAGGACCCCGGGGTGATGGCAGTTTGACAGTTGCTACTTTTCACGTCTGGTTCCCAGCCCCACCCCTGCTACGCCTCCATCAGAAAGGATCCACTCTGTGGATGATCCCAGGAGCCCCTGCTCATCTGGTTTAACCACCCCTGCAGCAGCTCTGGGACTCAGTCGCCCGTCACTAGCACCACAAATTGATCTGGGCAGGGGAGGCAGGGGCAGAACATGAACCCGACTGAACGCATGGAGTTATTAGACAGTGTCAACAAGAAGGGTCAGGCAGAACTGAAAGCATTTTCTTCTTCTTCTTCTAAATCTCCAGAAGCACAAAGTTGTGAGCTTACAATTTGGCCCTTCAATAGTGCCTGAGGAGTTGTTTGGAAATCTCAAACAATTAGAATATTGTGATAAGGTTCAATATTCTAGGCTCAAAGTATCCCACTCTATTTAGCTAATTAATCAATGACACCTGCAAAGGGTTCAGTAGGAATCACAATCATGGGAAAGACTGCTACCTGACAGTTGTGCAGAAAGCCATCATTGGCTTTCTGCACCCTCCATAAGGAAAGAGAGCCTAAAAAAAAATGTAAAAAAAGTGGGATGTTCCCAAAGTGCTGTATCAAAGCACTTTAATAGAAAGTTATGTGGAAGGGAAAAGTGTGTAATTAAAAGATGCACAAGCAGCAGGGATGACCTCAGCCTGGAGAGGATTGTCAGGAAAAGGCCATTCAAAAGTGTTGGGGAGATTCACAAGGAGTGAACTGGGAGTGGAGTTAGCGCATCAAGAGCCACTACACAGAGACGGATCCTGGAAATGGGCTTAAAATGTTGTATTCCTCTTGTCAAGCTACTCATGGACAACAAACAATGTTAGAAACATCTTACCTGGGCTAAGGAAAAAAATAACTGGTCTGTTGCTCAGTGGTCCAAAGTCCTTTTTTCTGATGAGAGCGACTTTTGTATCTCATTTGGGAACCAAGGACGCAGAGTCTGGAGGAAGAATGCAGAGAGCACACAATGCAAGATGCTTGAAGTCCAGTGTGAAGTTTCTACAATCTGTGTTGATTTGGGGAGCCATGTCATCTGCTGGTGTTGGTCCACTGTGCGTCATTAAGTCCAGGGTCAACACAGCCGTCTACCAGGAGATTTTGGAGCACTTCATGCTTCCTTGCACAGATGAGTTTTATGGGGATGCTGACTTCATTTTCCAGCAGGACTTGGCACCTGCCCACACTGCCAAAAGCACCAAAACCTGGTTCCGTGATCATGGGATTATTGTGCTTGACCTGAACCCCATAGAGGATCTATGGGGCAGTGGCAAGAGAAAGATGAGGGACATGAGACCAAACAATGCAGAAGAGCTAAAGGCCGCTATTGAAGCATCCTGGTCTTCCATAACACCTTAGCAGTGCCACAAGCTGATACCATCCGTGCCACGCTGCATTAAGGCAAAAGGGGTCCAAACCAAGTAATGAGTACATATGCATGCTTATACTTTTCAGAGGTCCAATATTGTTCTATTTCCAATCCTTATGTTATTGATGTCATGTAATATTCTAATTTTCTGAGATTGTGAATTTGGGGTTTTTATAAGCTGTAAACCATAATCAACACAATAACAAATTAAGACTTGAACAATCTCACTTTGCATGTAATGAGTCTATCTCATATATTAGTTTCACCTTTAAAGTTGCATTACTGAAATAAATGTACTTTCGTATGATATTCTAATTTTTTGAGTTTTACCTGTATACAACAAAAACGTTTAGAACGAGAGAACAAATACAATAACCTTTCATTTGTGAAACATTAAGGATATGGCAAAAATATATGAAAATATTTCCCCTTCCATATCCCATTTATGCCTTCTGTTGGACCATCCAGATTTTAAATTTCAGGAGAAATATGTACAATATAAACATTGGAGACAAATTGGATTATATATAATTAAGGACTTATTTGATTCAGGGGAACCAATCACAGTTAGAGAAATTGAAGAAAAAACAAGTCAAATAAGAACAAACTGGTTAAAAATAAAACAAGTAAGAAGTTTTGCTGTTAAATTATGTCAAAAATCCAACCCTGGAAGATTATTGACAGAATTCAAACAATACTGTATTCAAAAAGATAAAAATAAAAGAATAAGATAGACTTCATTAATATATAAATGTATTATTGAGAAAGAATATGGTAAAGGTAGAGGAGCTAAAATAACTTGGGAAACAAATTTAAATAATATACCTGAGGAGTCATGGATGCAAATTTTGAACAAAAACCCATACAAGTCAATTTCAGTAAAAATGAAATAAATGGTTTTGAAGGTTGTTAATAGATGGCTTTTATGCCATACAAATATACATAAATTTAATAAAGGTATATCAGATAAGTGTTGGAGGAATTGTAGACAAAAGAGAACTTATGTGGATTTTCTGCCCCCAAATAGAAGGATATTGGCATGAAGTAATTAATTGGCTAGGAATCTTGACTAATCTAAAAATAATTATGAATGAAACATTGCTATTATTTTCATTATTTACTGGGGGAAATGAGAAGCTGGCTATTGATAAAGAGCTAATTGTGAACCTGATAGAGACAGCAAGGTGTGAGATTGCTAAAAGTTGTAGAAACGCTCAGGATCTTTCATTTCAGTCATTTATGAACAGGACATGGCAGTGTTGATGAGAAATTGACAAATTAGAATATAGAAAGGAGAAATAAAGCATGGTCAATTCATGGAAACCTGGAAACCTTTACTAAAATATATGAATGACTTGATTGAGAAGAAACATGCTTTAGGAAATAATCTAGATTGTTGGTCTCATATTTTTAGGATGGAATTGAGAGACTAAATGTAACCCTGTTAAATTGTATAAATAGCCCGTGCCTAAGGTGGTTAATTAATAAGATTACAATGTATGTCACTATGTTATGTTAATGTTTCTCTTGTCTTCTATCTTTTTTCTTTGTGTTAATAAAATTGAAAAAAAGAAAAAAATGGCCCAGCTTCATTTCTTAGTACATGAGTGAGAATTCACATTTGATACCTGGAAAAAGGTGGAATATGGAAGATTAGGAGGACAAAGTCTGTGAAGATTCTCAGTCATCCGGGTGAGGTTGTCTGGAAGATGAGTCATGACAAGTGGACTTCTTTTCTTGTGAGATCGAAACACTTCACTACTCATTGAAGCAGCTTGGATTAGTAGTGAAGTGCTTCGATCTCACAAGAAAAAAAGACCAGTTGCCATGACTCATCTGCCAGACATTGGGACGTCAAGGCTTCCTGTGAGAAGAGCTGGCCTAGGCAACTTACAGAGTGTCGTAATAAAGAAACCCAGAAGGAGAAGCCAGGTAAGGTAGAAGGAGATGTGGGAAAAAAGAGAGTGGAATGATGCCTCGGAGGATTGGCTGGGAACTTATTGGCAGAAGACTCCCCTGGGAAAGAGACAGAAGAAGGGGGTTATATTTACCGTACAGAGGAGATACTTGGAGGAGATGTACTAGTTCTTTTGAGAATTCCTAAAGGGGGAGGGTAGAAGTAGGAACATAAGAAGAGCCATGCTGGATCAGGCCAAGGGCCCATCTAGTCCAGCTTCCTGTATCTCACAGTGGCCCCACCAAATGCCTATGGGAGCGCATGAGACTAGATATCTGTTTCCTGATACCACTCCCCTGCATCTGGCCCTTGAAGTACCCCAGTTTTAAACCTGGAGATTACACATCTCCATCATGGTTTGTAACCTGTGATGGACTTTTCCTCCAGGAATCTGTCCAATCCCCTTTAGAAGGAATCCAGGCTAGATGCCATCACCACATCCTGTGGCAGGTAGTTCCACAGATTAACAACACGCTGGTTAAAGTATTTTTTTGTCTGTTCTCACTCTCCCAACATTCAGTTTGAGTGGCTTGATACTTTCCCCCCAATGTGCATGGCAAAGGGGATTGCAGCATGGTCACTGTTCCCCAGCGGCTCAGTGACATTCACATCAATGACGAAGTCCTGAGTATCACACAATATTAGATCCAAAGTTGCCTGTTCTCGGGTGGGCTCCATGGCAAGTTGCTCTAAGACACAGTCATTTAGCATGTCAGGAAACCCAGTTTCATTTTCTTGTTGTGAGCTGGCATTGTCCCAGTCAATGTGGAGATAACTTAAGTCCCCCATGATTACTACCCTGTCCCTCTTAGACACCTCCATGATTTGTCTCCTCATTTCAAGGTCCCCCTCAAGTTCTTGATCTGGTGGATGATAGAATACTCCAACTATCACATCACTCCTGGGACCTGGTAGTTTAACCCACTGTGATTCTATGTGGAATCAGACCCACCATCAATCTCCATTCTGCTGGATTTTACTCCTTTGACATAGATGGTCACTCCACCTCCAACCCACCCCACTCTATCCTTCCTATAGAGTTTATAGCTTGGGATTGTGGTATCCCACTGGTTCTCCATATTCCACCAGGTTTCTGTTATAGCCACTATATCAATGTCATCCCTAGCCACCAAATGTTCAAGTTCTCCCATCTTTGCTTGGAGGCTTTGAGCATTGGCATAAAAGCATCTGTACAGTGAGTCCCTCAAGAAGGGTTGCTTGTTTGTTCTCCCCCCCCCCCTGCAGCTTTTCACTCCAGTAGACAAACTATCACATCCCGTTATGCTCCCAGTCCTAATACCTACTATGTCATCCCTTTTTTGTTCTCTATACTCTCCAACATCGTTCCACAGGGATGCCACTCAATTCCTGTTGGTTTTCCCACAAAATTCAGTTTAAAAGCTGCTCTGTCAACTTGTTTATATTGCACGCCAGCAGTCTGGTTCCATCTTGGTTCAAGTGAAGCCCATCCATCTTGTACAGGTTTAGTTTGTCTCAAAATGTTCCCCACTGCCTAATGAATCTAAACCCCTCCCTCTGGCACCACCTAGGACAGTAATGGTGAACCTTTTAGAGACCAAGTGCCTAAACTGCAATTCAAAACCCACTTTTTTTTTTTTTGCAAAGTGCCAATACAGCCATTTCACCTGAATGCTGATGGCTGTGAAGGGGCAATGTCAGGTGCCCACAGAAAGGGCTCCGAGTGCCACCTTTGGCACCCATGTCATAGGTTTGCCAGCACTGACCTAGGAGAAGCTTAAGGTCCCCCATCAACCTTCATATTGAGGAGAGAGAGAAAAGAAGGATGCTCAAAAGGTGGGAAAGCCCAGTCCCGCCCAGAGTAGATGCCAGTGCAAGAAAAGTGGCTCAGAGATTTTCACACCAGGAGACAGCAGAAGAGTTAAAACCTGGGACTGGTCTGTGCTTGATCAGGAACCGACCATCAACCCTGCCCACATTGTTGGCATTTCACCCCTCTCTCTTCAGAGCTGTTTGGAGGCCAGGTCACCCCATGATTTAAGATTTCTCAGAATGTTACATTCCAGGTTCTGATGAAAAGAATCAGAGGTTCTGTAGACACTGGGCTGCCCCTGTGAGTGGAAAAGGGGAACAAGATACAGGAATGGAAAGGAATTGGGCTAAGGCCAAGAAGTGTAAACAAGAGGATTAGAAGTGGACCCTCTTATTGTTCAACCCTGTCCAAGTTTAATAAACCCTGTTTTGTTTCATCCTCTTGAGCTGGCATGTAGGGACCTAACAAAGGAAGAGGGCTTGCCCAATACCCAGGCAGGATTCATAGTGCTTACTTCTACTCTACTACCTTGTCAACACCGTTGTCCTCTGGAGAAACAACTGAACAATGGAGCAACTCTAAGAGAAACCAGGGATAATTCTCAAAGATATTGGGCAAGACAAAAAGCAAAAACAAACAAACAAAACCGCTAATAACCCTGTTCTTATTAAGGAGCAAGAGAACCCCATCTCTGGATACAACCTTTAAATATGATACTGCATCTTTTGGTGAGTTGCCTCAGTTAGGTTTGGCTGGCAAGAGTGAAAGGAAGAGGGCGGGAGGCTCGGACTGGAGGAGGAAGCAAATGCCACAGGTGACGTTCATGACAGAGGGGAGCCTAAGAAACAGAGCAACCCTTCAATCCGGGCTGTGGCTCTCAGGAGTTTCGATAGGGCCGACAGTTTCCTCCACTGATACCACAGCTTCTTGCTCTTACAAATGGACTGGTTCAGAATCAGAATCAGAATTATTGGCCAAGTGTGGTTGGACACACCCAGAATTTGTTTTGGTAAAATATGCTGTCTCTATATAAAAGGAAATATAAGAATCATATAGTCAACAATAAAAACACAGTACAACAATACAATATAACCTATTATTTAAAAAGGAAGAAGAAAAGTAAAAATTAATTATTCAGCAGTTTGATAGCACTTGGAAAGAAACTATCTTTATATCTAGTTGTCCTAGTGCGCAATGCCCTAGACAACAGTTGAAAAGATAGGCCCTCTCTGCATTTTCTTCCTGTCACGCCTGGTGAAACGAATGCACCTTACAAAGTTGGTCACAGTAGTCATAAATACAGTGGACCCTTGTATAACAAACAGCTTGTATAACATAAAATCTGTACAACATAAAAAATTCTGGAGATAGGGGAAATTTGCTTAACATAATCACCTATGGGGAGAATCCATACAACATAAAAATGGGATTACTCCGTTTTCAATGCATTCCTATGGGAATTTGTATAAAGGAAAATTTGCTTAACATAATTTCATTTGGAACAAATTAATTCCTTTATACAAGGTACCACTGTATTCATTTTGTTGGCAGAGTACATTAACAAACATTGGAGTGGTTATAAATATGGGTGTTTGTAAAGTAAGTCATTGGAAGTCAAACAGCTCTGTTCTAGTATTGAAATTTCAAGGACCTGCTATTTCTCTGGGTTATCAGGTGAGGGGGTGTCTCTCACTGCCAGCAGCACTAGAGGAAGAGAAAGTTGGAGATTTGTGTGAGGTAGCTTTAAAGCTTGGGCAGCCATTTGCTGATTCAGCACAAAGCAGGCAAGTTGTGCTTTCAAGCTGAGCTTGTGTATTGCCAAACCACCAAGGGCAAAGCAAAGCAAAGGTACTGGGAAGAGAGGTGATTGGGTGCAGGTACTCACATGGTCCCAACTGGATCAAGGAAAGGAATAGAACAACAGTATCATAAATCATGAGCCTTCTTGTTGTGTATGTTCCTGAAGCAGCAGGGTAAGGCCTGGGCAAAAAAAGTCCCTATGAACAGGCACCAAGCATTCCACAAGCCCCTGCATTGGTGTTATACCTGGAAAGGCTTTCCATAATAAGTGGACCATATATGATATGAGTTCTAATCATATGGCAATGATAGTAATCAAGGCATCTTCTGGACTCATTTTGTCACTAGGAAGATGCTGAATGTGTGTGTGGCTCAGTTTACCATAGTAATTTGCCATTTCTTGGCTGTAGTTTGCCATAGTAACTGAATATAATATGGATTTTTGGTCTATTTGCTCAGATTCCTTTCATGCTGGTTTCTACAGTCAACTGATTTAGCAGCGGTTTCACTCTCAGTAATCAACAGAGTCAGGGACAGCTTCGTTCTTTCTTGGTCCTTTCCTGCCTCATGACATTGGCCTCAAGTTTTGGACCTCAAATCTCAGGGGATGAGATGCTGTTGATATGAAAACCCCAGCTGAAGATCTGTGCTGATTTGTGGTACCATGACTACAACGGAGGACTATTTCCACATATGGAGAGCACTAGGCACCAAAAACGAATCATTCTGGAGGCAAGGTAGAAGCAGCCTGGGATGCCTTCAATCTGAAATACTGTACCCCAATTCCCTCTGACGCCCCCAGTGTTGACTTGAAAATTATGTCAGCCTAGAGGTGAAGTAGCCAGTTCTTTCCGGTTGGGTTTAAGGAAGCAGACAGAGTTTTATAGACGTCAAAATCAAGGAAGTCTCCAGAACAGCTCAGTGTGAACCAGCAGACTTTTGAAAATGGCAGATCATCTACCACTTTGCTTCACCCCCCCCCCCTTTGTGTCTACTTCTACTTTGGCTTTTTGTGGCATTTTCAGGTAAGGAAAAATAGATAGAAATGGCTGCTAAACAAATATTCCACTATCTGGAAGCATTTCTTAGGCTGTTGTTTTCCAAAGCAGGAGATACAAAATGGATGAATCGATCATTTTGGGAGTGAAGTAGGAGATATTTGGCTAAATACATTTATTTATTTATTTATTTATTTATTTATTTATTTATTTATTTACCAGGTATCTGGCATGAATGCCACTTTGGGCAGTTTACAATAATTTCAGCTTAACAAACCATACAAAATGAACAATAAAATAAATTTTCATATTAGAAATCAAAAAGAAGAATGGATGGGGTGAAAGATTTTCGGAAGCTATCTATTCAGTCAGCTTATAGTATTTGATCTCTAATACTTCCTTTGAATCTTCCAAATATTCACACCTAAAGAAATCTGGCTTTAGACATGAATAGACGTAGACACTGTATTATTCTGGGTGAGCCATGCTTTCTGCCATAATAACAAGTATTAGTGAATAAGTTCAGTGCCATTTAAAATAGTTTAAGGTATTTAACATAACATAAGAACAACCTTGCTGGAACAAGACAGAGCCCATCCAGTCCAGCATTCTGTCTCACACAGTGACTCACCATTTGCTTCAGGGTATTCCCAATCAGATGTCTTCACCTGCTTACGATTCCCCGCAAATGGCATTGAGTGATATCCTGCCTATCACTCCAACCCGGGGGTTGTCCTTAGGTATCCATAATGATAGCCAATGATGCTCTTGTTCTCCATGAACTTGTCCAATCCTTTCTTAAATCTGTCAAGCCTGACTGCTGACACCACTTCTTCTGGCAGGGAGTTCCATAGACCTGTGATCCTCCGGGTGAAAAAGTACTTTCTCTTATTTGTTTGAGATCTAGCAGCCCAAAGTTTCATGGAGTGCCCCCTAGTTCTAGTGTGTGATAGGGAAAACAGTTTTTCCTTTTCTACTTTGTCCACATTGTGTATGATTTTGTTGTCCACTAAATTTCAAGAGAGAGAGAGAGAGAGAGAGAGAGAGAGAGAGAGAAATTTTATGTGTCACGCATAAGCAGTAAACTTCATCTCATCTCTTTAATGCAAGATGGCCATGAGTCACATTGAACAACATGTTCTATTGAGAGCCCATGACCTGTGCCGGGAAATATATTCTTGCTAGCTTCTAAATATGGCTGTGGTTTTATTTTTGTTTTTACTCACCTTAGGAGCATTCATTTTTCATTTATCTAAGTGCAACCTAGAGACACTTTTCTCGAGCAATTAAATTATGTTAGACAGGTTCTATTGAATCACTCAGTTGCATATTGTCTTCAGGCCCCAAATCTTGACCAGTAATTAGGAGTGGTAAAGGTTTTCCTGCTCCAGTTAATTACATTTCAGTAGCTTTAAACCCAAGGCAATGAACTGGGAAACTAAAGTTAAACAAACACTTAAAATATTAAAGACTAATCACATCTTCCTGTTTAAAGTGTAAGCCTAGTATGCTTCCACTTGTGGACTTAAGGATAAAGATAATGTACCTGGGTTCATCTGGTCTTCAGGTTAGGTTTGCTTTCCTTACACTCTGGATATTTACATAGCTGGAGGCAGTGAAGAAGTACCTGTAAGTTAATAAGGTGAAGTTTCAACCCCAGGATACGATAAGCACAAGTGGTGCTTCATTTCTGAAATAAGAAGGGCCTGGGCAAACACTGGCCTGCACGTGATGTATTCTCTGACCTGGAGGCTCTTCTCCGTTATCTCAAATGTGTGTGGGCTGGTTATGATTGCACAGCAATGGAAGCAAGGCATCCTGCTCCATCAAATAATATTCTTCTAGATTCTGTATGCAATACTCTTCTTCTTCTCTCTGATGCTTATGTGTGTTTAAGGAACGAGGCTGAAGCTCTGGTGATCTCTCACAAAAAGTGTGTAACGAGCCTCAGGCAAGGGTAAGCAATGTGTGTGTGTGTGTGTGTGTGTGTGTGTGTGTGCGTGCGTGTGTGCGTGCGTGCATGAGAGAGAGAGAGAGAGAGAGAGATGTATTTATTTATTTATTATTTATTTATTATTGTATTTATATCCCGCTTATCTTCCTTACGGAACTCTAAGCGGCGCGCAGAGGGCGTCAAGCGCCAGTCAAACAGCATAAATTACAAGAACAGTTATCAAGCATGCATACAAACAGTATGTAAACAATTTAAAACCCTATTGCACCCAGCGCGCCAACAAGGCGACTTATTATTATATGTAGAACTGTGACTTTTTGACGATGTGCGACTCTAACTGGACCACTATAGAAAATTTAATCTAGAGAAAAATACATAATTGTAAGGTCACTTAGAAAGGCTCCCATCCCTAATAATATGACATCAAAGAGCTATTGTTATGTTTCTGGGCTACAGAAATAAATCCCACCTAATTTCACCTTTATGCAATACAGCCTCTAGCAGTGGTTTATAGAAAACCATGTGAAAAGTGCTTACATAGATTCATGCTTTTTGGGGAATTGCAATATGTATTGAACATTTTCAGTGTGAGGGCCATTGTTGTTTTGTTTTCCATATTTGTTGGCATATTCTTGTCAGAGTTTTGACAGATTCAGTCTCTGACTTGAAAGAGTTCTATTGACATTCCATCTATCCCTGGGGATTCATTTCTTCCCAGTGCTTTCAGAGCAGCTTTCACTTCACTTTTTAGAATTGCAGGGTCTTTCTTATAGGATTTCTCTTCAAAGGAATCTGCCATTCTTTATTTTTGTTTGTATTTCCTATATGGATTTCGACCTTCATAACAACATAAGAACATAAGAACATCAGAACATAAGAAGAGCCAAGCTGGATCAGGCCAAAGGCCCATCTAGTCCAGCTTCCTGTATCTCACAGTGGCCCCACCAGATGAGTCAGGGAGCGCATGAGACTAGATATCTGTCTCCTGATACCACTCCCCTGAATCTGGCCCTTGAAGTACCCCGGTTTAAAGCCTGGAGATTACACATCTCCATCATGGTTTATAACCTGTGATGGACTTTTCCTCCAGGAATCTGTCCAATCCCCTTTTGAAAGAATCCAGGCCAGATGCCATCACCACATCCTGTGGCAGGGAGTTCCACATTTATGAACAGGACATGGCAAACAGTGCTGATGGGGAAATTGACAAATTAGAATATATAAAGGAGAAATAAAGCATGGTCAATTCATGGAAACCTTCTCTTTACTTTCTCCTGGTCAGATAGTGTGTTTCTTTGTTGGTTTTTCAGCATTCCTAATCTGGGCTTACATTTCTGATGACACATGGCAGATACAAGAAGTACAAGAAGCTGCTGTATCCCAAAGCAGGTGCCATCCAGCCCATGAGAACTGCATATGATGATAAAAGGCTCCAGGATGTAGTAATAAAGCCATGCCTACTGCAGCAGCATTAGTTCACCTCTTAAATCTCCTGGATCATATCTCATGTTCATCTTCAAAAGACACATTTTGGTATGGGAAACCCACTGCAAAGTCAAAAGAGGTACTTGGCACGATGTGCACACATAACCAACTCAGTCCTGGCCCAGAAGAGGACAAAGCAGAGAAGCAATATGCCAAAGCCAAATTTACTCATCAGCGAGTCAGTACAGTACAGGGAGCTAAACTGCTAAGGTCAAAACAATCAATAGTCAATCACCTGTAGAGCAGAAAGATAAAAAGGAGACTCCTGTGTTAAAATGGGAAATAGCAGAGTAGTCACAGCACCGATCAGGAAGCTGACATGATGCAACCATAGGTAGATACTGAGCCCAGTCACTTGTCTGAGCCAGCTCTGAGGCTTTCATGGCTGGGTTGCCTGACCCTCCTTGAGGCCTCAGGTATGACTACTTGTGCATTAGGTCTACCAGGGAAGGACGTTGTCCTTGGAGAAACCTCCTACTTCTGAACAGTCCCCCCTGCCCCTGTAGCTAAGCACACTCCGCCTTGTGGCTTCCTTTTGGCCATGTTTGTGGAAGACCCATTTTGGGGGCAGCTGATCTTGAGCCCTTACAACTGCCATGTGAAGAGATTAAAAGTTGTTTACCAGCCTAAGATGTACTCAACAGTGAAATGCTAAAGAGTTTGATTTCCTGTGGTTCTGGAAACTAATTCTCCTATCTAATCTGTTTGTACCATACCTTCCTCAATGAATGTCTGGCTTTTGTAAATAAATTGCTCCAAGGACTGCTTAAAAGCATACCTAAAATGGCTGTTTAAATTTCTCCCTAATGAATTCTAACTATTGTTGACAGATCTCACAGGGTTTATTAAGCCTAACTTAATGGCACTGCTTGCTATAACTAAGACTGGACTGCCATAGTTGTCCACGGCTCATGTAAAAGTGGAATATAAATTTGACAGGTGTGTGTGTGTGTTTTATATTTACATGTACACTGAAATATTACTAGTCAAGGCATAACTTTCAGTCTGTTTCTTCCTGTGTCCCTACCACAACTCTTGAGAGTGACAAATCACAAAAACACATACCAGTTGTGGTGGAGATACTATTTGAGAGGAATAGAGCAAAAGTATCAACCTGTCCTGTGCTATTAGCAGCATTTTAGTTATATATTTTTAATACGTTTCTAGAGGAAAATATTTGTCTTCATTTATTTTTGTTGTGCCTAATTATATGGGTTATTGGGTAACAGTAATACTGTACACTGAACATGAGGCTGTCTTTAAAGAGTGTGTTCAGAAACTTCAGCTGGTCCAAAATCTGCAGCCAGACTGCTGATTTAAAAGTAGCATACATACAACTACTGTGTTACAAAAGCACTACTGATCACTGGTCTGTTTCTCAGCCCAATTCATCATGTTAGTTATAGCCAACATGCTGGTTATAAACACATAGACAACTTGGATCCATAGGCTCAAAAAGACTGCCTCGCCTTGAAAGAGCCTCACTGGATTTCAAGGTCTTCAGGACTGAGCCTTACCTCAGACCCACCACCTTTATGGTGTGCTTGGCAATTTTTGCCATTTGTTCATTCTGTCCTCAGAAGATACTTGTCAGGGCATTATGAATAAAATGCCCAAGGACTTTTAGATGTATGCAGTTAGTAGCCATTATGAGTCCAGGTGTGGGACAAAAAAGAGACACCTAGATGTCCTTGAGAAAAAGCGAGAGTTCCAGGGACAGTAAGAGCAAAGCTCTAGAAGCGTGGCTCAGGTGACTTAGGGGGCAACTGTCATTGGACAAATAGTCTATATAAGTCAGTCTTTGTGACTCTCTATGTGGTTCTCTGTCTGTCAGGCATGGCACTTGGATCTGTATTCGGACATGCTTGATGGAACCAGACAATTTATTTTGTTACTTGGATGTATATATGTTACTTGGATGCATATATGTAAATAGGCTGCAGAAAATTAAGAATCCCAATCTTTGTGATCCTTTTCTCTACTGTGGGCTAGCGCTGTAAATCTACTAAATCACATATTACACATGTCCTGACAATACCATGGCATCCCTTTCACTGAAGGATGCAGGGCAGGGTAAAGTCTTCAATTTCCTAAAATTGTGACTGCCAGTTTTTTTTTTACATGTCACCCAGGTGGCAGCAGTAGTTAAAGACTCTGCGCTCACAAACCTGAGTGGGTTTTCAGTGCCAAAAGGGATTTCGTGGACGCTTCAAGACCTTGTAGGGATCAGAGATGTTATATTTTTTTAAAAAAATCACCATGTCATCAGCTCTACCAAAGGTAAAGTGTGCAACAGGATTTCAGTTCGTGGTACATTTCTACCAAAACCATAGCTAGTTATGAATGAGCAATGTAAATTTTGTCACCTGGAAGTGGCCAGCTTTCTGTCTTCAATTTGTACCTCCTGCCCCCTCCCCATATAAATACAGAGCCCAGGGTGTCATATCCATGACAGCTGTGCAGATATTCAGTTATGCATCTTTCTCCATGAAAACTAGTGCTTTTACATTAAGAAAATATTTTGTACACCTTTTAACATATACATATACATCATATACATATGCATATACATATATATATATATTATTTTGTACACATACACACAGTTTTATTCAATTTTCTCTTGTATACACACAACTGCAAACAAAATTTGAACCAAGAACGACACTACAATTTAAAAAGATGTGGGATTCCAAGGACAAATGTATCCCAATCTGCATCTTATCTGGGAAGTGCAAGTTAGTTCAGTTCAGTTAAAACTGCAGATCAAGTGAACTTTTCTGGCATCCCCAGGTGGAATATGTGGAAATTCTGAATAGGCAAGCATTATGGTCCCCTGCCAAGAATATAATAATATTCCATTGTCAACCGTTTCAAGAAACACACCCCTCTTATGAATGAAAACCTCTTCAGTGAACGTTTATTAAGCAACTTGACTTTCATCTTTCTAGAACTACTGCCCCTCTCCACTTTTCTCACTGTTTTTGGTGTTCTAATTCCTGTGTTCACCATCTAAACAGTGGAAGTGTTCCCCATACTTTCTCCACTGTCGGTGCATCTGCCATATTTAGGCCGAAGACACGCCCATGGTATTTATACTTCACCTCTGGACACTGTTTCACAAATACTGAAGTTTGTAGCCCAGTTTCTGCAATTGTATGTCTGAAATTGTGGGGCAAGGCCCTTCTCTTAGCCCTGCCATCGTCAGAGGCATATTTACTGAGGGTATGTGGTGGGAGCTTCAGAGGGCCCACTCCCACACTGGAGAAATGCCATTCAAGTGTATTCAAATAGTTTTGCGTGAATTGACTGTTTGTTAAAGAAGGACCATTTAATAGGCATGCAACCATTTTAACTTTTATTTTAACTGAACTGTTTTTAAGGCATAGTCAAGAGGATTTGCTTAGCATAACTTATTGTAGCTGCAATTCAGTTGTAGGTCTTCTCCTTACATGAGGCACTCTGTGTTCTCTAAACCGGCAGCCTAATTTCTATAGTCTATGTTTCTGAGAAAGCTGATTGTAATTCATGAACCCTCATCCTGAAATATATAGGTGACAATACTTTTTTTCTTTAAAAGGTTATATTTATTTAATTGTATTTGTAAAATAAAAACAGTTGCAGTGGGCTTTTTTTGGGGGGGGTATTAGTTATTATTTTCAAGTACTTTGTGAGCTTCCTCCGATCTCCGTTCTGGAAGAAGATAGGATAGAAAGTGAATATTATATTATATTATATTATATTATATTATATTATATTATATTATATTATATTATATTATATTATATTATATTGCATTGCATTGCATTGCATTGCATTGCATTGCATTCCTTAAAAGTAGGGTCTTTGTTTTTGAAAGAGGCTATAGTAAGGGCTGTATTTTCTAGTCAGGACTGGATGGAATTGCTTGGAATCTTACATGGCAGCAATGCTACTTCCAGATATTTTAAAACTTGAAGAGGAATGGTGATTCTCGCTACTCGAGTCAATGCTCAACAAGTCTCCCTATTTGTGCACTTATTGCTGCCTTCATCTCTGTTTCCTCCTGTATAAATGGTAGTGCCTGCAGACTCTGTGGTATGGCAGGGCAAGCCTTGGAGGGCTTTAGGGAAAATTGTGTCTGATTGCTCTGAGATTTCTGTGTGATGTAATGCTTTCTTTCATTCAGTGTCTGAACTAAAAGATTGACTGGTTGTATTTTGGACATTCACGTCTCCGTTGATAGACTCTGTTTCAAAATACTTGAGCTTTTTCAAGATTGGTTGTCAAGATACCAATTGAATATTTCATGCAATTATGTACGGCAATTTCTATGTTTAATAAGTACCTTTCCTTCTTTTTCTGATAACCTCTATGGGACCCCAAGTCCCTTGCACTGCTTGTCATGTCTGATTGTGTACATTTTAACCTTTGAAAATAGCTCTGCATATGTGTGCCTGTGTGCCTGTACATTTTACCACAGATGGGATTCACTTTTCCAGATTAATATAGAAAAATACTCCCCAGCCCCTTGAGCTAAAAAATAGAATAAATGTGAGGTGTGGAGCAGGTTACCCTGTTTGCATTGAATGTGACTTCAAGTTCTTGAAAAACCCAAGCCTATATTACTTACAAAATTCAGTTTCTCATAGCTGCAAATGGAGAAAATGTGTGTCATGTGCCTTAGTCATTGTAGTCCATTGTGTATTTAAGGCAGAAGAGATGGCAAATGGCCTTGTCATTTTTTTCCTCTGAATGTTTACATGTAAAATATAATTCAAGTAAAGAGAATAATTTTTTCTGAAGAAAAAAATCCTTTTTTACATGTATGTAGTATATTTGATGGTGATTAGTTAGCTCAAACAAAGTAAATTCATTCAGCTAAACCATCCATCCTTTCAAGGATCTGAACATTAACTGCTTCAAATGAAATACAGACCCGACTTGAGGCAAGATAAACTTACCTTGGCTTTTAGTAGAACCACATTTGCCTCTCAGGCGCTCCAAATATTTCGGCCTTTTATGCCTGCAAAACAAAAAGAGATCCCATTTAAATCACTTCTGGGCCCATGGTGAGGCTTGAAGCTTTGTTTGTGCGAGGTCCCATGGTTTGAGAAAATATTTTCTTTGGCTTAACAGGCCTGCACTGAGTTATACTGCCATTAACAGAACTATAGCGTGCTGTCTTGGACAGTGGACTGTATCTGTTGTACTTTTCAGTGGATTAATTTCTGTTTCTTGAGCCTCGTTCAGAGCTTCTCAAGGTGAGATAACTCAGTGAAGATATTCCAGTCAACAGAAGATATCTGTCTTCATGTGAAGCGTTGTCATTTATTTTATTTTATTTTATTTATTTATTTAGTTTGTATGCTGCCCACTACCCAAAGGTCTCATACGTTCATTCAACTTATATCCTGCAGTATTCTTCAGTAAGGATTTGGGTAGGTCTTGTTAACCCTTCAAACCATATTGTTGTACTGTTTGTTGAAAACACATGAAGCATCCCTACTCTTATAGCAGTTTTTAGTAATAAAATAAAATTAAGCATCTCTGGAATAAAATTTATCTACATATCTGCTGAAATAGTAAGATGTTAAATGCACTCCTGAGAGCCAGAAGGGAGTGGATCTGCCAACCTATCTAAGTTTGTTCTTCAACTGAGTTCCAACAAAGAGTAAGCTGCTACATTTGGAATGAATTGAAGATTTTGGACCGTCTTCAAAGGCTGGGCTGTGCAATCATCTCCATTCCTATTTGCATGCCTTTTTACAACATATTGATATTATCTCTTAAGATTATACCCCAATTTCTTTAGGCAATTCTGATAACCTACTCTGCTCACTCAGTACTCCACATTTCAAAAATGTAGACATCTAAAGCTAACACCTCCACCCTCTGCACATTCACACAGTGTGGGTGAAGCTAGCAAGGTCTGTGTGAGAAACTAGCAAGATTTTTGCTATGAGTGTTTACAATTTAAAGTATAAACTTAAAGTATTAAAGTATAAATTTTCCTCCTGACTTTCACCTCAAGCAGAGAGCAATTCAACAAGAGAGTTTCCCTTGTTTTTAAACATATGTTAGCCAAATTTCAAAAGCAACCTTAACACTGCTTTATCACTGTTTCCTCATACAGCCATCTGTGGGGCATGGGGGTGGGAGAGAGGGTTGTTTTGTTTGCTTTCATCTGATATCACACTTTAAAAACGCAGAAAGTTGTGATTATAAAATCCTGTTGTGGGCAAACTTAAAGGCTTCAGATCACTAGGTAATCTGGTTAATATTATGATGACTTCTCATGGGTCCTTCGTGTGTAACTCGATTGAACCAGTGACCTCTGACATCACAAGATATTCTTCAGGCCCAAGAGCCTTGTTACAAATAGAACAGCTTTAATGTGGTCTCAATTTGTCTTGTCATAGTAAGGTTTGCCTAATAGCCATTGCAGGGACCTGGAATGCATATTCTATCCAGACCTTATCACTAAAGCCAGGCTTCCCCCACCCCCTAGAAGGGGCGGGGGGAGAGAACCTTATTTCTGTTCCACTTCAGACAGTACAAGTGGCAAGGTTAAGTGGTTCTGCTATAGTGCTCAACGTCATTCTTCTGTCACGAACCTTATCTTTTCTACCAATTTGTATTATAGCATTTGAACATATGGGAAGGTATAATCAGGTCTAGATAAAGCAGTTCCCAATGTTCACCAACCAGCTCTTCAGCTCTTGGTGTTGTGTCAGTAATCAGTGCCTCACTATTGTATTTATTTTTTTTAAAAAAATGTTACCATTAGTTTGTTGCACAGTTCATAAGTGTCTGTCTTCCACCATTAACTCTGGTTCCACAAACATATGTAATAATGATAGCTCCAGGTTTGACTGCCATATTAACTATTTCCATTCAAATTTGCTGCTCAAATTATTTTGCAGGTTGACTGTCTCTCCATTAAATGATAGACAAGCAAAATGCAAGATTGCTACAACCTCTCTGACTTGTCACAACTCACTGAAGCAGAATTTGCCTACAACATTTTAATGACTTGCTGATATTATGTTTAAACTAGAATTGTGAAACTGAGGTCATTTACTCAAGAATAAGCCCACTGATAGGAGAAAGAAGCTATGGCCAGAATCCTATTACCTATGCCCACCGGCATAAGTGTACAGTATTGGCTAAATTTCAGTGGCAAAGGGCCAAAAGTTAAGAAGCTGGCATTGGCAGTCTGTGTTACCTGGCAATCATGCAAATGGGTATGTGACAAGATGTACAAGCTTCCTCTTCTTCACTGGAAGCAACTTGCCCTAAGTAAATAAAAGGACTCTGAGTATTAGAGAGAGAGAGAGAGAGAGAGAGAGAGAGAGAGAGAGAGAGAGAGATTAGAGCTTGGAACACATAATGTTGCAGACAGAGTGATGTCTGAGGCAGTCTCTCCCATGTATGTGAATTCAGACTTCAAAGAAGTCCCATGGTAAAATCCTGAACAAAAACCAAACCAAACAAGCAAAGCAGCATAGTCCTAGGAGAGAAATGAGTGCTGGGACACACAGACGTGATAGTTTTCTTCTCCTAGTTGAGGGCTATCTGTAACATCTGGTTCTGGCACAAGTTCAGCAAGGTTTATTTAGACCTTCCATCTTAACTTATATGTAGCAAGGACATAGAAAGCTACCAAATGCCAGCCTCAAAATGGCCAGTGACAGCAGAGGTTATAGTCCCCCAAAAAGGTGTTTGGATGTGGGCTTTTAATTTATATAATTTGTAGTGAATTGATTATCTCTTTATCTATGGCTGGTTTCAAACAACCCCTAAAATCCACTGCAAAACACTTGCAGATCCCGGAGCATAAAATTGTTTTCCCACCAGTAGTGGACTTTTTTTAAAAAAAAGTATGCCCACGCCCACTTAAGCACACCCCAGCACACTTTACAAGTACCTGGTCTCCGGAGGTAAAAAAAATTCCAATGCAGATTGTAAAGCAGTGAATGCCGGGCTCTCCTCCTCCTTTTGTTTGTTTTTGTTGTCCCTCTTCCCTTTAAGAGACTGGAATCCCTACGGGGCTGCTCCAAAGGGAGGGGAGCGGAGGGGAGCAAGCATTTTTTCTCCTTTTCTTCTCCCTCCCCTCACCACAGACTGAAGCAACAGAGTGCGGAAGGGTGGGAAGACAGGAAGAGGAACAAAAACCACATGATCTCTGGCTGGGGGGGATCCAAATTTAAGTTGCCAGCGGATTTTAGGGGTCGTTTGAATGCAGCCAGCATTCTTGTTATTTTGGCAAGCTGTGATGCTAAAGTACATGTATTTGTTTGTGCAGTTTTTTTTTTTTTTTTGCTTTCCTTCATGTTAACATGTTAACTGCTAGCTTGTTGTCTCTTTCACCTCCAGATACTTACATAGTGATCAGTTTCCATTTTGTTTCATACAAAAGTAGTTCAAGACCAAGAACTTAACTGAAATGGCCTGTGAGTTCTGACGCAACAGTGATAGAATGGAGACAAAGCGGGAAATTGGAAGCCCTCCAGAAAAGCTCCCATGAACCAGATGTAAAATGAACATGGATATGACAAAATAGCTCACTGGAATCTCTCCCTGACCATAGGGACCCAATTTATCAGCTATTTCCTCTTGTTATACCTTCAGCTATATCTGGCCCATGGGCTCTCCTTGGGAATAGGGTGAAACATGTGGCTAGCACTGAAATATTGCTCAGGCCTTCTGAGCTTGTCAAACATATTCTACCACTGAGTTATCTGATCCAAGGCCAATTATCTGGCAGGTGAGTGCATGGAGGCTTGCATGAGCTCATCTTTTATAGCAGGTTGTAGAAGCATGGGTAGATGCGCAAATGGCTTGCACATTTTAGTTCTTCCTCACAGGCTTTTCATAGGTTATTAAAATATCTTAAATATGTAGCTTGCCTCAAAAAGATTTGTATCCTAAAGGATACAATATGAATAACCATGGCCAAAATCTTGTTCTGTAAGCTATGATGTCATTGGCAGGGGCAGATTGTTAATAATGAAAAAGGACCTGATTAATCTTAGGACTCACCTGCAACTAGTCTCATTGTAGACAAGTTGGTTGAGCTCCAGGGTTGAAGCAGGTATTCTCCCATTAACAGCGGTCTCCCCTGTTAGAGATATCCCCAAATTTACACAGGCATAATACTTTCTGAATGCCTTTTCTTTAAGATGCAAGGTTTTGACAAAGAGGACCAAGCTTTTGCTTTTTTATGGCTTCAGCGTTTGCATGATATTTGCATGGTTAATTGTGCCAGCACCCCTGGTTACTGCTTCTAGCACAGTGGGTTTATGTCACCTGCAAAGTATTCCTTCAGAATATAAGGATTAGGAAGCTATTTTTTCAGCCCTTCTAGGCTCTCGTGGTGGAAGCAACCCAATCATTCCTAAACCCTGGCTTTCCCCCCAGATGCCACATCAGATCTTGGACATACGTTTCATGTTAACCCAATGTCAAGGGAGAGCATATTTTTGAGAATCAAAATGTTCTTAAGAGATGTGAAAGAGAAGTCACACTTTCATTAAAACATTCACAAACACACACATACCACAGCAGGATTAATTACACTCATTAAAGGACAAATAAGGATAGTTACCAGAAGAACTTGTTTCTTTTGTATATTCTGGGCATCTTACAACAATGGCTAAAAGGAAACAGATGAATTCTCTCTCTCTCTCTCTCTCTCTTTCCCTCCCCCTTTTTTCTTTTTGCTCCAGCTAGCCATTTACGCACGCAAAACTACACTCAAACAACATCTAGGCAGATGATGACAGGTCACGATGCTTCCTCTGAGGGTGGGCAAAAATCTGAATTCAAGCCACCGATAAATCAGATTTCACCTTTTTAAGTGGCCTCCCTTTGTAAGCTAAATTGGTCAAAGTCAATCTGACATAATCATAATTCCATAGGAAATATAAGAATAAATAAATAAATAAATAAATAAATAAAATTGCATGCTTCAAGTGAATTCTGACAAATGGCAACCCTTCCCAGGGTTTTCCAGGTAAAGGACCCTCAGTTGTGGTTTGCCATTCTCTTCTCCATACCGGGGTGCCCTGGGACTGCTCAGCTTGCCTGTGGCTGTCTATACAGGCTTGCTCTGCTCTTTGTACAGACAGGAGAATCTAACTCCCTGGCTGCAGAGGTGAATCTAACCACTAAGCTCTGCAGCCAGGTGCTTAATATAAAATCCACCTCTCCCATGCAAGTCCTCCTTCATCATCACAACTTCCTCCACTGCTACATTTAAGTGTAAATGCACAAAACTGAGTTGTTCACATTCATGCACTTCCATTTTGTATCCTGTCCCCTTTTTATTGTAAAACTGTAAAATTTAGAGCAACATGGGATGCAGGATGTTTTACTTACGTGCACATGGGCTGATTGTACTGTCGTTCTGTAGTTCTGTGCAGAGCTTGGGAATAAATAACTAGTAACAGATTATTTCTGACTTCCCTCTCAGGAAAACACATGTAAAATTTCTAATTTCCCTCTGTTGAATGCATTGCATACCGTTCTGAACTTTCAGTGGCATTTCAGTGCTATCGCATTCAGATTCTTTTGTGTTTTTGGCTCTTCACATTCTATTACAGTATTATTGAGAATAACAAAAGAAAGAGTTGCTTTTTAACCACTACCACCACCACCACCACCACCTTCTGCAATGGCTGCTATCGCTGTACGTCACCATATGGAAATACTTTAAAAAGATCTTTCCTAGCTCTCTTTATGTATAAATAAATATGAGTTTATTAAAGTTTCCACATCACTTTTTATTTTTATTTTCAGACTGAAGAAAATAAAGTAACAATGGATATGTTCGGAGATGAGTGTGTTCTTCTTCTCCCTTAGAAAATGCCCCCTAAGACTACAGAGCTGGCCTGCTTCTGCCCAATGAGGTTCAGTTGAATAGTTTCAGGATCAACTGCTGCTCTGGCTGGAAATGCACATTGACAGCCAGAGGGTCTATTCATCTTTTTTTGTGCAATAGAAAGCAAAGCCTAAGGGTATGTGGAAGGCAGCAAAGATAAGGAACCCTATCAGCCTCACGGCACAACCTTCTGAAGGACTGTGGGACTAATTTGTCGCCCCAAACACCTGCACACCTGCATGCCTGAATTTTAGAAAATGAAGTGCGACGCGGTAGGTCTGGCTTGCTTATGAATGTATGATTCTGCTTCAGCTGAAGTGGGGCAAAGCCATCATTTGAACTGCTGCATTCGCAGTGAAAACAGATGTGCTTTATTGGTCTCGTTGCTTTAATTCCATGAGTCTTACTCTGGCAGTAGTGTGACACTGCATACTTTCTGAAAGAGACAGAGAAAGAGAGAGAGAGAGAGAGATTCAGAAATCAGTGTTACTTTTAGTCAGATGATTTTCTCTAGTGGTTCTGTTTAATGCAAAGGGCTTCCCAGGGGATTCCCTTCTATTTACCCAAAGAGGTCTGTTCAAGGGTTTGACATCTGCATTTAAATCCAGAAGGCCAACTATTCTACTCCCATCCCCAGTAAGTAAGTGGGGCCCCCTCTAAGAGTTTCCTGCATTAATCTTACTTTCCTGCTAGAGGAAATCTGAAGTTAGTTTGACTAGGCTGTCTTTTGACATTGCTACTTTCCCACATAACAAGAGATATAGCCAGTACCAGCAACAGAGCCGATGGAAGCTTGTTAAGTTTAGAAAACATAATTATCTTCTTTCCTGCCCACTTTGGGGAATTGTATAAATTGTTTTTACTCCAGAAAGACTCCCATGTGACTGACCTGAAATTTATTGTTTGCACTAATAGTGATACATTATTGGAAAAGTACAGAAATTATTTATATATCACACACACACACACACACACACACACACCAGTAATGTGACTAGGTAAGCTGATTGCCTAGTGTAGCTTCAAAGCAACTCTTCACTGAATTCAATGAGACTGTAGTTTTCATCTCCACAAAGAGCTATTTCACACATCTATACCCGTTATGTGAAATATCCCTAGGATTTTCAATTGTGTGTTTGGACTGCGTTTGCATGAAAGTTAATATGCCTCAACTGGTGGCAGTGATGTATCAGCATTGTTTGTAGTGTGTGACATTTGCCTGTGCAAGCCATCAGTCAAATTAATGTTAATTATTTGCTTTATATGCTCATTGAATGGGTGGAGAAGTATGCTGTCTCCTCTGCAGAGCAGCTGAGCCTTCCTAGTGTCTGGCACATTCGGAGGAGGGGCTAAAGATTGCACATGCATGGACTCTCCTCTGGGAGGCTGGATGCTAGTGGGACAGCAACATTAGGGACTGGGCAAGCACACATTATGATGACTAGAGATGGGCATGACTTGAAAAAAATTTTTTTCGAGTTGTCGTTAGTCGGGCCGGTTCCGTTTCGGGTCGTTTCCGTTTTTCGCGAAAATTCGCAAATATTAGTCGGCTCGTTTTTTCGTTTTCGTTAGTACTGGTTTTTTTGGGGGGGTAGTGGGCTCCTGGAGGCACCTCTGTGGGGTGGGTGCCTCCTCTGGCCCGCTAGGAAAGGAAAGCGGGCTCCTGGAGGCACCTGTAGGTGCCTCCTATCCTCACTCACTACTAGGAAGGGGAAGCAGGCTCCAAGAGACCCCTCAACATGGGGGTCTCCCCTCCTCACCTGCTGCTGTAAAATGGCATGCATAGCCATATGGATATGCATACCAGTTGCAGACTATGAGACCGGTGCACTGGTACGACCATCCGTCCAGGAGAACCATGACTGGGTCACACCTGCTATGTCTCACAAAGAAGGGAATCGTACTTGTGTGTAGTGCAATGCAAGTAGATCTGGCTTAGGGTTAAGGTGGGTTAGTGCAAGGGCTAGGGTTAGGCTAGTGACGGGTAAGGTTACGGTGGGCTAGTGGGTTGCACCTCTGGGTGCCTCTCTGACCCACTAAGAAGACAGTCTGTGAATTATGGGTAAGGAGTCAAGGATTAGGGTTAGGATTAGGGGGCTAGGGCAGGTTTTAGGGGGCTTTTTGGCACATCCCAGAAGTCTCCATGGCCAAGTGGCCATGCGATTGGTGGGATGGCTCCAAAAATTTGCATGGTCGTCCACTCCCACATGGCTGGTCACTCGGCCAGCCCATCATTGCGCAGGTGTAAATAAAATAAAATAAAATAAAATAAATGGAGGACAGAGGAGGAGAGGAGAGACATTTTGTTGCAAGAAAAAACCCACTGCTACTGTGAAAAACCTGGCAGTTTATAAATTTTCGCATGTTTCTGTTGTGCTTGTGTGTTTTTGGACCACGATTTCAAAAACAATATTGTGTTCGCCACCCCATTTTGGTTCCCCGGCCCGCACCCCCCCTCCAGAAACCACCCCTCCGGTAGGTGCCCTGCGCCCTTAGTCAAGCAGGCATTTTTCCGCCTGCTTTTTGGCCCGGGAATGGGTGGGGGGGAGAGTGTAAAACTTTTTTCCTGTGCTGTTCGTGCCGCTTGCTTGCGCTTTAATTGCGGCGGCTGGCGGCGAGACTGGGCTTGTTGCTGGCTGCGAGCCTGCGGCGAGTCCCACCAGAGCAGCCCAGGACGGAGGAGGGGGGGGAGCCGGGGACCTCCTGAAACCACCCCTGTGGTAGGTGCCCTGAGGCACGGCAGGCATTTTTCCGTCTGCTTTTTGGCCGGGAACCGGTTTTTTTTAACTTTTTAAAAAAAATTTCTGTGCCGCGTGGCATCGCGCAATCGCGCGATGCAAGTGACAAGCACAACAAATCAGACCAAAATTGTTCGTTCGTCGGTTCGAGCTCGAATTCTGGCGGAGTAATTCCCGTTACCGTTTCCGTAGAGTAACGGAACCGAGTAACGGAAACGGAAACGGGAATACTGCTAAGTCGTGCCCATCTCTAGTGACGACACCTCCCTTTTACACATGTGAATGTGATGAAAAATGTATAGTGTAGGGAACCAACTTATTAATCTTCACAGGATTCTCTTGGTAATGCTGCCACCTTTTTAAATCATCACCTTATGAACTGGGACAGACTCAGATGTATAATATAAAATAATAATGAAGTTTATTGAGAAAACAAATAAATATAACAATGACTGAAGTTGTTATGCATTGCCTTAAACATAGAATAGATTAAATCAACTCTTCGAGCCTCCCTGTCTTTAATCAACAGTAAACAGTGAAGCCCTCACTGCCTGACTGAACTCTAACAGAGCTGTGCTCTCCCAGCACTCTTAGCTCTCAACTCTTAACTCTACTGAATGACTTAACTGACTCTCAGAGACCAGGCTCCACCATTTTTATACCATACCATCCCCCGCCCTCCTGCTGGGATTGGCTGATGATTTACATATGCATTTCTCCTGCTTCCAGGGTGTTGTCACACACATGCTCCCTCCTTCCCTTCCCATCACATCTACTAGATGTTCCAGTCATCAAGGAGCAAACCTACTGCCAATTGCCCTTCTAACATGCGCAAAATAATCCCTTTATTGCTGGACATGCACAAGAAATACAGCACACAGTAAAAGATTCAGGCATTCATTGAAAGGAAGAGTGCTCAGGCAAAACAGGATTCACCCATCCACCTCTTGTCATGGAAAGTAGTCAGCTCACAATGGAGCCTTGTAAACAGGTACTGTCCGATAGACGGGCCTGGTCTGCTCCTTCACTCCCATCTTCTCCATCAAGCAGTTCCTGAGCAGAAAATGTGGCTTTATGTCACACATCAGATTCAGGGAATTCTCTCCCACTGAAGCCGTCATCATAAGATCTTCCCCTCACTCATCTCATGATAATATCCATCAATGATGAAGTAATGCAGCAATCCTTTACTATCTAAGATAGATTGCAAGCAACATGAACCTGTCCCACTACCAATTTGGTCAGCCTCTGAAACTCCCAGAGTCAAAACAATGAGTAAGGTACATATATATTGCCGGCTCTTGCCACACGTTCTCTCCAGAAATGCAAATCCTTCAAAGCAACATGCCTGATAAACCAGACACGGCAATAAATCTCATGGTCATCTCCTAATAATCAATTACAAAAGCAAGCAGGTTTGTAAAATGCTGCTTTGAGGGAAGCTCATGTTGTGATAAACATACCCTGTTTCCCTCATAAGAGAATTCAACTTCTAAAGATCTGCTCAGTGTGTCATCCAATTCAGATCTCTGTAGGCTTCTACACCCAGCCCCCCTTGTTACAGGTAAGACTCTTAGGCAGTGCTCTGTCCAAGGTTCTGAATAGTTCTGACTAGTTCTAGATCGAGTCCAACCATGCCTGGATTTATGGGCCAAGACTTGACTCTGCCCAAATTTCCCTTGACTTCATGCATGAGAAATCATCTCGATGAATGTGATCTTACCACATCTGCTACTACATCATCCACCAATGAGCCATACAACCACAAATTATTTCCTGAGAGTCCAAAGCTGGCAAAAAGAACAGGATAGGCCACATTCATAATATGCTTGATTTTTTTAAAATAAACCATTCAAGGCTTACAAGTGGGGTATGTCTTAAATGTTGAAGGACGGTATTGCCATCTCCTTCAAATTCTATAATTAGATTTGCATCACAAAAATACCTTCGCACAGTCAAAGTGAAATGGAAACACCCATTGTATGGATATAAGGATGAGGGATGTGTTTGATAGTACAGTACTGCCAACATTTGAAATGTTCAGTATATAAGGTGTTAAAACCGAGTAAAGACAGTATAGAAAAAAGTTGCTGTGAAAAAGAAAGTATGTTTTAAAAGCATGGCTTGGAAAATAGTTTACATTAGTTCTACATCTTTTTAAAATAATTGGTTGCCTTCCAGCTAAGCCAAAGCCTCACACTGCTTTGTGGAATTTCATTCATGTCTGCCAGTTTAGCATGCAAGTGAACTGAAGTAAACAAAGGATGTGATGATGTAATGAGACAATGGGGGATCTTCAGATGTTGAATATATGAATATTTGCCAGTCTGATCGCTCACCCTACTGGTGATAATATTATTATTCAGCAATGATTTGGAATCCTGCACCCTTACTGATAGAAAGCCTTAAACTTACAGGTTATTGGGGCCCCAGAACCTTGCAAAATCAGTAAGAAAGTCAAACCATAATGATGAAGATTAGTCAAATATGGGTTTGCAGATCCCAAGAGTAACAAAGATTGTGGGCACAATATATTTTTTTCCTCTTTAAAAATGGTGCTGGACTGCCATAAAATGTGTACAGACAGGGGGTAAGTGAAAACAACTGAAAGAGTTGTAAATAGGTGGAAACAGACATGTGGGGTATTCACCTTATCATAACAAGTTGGCTTTATGCACAGAGGCAACTCATGAACATCATGGATCTTTTCTCCAATAGATTTCAACAGGTAAATGACTGAATGAGCATCAGATTCTAGCAATTTTGATATTTTCCATGCTTCTAAAGTAAGGCTAAAGATTACTTAAAGTTATTGTGCTTTTTTAATTTTAAGAACTTTAATGTTTTAAGAGATTATTCTGTTTCTTTTGTTTTTAAGTGTGGCTTATTAAGCTATCAGCTTTTGCATCTTTTAGAATGAAACTGAAAACATTCTTTTTGATCATTTATTATGCTTTTGCTCTTGTATTTTATTTTAAATTTCAACAAGTTATTGACTGAAATTATTGCAACAATGAAGACTTCTACTTTGTTACTTAGATCAATTTGTATGTGATTGTCAAATACCATTTGGTTTCATTCTAGAATTTATTGAGATAAATGCCAGTTGCGATGAAGACAATCAAATTGCAGAGACCTTGAGATCTTTGGCATTCATTTGGTATTCACCATGAATCAGTTCTCTGATCTGACATTGTGATATTATACAAGTCTTTCTTAATGAATAAACTTTTCTTAATTATCAAAGCTAGAACTTGATTTGTTTTTTTAGTTAGAACAACCTGCTTGCTGCTCTTCTATACTTCCAACCCATTCCTGCTCACATCTGTATCTGGTGCCCAAGTGGTTAGGTTGGATTATGTGGTTATGTCTGATGCTACTGTGCCTGCCACATTAGAGATGGAGCATATGGTTTCACGTTAGTTTAGAACATCTGCCTTGATTTGGTAATGTTGTTCTGTTTTGCTGCAAATATCAGTGACTACTGGCTATTTTAACATGTTTTTTTCTAACTCATAGCTTCTTTAAGATCCCATTGAAGACAAGGATATAAGTCCCACTTTGAATTAATGGCCAATATTCCATTAAATTCTTATGGTGGCATAACACAATCTATGTTAATCTCAGTGACAAATTACTGTACCAGAAATTAAGAAATCAGCACAGGCTTTTGCCATACAAGTTTCAGGATGCAGCACTAAACAACCTATCCTGACTTCTTAAATCACTGCAATTTGAGATTTACCCTTATTGTGGTGATGTGTGTCCTTGATAGGACTGTAACCATTGTTTCAGATTGGAAAGTTAACAGAAGGATGAGAGGAAACTCCCATTTAAAGGCATGTTTGAAGACCAGCTCAAATTATGTTGTTGCCATTATTGGCAAAAAATAGATTAAAAATAATAATAAAAGAACCTCTAGCATGCTTACAATTTTGTCCAGAACAAAAATTCTTTTACATGTCATGTTTCTTGAAATGTTATACAAGACCTGTTGATTGAAAAGGCAAAACATTGGAGGATGAGACCCATACTGAGCGGCCAGTCCTTTGACGCTGGTGTTCTGAACAGCTTTGATTGTTGTCACACTGCTTTGATGTTACCATTTAACAAAAGCAGTGTGGGAACATTTAGAAAGCATAACATAACTAGGAAAACCATGCAATTTAAAAAAAATCAAGGGCAAATCAAGATTTTAAATGCTCCTAATTGGTTTCTCTTGACAGTTAACATGAAGCACCATGGCCCCTGAAAAACATGGTGCCTGTTTTCCTGTGAGGACATCCTGCGTGTCATCTGCCCTTCATTTGTTCCCTTCTGGCTCCTAGAGGCTTGTCACATTTCTTCCATCAGTTTCACAGATGCATTAAATACAACCACCATGTTTGGTAAATAAAGTAATAACAACCATTCTGTTCCAAGGACGAGGGGAGAGAGTGCCTTCTTCATAAGGGAAGTAGAAGATTTTTTTTTTTTTTAGTTTAGAGAACATGGCAGTTTCATAAATGTTTGAAAACAATAGAACAAGACTTGCCCCCTGCCATCATTTTGAACTCCCCAGCAGCCAACTCGGGGTTGAGAAAAGAAAGTGCTTTGTCACACCACATGCTATTAACTTATGGAATGAGCTGCTGCAAAAAGGCAGCGGTGGCAATCAGGAAATGGCATTTTAAAAGGATTAAATGGCATTGTGGAGGACAAATCTGACATCTCTCATGTTCCCGGGGTCTCATCTGTATGTACCGCTGCTTACAAAGCCAAAAATGCATAACCAGAAGCCAGACACACAACAAGGAGGCATCAGTGCGATTGAGAAATGGTGGTGTAAAAACGTTCTGTAAAAAACATAAAGAGCAGGGGAACTCTTAAAACAGTCCTATGAGGACTAAGCATACTCAAGGACTATGGAATGTTAGGGGAGAACATGAAAGCAGCAGGATGGAGGGGCAGTATAGCCTCCAGAGCATCAGCACTCCTCAGAGGAAACAATTTTTCCACAGGACATTTCCCAAAAGAGGATCATCACTGACCTAGGAAAACCTTCAGATACCCTGTGCTTGGGCCAAATAAGAGGGTAGGGATCACATGACTTCCCTGACCGCTTCCCTTCTCGGCAGCAGACAAAATACTGGACTTGGTTTGATCCAGCAGGACAAAACCTCAAATAACTCCTCTTAATATAAAAACCAGTTGAGGTTGTAATCCACATTTTTTTTTTATATTTGGGACAAAACAGCTTTAAAAAAATCATGTAATGTGCAAAACCTTGTATCTAGCTAACAAAATAACCAGCTGGGTGATGCACAAACATAGACATTATGATTCAGGAGCTTGGGTTCAGGGATGATTGGGTGGTTTCACCTATTTAACCGCTAGATGGCTGTCTAAAGGTAAGAAGAGAAGCCACAACACTGACAACAAATTGTCATGCCATATAGATGAGCTCAAAATCTCTGTTTAGAGCAAGGCATAGGTTCTGGAAATCACCTTCAGACGCTCTTTTAAAGGGATGAAATATACTGTAATATGTCACATTAAAATATGGCAGTGTCAAAAATGTTGAGGTTTGGCAGATGGCAACGCTGAAGGGAAGTGGTTTAACAATTAGATGGAATGGAAGTACTCTAGTTTCTGGATTCTTCAAATGGGTATTTCAGTAATGTTGGTTAACTCCTTGCTGGGATGCATAGACGCTGTGGTGTATTTTACACTTTGATTCATGTGTTATTTCTACAGATATCTGGCAACAGACAAAAAAAGAATTGGTGCCCTGCAGCTAAATGTTTCTCTAGCAAATTGTGGGTTTACTGTATCTGGAATGGCATGTAATTGAAAATGAGCAAGACAAAAATAACTCCTCTTGATTTTCCATTTCTCTTTACCCTGTACCCCAATTTCCACACACCTCACCCTGAATTTTATGTATATTATATTTGACTTCTCACTAGTGAAGTTCCCTTGATCAACCTTGCATTCATATTGCAAATGCTATTTGTCCTCTCTGTGTGTGTGTGTGTGTGTGTGTTTCCAATTCATGCCTATCCTCCCTAACATTCTTTTTCTTCCTATCTCATTGTTATATATCCCAAAATTTATTTATTTATTTATTTATTAACAAGATATTTTAGCTGCCCCACTACCAAGAGGTCTCTGGGTGGCATACAACAACTATTAAAAACTATAAAACAATAACATTATTAAAACTATAAAATACAATACAATTAAAACAACATGCAATACCAATTATAGATTATACAACTCTGCTGCTCATGTGTCCAACTGAGTAATCTACTAAAAATGCTCACCAAACAGGAATTTACTATTAACATTTACGAGTCTTGCTAACTTTAAGGACTATATTAACCATATAACTGTTCCTTAAATTGTATTTACTGTTGTTGTAACATGTCGCTATGTTGTCTCTGACTTATGGCAGTCCTATGAATGAAAGATCTCCAAAATGTCCATCACGGCCCTGTTCAGCTCTTATAAACTCAAACTTGAGCCTTCAAGCTTTACCAGCATTATTGTCTTTTCTAGAGAACCTTATTTTATTGTGATGTGCCCAAAGTAGGAATGCCTCAGTTTTTGTCATAGAGGAACTTCAGGCCTAATCTGCTCTAGGAGCTATTTATTCATCTTTCATTTGGGCCGTGGTATCCACAAAGCTTCCCTTAGCACGGCATTTCCAACAAATCATTTTTTTACCCTGCCTGCTTTCTTCACTGTGCAGATTTCAAGCTTATACATAGAAACTGTGGGGGTGATCTCAATAACCAGCCTCAAGGCATGTCCAGACAGACATTTGTCCCACTGTTTGGTGTGCTGTGCCGGCAGATTGCTCTATCTCTTCCCCCACCCCCACCCCCCAAAGACGACATTAAAAAGCATACCAATTTGTCCTCAGGGCACCCTCAAATGCTCACTTTTTCAAACCCCTGTCTGAGGCTTCTTCTTTTTTGCTATGGTTTGGTGCACTCTGGTCCATTCTTGGCATGTGTGATCGCTGGTAATGGTCTAAAAATTGAGCCTTGCAGCTGTCAACGTTGCAAAAGCTCCTTCAGGTTTTTAATTTCCACTATTGTGAAGGAGCTTAATCAACAAGCTGCTTCAATATATGGGCAAATTGAACAGGGGGAGTAAAATTATTTTAATTATTTTATTCTGCCATAGATATTATTTGTTATTTATTAAATTTTTATACCACACCTTCCAGCAACACGGCTACTCTCGGCAGTTCACAAGCTACAAATGAATGTCAAAATACAAACCACAAATAATAAACTATACAGTGAATAAACAATACAGCATAATAAAACATAATCACATGACAGATCAAATGAGATCAAAACAGAGAGCAACATGGCCTAAAGCAGGAAAAGATAACAGGAAATTGATAGAATGAGCTAGTGCACAGGGAAAGCCTTTTTGTAAAGCCACATCTTCAGATGTTTCTGGAGGACAGGAAGCAAAGGGGCCAAACAAATCTTGGGGGAAGCTGGTTCCAAAGACCGGGGCGTTGCCACTGAGAAAGTGAACATATCCATCAATGACAGATATGTTGGCATGGAGATGGGTGTGTGTGTGTGTGTGTGTGCGTGAGCCTGCAGCTTAACAAATGCCATTTAAGAAAAAATGTTTTTTTTTCCCCCTGCCCCCCCTTCCTTTTAGGGTGAGGTCATTTCTTATCTCTGATCATTGGTTAAACACAAGGGGATATGAAATTTTTAGGGGAGATTTCTGTGGGCTGGAGGTTCTCCTCCACTGAACTCTAGTATCTTATTTTTAAAAAGGAACTGTTAGAAAACTTCTGTTGAACAATGCAAGTCAATGAATAGCAGGGCTTTAAGACCCATTGACAACTCACCAGGTGTGAAGATGTCCCTGGGCAGTTGCCTTCTCTACTAGCTGGAGCTTCTGGGTTGTCTGTAAAGGAATAAATGAAGATGGGAAGGCCTGCCTTTCTAGATAGGGTTACTACTGGCATATGAGTCAAACCTGTTTAATCTCACCTACACCTGCGTATATAGCACTGAGTCTAGGGCACTTTCCAAAACCTAAGCCTTGATGCTTGTACTGAGGGTATTTGGGAGGAATCACAGCAACGGCCTTATTCCAGGCAGAAACTGGGACTGCTAACGAGAAATAGGAAGACCTCTTTGTCTCCTGAAACCATCTAGATCCATCTCCTCCAGGGGGTACACCATCAAAATTAGTCCACAACTCCTGCTCTGTTAGGGACAAGAAATCTCCATAGAACCAAAATGATCTACCCACACCAACAGATGTCGAAACACTCAACCCTCTTTTGAAAGGCTCTCTCTGCTTCCAAGTCTATGTTCTCTATTCTTTTGAAACCACGGTTTCAGGGTAAACATCTTCTTTTTCTCTTATCTTCCTTTTCCTTCTCAAACATATTGATCATTTTAACAGGTGACTCAAAACAGGCATCCCCTCTTTTTCTTTCCCCTTTATGAAAACCTGGGTAGACATGGGCACGACTTGACAAAATTCTCGGTTCCGTTTCCGTTACTCGTTTCCGTTATGGAACGGAAAAGGAAACGACAATTACTCCGCCAGAACTCAAACTCGAACCGACTAAAGAAAAATTGGGTCTGATTTGTCGTTGTCGTTCCTGGCATCGCGGCGATCCCGCGATGCCAAGCGGCACAGAAAAAAAGTTTTTAAAAGTTAAAAAAAAACCGATTCCCGGCCAAAAAGCAGGCGAAAATATGCCTGCTGAGTGAGGGCTCAGGGCACCTACCAGAGGGGTGGTTGACCCCCCCTCTCCTGTCCTGGGCTGCTCTGGTGGTGGGGGAAATCGTCGTAGTCGCTCACAACAAGCCGGACTCGCCGCCGGCCGCCACAATTCAAGCCGCACAGAAAAAAAGTTTTAAAACCCCCGATTCCCGGCCCAAAAAGCAAGCGAAAATATGCCTGCCTGAGTGAGGGCTCAGGGCAGGGCACCTACCAGAGGGGTGGTTTCTGGGGGGGAGGTCCACGGCCTCCCCCCCTCTCCTGTCCTGGGCTGCTCTGGTGGGGGAAATCCTCGTCGTCTCACAGTCGCTCGCAAGTCGCAACAAGCACCGGACTCGCCGCCGGCCGCCGCAATTCAAGCGGCACAGAAAAAAAGTTTTAAAACCCCCGCCCCGATTCCCGGCCCAAAAAGCAGGCGGAAATATGCCTGCCTGAGTGAGGGCACCTACCAGAGGAGGGGTGGTTTCTGGGGGGGGGGGTCCCCGGCCTCCTCCCCTCTCCTGTCCTCCTGGGCTGCTCTCGTCTCGCCATGCCATGCGGTGCGGGCGGGGGATCGAAAATGGGGCAGTGACCGCAATATTTTTTTTGAAATCGTGGTCCAAAAAACAAAAACACGTAAGCCAACACAAGCACCACAGAAACATGCGGAAATTGCTATTTTAAAACTGCCAGAATTTTTACAGTAGCAGTGGGTTTTTCTTGCAACAAAATGTCTCATCTGTCCTCTCTCCATTTATTTTATTTTATTTTATTTTATTTTATTTTATTTTATTTACACCTGCGCAATGATGGGCTGGCCATGGGAGTGACCATGCAAATTTTTCTCTAGTGAACTCAGTGTAGCATACAAAGCAGAAAAGTTACTCTGTATTTGCTGCATGTTTACAGCTCCCACCATAGAGTAGCTGATCTGGGGCAGCTTTCTGATTGGACAAGTGGTGCACAAAACAAATAGATGAAGATGAAGATGTAAAATATCTACTAATAATAATGCTGTTCTTTTACTTATCCATCTGCTTCAGCATAAATATATTCTATCAAATGCCTGTTTTCCCTCATTTCTTTTAAAAGGAATTACAATACATTTGACTACCTGGGTGGTTGCTTTTGATTATTTCCATATTATGAGATCTGTCTTCAATCAGTCTACTGTTTTGTATTTCCCTGCCCAATCAGCTTTTACAGAAGTCCACCAGCATCCATCCTGGCCTTTATATCAACTAATACCATCTCTCTCCCAGCCCCCTCTGCCTAGCATTGTACTCAGTTGAATCCTGACCTGTTCTGACTGACAGAAGTAGGAAAGATATATTTGTGCATAACCATTTCCCCTCTTCAAAAGTTGTTCTGGAAACTTATCTCTTGGAATGTGATCTAAGAGACTTCGCACTTAGGTTAAATGCATTTACTTGGGGTGTGTGCAGTGCAAGACTTTATGTGCTTATAAAGCTGTTTACTTGGGAGAAATGCCAAACTCTACAAATGGATTCTATCTAAGATCTGGTACGTGTCAAGGGTCTCTGATTACTTGGATGAAGCTAATGTACATATAATTCTAGATGCCATAGAACTTGTTTGAGTAACAACAGCCAGCTTTCCCCATTACTCCTTCTACCTTTACCATGAGTTATTAAATACAGAGAGAGACACTCCTGTTCCCCCCCCCCCCGGGGGAGGAGGGGGCGAGCGGGGGGTGTGGTATAGTTGTGGGGACTTTTTTGGGCGGGCTGTTTGGCCATATTCTGGAAGTTTTTCTTCCTGACATTTTGCCAGACTCTGTAGCTGGCATCTTCAGAGGGCAAGGAATTCAGGGAACTAAGAGTTCTCTCTGTGCTCTGTGTTATAAAGTAAGTGAGACTTGGGTCATTGTATTGTGATGAAGGGATTAAGAAGTTTCATTGCAATCAGGGGTAGCAACGATCCTTGATGGGTGTCATTAGCTGTTCTATTGTGCAAAATGATCATTTTGCTTTTGGCTGGGTGGGAATAATTGAGCTTTGACCTCTTGCACTCTGCAGCTTTTAGTACTGGAAACCAGGCTTTGTTGATTTTTAGACTTTTTTGTTGAAACTGTGCTTATGTTTGGGGATTTCAATGACTTCCCTGTGTAGTCTGACATAGTGATTGGTAGTGTTGTCCAGTACTTCTGTGTCCTGGAAGAGGATTTCATGTCCAGTTTGTTTCAGGGTGTGTTCAGCTACTGCTGGTTTTTCAGGTTGTTTTAATCTGCAGTGTCTTTCATGTTTTTTTGATTCTGGTCTGGATGCTGCACTTTGTGGTCCCAATATGTACATGGCCACAACTACAAGTTATCCGGTATACTCCTGCAGTGGCGAGTTGGTTCATTTTGTCCTTTGCTGACCATAGCATCTGTTGTATTTTTGTGGTGGGTCTAAATACTGTTTGTAGGTTATGTTTTTTCAACACTTTGTCCATGCGGTCCGTGACTCCTTTTACGTATGACAGAAATACTTTGTTTGTTGGAGTCTGTTTTTCTTCTTCAGCTTGGTGTTGCTTTTTGATGGTTCTTTTGATTTCATTCTTGGAATAGCCATTTGCCTGTAGGGCCCAATTCAGGTGGCTGAGTTCAGTGTTGAGGAATTCAGCTTCACAGTTTTGTTTTGCATAGCCTACAAGAGTTTTGATTATGCCTCTTATTTGTCATGGGTGGTGGTTGGAATTTTTATGTAGGTACCAATCTCTGTGGGTGGGTTTTCTGTAGACCTTGTGTCCTAATTGGAGGTCTGGTTTGTTTATGACCATGGCATCTAATAATGGGAGTTTCCCCTCTATTTCTATTTCCATGGTGAATTGTATATTTGAGTGGATATTGTTGAGGTAGTTGAGAAATTCTTCCATTTTATCTTCACCGTGGCTCCAAATTACGCATGTGTCATCCATGTATCGGAACCAGACTGTGGATACAAAGGGTGCCACATCCAGAGCTTGTTTTTCAAAATGTTCCATGTAAAAGTTTGCTATTACTGGGCTGAGAGGGCTCCCCAGGGCAATTCCATCTGTCTGTTCATAGAAGTCATTATCCCACTGGAAGTAACTGGTCATTAGGCAATGTTGGAATAGGGCCTTAATGTCTTCTGGGAAGATCTGTTGGATGAGTGCTAAAGTGTCCTTTATTGGTACTTTGGTGAAGAGGGATACTACATAAAAGCTGATCAATCTGTCCCTGGGGTTGAGTTTTAGGGTGCTAATCTTGTCTATGAAATGTCCTAAGTCCTGAGTCCTTGATGTGGGATGAGGTCTGTCCAATGTGGGCCCATAGGAAGGTGGCTAGGTGTTTTGCTCATTCATATGTTGGGGAGGCAATGGTGCTAACAATGGGCCTGAGTGCGGTTGTCCTTGTGGCTCTTACTTAAAACATCATAATGCATAGGTTGCATATGATGAACCACAAGGTGGCTCATCAACATGATCAAACTTTTCCAGTTGCCCGCTAGACCAGGCCTGTACAACAGGTAGACCATGGGCTACTGGTAACCTGTGAAGGGTTCACAAGTAGCCCACCGGCCATCAATAAAAAATGTGGGGGGGATAGGTTCTCCAAACCTCTGTCTCTCATCCCAAGGATCACCACTGCCCCAGCAAAGTTCTGGGTCTGCCATCCCACTATCTCAGCTGAGCAGGGCAGATAAATCTGTTCCCTCCAGAATGGATTAATTGATTTTCAGTGCATTCCTATGGGAAACTGCTGCTCTACTTACAATTTTTTTTTTTTTACTTATGAGCATGTGCGCAGAATGGATAAAATTTGTAAGTAGAGGTTTTAGTGTAGCAGCCCTCAGGCACTCTGGGCTGGAAAAAGTAGACCTCAGCCTGTTCAAAGTTGAACAGCCTTGCACTAGACTATATCAGTCCATGAGACAAAGCCTGCATTATTGTTACTTGGCAACAAGTCTTAGTTAATTCAGTAGAATTCACTGTCTATGTTTCTGTTAAAGCAAGATGGTGCTGATATCTGAAGAAGTGGACCCATTCACAAAAGCTCACTTTAAAATATGGAAGTTAGTCAACGTGCCATGCACACCTTTTAGAACTGGAAGCCAGGCTTTGTTGACTTTAAACTTTTTTGTTGAAACTGTGCTTATGTTTGTGGATTTCAATGGCTTCCCTGTGTAGTCTGAAATAGAATATAATGGCAACAACCA
>JAHTLZ010000010.1:42582912-42612836 GCA_023846285.1 Phrynocephalus versicolor
TAAATATTTGGGCATACTGGAATTAGATAATATCAAGCATGGTCAAGTGAAAAATGTGGTCAGTAAAGAATCTATCCAAAGGGTTACAAAAGTACTAAAAAGTAAGCTGAATGGTAGTAACACTATCAAGGCCATTAATAGCTGGGCCATACCGGTCATCAGGTATACCACTGACATAAACTGGGCTCAGATGGAGCTAGATAGTCTGGAAATGGAAAACAAGAAAACTTATGACCATTCACTAGGCATTACATCCACACAGTGATGTTGACAGGCTGTAATTACCTAGAAAATTAGGTGGTAGAGGTCTTTTGCAAGTGAAGCAGACAGTTTAAGAAGAGAAGCATGTGTTGGCACATTATGTAAAAAATAGTACAGAGCCAGCATTATTTGGAAGTTAAGAACAAGGAAATTTTTAAACTAAAGCAAAGGGTGAATACAGGGAAGCAACGATGCAAATACGAGCTGACAGCTGGCATAATAAAGCACTGCATGGGCAGTTCCTCAAAAAAAAAAATCAAAGGAAAAATAGATGAGGAAAAAACTTGGTTATGGCTCACCAATGGAACACTGAAAAAAGAGACAGAAGCCCTCATTTTTGCAGCTCAAGAACAAGCTATCAGAACAAATGTAGTTAAGGCTAGAATAGAAATATCAGCTGAATACCCCACATGTAGACTCTGTAAAGAGGTGATTGAAACTATCAACCATATATTGAGTTTTTGTAATTGCTCAGACAGATTACAAACAGTGTCATAAATGTAGTTGATCAAATGGTCCACTGGAATTTGTGTCACAACTATCATCTGCCCGTAGCAAAGAACTGGTGGGATCATAAGCCTGAAAAAGTGATTGAAAGCATGCAAAATTACTTTGGGACTTCCGAATGCAGACAGACAGGGTTTTGGATAATACCCCGGATATTATGATTGTGGAGAAGAAAAAAGTGTGGATCATTGTCATTGATATTGCTATACCAGGTGATAGTGGAACACTGAGAAATAACTTGAAAAAGTTACTTGATATCAGGATCTGAAAATTGAACTTCAGAGACTCTGGCATAAACTGGTACAGGTGGTCCCAGTGGTAATTGGCACGCTGAGTGTAGTGCCTAAAGAGCTAAGCAAGTATTTAGAAGAAATTGGAGTTGACAAAGTCACCATCAGTCAGCGGCAGAAAGCTACCTTACTTGAATCTGCTCGCATAATTCGCTGTCTGATATAGCAAGTAGTCCTAAATACTTGGGAAGCATTCGACTAGTGATTTGTAATACAAAATCCACCGTAGTCATCTTGTCTGCTGTGAGATAATTTTATGATGATGATGATGATGATGATGATGATGATGATGATGATGATGATGATGATGATGATGCATTTGATATTGTCAGGTATTTTCTCTGAACTGGTTCAGATGTGATTTTTTTTAAAGACACCAACATTTTCCAGTAACAGGAAGAAGCTTGTACAAACCCCACACTTGCACATTTCCACCAGCTCCTCCCCCTTCATGGCTGAGACAAGATTGAGATATTTTTGTTTCAAGCCGGAATCAAATTGTGGTTTCAGATCTTCTCTTATTCTGGAACCATTGTTCAAAGAAGTTACAGTACCCGGGGTTTGAGTGGAAACTACAGTTGGTCTATTCAGATACAGAAAAGAAACAAGTCTCTCTTCCTAGATGTCACTCAAGATGTAGGTATGGAGAATACGAGAGCCCATGAAATGATGCCACTACTATACTAAGGGTGAACCACAAAACATAGGTTTTGATCTTCATGCCACCACCACCACCACCCCCAAAAAAATAAGAAATCAGAAATGATGATATGCCAATGACAGAAATCTTTGCCATACTGTCTGTGAAAGGAAAGTGTCATGGAAGCTGACACAATCCCAAAGCTGAAAGCACAAACAATCTTGAAATAAACAATTTGTTCAGGTCTGAGCAGCAGCAAGGTGAACCTGTCCAATTCTCCTCTGGGGTGGCATAATCTCAAAGACTTGCTTTAGTAATACGAAGGCTGCTCCATTCTGCTCAGGTACTTGCACTGGTTGCCCCCTGTGAATGTAGCATCTGATCAATTCAGCGACCAAGACTAGAAAAATACTGACAGCCAGTGTTACAGGACCTCCTTGGGCCTGGCATGCTGCCAGACAAAAGCATTACAGGGATTTCTTTTCTCCACTCATGTGTCATAACTGAGGCAGCAAGCAGTCCACAATTTTTCCTACTTTTGTTCGGAAGCTCTCTTCTTTTCATAAGTCAATAATACTGTACTGTCCAGAGTGTGAAAACGTTAATCCTTGAAGGAATCTGCTTGAAAGAGGGTTGCTGTGACTTTGCTTGTTTTCTATTACTGCAAAAGGCAGCAGCAGCAGCAGCAGCAGCAGCAGCAACAACAACAACAACAACAACAACAACAACAACATATTATTTAAATTGAGTAATGTAGTTCAGTGGTGAAACTCAATTAGAAACAGTTGGAACCATCTGACATGGTCAGAAACCAGGCCACAGTCAGTAGCGCAAGGCAACAGTTTATGCCAATTCCTCATAATGACTCCAATCAGCAAAGCTTGACTTAGGGTTGCCAGAGGCTGACTGGGAGGCATTACTTCTTGTAATAGTCCCAACTGCATGTGACGTTAATTAAAAAAAATGCCTCTCTCATGAGCGTTGTGACAGTCCGGTCTCTTGTCCTCTTCCCGTCCTTCTTCTAGCAAGTGAGACTCCAATTCTGCTTCACAGGACAAGAAAATGGATCACTACCAGGGCCTTTAAAGTGGGAGCAGCCAACATGGCAGCCCTGCAAACACTGTTGCACTTCAACTCCCATCAACCCCAATGGCAAAACACAGAGCATGTGGTTTGGGTTTGGGTTTCAAATATCAGTCTTTTACTGAATTACAGCTTGTAGCATCTGCAAAACAAAAATGACCATCAAGACCAATTTGAAGAACAAATGTTTCCATTTACGGTCTTCTATACTGTGGCCTGAAGGAGTTGAGCATGAACTATGTTTTTAGCGATCCTGGCTATGGCCGAGAGCCCAGGTTTCATATTCAGTGAAAAATATTCAACTTAAAATGCCTTCACCTGGTAACTCCCTCAGAAAAATGCATTATTGTACAGAGACTTAGAAAAGATTGGAGTTTAACAGGGCAGTGTGTGTGTATGTGTGTGTTTCAGAACGTGAGTTACTGCAACACAGCAAGGAACATGAAATAAGGCTCGTGGTATGCCACAATATGGTTTCAATATGCATTAAGGTTGGGCTTAAAATACAGGAACCTCACGACCACCGCTGAGAACATCCCACACAACTCAAATATTTGTTGTGCACAGCAGACTAAGAATATTTAATGTTCCAAAATTTGACGATGTCTATTTATGCAGCCCTTTAGCAATAATGGAAATAACAGCTAAGACAGATGTAAATTATAGTTTTGAAGAGAAGACCAGGATCAGCAGTGAGTGGCTATGGAAATTAATATGCAGCCAGTTAGCTAAACTCACTCAGATCAGACTAGGATCTTCCAGTGAGAAATGAAATACAGCAGTGAGCCAAGACAATAACAATTACCCACATCTTATTGGTAAATCTTTATAAGAGTTGAGGTTTGGCATTCCTTAAAGTTTAGGATGTGTCCTCTCTGCAACCATTGAAAATGAGTCTGGATACTGTTGGTCCAAAGGCTACCTTAAAGGACATGGCATATGGAAAGTATGTGTCCCTGCACATGTTGCAAGATGGAACCTCCCAGTAGGCCATTGGTAGGAGATCTATGCAAGAGATCAGTTTAAGCACTGTGAGGGTCATGGTTGTCCACCCCTTGTCTAAACAGTGTATGAATGGAAGGTTCTGCACTTGGCTATATAGGAGCAAAGTATGGGGGTGGGTGGGTTCAGGAGCTGCATAGGAGAATTCTGTAGGCTGATAACTGTGTTTCTGGGGGAAATAGTCAATATTCAATAGGGTGAACAAGTGATAAAGTTGCAGTCATTTACAATGCTGAGCAAAAGCAACAGTCCAAAGCATTAGGTCCAAACGAAACACAGTTTGCTCTTAAACTGCTCAAGAGGCTTGGAAAAGCATGGAATTCCTTTGCAGTACCCAGTGTTGGCTCTTTTCCCAAGCTGGAAATTGTCAAAAATTCACAATGTCCTCTCATTGTGTGTGTTTCTCTGTGTGTATCGGGTAATATATATTTATCAGCCATCATAGTTGAAGTGCTTGTTTCTTGAAATGTGCTATGCAGAATCTCTTTTAGAACAGGCACAGATGTTATTGCAAGGGCTTAATCCTTCCAAATAGCTGTTCTTGGAGGTGACAGGCGATGTGTAAGGCATCATTTGCACCTACAGCAGAATGCAATGAGAATGGAGTTGTTCGTTTGCTTTATGTTTTATTCTGGCTTTGAGTTTGAAGAATTGCTTTAGAATGCAGGCCAGGGATTGCTTTGGGAATAGTGTCCAATAGACAAAAATCAAACACTCTGCAAGTATAAAGCAAGCAGAAAATAGATGGGCCCCAGCATTCCCCACCCCCCAAGACATCCCATTTTTTATTTCCAAGGAGTTGGCTCAGCTTCTGTTTTGATTTTATTTTTACTATGAGAAGTTTTGCAGTAGCTTTTTGTGTGTATGTGTACTTACATGGAGTTGTGATGTTATCTTCATTTTTAAGATGGTGTGGTGGTAGCAAAGGGACTCAATTGCAGCTTAAATTGGTAAAAATCACTGCACTGTATCACAATTCTACTTGATTCTGCTCCTTAAATTTACCAGATCATCAGAAGAGCTTTGCTTGTGGTTTCAGGGACGAACTTGAGACAAAGTAACAGAGCCCCAGAGGTGGGGCCATCAAACGGTAGAAAGGGACAGAACAACTTTTAGGTTAGCTGACTGTGGAAACAGACAGAATCCATGTAAGTTGGTGCAGAATCCTGGTAAAACCACATAACTTTGTAATACTTGAACCCTAGACTGTGAAGCCTTTTTTGGGAGGGATGGAGTAGCTACACAGCTAACAAGATTCATCCAGGAACTTCATCAGTTACACTTACTACATTTCTACTAGAGTTTACATCCCATGTGATCTTTACTGTAGCGCATGTGACACATAGGAGTTGGTGTAGCCATAGGTTGCTGTTGGGGCTTGTGAAGGACGCATAGATAGCTCTGCCTGCTCCCACCTCAGGCTGTGCACCACTGTTGCCAGCGCTTGGGCAACTGAGAATTTCATGAGTAATCACAGCAGTGTTCTACTTGCTGCCTTGTTCAAGGTAGCACAATGGGTACAAATCCCATGTTTATGTGGGTGTCTTGGTAAACACTCTCATCCTAAGTTTACTGTTTTATTCTCCTGGAGTAGGAACTGGCAAGCTAATCAATTCTGCAAAGAAAACGCCATGGACATGGGGTCATGAAGAGTCGGTCACAACTGTAACGATACAGCAGCAACAACAGACCAACACAGTAACCCAAAGGTTATGGCTAAATGCCGACAGGGTAGTTATTTTGTAGTTTTCTGACCATCTTTTAAGCAACCAGTTACACAACTGGTCTGTGGTTGGTGACCAGCCGGCAGTGGGAGTGGTGGGGTGTCAAGGGTGAAAGCTGCACCACACTGCCTCGGTGGTGTACTGGGCAGCGCTTTCACCCCCCAGCACCCCAACACTCCTGCTGGGGAGGTCAACAGACCAGGCGGCAGGAGAGTGTGCCTTCACTCTACCTGGTCCGCTGTGCTACTGCCCCTTTGGGTGGCATGAAGGCGCTCTTTCCTGCCAACTGGCCCACCAACCTGCATAGCAGGAGAGGGTTAGTGCTGGGGGCGAAAGGCATGCTGACACCCTACCACTTCCACTGGGCAGGTTGGTGGCCCTTTGCGCTGCCCAGCATTTGAGTGGTGACGAGGGCAAAAGCTTTCATCCCTGGCATCCCTCCACCCCTGTCACCACCATCACCCCCAGATAAGAGTGTTCGCTCTTGTCTGTAGATTTCAGTATCTGCAGGATGGCCCAGAACCTTCTTACTGTAGAAGACAATTGGGGTAATGTGACATACAGTGGACAAATTGTCTTTTATTGCTTATGCAATTACTGTTACATAATCATGTAATGCAGTAGGATGGTGGTCACAGTATTGTTGCAGCTCATGCTATATGCATGAATAATGCAAATTAGGCTCCCCCTGGAACCTAATTCCTGAAGGTACAGGAATTAATTATAAGTACTGTACATATATCCACTGGCTCTCCCCAGACCCCCCCCCCACATACGGTATTTTGATGTATTGAGATTGTGCAAACGTAATACATAAATGCCTTCACGTTCACCCAAGCAAGCCTGGCCAGCAGCTGAGGAAGGAATGTGGTGGGTGTAGACTTTTCAACCACCTCTCACACATAAGGCAACTTTTCTTCTCCTATCATGCTGCATGCCCTGAGTTGGTCTTCCCACTTGGAGAGATGGAGAAGCATAACAGTTCCCTAAGATTTTAGCTGACAACCCAACATTGACCAACCCTATAAAGCTACCAGGCCCCCTTTCTGGGATCTGATTGGTGACTTGTAGCTTTCTTATTAAGAAAGAGGCAATCTTAAGTTCATTTTTTCCCAGCCTTGAAACTACCTTGCATGTTTCTAAACATGCAAACCCTTTAATTAAGACAAAAGTATTGGGTTAGACTTTATTAGCATTAAGACATTTTTCGTTTTACCGCATTTTTTGACTCTTCCTTCCTTCCTTTCTTCCCTCCTTCCCTCCCTCCTTCCTTCCTTTATTTCTGTCTTGGGGGTCGAAGATGGCTGCCTGCTGCCTGTAGCTTTTTAAAGCTCTCTGAGTTTTTATCCTTTTTACCCTTTTATCTTTTTATAAATTTATAAATTTACCCTTTTATCTTTCCATATAGCCTGAGTAGGCTCTTGGTGGTACAAGATACCCATTTCTAAAGTATTTTAAACTATTTTGGAGTCCTTTGGAGTTCTTTGGAGTTCTTCAGAGTCTTCTTGGAGTCTTTTTAGAACACGAGCTTGGAAACAACTGCTGTGGCTGCTGCTGTTTCGACTACTCCTGATCCATGCTCCATGCTCGGAAGAAGTGAAGGAGAAAGTGCAGGAGGAGGAGGAGGACTCGCTGCGTTTGGTGAAGGTGAAGTAAGAACTTTTTTTGTGAAGCAGCAAAGGGATTAGTAAAGGGAGAGTTTGGAAGCCGCAAGCTTAGCTTCTGGTATTTTGTCCTTGAATATTCAAAGATACCTTCAGTTACTTCCCCCACCTCCCCCACCTCATCCCGACTGCTGGGTTGAAAGAAATGGGGAACAAGCGGCACAGATCCAACTCGGGGTATTCAGGGCTCCCTCACACAAAAGCGGTGAAGCAAATGAAGATTGACAGCCTTTTCACAACCAACAAACAGATGGGAGAACAGACAGGAGAACAATCTACCCTGACCCATATAACCCCTATAACTTTAAACAACCGCTTTTCTACGTTAATGAACATAGCCCAGGATGACTGTGAGGAGCGGCTTTCTGACCCCGTGGGTAATGTGGAGGAGTCAATAGAGAACTTTTCAACCCAATTGATGGAGCAGTGCAAGCTCATTGCAAAAACAGTGACTGCAATTTTTCAAAGACTGCAGAAGGTTTATGATCAAATGCTTGTCGTAGAGCATGCACTGGGGGAGTTGACTAAACCTACAAACAGAGCCACAAATTTCTCTCCCCCCAGTGACCATGGTGTAAGGTTCCACGAGCCTAACTCTGCAAATCAAAGCACAAGCCCTCAACTTCAGTTAGACCAACCCAGCAGAGAGGGTACTGGTAAAACATCAAGGACTTTCCAGCCGACCCAGGTTCTGCTCCAAATTGCCCCAGTCCCTATCAACAGGAAGAGATGGGACTCGAAAAAGAAAATTCAATCTTCAATAGGTCAACTATTGAACATACACCCTTACAAAGTTGACCTAAGGTCAATAACTTGGCTCCACTCACTCAGAGGCCATAAGAGAATTCAGCTGTCCTTCGACCAAACTGTTATTCCCCTCATGCTCCTGAAGATGAAGCCTTTCTTGGGGAGGTATCAGATAATACCCCATAGAATTTTTGCAAATTCATCAATAGTACCACTATTACAGGAAAACCAAGGAAGACCTTCTTTAAAAGACAACTACTCAGCCCATCAGTCCCAAACTCAAAGCACTATTTCAATTCAAGCCAAACCTCTAGTTGAAAGAACAACCCAAAAACAGAGACTGGACATCAGGGGGAAAACGGCTGCAGAGTTCCGTCTCACACGTAAGGGACTCCCATCATCAGATAGAAACATCACTAGTCCCACAAACCAAAACAATAAAAATTGTGTAGAACAAACAAGGCCAACCTGTCACTTACAGGACCAGACCGACACACCGAGAGCTTCCTGCGAGCAAGAAAACATGGCCATCCAACTCACCAAGGCAGCTCAAGCCTTTGAATGTTCTAGCATGCTTCGCCCCCTCGACACCCAAAGGTATTGGAGAGGATGTGCTGGAGCTACGTCGGCTCCTGATGCAGAACCCCTTCAGGGGATTTCCGTGAACAAGAACCCATCCAACGGGGGCGCCGTTTGTAAACCCTCAGCCCTCCCAATACCAGGTGGTGAGTCTGGGGGGATTTTGGAAGGCCTAGGTGTTTCACCAATCTTTATATCTACAACCCAGCCTTCCTGTTCGGATCTCGAATCCTCGCTCCTCGGGCCTACATGTGAGACAGTACATAGCCCTGAGAATTTAAACCACAACGCAGCAGACTCCGGTGATTACAGTAAGGCCAAAGAAAGCAACTCCCCTTTGTTTAAGGGAAATCCTAAAATAGTCCTCTCACCCCAGTGCTCAATAATTAAGAAAACTTTGGGAGGCTCCTTTACTCTGATTGACGCTTCAGAACAATCAGTTCCCCCACTTTTGTTTGACTTTACAAAAGATCGCTCAAACCGAAGTGGTCTCCCTACAGATTTAGTACAATCAGACTGACTAATACTCAACGATAGGAGTTTCTTGCTGAAGATCTTGTCTTGGAATATTGCTGGCTGGAAAGGGAAATCAAACGATCCAGAGTTCCTACATTTCCTCCAGGGTTTTGACATTGCCCTTCTTCAAGAAACCTGGCATGAAGGGGATGTTATATTGCCTGGATATACCTCAATTGTAACGCCAGCTATTGCCCCTTCACGCAGAGGCCGGAGCAGCGCCGGTCTGTGCTGTTTGATCACTAACCGCTATCAGATCAAGATAGAGCACCTAGACAGTTGTCCCCCATTAGCTATGGCCATTTTAATCCAAAACCTGAAGCCCTCTCTTATGATAGTTAACGTTTATCTACCCCCTCAAACTAACAAAGAAAAATTGCAGGCACAATGGGAGACCTTGAACAGTTATTTATTTTCTTTAGAGACAAAACACCCTTCGGCTGAAGTCTTGGTTGCTGGAGACTTTAACGCCAGGATTGGTAATGACAACCCTGCTCTATTGGACTCAATGGGCAACAGCCTGGAGGACCATTTTCCGGAGCAGCTTAAGCTTCCAAGGTGTTCCAAAGATTCCCAGATTAATCCTGCGGGGCACCATCTGGCCAGACTTGTGATGGGGACCGGAAAGATTATCTTAAATGGTTCATCTGTATTGGACCACCCTGGAGAATTTACTTTCTGCTCCCACAGGGGAAGCAGTGTCATCGACTATGTAATTGTTTCTCCCAACTTGAGCGACAAGGTAGTCGATTTCCAGGTTGGATCGCAAATCGACAGCGACCATTTCCCCTTAACCACTAAAATAAAATGTAGCCAACCAACATCTAGCATATCCTATCACCTCAATAATAAAGATAGTAAGGCACCTTATTGCATGAGAAAGAAATGGTCCCCCAAAATAGAGGATAAGATTAATTTAGCATTAAACTCCAACCATTTTATAAACTTGAAACAGAGCTTGTCTGAGACATTAGACCCGTCAGAGGCCATCTCCCATTATGAAAACCTGACGGCTGAAATCAATAGTATTTTAAGTCAACAAATTTGCCAGAGATCTTACAAAAATGCAAGACTTAGTCCAAATCCCTGGTTTGACAGAGACTGTCTTCTTTTGAAAAACCAGTTACGTTGCCTGTACCACTCTTATAGATTAACCCAGTCAGATCCTTCTCCCCCAAGCGAATATATTAAATTAAAAAAACACTATAAGTTTGTAATAGCTCAGAAGAAGCAAACTTTCATCAAGGAAAGATGGAACTTAATGATTCATTATGTTCATTCCAACAATAGTCAACAGTTTTGGACGTTGGTTAGGGGTGCCTTAAAAAGCAGGTCAGGTTCCTTGGACGCCCAGATTCCTGTGCATATATGGAAGGATCACTTTACCAACATTTTTTATGATCCTCAATCCCCGGACCTAGATTCCCCTCATCCAGCATCTCCCAACTTACCTAAATGGGACCCAGTAAATACTTTAGAGATCAAAAATTTGATTTCTAATTTAAAACTGCGAAAAGCGGCCGGTCCAGATGGGATTCCCCCTGAACTCCTAAAAAAGCACTTGGAGTGGTGGGCCACTCCTTTGGCCACCCTTTTTACATTAATTGACCAGTTTGGAAGGGTACCTGCAGCATGGACTAAAGCCATTATAGTACCTATTTTTAAAAAAGGAGACCCTCTAGACCCAGGAAACTACCGCCCAGTCAGCTTGCTGTCCATTATAGGGAAACTTTATGCTCTCCACCTAGTGAAAAAACTGACAACCTGGATGGACAACCATAGGATTTTGGGCCCGGAACAAATTGGCTTTTGTAAAAGTAGATATACACTAGATCACTGCTCAGTATTGGCCCACCTTGCAGAGAAGAACAATGTCATGGGTGGGAGGAGACTGTTTGTAGCCTTTTTCGACCTAAAAGGGGCTTTCGACTCAATCTCAAGGACCCTACTGTGGGCCAAACTGGAAAAATCCTCAATTGATAGGAGACTGCTGTTCCTCATTCAAAAGCTATATCTTAATACGAGCTGCCAGGTGCGCTATGGCCCTGCTGGGGAACTGTCGGATGGGATCCCAAATAACAAGGGGGTTAAACAGGGTTGCATCCTGGCACCCTATTTATTTAACCTTTTTATCAATGACTTGAGCGATTCCTTGAAACAAGTTCAGGGCCACCCCCCCAAGTTAGGTTCCCAGCAAATTTCACTACTCCTTTATGCAGACGATGCAGCAGTTCTATCCCAAACCCAATTGGGTCTTAAGAGGCTCATTACAGCTTTTGCAACTTATTGCGATAGCAACAGCCTGTCCATCAACACCCAGAAATCTAAGATTTTAGTTTTCTCAAAGAGGTGGAAAAGACTGCGTTGGTTTCTACACAATGACACTCTAGAGCAGGTTAAGGAATATAAATACCTTGGGATTACTTTTAGATACAACATGAGCTGGCAACTCATAGAAGCCACGCCCTTAATCTTGCTAAATGTAGTTCACAAGCAGTGGCTCGTTTTTTCTACAGAAGCGGAGGTCGCCATGTCCCATCAGCCATTCAAGTTTTTCAAGCAAAAACAAGGGCTCAATTATTATATGGCACCCCAGTTTGGATCAAAGCATTCAACTCTGAGGTTGAAAAAATTCAATCTGCTTTTTTGCGTCAGATTCTGGGGGTCCCAAACTGTGTACCCTATGCAGTGTTGTGCCTCGAGGCAGGAGTGGGTAGATTGGAAATCAACGCCTGGACCCAGACCCTAAAGTACTGGCTTAGAATCCTTTTTTGTGCAGACCAACTGGGGTACATAGCTGACATGCTGTCTGATTCTTATCAAAGCCGCTGGCAATCCTTCATTAACCAAAAAATCAGGTCTGTAGGTATCCCGCTTGACCATATCTTGACGTTAGGGCAGAAACAGGCTCTACGAATCCTTACCCAGAGGCTAAGTGACATAGAGAGGCAGGAACTTTTCTCCCTGGCACAAAGAACCTGCTCCCCTTTGTCACAAGGCGTGTTTCCAACGTATAAGACCCCTGCGGCATATTTAACTTCACTTAGTTCACCACAGGCTTGTAGAGCTTTCATGTTGGCCAGGATGAATGTATTGCCATCAGCACTCCTTCAGGGTAGGTTTACGGGGATTCCGCGCCAAGAAAGATTTTGCCCATGTGGAAACCCGTCCCCAGAATTTATCCAACACGTGCTCTTATTTTGCCCTTTCTATGATCATATTAGAAACAACTTAATTGCCCCATTGCTGAAGAAGTTCCAAGGCCACCCTTCTAGATGGTTAGTCCAATACTGTTTGATAGACAAGAACTCTTATGTTACAGCCCAGGTAGCAAAGTTTTTTATGGCCGCTATACGCAAGAGAGCAGAGATTACCTCGACCATCCATCCATCTTCCTGATGTTTTTACCCATCCACAGTTTTACTCTTTTTCACTGTTTTAAGATTCATTGTATATTTGCTTATATGGGTCATACGACCGCAATAAACTTGAACTTGAACTTGACCAACCCTATAAAGCTACCAGGCCCCCTTTCTGGGATCTGATTGGTGACTTGTAGCTTTCTTATTAAGAAAGAGGCAATCTTAAGTTCATTTTTTCCCAGCCTTGAAACTACCTTGCATGTTTCTAAACATGCAAACCCTTTAATTAAGACAAAAGTATTGGGTTAGACTTTATTAGCATTAAGACATTTTTCGTTTTACCGCAATTTTTGACTCTTCCTTCCTTCCTTTCTTCCCTCCTTCCCTCCCTCCTTCCTTCCTTTATTTCTGTCTTTTTAATTGTCTGTAAATAATTTATTGCCTGACTCTGATTTGTAGTTTGCCTCTACTGAAGGTACAGTTTTATTAGTTAATTTGGATTCCAAATCGCCATGGGCCTAAAGGCAGCAAATAAAACAAGCAATAAACAAATAAGCAAGCGAGGCTTTGAATTATGATGACATGCATTAGAGTAGAGCGTTTGCCTCATCAGTGGCTATGTTGGCAAAGGCTCCATAGAGCTGCTGTCCAACATCTTCAGGACTACATTTTGCCCTTTGCAGAGTGGAATTTGCAGGTTAGGATTGAAGAGATCCTCTTGCACAATCCTTTTGTGCAACCTGGAGGTGAATAGTCTCAAGTTAAGGCACCTTTGTAGACATTTTTTTTTTGCTGTGTGTTGAATTGCATAACTCAGTATACAACAAATAGGAATGTCTATGGAGATTCCTTAACTTGGTAGTTCATTACCCAGAATTAAGCGGTTTGCATCACACCAGTCTAACTACGCAAGAGGGTTCTGCCCTAGCTATGCCACCTTGAAAGACAGAATATAAATAATGGGATATGGATAAAATAAATCATTGCAGGGAAGATTCCTCAGTGACCCTTGCAGGACTTGAAAATGCACACATATTGCCAGTTGAAGTCTAATTTGTGTTTCAGATGAGCCAGCTTACTCATCCTTATAGATGGAAGAGAAAATGTCTGGCTTAGTTTCCTTCCACTGATTTTTTAAAAAAAATTCAAACAAAAGAGACAGCCATTCCTGCGGACCATCTCACAAATCACTGAAATCCATAGAAGACAAATGATTCAGAAATCATTTTGATAGTTTCTGTGTACAATACATTTGAATAGATAATACTAGGCTTAATTGGGACAAAACATAGTGCATAAGAGGCACCACAGGCAAAAAAGGACAACTCACACTGACATCAATAGCTACCCTTGGCAAAGCAGGGGACTAGACATGTTTGCTAAAATACCGTATATACTCGAGTATAAGTCGACCCGAGTATAAGTCGGGGGGCCTAATTTAAACCCAAAGAACTGGGAAAATTTATTGACTCAAGTATAAGGGAAATGCAGCAGGGCCTGGCTACTCCTCCTTTGTGAGCTGGGTGTGTGTGTGATGTTTAAAATGACTTTTAGCCACCAAGGCAAGTGCTTGAGTTGTTGGCTAAAAGTCATTTTAAACATTGTTTTAAAATGACTTTTTAAAAAGTCATTTTAAACATGGGGGGCAGGAGAAGTGGCACACAATGTTTAAAATGACTTTTAGCCACCGACCCAAACTTGCTTCAGTGGCTAAAAGTATTGACCCGAATATAAGCTGAGGACCCCCTTTTTCAGCCCAAAATTAGGGCTGAAAAACTAGGCTTATATTCGAGTATATACAGTGAATAAACAAAACCACTTCCTTTACAGAGTGGTAGAATGAGGTTTCAAATGAAAAGTTTCTCTGCATTTTGTTTCAGCCGTTAGTAAACCTCTTCTTGCTTTCAAGCTGCAAACAAGCCATTAACAGCTATTTCTGTACTTGTTCAATCACACTTAGATTGATACTGTTAAAACTGCAAGCAAGCAGTTTTCTTTCAGGAAGTGTACTTTCCTATGACAAAACCTTTGTACAAGAACTTCAGGAGGACTGGTCTCTCCTCGCTCTGCTCATTTGGTAGCCTTGGTCCCTTGGAGGCAGAGATGCCTTTCAGGACATTCAAGTGAGGTGGATGCTTTCCTGAAGCAGTTGAAAGAGGACAGGACAAGAGAACATGCAAGTGGCCCTTCTGGAGTGTTACTTGGCAGGGCAGACCTAGCAGGCAATATGGCAGAGATGTATTAGTTATATGGGTTGTCAAAGTATCGGTGGCCAATTCAGCTAGCAAGCTATTGCTTGATGTCATGTTCTTCCTGACTGACTTAGTTGTGCCTCAATGTGAGACGTGTCCTATGGCTTTTCTAATGTCATATGGCAGTCTAGATTTGAACCGAGGACTTCCAAAGTGGAAAACATGGAGTGTACCAGATCCCATCTTCAGCCATCCAGCAACAATGGCTAGCAAATATGTTACAGTTTGGAAACAATGGACAGATTAAAGCCCAGTATATATGAATCCTGTAACTGAGCAGCTAGGGAGTTGCTTAATTGATCTTGTTACACAGGTTCAGGGCCCAGGAGACCATCCTCTATTTAGCCCACTAAGCTCACCTCTTTGTAAGATATCCAAAGGCAAATTCCCCACAGCAGAGATTCCCCATGTTTCCTAGGCTTATGGCCAAGGAGTGAGCAACTGATGGAGTCTTCTTTCAAGGTGTGGCTATGGCTGTTCTTATGGTGTGTCCTGGTTACTCAGCAAAAGAGCCTTTCCCCCATGCCTCCAGGTTCTCTCACAGGGAAGGTTGTGGGTACCCTCTCTGTGGGTACCCTGATGAGGGAGATGTTGGTGGTTCTCTTGTGAAGGCTTTCCCTTTTTGTACCCTCCTTCAAAGAGTGGTTGGGAGGACAGAGGATTTTAACCTACATTACTAGAATACCTGGGAGCTGGCTATTTGATTGATGGCTGTGGGTCCTGTAGCATCGCTTTCCATGGGAAATGTGCTGGTGGTATGACTGCTGTCATTTTCCTATTTTGTGTAAAAGAAGAGCCCCCATGATCTGTTGTCAACCGGGTTTTTTTTATTTTAGTGTAGACAGAATACCCTACCCTCTGGTCACAAGAGAGAGAGAGAGAGAGAGAGAGAGAGAGAGAGAGTACCTGAGGAAAACATTGGTACTAAAAATAGTATGTCATCAAAGAAAGTAGTCCTCTGTGAGAATTTTGTATGTTACATTGTTGTGAAACATATTGTATTTATTTTAAGTACACTGTTTTAAATGTATAAAATTCAGAGGCATGAGATGTAAATTTAAAAAAGATTACAAGTACATACCTATACCTACCTACCTACCTACCTACCTACCTACCTACCTACCTACCTATCTACCTATCTATCTATCTATCTATCTATCTATCTATCTATCTATCTATCTATCTATCTATCTATCTATCTATCTATCTATCTATCATCTATCTATGTACTTGTAATTGTTTTTTTTTAAATATACACACAGAGAGACATATGAATCAGCCTGATTATTCATGGCATAAATGACATAAATATGTATAATGTGGTAAAAGACAGATTCCCCTTGTTTTCAGTGTCAGGAGCATGAGCATGATTACACACATATCTGTCAACTAGAAACAGAACAGCTAAGCTGAAGGCATGATTTGGTACCAGATGCCAGTGTGTTTACACACAAAGATAATATGTGAAGTCATGACACTTAAAATCTGGAAAACAAAACTTGCTAGCTGATCATATTTGTTAAGGATCCAGACCCTCCTCATTTAAAAGCCTTGTTTCTTGGCCTTATTTTCTTTCTTGACAAGAGGAGGGATGCTTTGACCACTACTATAAAGCTAAAACATGTACTCATTGATGAGAAACAGCACTGCCAGTAGAAATAGGCCACTGCTACAAGCATGGAGTAAAGACAATCGAGGACAGAAACATAGCTGAAGCCAAGAATAAGATGTTTGAGGAAGGCAGAGACATAAAAGTACAGCACAGGATACTGAAGTCAGAACAGCAACAGCACAAGAGACCTTTCACAGAAAACCTAAATTCTTTTGTTAGTCTGAACTCAAGGTGACCCATTTAAACAAATGGCATTGAACTCACCATTCAACTGCTTATTCCATGGAACTAGACATATAATTTAGGTTAATGCATTTATGGTGTAGATGGCACTGAACTTCTCTTGCTCTATAGCATTCCAGTGTGGTTTGGTGTTGGTTTATTTATTTTGATTTGTTTCTGATAGAGTTTTGAGAAATTCCTACTGCAGGACCTAATATCCCAGATGTACAACGATTGAACCAAAGTTGGATGTGACATGTGCTATAATAGGACATGGTATTAGAGATGGGCACAAAATGAAAACTGAAATTCTATATAATAAATGTATTATAATAAATAAATATATGAATAAAAACATGTCATTTTGTTTCTATATGAAATGAAATGAAACACAATTTTTTCCGCTAGGAACAAAATGATTCATCCTAGAGGCACAAAAATGGCAGATGAGCTTCTTTGGACTATTCCCTGTAAGCCCCTGTAATTTGGAGAGGTTTCAGGTTCAGGGGGCTGAGTTATTAAACTTCAAAGAAGGTCCTCCTAGGGAAAAATCATTTCTAATTGAGTCAGAAGCTGATAATACCCACCCCCATGGGCGACTGATTAGCGGCTTCACAACTCAATTCGAAATGATTTTCTCCTGGGGGACCCCCTTTGGAGCTTAATAACTCAGACCCCTGAACCTGAAACCTCTCCAAATTTCAGGGGCTTATGGGGAAGAGTCCAAAGAAGCTACATTGTATTTCCATGCCAATACCTATTTTCAAGGACATAAACATGACAAAACATTATGTACTCAAAAATAGGTATTGCAGCCACGTATTGGCATGGAAATTACAGTATAGCTTCATTGGACTCTTCCCTGCCAGCCCACAAAATTTGGAGAGGTTTGGGGTTCAGGGGGCTGAGTTATTAAGCTCCAAAGGGGGCCCTCATAGGTAATTGCAAGACTGTACGGCACACACCAGCAATATAGGGGTTAATTTAAACAGCTTAGCCCCTATATTGTTGGTGTGTGCCGTACACACTCTTGCAATTAGCTATGGGGACCCCCTTTGGAGTTTAATAACTCAACCTCCTAAACCCCAAAATCTCTCCAAATTATTTTTTTTTGGGGGGGGGGTTAAAGGGAAGAGTCCAAAGAAGCTCCCCTGCCATTTTGGTGCCTCTAGGTCCCAGGGGAGCCATTAACAAATCATTTCATTTTGTTTCATTATGAAACTACCTTAAAATTGATTAGTAATGAAATGAAACTACTAAATAAACGAAACAAAATGTAAAAAAATGCTGTATTTTAATTCGTGCCCATCTCTACAGGGTATTAATACCATCAGTCAGAACCAACTTATAGAGACCTCAGTAGAGCTTTCAAGGTAACTGGAAATTCAAATCCAGGCCTCCTGATTACTACTATATTTCATCACACTATCCACTACACCACACTGGGTATTGTTAGGACTGCTAAATTCTATTTATTTGAAATATCTATTTTGCCTTATACTACTTTGTGGTATTGAAAAGTACATAATTTTAGGGGTGGGGGGAGATACCACAGCACAATAAAATAAAACCAATAAAACATTAGGTCCCTATGTAAAATTTTCACACACACACACTTAATATTAAGAAATACAATACAGAAAATTGGAGCTAATGGTGTTAAGGCCCTGTTATTCCCCCAACTAACCCAGATATTACTTCATGACATCCTGAGTTTTAAATATTTTGAAGTCTGTCTTTGGCAAATGGTGTCTACAGTAGGACCCCCGCATCCACTGATTCATTATGCACTGATTCAGTTATCCACGGTTGGCAGAGGAAAAAAATTAAACAATTCAGCAAGTTATTGTCACAAACAGCAGCTGTAAAGCAAGCTACTGTCTCAAAACAGCAGTCAGGAAACAGCAGTTTGGAGGTGGGTGGGCAGGCGTTCTCTTTTACCCATGGTTTTCATTATCCACAGGAAGGCCTGGAACCAATCCCCAGCGGATACCAGGGTCCTACTGTATTTCATTATTATAATAGCTGGGTGCTCCTGTACTATTTTAGTCTTTTAGAACTAAATCCAACTAAATTCACATTCTACCATTAGCTATTTTTAAATCTAACTGTGTTGCTATGTTGGGACTTGGATTCCTGTCTGTGCTGTACAGAAGCTTGTGTGGCCTTGGAAAAGCTACACAGCCCCAGAGCAACCCCAGAAGAAGAGAATGGTAAAACACTTACGAGCACAGTATTAGACAGCACACCATGATTTTTTTTTCAGATTACATCATAGACCTATTTGTTGAATTATGACTTATTTTCTAAATCTTCTTCAATTTTTTACCTCAGTTCCCACTCCTTGTGTTTTGTTTTTATTATACTTAGTCCTGCAACTTGTGTTGAATCTATTAGAGATGGGCACGAAATGAACTTTTTTCATTTCCGTTATTCGTTATTCGTTCCGTTATGTAACGTTGGGGGACGCCCACGCACGGAAATGCTTTAAAAATCACGCAAAAAGCAGGTAGTAACGAAAAACGAAAAAACAAAAAACAAAAACAAATTTTTCCAAAAATTCACAAAAAATGGAAACAAACTGAAATAGACCTCTCAACGAAAAATGAAAAACTGAAACACTTTTTTTTAATTCGTGCTCATCATTACTGTCTATGCTCATCTTTTTATACCTGCATATCACAAAGAAGCCTCACTTCTAATACTTGACAACTGAGAAGCTTTGCTTTGACACATTATCCTGTGAATACAGTGGTTCCCCGACTTAAGAGCAGCTCGACTTAAGAGCAATTCGACTTAAGAGTGGAAAACTGTTGGCGTTTTAACTGCTGCCTTACAAATTTTAGATATGGTCTGCTCGACTTACAATTTTTTAAAGTTCTTTTTTCATTTTTTTAGATAGGTACCCAGACTTAAAAATAGTTCAACTTAGGAGCATGCGTTCGGAACGGATTAAATTAGTAAGTCGAGGTACCACTGTATTTGTGTGACTCATGAGGGGTACACCAAGACAGGTAAAGTATTGCAAACCAGATCCAGCCTCAAAGTATCAAAGGGACATTCATATGGACAGATTTAAGCTTGAAATGTCAGTGACAGAAATACAAACTGGTGGGGGAGCTGAGTTATTTAAATGGACATGGGACACATTGCTACAGTGGCACATTACAGAAAATGGTTACTAAATTCAGTGGGTTGGAACAGAAAATGAGAGGCCTCTGAAGAATATTAAGGGTCTAAAATTATAATGGCCAGATAAGATGCTGGCCATGTCAAACTTTGTTGCAGTTTTATCAGGGCTAACCTATCATTATGTAGAGTGAGGTGATCCATTCAGTTGGTAGGGCAATGGGGCCAGCCTTCTCCTGAATTCTTCAGCTGTTCCATTCTTCCAGATATAGTGGGAGACAAATAGTGAGGTAAAGATTTGGCTCCCTGTCAGATAGCTCTTGTATGTTCCCTGAGAACAGCCATCATTTTGTCTTTTGTTTTATACTACAAAACACTGTAGGTCAGTCTTGAGCCCTGTCATGAATACATGTGAGTTAAGCGAAAATATATATATTTTTAAATGCAAAGGAAGAAACATGTTTAATTTATGTGAAGATTGTTTCAAGCAAGGGAACACGTTGTCCTAAAAGAGGAAGTGTGTCTGTCAACACAAGGCTGTTTCTATGCAAGTCAAGTAAGATGATCACTAAAGTTATGAATTACTCAAATTACACAATGGGCCACAGGCAGTTGAGAAGAGATATTCCAAGATTAAGCAATAGCCATTTTAAAGAAAAGTTTGTTTTGTGGGCTTTCTTTTTTAAAACAACCGCTTAGTCTAAGCCAAGACAATTGAAAAGCCACCATCTGCTACTAATCCAATTAGAGAGTTCAAAGCCATTTTCACAAAGCAGACTGTTATTGATTTATTCCATAAACATATTTTTCAGTTATACAACATGGAGGTCTACATTCCTTCTAATTATGCCTATGTTAGAAATTATTATGATCCACGGATCAAGGAAAAATTGAGAGATGCAAGGAAAAACAAAAGTTTAAAAATCTGAATTTACAACAAAACCCTTCTTACTTACATCCAGGCATTTAGTACCACACCCCTCTCCTGTGTGTCATATTTGTAGTCTTCGTCAGGTCAGCCATGTCTTTCCATGACATACTATTTTTCAGCAGTATGAATACAGCTAATAAAGAAAATTTAATTCTCTATCTACATTTATAATGCAGAGTAAGCGGAGGCCTTGCGTAACCTAACCAAAACTGCAAATGGGTAAAACATGATGTCAATACTACCCTCATCATGCTATTGAATAATGAGAAGCGGGGGGGGGGGAGACACCAAACTTTGTCATAGAGCACTGAGATCTAGAGGATTTTTAAGTCTAGAGCTGAGTCTACTGGTGCTGGCGGCAGGGGTGAGGTGTGGGGTGGGTAACATATCCCAGCCTTGTTCACATTCAAGCAAGTGTTCTACAGAGGTAGCCTGAACACTTTCACTGCTTGAGGCAGGAAGTAAAATTCCCAACATTATGCCATTGTAGCATTCCCCAACCCCAAATAAAGGGCCTTTTCACACGATCCCTAAGATCCACTGGCCCCTTAAATTCGGACCAGAGATCTTGGGGGTTCGTTGCTCTTCCTTCCTCCCCACCACTCCGCACTTCCTTGCTTCTGTCTGTGTGAGGGGAGGGAGGATAAAAAGCTGTAAAAAGGGACAAAAGAATAAAGCCTTACCTCCGGTGCCGGTGGAAGCTGCTCCGAGCCCCGGTCACTTCCTGGTTCCTCTTAAAGGGGCGGGAGGCAAAAAAAACCAACAAAAAGAAGCGAGGAGAGCCCGGCACTCTCCGCATCAAAATTTTTCACTCTCCCAGAGCAGGTACTTGAAAGGTGCGCTGGGTCGCGCTTAGGTGGGCGGGGTCGCACTTAATTTTCTGTTAGCTCCAGAGCTGGTGGGGAAACATTTTTAAGCTCCGGAGCTGGGAGCCATTTGCAGCGGAGCTTAGGGGTCGTGTATAAACACCCAAAGTGAAGGGAAGGGGGACACAACACTGAACTGAAAACTCCCCCCCCCCCGCTCCTTTCTTACATTTCATATCATTTAGCTATCCCAGCACTAGGAAAAGAAGCCTTTAAATTAAAAGAAAGAAATGAAACTGGATGGGAAATGAAGACGGAAACAACCAGAGCCAGACAACAACAGTGGGGATAAAACATGGCCGATTTCATCCCCCCTCATTGCTGACTCCTGTGTGCCTGGCTGAAGTGAATCGACCTACTGCAATGTTGGCAAACCTTTGGCACTCCAGATGTTTTGGACCACAATTCCCAGAATTCCAAGCCTGGATTGCCAATGACAAAGGACAGTGGTAGTTGTAGTCCAAAGCATCTGGAGTGCTGAAGGTTCGCCACCACTGACTTAAGGAAATGGATATCACGGGAATGTCTTCACAGTAGATCCATGTACATTTTTCCATCTGTGTGGTCACACCCATTATCCATGGCAGCATCTGAATTGACCCAGGAAACAATAGAGGTAAGCTGTCTGCCTTTAAATTCACGTATCATTATTTATTGTTTGTGAATACTGTACAATATAACTCTCTGTTCACTGTGGGCAAACCAAACACAATTATCTTGCGGTTTTGGCCTTCTCCAAATTTTGAGCTCTAGTTCTCACGTCAAGAAAATGCAAACACAGGGGAGAAATGCATGCCAAAAATAGACCGCCCAAAAGAAAAAAAGGAAACAGGAAATTGCATTAAAAGCAGATATCAGGCAAAATTAACTTGCATTAAATGCCTCACTAAGGAAAAAATACGCAAATATGTTCATATCAGAAGAAATCCACATCAACAGGTGGGTTAATTTTTACACAGGCTATCCTCCCAAATATTTGGAAAATCATGCAGAAAGTGCACAAAATGAAGACGTAGACTAAAACAGATGTTTTAAACAAAAAGTTATAGAAAGCAAAACAGGCATATTATCCATCCCTGCTCTAAGATTGTTTGTAGTACCCTGACACTGGAGTACTGGAGTACCTTACAATATGCTCCATTGTTGGTTTCAGTGGGCTGCTCCGTGCTTTGTCCAAAACCCAGTGAAACCTTAAAAATGTTCTCAGCCCAGTGTATTGTGCCTCTGACAATGCAGCGGTCAACTGCATTATCATCATTTCCGTAGCATCATTTTAAAGACTTGATGCAGGTACCAAGCTGGAGGGAGTTCTATGCCTAGAAATGCAGGCTAGCTTGTGTACAGCAGACACCTTGGCCTTCATGCCAGAAACTCCTTTGATGTAAATCATAAATAAAAACAGATGCTGAATACTGAGGCATGGGATGTACAGTTCAAAGAGAGGGGAGACTGAAAATGTAGGCACAGTGAGACATTGCAGTGTTCGCAGAAAACTTCTGAATGCAAATGTGTGTGTGTGGGGGGGGGGGAGACAATTCTGTTCACCTCTCCATGCTGTAAAACAGATCGGAAACTTAAATTCTTCTCAGTTCATATTCAGTTGGTCTGTGGCAGGACTCCCACAGGAAAATGGAAGCACCCTTGATATTTAATAGGTGACACTGAATAGCTGTCAAAGGAGGTGCGATTTTAAAGACTGCCTTTCTGTGAAGTCTCCTCCATCAGCTTGTGCAGGCTTCAGCTTGCTCAACATCAGGAAAGTGGCTGAGAGAGTTTAGGCATCCTGGCTAGCCGAAGCATACAAGTCGTGTTGGCAGGGCTTCACATAGCATTGCATAAAAGTGTGAAAAATTGGATCAGGCTTTTGGCTCCAAAGAACAATGAAGAAACCCACAGTGACAAGAATGTGCGGCTGCATCCAGTTCCAATAACTTCAGTGGACCTCTTCCAAGATCTTGTGCGTTTGATAAAAAAAAAGATTTACGGAAAAGATACTTAGAAGTTTTAAAGGAGGATGATCAAGGGAAGATGCAAATAGCTGCAATGCTCCCTTGAGGCAGAGGGATGTAAAGGCCCCCATTGTGTGCTGACCACAACATATCCTGGAGAATTCTCATTCTGCCAATTGATTCTCTATGACTATCACCACCACTTATCATCACATAGCTCCTTTTTTTGAGTGACTGTTTGTAGCCATGCCATTAATGGTGCCAGTGTTCTGCCTAAAACGGATTGCTTTAGCAGTTAGAGGGCTGGACTTAAACTGAGAACGCCAATGTTCAAATTCTCCTTTGGCCATTAGGCTAGTCACCAGCTTTCGCTGTAACCTGCATCAAAAATGAAGAGAAAGACGAGAGACGTCAGGAGAGGCAGTGTAAATGTAAATGTAGTTATTGTGCAAGCAAGCAAAGAAACAAATAAGAACTGGTATAGCTTAGAGGTCAGAGCACCAGCGGGTTGGAGAGAGAGGCCAACCAAGATTGCTCAGAATGTGTGTGTCTTACGGGATTACGTCCCATGTCAGAATCAGAATCAGAATCAGAATCAGAATCAGAATACTTTTATTGGCCAAGTGTGGTTGGACACACCCATAATTTGTTTTGGTAAAATATGCTCTCGATATAAAAGGAAATATAAGAATCAGATAGTCGACAATAAAAAAACAGTACAACAATACAATATAACCTATTATTTAAAAGGAAGAAGAGAAGTAAAAATTAATTGTTCAACAGTTTGACAGCACTTGGAAAGAAACTATCTTTATATCTAGTTGTCTTAGTATACAATGCCCTAAAACGCCGCCTTGAGGGTAACAATTGAAACAGGTTATATCCAGGATGTGTGGAATCTGTGTATATTTTCATCGCCCTCTTTTTAGCTTGTGTGGTATACAATTCCACAATAGATGGCAGATTAGTAGAAATAGTTTTTTCTGCAGTTCCAATTATCCTTTGAAGTCTATATCTGTCATGCCTAGTCGCAGAACTAAACCAGACAGTTATAGAGGAACAAGCTCAACGGCCTTGTACAAGCTCAACGGTCCCAGAATGCCACCAGAAAGAGGGAATGGCAAACCTTTTCAGAATACTTTGTACTTTTAAAACTCTGAAAGGGTTGTCATAAGTCAGAATCAATTTGATGGAGTATAATTAAGTAACAATAAAGTAAACAGTCTAAAATATGATTTGCACATACCGGGGTGCAAATCTTGTAGAAATAGCTCCTGACATGGGAGAATCTGACTTGACACTTGAAGGTTTAATCCTGGCCTCTCTCTCCTCTAGTTACTCAGTTTTCAAAATCCTGTTTTATGTTCCCCAAGATTCCTTGCTGTCAAAGTCCCAAACCAGACATCCTGACAGTAAGGGGAGGGAGGTACTTTCTCCCCTCCACTATTTGAACACTGGGAACTGCTGGCATCGCAGGTGCTAGCTGACAATGCTACTGATCCCGACAGTTGGAGTCGTACTTCAGCAGAAAATAAGTCACCCAAAAAGATTCTGTCTTGTGCAATAAAGCAGCAAACCATCACTCACAGCAGGATGAGTTCCCACAGTGTTGGAACTCTGATTGAAGCCTGTAGAAACTCTGGACTGCTACCCTGATACTTTGTTCAAATTCTTGTGGGGTTTGTGTAACTCCTGAGTAACTCAGTTGATGGTGCCCAGCTGGATACTATTGCTGAGAAGGTGTAAGATCATTGCAGGACACAAGATCTACAGAAAGCCATCTGGACCAGGAGTGACCTAACTGAGAGCTGGAAACTGTTGTGTGGAAGGAGCCACCTGTGATATAGGAACTGAAGGACTTCCTTGCTGAGTCATGCTAGAGGCCAGTCTAATTTATCACTCTGCTTGTCCAGAGGCCAGCCTGTTGAAAGCCTGCAAACAAGATGTAGGTGTCCTGGTCTCCACCCGTTCATGACACCTAGTAATTGGTATCAACTTCCTGGAAGTTGTATTGAATTCTTATGGGATATTTTATCCCATGACACCCACACAACCCTTAAAAGCTATTCAACTAAGTGGCTTATTAGACCTGATAAATTCAGCCAAAGTGACTACTACTCATTTTTTTTCAGAAAAGATTGCCTGTGAACATTCTATGCTTCCTCTTTTTAATCTGTCAGAACCTGAAACATTTGGAAGTAATTGTTTTCTTCTCTTCACAGAACAGAACACAAGGTAAGGGCTTTTATTAAACTGCAGATGCAGTGGTTGCAAAAGAATATTTTAAGAAATATTCCATATTGATGCATTGAGGAATATATTAAAAGCTTTAATACTGTAATATATCTTCAGGTGCAAGCTTATACATTGTATGTTCTGGAAAATGTAATTCACCAGGTAGGTGTACTTCCTATATATGTCCTCCTTTTACCCTAGTCTTGGGCAACTGAAAGAGCAACTGTCAGGGAATTATATTGAAAGGAATAGCCATTTGTTTCTGCTGCATGACAAACCTTTGTTACATAAGCAGTTGAGAGAGAGAAAAGCCAAGCAGGGTCATGTCACCTTAACATAACAACAGTTGTGTTCAACTGCTACACAACTGCAGTGAGAAACACTTAAGAAACACTTAAGAAAAGAGGCTAGTATTTCATTTGTAAAACAAACAAACAAACAAACAAACAAAATCCCAACCAATTTTCAAAGAACTGAGAAGAATTGTTCCATAAACAATTCGGTAGCATTGGGGAGGTCACGTGTTCAATTGATATACAGAGGAATTCTTGGGTTGCCCCATGTAGTGCCTCCCAGCTGTTGGGAGCTACAACTGTGTATCATCTCCCCCCTCCTCCATTTTGAGGGGCAGATGTCCAAGGGATGTTTGTGAGAAGGAGAGTCAACCTATACAAGATGGCTCCGCGGCATGCAAGTAGAAACTGGCAGTGCAGTTCTCTCTCCCGCAACTCACTTCCCTTAGTGTCTGAACAACCCAGACCGCCCAAGAATCCAATGTTTAACCTCCCAATGACCAGTCGCAGAACAACCAAATATAATTTTCCAAATTGATTGATGACAAAGGCGTTTGAGATGCCAAGAAGGACGTCTTTCATAATTCCAGAGAGCTTACTGTCTTAGGTGATTTGACCCTGAATTCTCAATGCATACATGGATATACATTGAAGGCTTCTGTACCCAGGGGAGACCCCTCCCCATTTGGTAGGTTCATATCTTTGGGTTCAGGTGGTCTCCCTTTGCACATGTGCATAGGAGTAATTGTTTCCATGTCAACCAGGTGTTTGCCATGGAAGGCCTAATATCAGATGGCAACTTAATACGAAGTGCCGGGGTGGCCACCGAGAAGGCCCAATTAAGGGTGGAAACCCTATGGGCCTCCCTTGGAGTAGCCACCCAAAGCAACAACCATTTTTTTTTTCTTTTTAAAGTCTACCCATAGTCGTGTGTGTGTGTGAGAGGGGGTGTGTGTCATTTTGCATTCTCTTTATCTAAGAATTATATGTTGAATCCTGAAAGCAATGCCCGTGCCTTTGGTTCTGTGTTAACACAATCAGAACCTCCTTGGCAATCAGGAACCTCTACAATGTTTACTCGAAAACCTTTTTATGTCCTTTGCATGCATTTTGTTTTTCAAAAAATGGAAGGTTCATATTGCTGACAGAATGGAGACTAAACAAAAGTACTGGAAAAACAGACCAAACAAAGCTCTATGATTCCATCTAAAAAGAATATTCCGGCATTGTGAGTAATGCTTCAATTGCATTCGGGCAAGAGTTATAACTACATACTGACTTGGAAGCCACGTGGAATAATAGTGCCATATATTATGGAACCCTGTGAAAACCTAACACTGTGATATATTCTCTCCCCACTCTGGAACTGCCACCATCGCTTTGCTAATTATATGAAGCACATTGCTTCTGGAAATCCCACCTCCACTGTTGCTAACAGCCTCATGATGGCATAATCTTTCACAAATTCTGATGGCGGCTTCTCGTCAATACGATGTACAAATAGATCTTCTTCCAGAATTAATTGCGGGTTTTGTTGTAGTCTGTGAACAAAGCGTTCTCAACCTAAAATTATCCTATGTTGACAATCATCTGATGCTTCATGAGCAGTGCAAGCAAGTCATATGGGAGGCAAACATGGTTGGGGAGAGTTTGTTTTGGTTTTGGCATGTCAAGGTGTGAATTATCTCATGTTACCACTAATGACATCAGTGAAAGCTGAAGCCTTCCTTGCTTAACCAGTTGAGTGGTGTGTTTCAAAAGTCCCTTTTGGTTGCTCCCACACATTGGTAGCTAAAAGCAGTGTGCTCTGGACACCTCTATGGTCTTTATTTATCTTGCTGAATACTTGAGAATTTCCCATATGTTCAATAAACAATTGCTGAAATCTAGTACTAAGTCACAACTAGAGTAGGGTCACTCAATCAGTGGAACTCATCAAGAAGCTGACTCACCAAACCCCTCATTGATTCAACGGGCCTACTTGAGTTACAGCTTCCGACTGAATTTCAACCTATGTATGCATAAACATCCTGTTCATATGATCAGCCAAACCCAGTGATGGTTGGGATATAATATATGCACACCACACACACACAATCTTTTCAGCTGCATGTTTACATGGAAGGGTTGTAAAACTTTTGGATGTTCACATGTTTCAGACAACAAGCACTTTCTTTTCTGCCACCACTCAGGGCCGGCGCTTCCATTAAGGCGAACTAGGCAGTTGCCTAGGACACCAAAATGGAGAGAGGGTGCTGGACAGCATGCCGCCCCCCTGCCGCTGGCCACCGCCGTCCGTCCCCCCACCGCCTGCCAGCCGCCAGCCCATCGCCCCCCACCTGCCACCCCCCGCGCCCATCGCAGTCCACCCCCCATGCCTGTCGCCACCCCCCCACAGCCCCGCCACCACCCTGACCACCCACCGCCCCACCCACCCACTGCCCCACCACCCCGCCACCGCCCTGCCCCTGCCTGCCCCTGCCCCCTGCCTGCCCCTTTGCAACCCACCCCACCCCACCCCGCCCCCACCTCGCCTGGGGCGCAAAAAAACCTAGCACTGGCCCTGCCACCACTGCAATAGTTACTCAAAATTCCACGACCAGTTAGCACACCTAAGCTTACTTTATGTTTTTTTCCTATCAATTTTTGTGTGTGTTCCTGTTATCCCCATAGTTTTACAAGTCTGGTGAAATGTGCATTACAAAAATGGCTAGCTCCATTTTAGCCATGTAAGCAATCAACATTCATGGCTGAATATCTGAAACAGAGGAAATTATGATTGATGCCATTGAGTTATATAGCAGTTGCCCTAGAATAAACATGAGAGCATAACTAGACCTTATATTTGATAGTATGTTGCAGAAAATATGGTTTTTAATATTAAAAAGTATCTGGTTGTCACAGCATGAACATTTTATGCTTCCTGTAGCTCGCAAAGTAGCTAGCTTTTTTGTGATTGGAGAAAAAAACACAATGGTTTGCAGGATTGTGTCTTTGGAGCACCTTCTAATCATGTGATTTGGTGACATATATTTTAACCCTGAGTTCCTGTATTCTCAGCTGCCTGGGTACCTATATCACTATTTTAAGAGGCTTTGGATATAATGTGAATTCAAGTGCCTCTTATTTTCTGCCTCTTTTTGTCTCCACAACAACAGCTTAACTAAATTTTCTCACCACCCCCAATGTACCTGGGAGATGCTTAAACTATTCAAAAACAATGTGTAGGAAACATTCCTAAACCTAAAAGACATAGTTAGAAATGTGTGGCACTGGTGGCGTGAGAACAGATTGTCACATCCAAGCAACGTGCATGGAAGACCTGCGAGAAACGCAGGTTATTGTTATCTAAAGTTTCCAGTTTCAAGCCAGAACATATCAAGAGTTTAATTAATAATTTACAGGCCCCTTCTGTGAAATGTTCTCATTCCGGCTTTGAAAGGAAGTTTTGCTCCTTCCCCTGAAAGCATCTCATTACTCGAACCCTTGATTGACAGCCTCGGCATTTCATTCACTAGCCACACTGCTTTAGAAATTATCTCATGTAATAAAGCTTCTACTTGCATATAATCCGGTCCATCTCCTTAGGTCATCACAGAATGTCCTTCTACGAGTGCTACTGCCCAGGGAGGTGCATGGGGTGGCGGCAAGAAACAGGGCCTTCTTAGTAGTGGCACTGGTATAATGGAATTCCCTCCCCTTTGAGCTAAGAACTGCCTCCTCCATGGAAACGTTTAAGCGAGGCCTTAAGATGTTTTTATTTAGGCAAGCCTTCTGAGCCTCCAGCCTCTTATAAATTCTTTATTTTTAACATCTTAATACTTAGTTTTTAGCGGCTGGGGGCCTTTTAAATTCTGCTGCTTCTGCTGTTATTTGTATTGTTTTTATTATGTATTTATTGTTGTTTAAATGTTTGACTTGATATTTTAATATTGTTTATGTTGATTTTCTTTTGTTGTTGTAAGCCGCCTTGGGTCTCTTCGGGGAGAAAGGCCAAATAAAAACAAAGTTGTTTATTATTATTATTATTATTATTATTATTATTATTATTATTATTATT
>JAHTLZ010000010.1:42612846-42631741 GCA_023846285.1 Phrynocephalus versicolor
CAACCTCTGGCTGGCTTGGGTGCTCTCACCTTACCTTGAGTGGGATCAAGTGAATGAAAAGAGGGTCCTGCTTGTCCCCCCCCCACCTCCGCTCCAACCAATTGCATTTCATGTTTCTTCTTTTTAAAAACATTTTCAAGGTCTAATGTTGAAATTGACCACCAGGAGGAGCTAGCAAGTACTGTAATTCTCTGTATTTCTTGTGATATGTGTAACGACCAGGTCTGTGTGTCGATATGGGGCTTCACATGGGGAGAGAGACCCTAAGTGTAGACTCCCAAAAGTCTATGGCAACACATTACTTTTGTAAATGAAAGATTACAAATTCTGGCGAGAAGCATACTAAATTGTCATGGTGGCATTCCCACCATGTTTTAGATTAGAAACATACAGTATCACTCCCTCCCACACTTTCCCACACTATGAAACCTGGAAAGTACATCATTGTTTCTGATGTTTTTGTTGCTTCCCTAATAAGCAAAAATAATTTGGTTGCCATAGAGATTTTTGAAAAGTTATTCTGGTGCATTGTCTCTGTAAGAGGTAAATCAGAAGGTTCTCAGGGTTAACTGGTCTTGTGAGAGGAATGGAACAGGAATATGTCTGGACTGAAACCAAGGAGGAACAACTGGGTTTCTTGGCCCTCCTCAGAAATGAGTAGAGATGGGCATGAATCACTGGTTTGGTGTGGTTCCTTTCCCACCTGAATTGCTGATCTCAGGTTTGGCGCCCTGCCTCCTCCAACAGGTGCCCACTCAGAGGCAGCACCTAGAGGAGGTGGGATGGGGTATTGCCAGCGAGTAGACGCCTTCTGAAGGGGAAAGGGTACCAAACCGCGGACCAGTTGTTCAACCAGAAAACAAACCACGCCAAACCAGCAGTTCAGGCCCAACTCTAGAAATCAGGAGAATCCTGGTCCTATATTAATGAAGTTTTACACTTGTATAAAGTTCAGATATTGCTGTCTGTTTCAGAAGGTTAGTAGAAGATACTTCTTTGTATAGTGCTTTTCCTCATATTCAGAATGTACATTCCGTTCATGATATTTCGTAGACTGATTGCAGCCTATGAAGGCTAGTTTTATTTGAACCCCTTTATTTCAACAGATTAATTCAATGCAAGTGATTTGATCACAATTGGTTCTACATTCCTTGATGCAATACATTCACCTTTTAAAATAATGTTGCCTTTGGGGAGCTTTGTATATTGTATTTGTATTTTTACCCGTGCATAAGACGGGCCCATGTACCTGTATAAGACAAGTGTTTGTAGAAACAAGGTATGGGCACTTTCACAATTTTCTCCTTGGCTTACTTCCATGTAGAAGTCTAGACAAAAATACAGTCTTACAATGGAAAAATATACCGTTTATACTCTAGCTCAAATTCTTCTATTATCTTAGGAAGGTTTTTTTGTGTTTTGTTTTTGCTTTGGAAAAATATTGCAGCAATCTGTTACTTAGGTTCTAAAGAGTTATACAGCTTTTATGAATTAAAAACTTCTCAAAATAATTCTTTGTTATTTTCTTACAGAACATATAAGGCAAGGATCACTATCCATCAAGGATCAATCCTCAATAAATTGTCTACAGACCAATCTCATTATGCCATGGCTCCAAATACAACTTAGTTTAAAAAAAAACACCCCTTACATGTAAAACCAATGATACTGCACACTTGTAAAATTCAATTAAAAATAAACAAACCTTTATTTCATCACTGGCTTGTCTGTGATCTGGTTCCATGCTTAGACTGTAAAATTTACACTGATTTACAATATAAATCACAGCAGTTGTTCCTTGTTTCTTCCTCATATCCTGGCAAGTGACTGCTTTGTGATGGACTTAAAACTTTCAATCTGTGGCAAATTCTCTCTTGGCTAGCTTTAAGAAATATGGCCTGGTGCCAGTATTGTCTGTCACAGGTCTAGACCTGTGGTTATGTCTCATACACATCAAGCTCAGGAGCTGTTCTTTAGGTGGCCATACTAAATTTTCTAAAAACGACTCCTTCATTTCCCCCATAGCATCAGGGGTCTTCCAGAGGAACTCTTTTTGGTGCTTTCCTCCAAGCCATCCACAGAGGCTTAGTCATGCTCAGTCACACGCTGTATTTCTTCTTCCAAATGCAGCAAAGCACACCCTCAAAACCTTCCCAAACTCCACCATACTCTAGGCCTCTTCTCTATCCCAGTCTTCCTAGCCCCTTCCTTCATAACAAGACTGTTGGCTGCTCTTTCCTTCCAGTAATTAGAGATGGGCACGTCCAGGAATTTTTTTTTTAATTTCGAGTTGTCGTTTTTCGGGACGGGTCCGTTTTGCCTCGTTTCCGTTTTTCGCGAAATTTTTCAAAAAATTGTCGTTTCGTCATGTCGTTTGTCGTTACTGCAGCGATTTAACGCGACTTGACTTCCAGTTCCCAGAGCATGGGGTTAGGGGGTAAGGGCTAGGCTTAGGGTAACGGTTAAGGTTAGGGTGGGTTAGTGGGCTGTACCTCTGGGTGCCTCTGGCCCACTAAGAACACAGTGTACTGGCATATGGGTTAGGGTTAGGGTTAGGCTTAGGTTTAGGCTTAGGGTTGGTGGGCTTTTAATGCCCTCTCTGGCACATCCAGAAGTCTCAGCAAAACCTGGCCATGCGATTGGTGGAATGGCTCCAAAAATTTGCATGGTCCCGTCCCATGGCCAGCCCATCATTGCGCGTGCGCAGGTGTAAAAAAATAAAAATAAAATAAAATAAAATCAATGGAGACGTTTTGTTGCAAGAAAACCCCACTGCTGCTACTATAAAAATCAGGCAGTTAAAATACCTAATTTTCACATGTTTCTGTGGTGCTTTGGTGGGTTTTTGGACCACAATTTAAAAAAAAAATATTGCGGTCGCCATTTTAGACCCCCCCGCACTGCCTGGCAAATGGAGACGCCGAGGATGCCCCCTGCCAGCCTGGTACCAGCAAGTCTCAGCATCAGCAAAACCTGGCCATGCGATTGGTGGAATGGCTCCAAAAATTTGCATGGTCCCGTCCCATGGCCAGCCCATTATTGCGCGTGCGCGATGGTAATAAAATAAAATAAAATAAAATAAAATAAAATCAATAGAGACGTTTAATTGCAAGAAAAACCCACTGCTGCTACTGTAAAAATTCAAGCATTTAAAATAGCTAATTTTCGCATGTTTCTGTGGTGCTTTGGTGGGTTTTTGGACCACGATTTCAAAAAAAATATTGCGGTCGCCATTTTGGACCCCCCTGCACCACATGGCAAATGGAGACGCCGAGGATGCCCCCTCCCAGCCTGGTACCAGCAGCCCAGGACAGGAGGGGGGGAGGCTGGAGTGGGGACCCCCCCCCAGAAACCACCCCTCTGGTTGGTGCCCTCAGGCAGGCATATTTTCGCCTGCTTTTTTGGCCGGGAATCGGGTTTTTTTAATTTTTAAAACTTTTTTTCTGTGCCGCTTGGCATCGCGCGATCGCTGCGATGCCAGGAATGACAATGACAAATCAGACCCAATTTTTCTTTTGTCGGTTCGAGTTCGAGTTCTGGGGGAGTAATTGTCGTTACCGTTTCCGTTGCGTAACGGAAACGAGTAACGGAAACGGAAACGAGAATTTCGTCAAGTCGTGCCCATGTCTACCAGTAATCAATGATCTGTGATACGTTGTAAAGGTGACAGAAATATGTGTGGAGCTTTATAATATAATGAACTTCTTGCTTCTAGCAAAGCTGTAGATCTTGAGTCTCTATAAAGGGGCTCACTGTTTTTTTTCCTGTGAAGCAAAGACATGCTCCTACCTCATACTTGCCCTCCTCCCTCCATGCTTTAACTTACCACCACTGCTGCCTCTTCCTTTGCCTGGCTTCTTACAGAAATTGGACACTGGGAGGATATCATCAGGCCAGGAGGGAGAGAAGGAAGGTACGAGCAATGGCTGGATGCTAGAAAACTAGAAATTGGGCCCATGCCTTTTATTTTCTATGGCTAAAATCCTATAGGAAGTTGCAAGTGGTGGTGGTGGTGGTGGTGAGGCAAAACCTCTACATGTATAATTTCCATTTATTCAGTGGGGGCCTACTGTGATTGCAGTATACACTATGGGATTTCAGCCAGCGCTTGGGATTTTTTTTTTTTATCTTCATGTACATTGAAGCTGAAGGATAATGGATAGAGTGCTGGAGACTGGAGTTCCAGTCTCCACTCAGTCATGGAAACTCCCCGAGGAAAGGCATTGTTAAATTAGAACTTAAACATCTCACACATCCTTGAAAACTCTGCTACCATTCTTATAGGCTGGGCATGACATGGCAGCATATAGTAACACACCAAAGCTGGAAGCAAAAACAGTGAGAGCATTATGTATGCTTTAATGAGACAACTAAAAAAGAAATATAGAAAAGTTATTTTCTTAACACTGCACTATGCCCAAGCCATACTAGAAATAAGTCTAAATTTGCTGTCTTCCTCAACCCAGTGTGGCAATATAAAGGAGATACTGTAAGCTTGATTTAAAGGCCAAAAGAAAAAATCTTTTAAAAAGTGAAATAAATTAGCTTACTGAATTAGTAACAAATAAAAGATGCACCAAGTGTTCCTTTATTTACATATGGCTCCCACTGACACAAGTAGTAAATAATAAAACATACCATCAATGCTCTTCATTTTTGCTTTTAATTTCTGATGTGACAAATGTTTTACCTGAACTGCTTACATTTTAGCTTGCAGATATTTTAATTTTTACTATTTTTGTTGAATAATTTAAATCATACCTAATATATGAGCTGACCCTCGCTTGGTTCTTTTCCCTCTTGTAAAAACACATTTTGCAAAAAGGGCTTATATAAGGAGAGCAGATGGAATACGTGCAGTGCGAATGGGCAAAGCAAACCACTAACATTAGCTGGGCTTTTGCTGAATGCATGTCCTCCCAGCTGGTTTAGGGCTGAGCCCTTGAAACTCTTGTAACTCCCAACATTCAGTTCCACGCAGAAATTATGGAGGCTAACAGCCACAAGGTGGTGCTAATGGCATGCCATAAACTTTGAATGTTTTATTCAAGAACACCTACAGGTCTGAGTGGGGGAAAAAATCCCTATTAGCGCAATACCTTTACTAGGGCCACCAGAAAGGCACAATATCAACACTCTTCAGACCTTAAGATGTAAGTAGAGCAGGCATGTGGGAGTGCTGTAGTTACATCCACTCTTTCTGGCAAACTGCAGTTTGCTGTCATTACAAGAACAGCAATTTTAGGAAGAAGAGAAAAACAGGAACAGGTGATAGGTTTAACTGACCTCAGGCCTGGTTAGTACTTGGATGGGCGACCACCAGGGAATACCAGGTGGTGTAGGCGCCTGGAGTAGGAACTGGCAAGCTACTCCAGTACTCCTGCCAAGGAAACTCCATGGACATGGAGTCACGAAGAGTCGGTCACGACTGTAACGACACAACACAAACACACACACAAGAATAAAAATACAAAAAAGAAAAAGCGAGCCTCTGATGACAAACCACCTTCATTAAGGCGGTGCATCGAGTTCTTTTTGTGCCTGCTGTCCCAAATTCACATGGCTGGTGATGTTAAAGCCAGGGCCGCTTCTCAGATGAGATAGTGCTGCCTGAAAGTTGTCTTCAAGCTCCTCAGCAAGTAATTTGAAATTTGTGTCCCATCTCTTAAAACAGAGGCATTTCCTTTGTCCCATGAGTGGAGGGATCTCCTTATCATCTAGAACCCCCAACGTTTGGGAACTGCAGATCATTTGGGGTCATGTGGTATGGACAGAGGAGGATCTTCTTTTCACAGTGCGGAGAAAATGAGTTTAGGGTTCCGTGCGGAGGACATGAGTCCAGAGCAGCAAGGCTAAAACACCTTTTTCCTTGTATGGTTACTTGATCTACTTGTACAGTGCCTCTATTGGGTTAATCTCTGCAATCTTTTACAGCTCCGCATGTCTTTATCAGGGGGGGAAAGTTACATATTTCTATTTGGCATGTATTTAGGCAGAAGTACTTTCCTTCTAGTTTCAATAGCAGTTGTGCAGCACTGGTGGACACTCCATTTTCTGCAGGTCAAGGATCAAACTGTGGTGGGAAACTCCCCATACCTCTGGGTTCCTGGCTAATTCACAGGGACATGCAAAATACACTGATTTGAACCCTTTTAAACTTTATAAAACTTTCATATTTGTCTAAGGAATGATGGAGGGTTAAAATAACCCCTAATGGTTTGTTCATTAAAATGGAACAACAACAAAATGAACTTCCAGTTCCACTGGTGAAGTTCATCTCGTTTGAAAGAGCTCCTGGCACAAGGCTTTGAAACGCACGGATGAACACACAAGGGTGGGTCATAAACAGACTCTCTTTATACTAAAACACAAAAATGACTACAGAATACAACTCTTTACATGTGTGTGGTGTTTGTTTAGTTTCTGGCTGAAGGCAGTATGGATGGGCACTAAAAACAGCATTTAAAGGCTTGTGCTGTTCAAACATTATGTGCCTACATGTTAAGCCGCAAAGTCCTTACTAGAAAAATGGACTGTTTGTTAAGATAGTTGGAGTTTTGCCTAAATGGCACTTGGCTCCTTCTGTTTCTACTCTTTTTAAATTCTGATTTCATAATGAGAAAAGAATGTGTTTACTGTCCCAGTTTCTTCTGACCACCGAACAAAATGTGACATAACTACGCCATATTGTGTAATCAAATATGTTATGTGAGACCCCATACAAACTTTATTATATTATCTATTTGATTCTCAAGACAAAAGTTGCCGCCATATATTTACCATCAGCCCTTTAATACTTCCAAAACAAACTCAGAAGACATATTATAAAAATCTGGAATGATTGGTGTGGGTAAACAAGAAGTATCAAACTACTTAAGGCCTGTAGTTTAGTTAATTAGGGAATAACATACTACAAATACATAATACTAGCTCTAGAAAGAAGGTTCCAATCCCAAATTACTGGTGCTTAAGTATATTTGACAGAGGGAAAGTTGTTCAGAAGTTGAAGATAATTTGACTGGATTTTGTCCAAACATTTGTAACAACTTTACTCAAAACGGCTGTGGGTTATCTTGCTGTTTTCCAAATTAAACAGCTTCCTTTCCTACTGTAGATTTCTGCTGAATGTTGTATTATGTTGTTGTTGTTGTATCATTACAGTCATGACCGACTCTTTGTGACCCCACATCCATGGAGTTTTCTTGTCAGGAATGCTGGAGTGGCTTGCCAGTTCCTACTCCAGGTGCCTGCAGCACATGATATTCCCTGGTGGTCGCCCATCCAAGTACTAGCCAGGCCCGACCCTGCTTAGCTTCTGAGAACAGATGAGATTGGATGTGCTCAGGGCATCTAGGCAGCTGTTGTACTATGTAGGCACGCAGAATTATTAAATAGTTTCTTCCTTTATATTTGTGCTATACTGTTTTCCCATGGGACTGTGTATAACAGAATGCACTTTACAGCAATCACCAATGAAGGGACAAAAAGTGAACAAACATTCATAAGATTGAGAAGTCTACTTGTACCTTAGATTTTTACTTAGACCAAAAGGAGTCCAAGATTACGCTGTTGAGGGACAGTTCATTTCCGATCCTGCAGGAATGTGAGGATGCGTCTGTATTTTAATACGATTCAGTACAGTCCTTCTTTCCTAAAAACAAGTACCTGAGATTTTGAACATCCTCCAGAAAGGCATTTTGATGGGAACAAAATTTCTCAGGAGGATATATATGTCAATACTGAGATTGTGATATATAGTATCTCCCCCTGCACACATGTGGGTTGTCCTTGTGATTGACATTCATGTGGCAGAGATATTATGCCACATGCTCTGATTTTCCTTGCTGACCCTGGCTATCGTGTGTGTGTGTGTGTGTGTGTGTGTGTGTGTGTGTGTGTGTTCATACCTTTCTGTTCTACAAAGTTGTACATGTGCATGACCCCCTATGACCGGGTCCCCAAACGTTTTAAACAAGGGGCTAGTTCACTGTCCCTCAGACGCTGTTGGGGTCCAGACTATAGTTTGAAAAAAAAAATGAGCCTTTATTACTTCACTCAGCCTTGGAACTTGGAAATGTCACTGGTGTGGTGGAGGGGAAGAGACTATGTTGCAGGGAACCTGTCAGCTGTCAAGGCGGCCGTAGTATGTAACACTATTTTGTTTTGTTTTTTTTGTATCTCTAGGCTCATATCTCCCTGGCAACTGGCGGTACTGGCCAATCCACGATGAACGAAAAGGGTGGAAGTCTGGGCACGTGACTTGGAGGGGGTTCCACCTTCCAAATGGAGGACCCAGATTGCTGCTGCTAATCAGGGTGGCTGTTCCAGCCGCGCACCTTTGGACTGCCAGCGCCCCTCTCTGCAGGGTTGTTGTGTGAGGGGCAGCCAGCGACTGCACAAAGCCTATCCCCACCCTAAACGTCAGGCAGTCACTGGCCTACTCGATGCGGTGGCCTTCCAAGGGGAGTGTCACATGCCATGCAGCACCCAATCACAGCAAGGCTGAAGAAAAAACCTGACGCCCTGCCCAGTGTGGCGAGTTTTCAGCTCAAGTGTGTGTGTGTGGGGGGGGGAAGGTTATTGTTCTGCAATGGCCAGAGGGATGGATTCAGGACCCTGGCGTGCTGGATCCAGTGCGCCGGCCATAGTTTGAAGACCCGTGCTCTATGATATGGAAAGCCCACCTGATCACCATGGGAGATGAGCTTACCCTCAGCGCATAGACAGTGGGAAGAAAATGGGATGAGAGGGTGATAAGCCTGATTTCATTCACATTTTAATTACTATTAGTTGCACAAAGATAATGCCTGGGTACAGCTCCACATTTAAGCAGCCCTGATTACTTTATACATTTATTTATTTATTCCATTGATTGATTGATTGATTTAAGAACCATTAGGCAGAAAAAAACTTGCAGGTTTGTAAAAAAAAGTATCCTGAAATAATTTCTTATTCTGCATCTGAATCCTCTTAGGAGGTGGTAGCTCCATAGAGAGTGTATAATCTAAAATCAGGTCTGTTTTATGTATATGAAGATCATACTTGACATATGCAAACTAAAATAATGCTATACCTGATGAGGCCATCAACGTGAGAAAGGAAGTTGGGAAAGTACAACTACACTGGTAGGAGAAAGCATATGGATGTTCCCATATATGCCTGTGCAACTGCATTTTGAAACATCTCCTAAAATTCAACTCATTTCAATAACAAAACAGGACAGAGCAGCAGGAAACAGTTACAGATTAGACATCTGAATGAATTTTTATGGTGCAATCTGCAGATGCAGACACCTGTAATTCAACAATGATCTGTACAGCTGCAGATGATTCATGAAACAATTGGCCCAGCACCAACTTTCCAAACCAGCTCCATAATACAGTACTGTACAGTATTCCTAATCAGGAGTGATTTGTGCCTCCCTTTAAAAAGGTATGGGGCAGAAGATCAGGATTTTGGACTTATCTTTTTATCAATGTGCCCCTTGTTCCCGAAACACCACTCTCATAATTCCCTATCACACACTAAATCAACTAGAACCAGTTCAAGTTGTCCACCAACAACAGGACACAGCCCAGTGGAAGCTTTTTCTAATCTTACTCTGCATTAGCTGGAAGCCAGCAGGGCTCACACAGTCACGGCTACCCCTCCACTGAAAGGCCAATTTGTCAATACAAGGTTGGGTCTTACCTGCATCCAGTCTAGGGCACCAAACCTAATCATTTAGTTGGGACAGTCTTCAGTTTAAAGAGGTGTTGTTGAGTCTGAGCTAATCCCAAACTTTCCTTGTATCAGAATAATTTAGCCAGAGTTCTGAGACAAGCAGAGATCCAAATCACCATTTGTTTATTCACCTGAATAAAGGAAGGGGGTGATCTTTTTCCCTGAAGAAGAAGGAAAAATCATCACTAAGGAAGGCAGGGTACACATTTAAGTACAGAAAGTGTGAACCCCCCCCCCCTCAGCAATCAACAACCTTCTTTGGGCAAGCTGTAACTCTTTGTGAGAGCCATTCCTATTCCATTCTCCTTGCACACACACCCATTGATGTCCTTGGACATTTAACACAGACTCTTCTTCTTTCACTCTTGCTGAGGCACACATTCTAGTACAGTTGAAAGAGTTTCAGACAGCTAACAAAGCACAATAAGGCACAGATACAAGGCATACGGAGGAATCAACATGGCGTCACTTTGGTTCACTGGAATCTGTTAGTTTTTATTAATTCCTGGTCTCAACAGTGTAGCTCAGTGGGGTTGGGGCCAAGTTTCCAATATCCACCATCTCTCAGGATCAGCCAAGATTTCTTGCAGCCTATGTGGCTGCCAGGGTTACACGCTTGGGCAGCTTATTGGGCTCTGTGACGGTAAATAAAGATTGACTGACATTTGGGCAGGCTGCACAGTCCCCAAACGGGCCAGGAGGGACTAGGAAACCCTTCCGAAGGCTTCAGACCTTTGAAAAATATCCCACTGGGTTGCTCTCAGTCAGAATAACCGAACAGTCAGGACTCCTATTCCTCCATCTGAAGGGTTGCCACATAGAGCATCTTCTCCATGTGAAGGTGTCCTCTCCCGAAAGGGCAACATGGGCCAGCTCTGAATGAAAAGTCACCATGAAGATGATTCAAAGGTCAGCTCCTACAAAAGGCATCGGGTCCTTCTCTTCTCCACTCATCACAGAAATCATAGAACAGTGAAGTTGGAAGGGGTCTTATAAGGTCATCAAGTCCAACCCCTATGCAGGAATACAAATTGAAGGAGATCCGCCTGGTTACTAGAGAACTGGGAGAAGAAAAAGCCAGAAACCTAGGATTTGCAGATTAAGGCTCTGAAAACTGTTGGCCACAAAGTCTGCAGCTTGGCAGTTCGGATCCCGGGAGCCATGCAGCGGAGGGAGCTCCCGCTCATAACCCCAGCTCCTGCCAACCTAGCAGTTCGAAAGCATGTATATAAATGCAAGTACTGTATAGCCTTTTGGATTGTAGTTACATGGTATTTATATCTCCAGCCATCACAAGTAGATAAATAGGTACCGCTGTAAAAAGCGGGAAGGTAAAAACAGTATTTCCTTGCAGCCATGCCGGCCACATGGCCCCGGACTTGCACAACACTGGCTCTTCGGCTTAAATACGGAGATGAGCACCGCCCCCAGAGTCGGAGAAGACTAGCACGCACGTGCAGGGGGGATGCTTTACCAAGAATATGGGATGTTGCCGCGCAGGCACCTGAGCTTGCCCCCCCCCCCAAAAAAAAATCTTACGGAGAATGCTCACTTTGGTGGAGCTTTTCCCCAATCTCCGAGTCAGCCGCGGGGGGCCACCAGGCGGCGCGCGCATCCGAGAGCGTCGAACCCCCTCCTCCCTCGTCCCGCGAGCGGGACGCCGTTTTTTTTTTCCCTGGCCCGGAAGCCGCAACTATCGCGAGGTTTGGGCCCTGGCGCATGCCGGGAAGGCGAAATTTAAACGGAGGTCCGGGAAGCGCCACCCACGAGCAGCCGCCCAGCGGGTTGACCTGAGCTTTGGGGTGGTAGTGGTAGTGGTGGTGGTGGTTGGGGGCGTGGTCTCTTCTGGGCCTGCCCTTGTTCCCCCCCCTCCACCTGTGGACGGAAGGAAAGGCTGCGAGAGGGACGCCTCGGGTCTCTCCCCCGCCCCCATACACAGAAAAGAGGCGTCCCCGAGGGCTGCCCATTCACTCCTGGATACTTAGGCGGCACAGGAGCTACAACACCCGGTTAAAATACTTCGTTTGCAACGGCGTTAACGGTGGGCAGGACCTACAGATGCCTGGGCGGGGAGAAGCCCCTGTAAGGAAGGCCGTGCTGGGGGCGAGGGGGTGTGGAGGGTGGTTTTGGGGTGGGGTTGGTTGGGCGGATCCAGCGGCTGCCTTTATCCTCCTGCCAAGGCGTGAGTCACGGCTCTCCCTAGGCTTCCTCCTCCTCCTCCTCCTCCTTCCCCCCATTCCCCTTTCTTGTTGCTTCACAAAGCCACCCTTCTCAAGTGGAGGCTCGCTTCTGGCTCTCCTTGCCATTCCGCCATCCCTCCTCCTCCTCCTCCGTTGGGCTTCCCTCGGAGTTCCTGGTCCTTCAGGTGAGAGCGAAGGAGACGCGCTGTCACTTTTACCCTTTCAGAGAAATCCGGTTTATTTTTTATTTTTTAAAGGATGGGTGGGCTGGGCTCTGTGTATCTCTGTCTTCTAGAGTCACTGTCGTTCCCTGGCAAGGAGAACTGGGCTTCTGGGGTACATTCAGGGCGCTGATGCTGTTGCAGATTGATTGGGGGCGTGGGGGAGAACCATCAAGTGACATTAATCTGAATTGTCTTCCTTTCCCCTATAGCCGTTTCCACCAACGGGACGTTACCAATGTTAGGGATGAGCAGACATTTGGAGCGGCGTCAGTAAAATTCTATTTACCTTTGGTCTGCTCAACAAGAGAAGAGAGCTTCTTATTCCTTCTGTTTCCTACCATCCTTCCATGCTCCCTTTTCCATTCATTTCTCTCCCTGTCCCCATTTTGTCTTTACTTCTGTATCCCTGTAGTTCTGTGTTGAAGGGTACTTGTCATTTCCCCCAGTTACACTGAAGAAGACACACAAAATCCTAGTTAATTTTTGTGGGAGATTCACCCATGTCTTTATATCTGGCTCCAGCTCTCTGAAATGTCTCTAAATTGATGAAGGTCCAAGTTACATCAATGCCACTGCCAGGAAGGACTAGAATAAATTGTTTCTGAGGTCCATAAGACTGTTACCAGCCAAGGTTAATGTACAGGACTTGTATATATAGTCTGTTAGAAAAGGTGATGTGCCTTACTGGTTCCCCTGAAAGTGAGATTCAAAAAGGAGAAATTACTCTCTGAGAGGACAGCCTACTCCTTGGGCATTATAGAGCCAATAACCCTGAAAAAATGTCTCCATGAAGTTTCCCTTTTTCTTTAAGATTTAAATGCAGAGAAAAACTGAAGAAGTTCCTCCTTTTTGTCATCTCATGACAGTAAGACATCCTATCTTCATTCACTTAATTGACACAATAACTTTGAATCATTTTGGATTGCACAGCCTGACACTTCTTCATTAAAAGTCAACACCTGTCTGGTCTTGTTTGGGTGTACACTAGTGTACATGAGATCAGGTCACTGATTGGAAGCAGGTTCTGCTATGGTTTGTCGCAATATGAAGCTGTCTTGCACTGAATGAGCCAGATGATCTCTTTGTTGGACAGTTACTCATTGCTGTAGTGGGCAGTAATCCTTGAATATCTCACCCTTGATATCTGAGAATTAACCTGGAGGCACAAGAACATGCATCTGTCTCCTGTGTGAGTGGCAGATTGGGTGAGAGTGCAACTTAACTGAGACAAGACAGAGGTGCTCCTGCTGTTCAGTTGAAAGACAGATCAGGGTATAGGGAGGTGGTGCTGCCAGCTGGGGTGCCTTGCAGACCAATTTCTACAAACCAGCACAACTCTAATAGAGTAGATTTGCATTGTTCCCTAAATAGAGTGGTAATAATGTTAACTCCAGGATTTTGATTATGGATTCCCAGATCATAATTTACTTTTACATTTACTTCATATTCCATGCCAAATGGAAATGCAATTCAGAAATTAAACCATCTTCTTGAAATGCTAACTACACAGAGACAGCTGGTTCGTGCCCATAGGGCTCTTTACCACAATTACTTAGTTTCTAGGTGTTTCAGAAATCCTCTTTGAAGTAACGCATTGCCGGATTTTCACAGAGGAGACAACACAATATAAGATGGATCTTTAGTGGAAAGGACAATAGTCTTTGAGCTAAGAAAGTTAGAAGCCATCATGACTGCCTTCGTGACAGTTAGAATCCGTGTTAGGTAAAATATCATTTCATAGCCTACACTTACCTGTAGCATAATTGTATTGGTTTGCTTAGAAATCCTGAAATGTTATCCTGAGAACTTAAATATTTTGTACTCTTTTGATACTATTGTTACCTTTTCCTAGTTATTCTTTTAGAATAACTTTTCTTTAATCTAGTCCAGAAGTTAGGCCCTTATTGCATGTTACTTGTACAACTCAGCTTCTTGAGCATGAGAAAAGTGCTGGGCTTTGAACCTGGGTAATTGATTGGTGACCAGGTAAATGTATCATGTCAGTTCTTGATGGAGACTGATGACAGATCAGAAATTGGGAAATAAGTAAAAAATGACACCATGGTGGGATGGAAGAAGCCTGCCAAGGTTTGTCTCCTCCCTCGCAGAAAAGTCTCTGACCAGGTGGGCATCATAGAATGGAGACAGAGGTGCTGGAACAACAAGAAGACATCAATTAGAACAGTGTCGAGCCTCCACTTGAGAAGTGTGGGTTTGTGAAGCAACAAGACGGGGGAATTGGAGGAGGGGAAAACCTTTGAGCTTTGATGCCTTTGTAATATAAATTCAGCAGGTATATCTTCACCACCTTACATCCTTACAATTAAGGAGAGGAGATTTCTCTGCAGTTGCATCTGTATATCCTATCAACAGTTAAAATCTTACAACTAAAGAATTTTGATGGAGACCTGTTCTGTTAACATTTTATCCTTAAGATGCACAATTTGTCACGATAAGGGCGTTAAAATGACTAAGGGGATATAGAGAAGTTCTGAAAACAAAAGTGAGCTCAAAATTCAGCAGGGAAATTGTTTGCTTTAATGTAAAACAATGCTTTAGGTGTCCCAGACCAATTAGCCAGTTGTTTGAGCCAAGTCAATGAATTATAAGCATTCTTGGCAGCTGAATAATGTTTTGGTTACAATTTGTGAATATGTAAGTGACATATGCATGTCTTGTTGGTGAGACTCTGGGTTTTCAACTCCAATGTGCAGTAGAACCCTTGCATCTGTGGTTTTGTGTAATGATGTAACTTCAATGCCTGAAACCATGGATAGAAGTGAACCCTATATACTGCATACAAGGAGTCAGGACATAGGTTGTAGTAATAACTGCATGGATAACTGAAATTGTGGCTATGGATCCAGCAGGTATGGGGAAGCTGCTGTAATACAATATCTGGGTCTTATAAGAATTTAGGTTTTTAGGTTTCATGATAACCTCGTTAATTATATATGATGTAAAAGTCTCATGCTGAATGATTTTGCTGTGGTCATACAAGTTATGTTACTGAAAACCTAGGAGAAGACTATTCAAACAACAGTAATCCCGATTACTAAGTATAGATGTGAACGCTGGACAATGAAGTTGTGGCAGCTTCCATACTTGGAGACCTACAAAGCCTCCCTCAGTTGGCTTGCTACCTTCTATTATTATTTTATTTTTATTTTAGAGTATTTTTATCCCACTTTTCTCCTTTAAAAGGACTGAAGGCAACTTACAGTAATGAGAGATAATATACAGTCCAGTACAAATAAGACATATTCAAGTGTTTGAGAACAAGGAATTGAGGGACATCTTACAGCATTAACAGACAGCATTACATTAAAGCTACAAGAAAATGCATGCAGTTAAAAAGAGTAAAATTCCATGTAAGTTATGAGTGATGGAAACTAACATAAAAAAATAATGTCAATGTAAACACATAAGGTTATAAGTAGTTATAAACACAAATAGACATGGGCACGACTCGGCGGAATTTTTGTTTCCATTTCCGTTTTTGTTTCCATTACGTAACGGAAACGGTAACGATAATTAAGCCGTCAGAACTCGAACTCGAACCGAAAAAAGAAAAATTTGGTCGGGTTTTTCGTTTTCATTTGTGGCATCGCAGCGATCGCGCAATGCGAAGCACAGAAAAAGTTTTTTAAAGTTTTTTTTAAAAAAACCCGACTCCCGGCCAAAAAAGCAGGCAAAAATATGCCTGCCTGAGGCTTTGCCACCTACCAGAGGGGTGGTTTCTGGGGGGTCCCTGGGCTTTCCCCCCCTCTTCTCCTGTCCTGGGCTGCTTGCACCAGGCTGGGGTGGGGTCATCCTTGTCGTCTCACCATGCCATGCGGTGGGGGGGGATCCAAAATGGTGACCGCAATTTTTCTTTTGAAATCGTGGTCAAAAAACACACCAAATCACCACAGAAACATGTGAAATTTATTTATTTTAAATGCCTGAATTTTAATAGTAGCAGCAGTGGGGGTTTTTATAGCAATAAAACATATTGATTTTATTTTATTTTATTTTTAATTTTTTTAGACCTGCGCATTTGGGCTGGGCATGGGATGGGACCATGCAAATATTTTGAACCATTCCACCAATGGCATCTCTAGGTTTTTGACTGACCCTTCTGGATGTCTCGGAGAGCATAAAAAGCCGAGGCATCTTCCAGAAATCGCAGTCGGGTGTATGGATGTGGTTGAGGGAGGAGGGCTGGCTGCTGGTGCTGGTGTGATCCGATCGAGATTGAAGAGGGAGGCTGGAGGCTTTAGGATTTAAGTTAGGCAGGCAGGGAGGGAACTGAATTTAGAAAATAATTTCTTTGATTCCCTGCAGCTTTGTCTGCTGAAGGGAATAGCAGTTTATTCTTTATTTCTTCTCTGGCAGTTTGTGAGGATTTTTTTCTGATATTGGATAAAGGGGGAGGTTCGACTGGGAGTGGGAGGTGTGGATTTATTTTAAAAATATATTATATACTACCATTTATTTTCTATTTTCCCAACTTCAATTTGCTTGCACACACATTTGGGGTGCAAGCCAAGAACAGAACCTCTATCCTAAGTGATATCCTAACTGCCCACTCGCCCGCCTGCCCGCGCCTTCCACTTCACCCTGTGAAAGGATTTTATTTCAATTCTTGGTTATAAGTAGAACTACCTGGTAATGCTGTCACCAATGGTTCCAAACTGGAAGTTACCTGTTCTTTACAATCCCCGTTTAGCTGAGCTATGCTATGCAGTCAGCTCTTTATTACATGATAACTTCCCTGAAGAACAAAGAGGTTTGTCATATAAAAGCAAAAATGGGCTTTATTTTATAACATAACAAATGCCAGTGATTAAAATACAGTAATAACAGGTCATAGGTGAATCAAGGAATCTTTCCATATCACTAAGCTAATCCTTGTTTTTAGGAATAGTTTTTTCCCCCATTCTTTGGATTTCTACCTCGTTTCAATGGTCCTTTGTGTCTAATAATGCAAATCTATTCTTTATATAATCTGTACATTCTCTAGGAATATTATTTAAATCAACCATCAAGTTTTTGAGATTAACATTTCTTCTCTGTATAGAACTTAATTATTGTATTTCCACTATCATTTACAAATATGCTCATTTTACCTTCTATAGCTCCTCATATTCTTGCTTCAAATTTATAGTGTGAGAATGATTTGGTCCTTCAGTGAAGTAAGCTGTACTTGTGCTTCACTTGTTGCACTAATTAAAGTACAGTATAAGAGGCAAATATGAGTAAAGTTTGTGTGTTTTAGTACCCATAGGTCTTTTCATTTTGCTCGTACCTTATAGCATCAGATACAAATTGATTTAATATACTTTAAATCCTTTTAAGGTAGGTAAACTGTGATTAGAAAAAACTCAGATATTGATTTGCTATGTGTTGGAAGGGAGAATGTACTAGAACTTGGCCTTGGTTACAGAGAGCTGCTGTTCTTTGACAGCTTTGTCGGTTTTGGCAGCCATGGAAATAGTGAGCAGCTGCTTCAAGTAGATTGAAAAGGATTTGCATTTCAATGATCGCATCATGTGATTTTACCTATTCTGAGAGGCAACAGTGAGGGTGATGGAACAAGCTGAAGAACTTGAAACAGAAATAGGCATTCAGTAGACACTAATTTAAAACCATATGGAGTAATATGTGAAATACCATAAGATGGAGTATACCTGAAGGTGAGTCTAGTTTTTCTTTTCTCTGGAAGTTGGAAGAATTGAAATCAGTAGGGTTTTTAAGATATTAAGATGTATATTTCAGAAACTTTGCTGTTAACCTAGCTGATGTCTAAAACAAGTTTTCGATTATTTAATTTCAAATATTTCAGTTTAACTTGTCACCTGATATTGGCTGTGCCACACAGAATTTTTAAAAATCACTGTAAATATCTGTTATATTGATGCTAGATTGTTATTTTTTCACTTACTTGGTTTGCTCAAAAGAGTTGAAATACAAAACCTAATTTGAAGCCGATAGGATTTGCTTATAGTCAAAATCGGAGATTATTATGTAAATTACCATGCAGGCTGAGGTTACCCTGCTTAATCTGGTGGAAGAGGATAAAGGAAATTTAGAGCCAGTGCCAGTATGTAAGGAACAGCCAACTTGTTACTTACTATTCAATGAGGCTTTTAATCGGTGTTTGCTCATGCAATTCCAGGTTCAACACAACTCATAATTCTGGCTGTAGTTTTGTGAACTAAATTTACAATGCCACTTGTTAATATTTAATGGGTTACTCTCTGTGTTTATTTTTAATAACTTTTGCAGTGCTACAAATGCAATTTCAGTGCATAGAGAATGATTAAGTACCTCAAATCTTTTGCTGTGCCACTAAAACTATGGACTGTGCAAACTATTCAGTAGTTTTTTAGATCATGGCTTTAGTTAGTAGACAATTGATTTGTGCAGGTGGAATCACTTGGATTCTGTTCCCACAAGACAAGATATTTAATTATCTTGCAATGTCAAATCAAATTGTTGGAAGATAGCTCTTATGTGAAAGTGGCACACAAAATTTTAGAGCTCATTTTTATCATCTGTCCTCTTGCTTAGTGTGCTAAAATTTTTGAAAAAATCTGGATTGGTTTAAACTATTTCATGTGTTTAACAAATCACCTTCTTTAGAATCACACAATAATCCATTATTAGTTTAGAAACTGTATGTGTGTTATGTGGTTATAGTCATGACCGACACTTCGTGACCCCATGTCCATGGGGTTTACTTGGCAGGAATACTGGAGTGGTTTGCCAGTTCCTACTCAAGGT
>JAHTLZ010000010.1:42631751-42661500 GCA_023846285.1 Phrynocephalus versicolor
TAACCAGGGCTGACCCTGCTTAGCTTCCGAAATCAGGCAGGATTGGATGTGCTTAGCCTTAGGGCATCTAGGCAGCTAGTTTAGAAACTAATCAGATCTAAAAAGCTACTTTACAATTGAGATTTTTAAACTTTTTTCCTTCTTCCCTGTTTCATGATTTGTATTTTAAAGAGAGAGAATTGGTAACGTCTGTGATTGTAACTGTCAGTAGATGCTTAGCTTTACAATTTACCTTGTGGTGGTGGTATTCTGTGTAGTGGTATGCTAGAATGACAAACTAGAACTCTGGAGACTTTGATTTGAATCCCCCTGGGCCATGGAAACCCACAGAAGAGTGTGTGGCATTACTCAAACTTTTCCTTAAGTATCTGACATTGAAAACCATGCTGTATATATCAGATACAACTTGATGTCACATAGCACACCTTTAACAGTAATTAACTGTTTTAGAGTTTGAAACATAGCCATTGAATAATGGAACTTTAACGTGATTTATGAGATGTAACATGAGGCTTGGACATTGGGCTGTGTTTTGGCCTGGTGTTTTGCTTTATGCGGCAGTGTAATCTACATCGTTTATGTAACTGTGAAGAATTTTTTTTTCATCCCTCTTTTTTATACAGTGGTCCCCCGCCCTTTTGCGGTTCATATACTGCGGTCCCGCTATATTGCGGGACCATAGTATATGAAAAAGCCCCCCTGGGATAAGGGCCAAAGGCTGTTTCTGGCCTCCCATACTTACCCCAGGACTGGCGCTGCCCCAAATGGGCCTGTGAGGGCCTTCCCAGGGGCCTCCAAAAGGCCTGGGGTAAGTACAAGAGACTCCAGTTAGGCTTCTCAGGCTCAACCCGACCTGCATCTGCATATCATGGATTTTCAATTATCTCGGGTCGGGTCGGGTCGGGTCCCTAACCCCCGTGATAAGCGGGGGTTCACTGTATTGGCTGTTAATCCTGTTGCTTAGTGTAGTAAGTCATGTTTAAATAGGCCCACTGAATCAGTGCAGATTTGGTAACCAACTCTTCCATAAATTCTATTTATTCAAATTAACCTACTCTACTACAGTAAAGCTGCAACTACAATAGGCCCATTTGAATTGATTTTGGGGTTGATTTTTTTCCTATGTTCACTTTGGGTCTGCCAACTCCTGCCAATTGCTACATCTAGTGTTTTGGATAGTTTATTATATTACATCAGACTGGCATATTTGCCTGCAGAGTAGTATAGGTCTATGTATTTATGGTTGTATGCCCCAACTGGTTCCCAGTGACTTTCAGCATATTGTTCCTTTCTTTATATTTGGTTGTATCTTACAGGTTTATGTTGGATCTCAAGTAATAACTAGATATTTGAGGGCAAAACAGTGCCCTAATTGGACTCCCTTCCTGGTAATCTGAAGTTTCTCAGATGTCTGCTTGCTTCTCAGATGAAAGGCCCATATTTGAGTCTAAGTTGAATTATTGACTGTAAATAATCTGGCTATTAATAGAAACAGGCTGTACTGTTTATATCTGTTTCCCCAAATATTAAAGACCCATTTTCCTTTTGTGAAAGGGCAAGACCATAGAAACTATTCATAGAATCATTTATAATAGGCTTCTGTTGTGCACAAAATTATGCTGTGGTAGCCAAAGTTTGTCTTCTGTCTTTCATAGAGCTAGAGGACGTGTGTAGTTTTAGTATCCTTAGTCTCTCATAAAACTGAAAAAGTTTAATCACTTAATCTTCATCAGCTTTATTTTTTTATTGACATTCAGGTTGTATCATCTACATAGCATACAAGTACTGAGGAAAATGGAGACCAGCGAAGACACTATTTCACGTCTTCGTTCTCAGCTCAGAGAAGCTGAAGAGGAAAGAAGAAAAGCAGCACAGTATGGTTTAAAGCTGGTAGAGAATGAGAACTTGTTGCAGAATCGGCTAGATGAACTGCAAAATGAAATTGTCATCCTAACAGAGGTGAACATTTCCTTAGATTTTCCCCATTTTCCTTTATTACTATAGCAGCATGACTACTATGTTTTGTTTTGTTTTGTTTTTAAAAATTAATTACTTGTAAGATATATAATGTTCAGGTTTGGGGATTTCAGACCTATCTTCTACCTCAGGCATGTCCAAACTTCGGCCTTCCAGATGTTTTGGACCACAACTCCCACAGTCCTTTATCATTGGCAAGCTAAGATTAGAATTTTGGGAGTTGTGGTCCAAAACATCAGGAGGGCTGAAGTTTGGACATGCCTGTTTTACCTATTTAATTCATTTTTTGTAAGTTAATATCTTGCATAAGTTAAGACCTAGGTTTCTTAGTAATTGCTGCCACCTTATGGAATGTATGTCTCATGTTCCTTGTCTACCTTACAGTTAACGGAGTTTCTCTTTATCTAGCAGGGATGTTGGCCAGTCTTTGGTCTGAGTCTTTGGTACCAAATCCTGAGACCCAAGTCCCTATTAAAAATAAGTATCATAATTTTCTGTCTACAAGACGCTCCCAAGTATAAGACAACCCCCAGTTTTCCAACCCAAAATTATAAAAAGAGGCCATCTGGGATGGATCATCCCCATCTTCTTGTCCCGGACCTGGTGGGTGGTGGCAGCAAAGGGAGCACCAAGCAAGGGAATGGTGCATAAGACAGAGGTGGTCACGGGGAGGGAAAATCCAGTTGAAGTCAACTGGGTTTCTGGCCAAGTACAGGTGCCTTTAAAGTATGAGCGAGAGAGAGGGTGTGTAGGGGGATTATGAAAGTGCTTCCACGCCCCTGGATGCTGCAATAATGTTTGGTTTGTGGGTGTGGAAAGGAGCAGACCTTGGTGTGGGGAATCTTGATGGCGTGGCCAGGGTGATTGAGTCCGTGTTGAAATTAATCTGGAGAACACATATGTAGCGTTATTAATTACGCATACACAGAGTTTGGGGTACAAACATATCTGGTTCCAGGCTGCATGTCTCTCTGTGTGGTTGTCTGGGTGTGGGTGTCTCTCAGTGTCTCTCTGAGCTGAGTGAGTATGAGTGTGTGTGCGTGTGTCTGAGTGTCCCTCTGAGAGCTGCCTGAGACCAACAAGCCTTTATTGATAACAATAACACAATAGGAATGGACAGAAGAAATACAGTAATGCATTCCATTGGTGGGGGGGGGATAAATGCACCTTATCTCGGACGAACATACTTAACTAGTGGGGAGTTATTGATAAGGACATAGAGGAAGGGGAGCTTTGGCTCGGTCATAGACCAGCTGTGTCCTGATATCCAGGACTGCCCTTGTTTTTCTGGCCTCCTGAGTGAGGTCAGCTCAGGGTCAGCTTAACCACCGGGTTCTTTCTTTGGTCTCTGGAAATTCAGGCCTTAAGCTGCCTCAGTGGTTGCCAACTTATTTCCGGGTTCAGAGTCTGTTGGGGTCTGGAATCCCCACACACATCCCTGAAGTGTGGGAGCGTTAGTTATGCAGGGAGAACAAAATCATGAAGTTCATTCTGGGTTATTACCTAGCGTCAGCCACCAATAATTATTCTAGATGCTGAGAAAGAGGAGCCTCGTCCACTGCCACTGCCCGCCACTTCCAGGGCAAGAAGATGGAGACAATCCATCCCAGATAGACTCCTCTTTCTCATCTTCCTTCGCACTGAAGCTGAGAAGGAGGAGCCCATGCTGCCACCTGTCTACCATGTATAAGACGTACCTCAATTTTTAGCTTAACAAATTTAGAAAAAAATAGTGTCTTATAAGCAGAAAAATACAGTATTTCCCCCAGAAGAGGGGTGTGTTTGTTCCAAGTTATGAGTTGAATCAGAGTCATTTAGGGGGGAAACCTGAGTGGAGTTGCTGGTTAGATTTAAATCCAACTTGACGGCAAGTGCCACAACTCATTGAATCAATTTCTGCTATCGAGCCAGTGTACCAGGTATTTTTAATTAGACAAAATAAATTTGTGGCATAAATTTTGCTATTCTGTTTAGCATTCCTTACTGCTTCATTTGTATTTCACTGCTGAATCTGCTCAATATTTCTCTGTGTGCAGCAATTCTTGAACTCCACTTTCCCCTTGCACAGCTCTGATGGATTGTCTGATGTCAAGCGTGGATGCCCCCACCCCCCTTTTGACGCTTGCTACCACTCTTATGAGATGGGATGTTTTCAGCCCTACAGTGAACATTTCTTAAATTTCTTTTCCAGAATTTTGAACAAGAAAAGTACACACTCCAGAGAGAGGTGGAACTGAAGAACAGAATGCTGGGAAGTCTGAATCATGAATACGACACTCTTAAACAGCAGCAAAATATTCAAATAGATACATTACGTGGACAATTGGAAAGACTACATGCACAAGAAATAAATGAACTTAAAAATAAGGTTTGCAGTTTGCATACATGGGTTATACAAATTTTGAGAATCATCGTACTAGACATAATTAAATTGTCAAATAAGGTGTTTTGAGTTAGAGTATTTTCCATTTTCTGCCCTGCATAATTTATTACTTTAATAATAACTTAGATGGTAGAATAGCAGTGCAGTGTTCCTTTGCAGTTCATATATGCGGTCCTGGTATATCGCGAGACCACAGTATATGAAAGGCAAGGCCCCCCTGGGGTAAGCTGGATGGGCCTCTTTCAGGCCTCCTCTACTTACCCCAGGCTTGGCGCTGCCCCGAATGGGCCTCTGATGGCCTTCCTGGGCCTGTTGTAGGCCTCAAAAGTGCTTTCTGGTGAACCGGAAGTGACTTCTGGATCACTGAAAATAACTTCTGAGGCCTACAATAGCTTTCCTGGGCCAGTCGGAGGCCCCAGAAGTGTTTTCCGGGAAAACCGAAAGTAACTTCTGGATACCGGAAAGCTCTTCTGGGGCCTCTGACAGGTCTTATAAGACCATTGGAGACCCGTTCGGAGTAGTGCCAGGCTTCAGGCAAGTGTAGGGGGCCTCAGATAGCCCCCCCCCAGTCCCGACCCGACCCAGCATAGGCGGGGGATTACTGTATAACTGAAAACTTATTTAACTGTTTTGGCTTTTTATAAGGCGTATGTAATTTCTGCTCTAAATTCTTGACATTTTTCATAACTAGACATGCTTGATTTACGAGACAATTGAGGAATAATGGTCTGTATTCAACTGGCAAATCTTTGTTAGATGTAGACGTAGATGGAAAACAGTCTGGAGTTTATAGGTGTTTATAAACACATTCTCATTGAAAAGAATCTCCACAATCCTGGCAACTCCTGGTCTTTCCCATTTTGCTGTAAGGAAATGGGCAGGTGAACTAACTGCATGCTACTTTTTGAGGATGGTCAGAGTATCTTCAGAAAGTGGTATCTGAAGTGCATTCTTCTCCCTGTCTGTTTCCTTGGGAAATGGGAGGCATTTACTAATATTAGTTTGGTTAAGCAACCTAATATCATCAGTGATTCATTTTTTATGTTCCTTCCCGTTGCATGACAGAAAAAAGATTGCATGTGTGTATTAAAAGTAAATGAAAAAAATAAGTTGGTAAATCTGAAGAGGGATTCTAAAACATAATTTGTTTCCTGGGAAACATTTTGTTTGTAAGGTGTTAAAACTGAAAGCAGAGCTTGATGAAACACTACTTAGTGAGAAACAGCTGAAACACCAAGTGGACCATCTGAAGGAAGTAATTGCTTCTAAATCAGAAGAACTACGTGCAATATCAGAACGTGTACATGAAACCATGTCTTCAGAAGTACTCAGTCTTCAGCTTGAGTTGCAGGCACTTGAGCAGGCAAAGGTATGCAGCACATATAGTTTGAATATAGTATTTAATACTAAAAATTGTATCCAGTATCTTATATGTGTACATTAAACCACATACAGGGTAACTATCGAGATCATTATTTGCAAGATAGACTCTTGGGTTGTAACCTGACTTATTATGGCTAAGCATTAGTGAAAATAGTTGGATTGCTACTCAGATCTCATTCTCTTTTTGTATGAAGATAAGAAAAGTAAAAGTTAGAAAATGCATGCTCTCATTGTCCTATATTGTTCAATGTCAGAGGGATCTTGAAGACAAGGTGCGTGATCTGCAGTACAGCAAAGAACAACTAGAACTTGGCAACAGCAATCTAACTAATCGTGTGGCACGTCTTGAAGAAGAGAAAGAAGAGAGAGAAAAAGATCTGGTGTCATATTGCAAAGCATTAGAGGTATATTATCATTGTGCTGTTTGCAGCACAGATGCATTGTTTTATTCATAAACAGTCATGTAGCTATCTTTCTACTAAATTTTTTGGCATACTTCTAGTTGACTTGCTGAAGTTCTGTGCTACAAGCTAGAACAGTGATGGCGAACCTATGGCACGGGTGCCAAAGGTGGCACTCGGAGCCCTTTCTGTGGGCACCCAACATCGCCCCTTCACAGCTACCTGTATACAGGTTAAATTACTGTATTGGCACTTTGCAAAAAATTAGTGGGTTTTGAAATGCAGTTTGGGCACTCAGTCTCTAAAAGGTTCGCCATCACTGTGCTAGAATGTTTAGCATCCTGTTAGGATCATATAACAGCAGATTCAAGTACTTGGCTAAATGAAGTTTGGCTTCAGCTTGGAGAACAAGATGGACAAAATCTTTCTGAAATAAAATTGCAGGACATGTTACTTTGTATTCCTTTAAAATCATCTAGTGTTAGTAGTATTCAATGTAAATTAATAAAAAGCTTCGTATCCCCTTATTTCAGATTCTAAGGTTTGCTTTTGCCCAGGAGAAGCTCTTGGTACCCTTGAGATGTGGAGAGGAGCATTTAATAGGAAACCCAAAGAAACAACAAAACAAAACACTGTTGGCAGTCCTCATTCCACTTTTTTTCACAATTAATTTGCCCACCCCCTCCCATCAATGTTCTCAAAAGCTTCTCCAGGGTGTAAGGGAGCCCAAGATAACCTTTGAACCAAAAATGAGTTCATTTAAATAAAATTAGATATCGCCAATGTCAGATGATAACATCATCTGATTCCTCAGTGTAACTTTATGGCCCATGGACAAATTTAATTTGTTCTGTTTCAGATAGTGAGAAATATTAAGATTTTGTGTGCTACTTTTATCTATAAGCTCATCTATCGTTGTTGTCAGGACCCTGCCTGTGTCAGATCCCAAACCTGAAGGGTTATAAGCTGGCAGGTGAGCCTTCAGGGTCATTGCCTCCTCCAGCAGCTGTGCTGGAGGTTTCATCTCCAGAGATCTCTCCTCCTCCCCGAAGAGCTGTGGGAAGAATCCAGCAGCAACTTGCAGCTAGGAAAAACAGGGCCAGAATGTCTGAGGATTGGAGGAACATCAGCTCCAGTAGGCCTGAGTATTAGCAGGATGGCCTCTCCAGAGAGGTAATATCCCTGGTTTTGGGATAAAAGTTGGCAACCAGGGATAGGGTGCTTCTGTAAGCAACAAGGAATTTTGGCCCACATCCATGCTCCTGCCTGTTCCTGATTCCTGCTCCCTTGTCCTTCACTTTGTTTTCTCCCTTGGCTTGGTTTTTGGTATCTGTTTGGCATTTCGGCTGCTGGCCTTGGACTGTGGCTTCCCATTTTCTGACCTCAGCAAGGACTGGACTCTGTGTGTGTATGTTGGGGGGGGGGGCTCTGACAGCTGTTGATACAGATAACAATAGTAATTGAAAATCTGAAAGCAAAAGTGGTGAAACAAGAATACTTAGTAAGCTGTTGACTTACTGCAACGTGTATGTCTTTGTGACAGTACTATGGACATCTAATGATCTGTGTAAACTCTAATTTAGAAAGCTCGGGAGGAAAACAAAGACCTTCAGATGCAGCTTGACCATGCACTGCGACAGACCCTGGATCCTTCCAGTAAAGGCAATTCTTTGTTTGCTGAGGTACTTTTCTTGTTGTTAACAGAAAGAATATATGTTAGTAAATTATAGCCAAGGCATTTTTTCTGTGAAGCACTTATAGTTACTTCAAAAATTGACTAGTTTATTTGAATTATTTTTACATTATGTGTTTATTTTTATTTAAGTATTTATTGTCTCATAACATTTTGTTTTATTTAAAATAGCAATTCCATTTAATATTCCTGCAAACACACTAATAAATATTGGATGGTACTGTGTATGCACAAAAAGGTACTGAAGCAATAAGTGTTGAAGTAGTTCTTAGGAAAAAATTTCAGCAGAATCCCTGAAACCTAGTTGTTTCAGTAGTGAATTCTCAAGAATTACTTTTCCTTGGTCCAGAAGGTTTGTTAATATATGGTGGTTAACAGAGGAGAGATATGACTGCTCTTGTATGACAATTATACAAGATGTGTTGAAGATATACTATATACCGATTGTATTTGCTTGCTATTATCTGTAGCTTTTCTTTGGAATTGTTTTGATTCACTGTTAGTTTCAAAACAGATAAAGTGGAAGCAATATGTGAACCCACATGAACAATTTTTTGTTAATCTACTGTAGGTGGAGGACCGTAGAGCAGAAATGGAACGCCAGCTGATTACTATGAAAGTAAAGTACCAGTTGTTACAAAAACAGCATGCTTTCACTAGAGAACAGCTTCAGAGATTGAAGGTATGGTTAGTTCAAGGTTTCCTTCACAAGATAGTATAATTCATGAATTAAGAATATAGGTATGTTCTCTATTTTATGCAAAAAAAAGTTTACCATTTTTAATATGTTCTACTTACATGTCCCACCTTTTTCCTTTAAATGACCCATGACTGCCTACAACGTGCCTTTTAAAGCTTTAAAAACAAAAGAACCCTAATATATTGAGACACAATTGATTATCACACTAAAACACGGTCTTAAAACCTTTAAAACACAACAGGAAAAAATTACATCCTTCACTTATTCAAAAATAACAACCCCGAAAGCTATGAATTGATTGTCATGATAATGGAAATGGAAAATGGAAGTATGGAGGCCAACCTGAAATATAGATAAATATTAATCTGTGAGACCTTTAAAAGAATTGTGGTAGAAAATCCTGAAAGAGAATTTCTGGCTTACATAAAAAGTTTGTTCTCTGTTATTTGATTGTTTGATTATTAATTGATTGTCATGGTATGAGAAATGGAAAAAGTAAATGTGAGGGCCAACCTGAAATATAAATACAGTGGTACCTCGTATAACGGAAGGTTTGTACAATGTAAAAATCCAGAGGTAGGGAATTAGCGCCACCTCCATTCACCAGATGAAGCTAAGGGCGCACCTGGGCGAGAGAGAGGTGTGTGTGTGTGTGTGTGTGTGTGTGTGAGGAGGTGATCGGAGGACAGCCGACGGCCAGGAAGAGTCCATGGAGGCCCGTTGTGGCGGAGGAGGTCGTGAGAGGGGGTAGGGTGTGAGGGGGGTGCTTTCTTATCAGGGCTGTCTTGGTGGCCACGCTGGTGTTCTCCACCATGCTGCTGCTGCTGCTGCTGCTGCTGCCTCAAATTGAACTGCCCAGGAGCCCAGCAAAGCGACCCGCCGGCAAGCTGAGCCCCCGGGGGTGGGGTGGGGAGGGGTGGGGGTGCCGATGTTGCTGCCGATGCTGCCGGAGACGCGGCGATCAGGGCTGGGCTGGGCGGGCGCCGCGCTTGGGATCCTCCTTGTGTGGACGGACGGATGGACAGACGGACGGATGGGCGCACGCACGCACACACGTACGCACTTTCCTTCCTCCCTCTCTTCTTTTGCCTAGAAGACCCTGCATTCAGGACGGCATGCATGGCTGGAGCGTGTGTGGGTTTTTTTTTCTTTCTTGATTTAATAATGCATTGGGGGGGCTTCTGCATGTCATGCATGGGGGGACGCTTTTTGGGCTGCATGCATTGGGGGGAGGGTCCATTCCGGGTGTCATGCATGGCTGGGGTTCTTGGTGGGCAGCCATGCCTGGCTGGGGTTCCTTCCCTCCCTTCTTTTGCCCCCTCCTCGTTTGCCCCACATGGCAGCCCCCCCACCTCTTCCTCCTGCTGGCCGCGGAGCTTCCGATTGCAATCCCGTGGAGGGGGAGAGAGAGAGACAACAACATCCTCTCTTCCCCAACTCTCTCACCGCCCCCCCAATTCCCCCCTCCACGCCTCTCCTTTGGGCATTTTTTCTCCTACTCTAGGAAGCCCCACTCGCTGCCTTTTTTTCTGGGGAGGGAGGGAGGGGGGATGTGTGTGCGTGCGTGTGCGCGCGCATGCAGGGGGGCTTTGCAAAGGGGTTCCCGCAGCGGCTGCTTCCTCCACTCACCCGCCTCTTCCCCTGCCCTGCCGTGGGGAAACTACCGGGGGGGGCATTTCCCACCCCCACCCCCACCCCCACCCCACTATCACACACACAACACACACACACCGCCCGCCAACTTGGCCCGGAGCCGGAGGTGGAGCGTGCCAGGCGCGTGCCTTCCAGGGGAGAGCCGGCTTGCAGGGAAAAGGCATTTGGGGGGAGAGGAAAGAGGAGCTTCCCCGGCGCGCATGCACATGCGCGCGCACACACACACACTTCCGCGCCCTCACCGGCCAGACGTGTGCCAAAAGTCGGCTGAGGACCTTCTCAGGTCTTTCCTCCTCCGGCGGGTGGGGTGGGGTGGGGGCGGGGATCAGAGGCCGGGGAGAGGGACAGCGCAGGGGTCCCCTCTCTGCCTCTCCCCTCCCCCGCTGATGTTGTTGTCGGAGAAGGAACAGCCACTCGCCCCCCCCAAGCCTGGCGGCGGCGGCACACCCATTCACTCCCCACCCGCCAAGGTCCCCAACACTAATGTTGTTGGCGGCGGAGGAGGAATGCCCACTCGCCTCCCCCCACCCTCCAAGCTCCCGGCAGTACCATCGGAGGAACTCCCGCTCCCCCCCCACAAGCTCCATGGCAGCGGCACATTGACTCATCCCCCCCCACGACCCACCAAGCTCTGGCGCTAGCCGTGCAGTCAGCGCGTTGGACATCCCTGAGGTAGGACAACAAAGTTGGACAGCCCTGGTCTTGGCTATGCATTGGAACGGATTAAATCTGTTTTCAATGCATTCCTATCGGAAATTGCAATTTGTACAACGGAAATTTGTATAACGTAATTTCATTTGGAACCAATTAATTACGTTATACAAGGTACCACTGTAAATGTTAATCTGTTAGACCTTTAAAAGAATTGTGGTAGCTAGGTATAGATGGGAACTTTTATACATAAAGTGAAATCTATGGACCAAGATGCAAGTATTTTATAATAGCCAGTTAAGTAGTAACTTGAGTTATAGAAAGCTTTTGACATTGGGTATCTCAGAATAATAGGTAAATACTGTATACCTTGTTGATGACATTTATTATATATTGGGTTACCTAAAATGTATCCTAACTTGTTTAGCTAATTGAAGAATTAAATATCAAGTTTCAGTATACTGTTAAGACCAGACAGGCTAGTTCAGTATTGCATTTTTCTATCTCAGCCTTTTGTATTAGATAGAAACAGATTTAGGTAAAAGTAGATAGAATATGGATGGAATAAAAAGGAAATTAAGTATGAAAGTATGTTATTGTAAGATGGGAAAAGAGATATGAATTACATGGGGCTGAAATGTTGGGGTAGATTGTGATGGACTTTGTAACACCACAGGAGACAAGCAACATATTTGTTTTATTTTGTTTAGAGTAGAAAATATTTTTTAAAGGAAACAACAACCCAACATTCCTCACTGGTCAGTCAGTGACTTCTATATAAAAATGTCTTTGGTTGCTGGTGAAAGGACACACAAGTTATCAGCCTAGACACCCGTAGGAAGGGAATTCTCCTGAATAACTGTCTTGCACCTTTATTAAAAATGTCTGTGAGTGTTAGGGTTAGGAGGATGGAAGGAAGGAAGGTCTTAACTTAAAACCTAGGCAGACTTATGTATATGAGGATATAACCTTCTGTCAGATATTCTGGCCCAAGTCAGACAGGGCTTCATCAGTCCTCTGAATTGTGCCCAGAAATGGAGCAGTAGCCAGTGAAGCAGTGGTGGCAAAGCACTTTGGACCCATTATTAGGTGCCCTGCATTCTGGGATGACCGAGAAGAGACCCTAACCCTTCCTCTAGTCAGCTTCTTTGTTTTTAGTTATATTTTTTGTTTTCCCTTCCACTCCTGCATCAGTTATAGGGATCAGGGCTGTAAAATATGGGGGGTGGGGTTGTGTGCTTGGTCCTTGCCTTGGGTTTTGCTGATGCTGTGTTTCAGCTAACTACCATCACTGCTCTTGTTATGACTTGAGGGCTGGGAATGATGGTTTCCTGTAAACTTGACAGCAGCTACTAGTAGAAGTGGAAGGAGGCAGGGCCTGGCAGGATGGAGGAGACTCATGAAAAAAAATTAAGGCAGCCCATGGTATAAATCTTTGACCGCTGTATATCGTCAGTCTTCAGTGATTGTAAATACTGAGCTCTGTGTTATATCATGAACTGCTTTTGAAAGAAAGCCTTTTCAAAGCGCTTTATGAAATGGCACACTTTAAGCAGAGAAATAATTTGGAAATCCCTTTATTTATTTATTATCTGTTTGTTTGTTTTATTTTTATACTGCCCATCTTCCAATATGGAACTCTGGGCGGTTCAATTTATAGAAGTAGTTTAACTGTTTTTGAAACCAGCTATCCCCAGCTTTTTTCTTGCTTGGCAGTGGTATAATGGTTCGCACACAGAACGCACACACACACACACACACCCGTGCTGGTTTTGTTGTGACCAGTTTTGTTTTGGTTGTGGTTGGAGCCCCGGGAGGAGAAGAATCCCATGTTGAGGGAAGAGAAGCATGCGCCCCTGCTCTAGACCCTGTTTAATTTCAAAGACTTGGTGGAATGTGTACTGTAGTGGAACTTTTGTAAAAATGATAACCCAACATGTCATGTGACCTGTAGCTCCAGATGGCCACGCTGCTGCGGATGAAAGGTTCCCAGGGAGAGCATGACCAGCTGGAACGTTTGCAAAGCATGCTTCAGCAAAAGAATGGTGAAATAGAAGAACTTCTAATGAAAGTGAAGCAACTGGAAAAGCCTGCAGTATGTTGTGTAGATACTTATGTTCTTTTTTTGCTTTTGTTGCTGTTGAGCAATTATGGGCTAATTAATTAAGTAAGGGCAAATAGTTGGATTTGAAAATATTGCATAGTAAGCATTAAGCACATAATCTGAATAAATTGGCTTGCCTGTGGAATTGTATCCCATATTGCAGGATGTGCGTCTAAAGAGAATAGCATAGGGAATGCTTCTTATTCCTTGATTCAAGTGTATCTCTTTTCAGATGTGTTCCAGCAAGCTGTGGTTAATTCTGAGAAAAAAAAATAGGCAATCATAGGTATGATATTCCACTCATGTTTTAGTTAGGGCAACAAATCTTTCAAAAATCTCAGGGTTTAAGTCCTGCTTAAAGCAATCACTCTGGAGCTCTTAGGCGGTTTGGCCAGATGAAAGGATGTATACAGAACTTTTCCTGTAGAGGGGGGAAGTCACACAGCCTTTGCCAGTCAGTTCCAGAGGCTTAGCCAATAAGCAGTCCAGGTGGGCATGAGAACTTGGTGTAGAGGTTCTAGAGCAGTGTTGGCGAACCCTATGGCACGGGTGCCAAAGGTGGCACTCAGAGCCCTTTCTGTGGGCACCTGGCATCGCCCCTTCACAGCCACCAGCATTCAGGTTAAATTGCTGTATTGGCACTTTGCAAAAGATTAGTGGGTTTTGAATCGCTGTTTGGGCACTTGGTCTCTAAAAGGTTTGCCATCACTGTTCTAGAGAAATCCATATGTCTTCTTTTCTAACTTGATTCTATAGTGGCAATCACGGTCAGTTGTCTGGATTTTTTTTGCCCCATAACATCTAGGGCAGTGTTGGCGAACATATGGCACAGGTGCCAAAGGTGGCACTCGGAGCCCTTTCTGCGGACACCCAACATTGCCCCTTCTCAGCCACCTGTATTCAGGTTAAATTGCTGTATTGGCACTTTGCGAAAAATGAGTGGGTTTTGAATCGCTGTTTGGGTACTCGGTCTCTAAAAGGTTCGCCATCACTGATCTAGGGCATTGCTGCCTTTTCTGGTAGTCAGTCTTTTCTTTTGCAATACTGTGTTAGCTTCTAAGCACCTGTTTTTATCCTGTCATTATTCTACTTATCTGTTGTTTCCTTTTGCCCTTCATATCTAGACCCAAAGTACTGCAATGATCAAATGCACATTTTTATATTTTAATTCTCTCTGCAGACAGTATTTGAAAATTCAAGGGAACTGAAACTTTCCAACACCACAGAATGTGTAGAATTCGAGGATGGCTATTACACAGATTTGCTTCAGATGAAACTTGAGAATTCAGAGTAAGTTTTGTGCATTCAGATCATGGCCTGCAAATTGACAATCCTGTCTGAAACGTATTAATATATTTGTCTAATTCAAATCTGAATACAGTCTTGTTAAGGTTGACAGTGTAATTTCTTGACATTCATCACAGGCAGCTGGTAGCTCATGCTGAAACAAGTACTCTCTATTTGTTATACAAAAAGAAATTGTTTGCCCACATGACATTTTTGCAGTTACTAAACATAGTACACAGCTGCATCACCAGTTAACATGCTGGGTGATCCCATGGTTATGTCACACCCGTGCTTGGCCCAGTGTAATCTAATTATAACCCATGATGCTTACAAAGAGGAGTCAAAATGACAAGAGGAGCTGCAGAATCAAGGCAGCTTGAGAAATAGATATAGCACCTTAAATAGTCTTCTTATACCTGCCATCACCCACAAATCATTGTATCACACAATGAAGGTCCCTTATCTTTTCCCTTGCATGTAGGATTCCTGTCAACACAGGTTTACATCAAGAATATCCTCTAATAGAATTCTAACAACAAGTATGTTTGCATATCATGGTGCTAGATTCTTGCAAGTTTCTCTTTTCTTTTTAAGGTGTTGTTTAAGTGAGCTTGAAGTTTCTTCCTGAATCAGGCTTGGGGATCCATAGTTTCTCTATTGAGCATAGGATCTAGACTGAGCTGTTGTTTGTTTCTGCACTACACTATGACCTAGATATGTTCTTCATTTGGTAGACTATCATTGTGTCAAAAATTTCCTGTTCAAATTTGACATGCTGTATGTATTGTGGTTGGTAAATACTAGACTGAACTGATAATCTCACTTGGTCTTGGGGCTCTAAGAAACAGCTCTGCTCGTTTATTTATCTCAAGACTATATTTATGTGATGGCAGAATAAATGGATCTATTCACAGGAACTGGAACTGAACCCGAACCATGAAATCCAGTGAGTTCACACTTGAGGTGGTAAGAGAACTAAGAAGTTAATGCTTCTGCTACTATATATCTTTTATGCTTTTTTAACCTTGTTTGACAGTAAAGAAATAGAAAATTTGAAGAGTGAATTGTCTTTACAACGGATGAAGGCTTTGTTTGAAAGTCAGCGAGTCTTGGAAATGGAGCGGAAACTTTTTGCAAGTGAAAGACAGCTTGAGGCTTCTCAGAGTGAGACTATAAATTTGCGTGTGCTTCTTGATGAATTGAAAATCAAATATGAGCCTGAAGGTAAGCTGTTTTTATCCTCTAGCAAACTTTTAACTACATACTTTAAGATGGAAGTAATATTATGGTAAAAGTCTAAAGGTTTTAGTTAAAAATGGGGAATGTCTTGTACAGTACTTGATTTGAGTTTGGCAGTCATGCTATGATATTCATTGTGAATAAAATCATATTCATTAGATAGCTTTATTTCCCACCCCAGCACCAATTTCAATGCAGAATATTTTGACGTGATCAACATACGGAACATTGCCTTCAGTGGCGCCAGTAAGCTCTGATAGGCAATAGACATGGGCACAACTTGAGTTGTGTCCCTTTGTCAAAATTGGTGTGTGCAGCACCATAGGTGCCACATATCCCCTCTGCCTCCCCCACTCCCCAAGCTGGCTGCCCCTCACCCCCATCTGGCTGTCCTGCTCAGTTGGTGCATGCTGATGAGGTCCTCTTCTTCAAATGGCTGACCATTCTGGGGAGGAGCAGAGGCTTTACTTCCCTGCTTTCTCTGGTAGCCACCCAGGCAGACAAAGGAGGCCGTTGAATGGGCAGCTGCTGGGCATACGTATTTAGATGAAGGGGCACAATTCAAGTTGTGCCCATCTCTAATGGGCAAGCAGCCAGTTTGGCTGTCTGAAATCTGTACCCACTTCAATAGTGAGTTTCTTTTACTCTTCCATGATTGTTTTTTGCCTTCTTCCTGAAATTAGTCCCACTGCTGTTTATAATGGGTGTTGTCTTTATTATTTATTTATTTTTATATTTATATACCGCCGGATTTTCCCAGATGGGAACTCAGGGCGGTTAACAAGGTATAGCATACAACACTTCCAGAAAAATAATCGGTTCCACAGTATGACATAAAAAAACCAACAACAATTAGTAGAACCATAATTTATAAAGCTAAAAATATGAAACAATACTACAGCAGATCTCTAGCAGGATTTCTGTTTTGCCTCCTAGAATTAATGAAGGACTCAGTTAGTCTCAAGAAGCCTCCGGCAGACATGCTTTCAGACAGTTTAAATAACAGAGTGTCCTCCGAGTGTGGAACATCTTACTTGCTGCCTCAAAATAAGGAAGAGGCAAAACAAACTAAAGCTACTCTTCAAGCATTGCCAATGAACTTAGTTCCTACCCCAGCAATGGAAGAGAAATATGCTCTGCCTGGAAGGAAGAGGGTTAAAATCAAGGAGGAAGAATTGGACAGGACAGCTATCAACAAGCAAGATGGGAGCGATTTTGGAGCGTCCCTTGGCACCAGGTCAGTGTCTTCTAATGTATACGTGCAAGGTAATCAGCACAGACCTGCATCTTTCTTTTTTCGCTGCATGAACTTTGCTATCCACTTCTTCATTTACTTTCTCAGTATTGCATGCAGTGTGATCCCCCAGCTTCAGCTGCCTAGTTTGAAATTTCCAAAACTCTTTCAAAAAGCCAAGCTAATCAAGAATAAAAAGGACTCGTAAATCATGGACTTCAACCATCTTTGCAGCTAAAGATTTCCTTTAATTTAAAAATCACTGTTAAAATCCAACGCTTTTACTATATTTTCTGTCTGCATTAATGTATTAATCACTGTATTGTGCTTTCATGCTTATTTCAATTAGCATGCATCACAATGTAGGATGGTGATGGCAGCTAAACATTTGCAATATTGAACTGATTAATGCAGAACTCTGAAAAAAACTCTTCTGCTTTTCCAAATGAATTAAGTGAACCAAGTTAATAATAAGTGCATGTAATGCATAGCTTTTAAAATGGCTTAATTAAATCAGTAGGGAAAGGGATCACTGCCTAACCCTTTCTTCCTGCGCAGGACTGTTAGCATTGCCAAGAGTGACATCTATTTTAACTATTAATTATTTTCCCTCTTCTATTCTCCCTCCTCACAAACAAGCAAATAGTTATATTTCCTATTTTATGTATGTATTTTGAGTCAAAGCTCTTGAGAGGATTAGCATTACGCATTTGAGGTGCTAACACTTTTTTGCTTCTACAAAGTCAGAAGACATTGGATAGGTGGGTAATACACGCTACATATTACTATTAGTTACGCACAGTGCTGCATTGATTTGTGTCCTACTGCTAACTGCCTTCATAAAAACTGACAAAGGCACACAAGGTAAAATTTTGTGCATCTGTTACTCTTACTAAAAGAAGTACTTACTAAAAGTGTGGCAGCAGTGAAGAAGACCAATTCCATGCTTATCAAAAAGGGGATTCAAAATAAAACATTATAATGCCATTGTGCAAGACAATAGTAAGGCCGCACCTGGAGTATTGTGTACATTTCTGGTCACCGCATCTAAAAAAAGACATAGTGCAGTGTTGGCGAACCTCTGGCATGGGTGCCCAAGGTGGCACTCAGAGCCCTTTCTGTGGGCACCCGACATCGCCCCTTCATAGCCACCTGTATTCAGGTTAAATGGCTGTATTGGCACTCTGAGAAAAAATAGTGGGTTTGAATTGCAGTTAGGGCACTCGGTCTCTAAAAGGTTCACCATCACTGACATAGTGGAATTGGAAAAGGTGCAAAAGAGAGCGACTAAAATGATTACTGGGCTGGGGGACCTCCCTTATGAGGAAAGGCTAAAGCATTATGGGGCTCTTTAGTCTGGAAAAAAGGTGCCTGAGGGGGGATATGATTGGGACGTACAAAATAATGCAGGGCATGAGTAAAGTGGATAGAGGGACTCTCTTCTCCCTTTCACAAAATACCACAACCAGGGGTCATCCACTCAAATTGAGGGTTAGGAGAGTGAGAACAGACAAAAGAATTTTTTTTTACCCAGCATGTTGTTAGTCTGTGGAACTCCCTGCCACAGGACATGGTGACGGCATCTGGCCTGGATGCCTGCAAAACGGGATTGGACAAATTCCTGGAGGAAAAGCCTATTACAGGTTCCAAACCATGATGGAGATGTGTAATTCCCAGGATTAAAACCAGGGTACTTCAAGGGCCAGATGCAGGGGAGTGGTATCAGGAGATAGATGTCTAGTCTCGTGCGCTCCCAGACACATCTGGTGGGGCCACTGTGAGATACAGGAAGCTGGATTAGATGGGCCTTTGGTCTGATCCAGCATGGCTCTTATGTTCTTATGTTCTGATTAGGTCTGGATATCAGATACTCTGTATGATGGTGAAAACTGGGAGTGTAGACGTTAGAAGAGCTGCCTTAGAAAATGGTGAAAGAAAAAATGGTTGGGCATGTCTGCTCTCTGTAGTTGTTCTTTGTAAGTCAGTGAAAATGTGTTTGGGTTTTTTCTTCTATTTGCATAGACATAGATATATTAGGCATGGGATTTTGGATTGTGTGGACTACATATCCCATAATTCTCCTATTCTAAGAGTTCCACCTGACATGCAGACACCTACAGATTCCTAAATGTTGCTTACCTGGAAGAAAGGCTGAAAGTCAGTGGTTTGTGGCTTTCCTAAACCTAGCTCAGTCTATGCAAAAAGCAAAAAAACAAAAAAAACAAACCCAAAGTGTTCTGCTTATATACCATCCCATACCACTTCAAGCACTCTCTGGGCAGTTTACAATTTTATTATGCAGGCTACACATTGTCCCCTCCCCTCCCCCGCAAGGTGTGTACTCATTTTACCCACCTCAGAAGCATAGAAGGTTGAGTCAACCTTCTATGCTTCATGAGCCTGCTACCTGGGATTGAACCCCAGGTCATGAGCAGTTTTACCTGCAATACAGGCATTTAACCACTGCGCCACGAGCTTCATGTTCAGAAAGGAATCTCCCAGCTAGCTATGGGAGAGCTTCTAGATGAAACTAGGCCACATAACCTTCCACCATAGGTCTTCCTCTCGGATGAAAGCTGGAGCTCACAGAATGAACAATTAAGGAAATTGTAGCCCAAAATAACCTGTGCCTAATGGGCATAATTGTGCTTGCCACAAGCTTGGAAATAACATGTTAAAAGTAGTGATGAAACATGTTGTTTTGAGGGAGAACAAGGGGATAATCGTGTCCTCCATATACATAATAGCACTGATATGCTAAATGGACATAAATCTTTCAACTAAAATATATAACTCTAATTTGTTAAATGTTTAAAATAATGTTCTGTGTACTGTTTTGTCTCTAGACAAGTTGCAGTACTTCAGCAAATCCCCATCAAAGCTAGAATTATTGCAGTCAAACATGAGGTCCTCAGTGCTGAGTTTTTGTCCGTGCCCCCTCCCCAAGCTCGAACACGCCCTCCTCATCCACCTCAAGCCCCATGGTCCTCCCCAAAGACACAATTTCCTGCACAACTGCAGACACCAGTGCAGGTGCAGAAGATTCCCATAGAACAACACAGCCTGGCCACAGGTTATGCCATGCTGTATTCACATTGTGCTGGCTGATCCCATCCCGGGCTATCTTCATCAGCTGGACGCAGCTGATGATGTTGAAGCGGTCCCTCCAATACTCACGCAGGGTGAGGGTTGTTCCATCGGTTCTCTTAAAGCACCAATGGAACAGCTCCCTGGTATATAACTTCTTGAAATTGGAGATGACCTGCTGGTCGGAGTCATTATCCGAGGCAGCCCATGGAGAAAATTTGTTATCTGAGGCAGCACAACCCCGATTCATTATCCTAGCAGCCCACAGGGAAATTCATTATCCAAGCCAAGCCTATACCCAGAAATTTCGATTCGTTATCTGAAAAAAATTATCAGGGACGTTCGTTATCCGAGGCATTACTGTATTTTGTGGGCTCTCCATCATATGCTGTCATGTCCTGGTTGCACAATTGAGCATGAAACTAGCTACGGACCTGGTTGTATGACAGCATATAAAATGCAAAAATCATTTGTGTTGTTTCTCATATAGTCCCAGTAAAGTAATTGGTACGCAATCCTGTGTTACAGATTGGAAAGCACCTAGAGTGGCAGAAAGGTGAAGCATGTAGACATGAGGGTGAGGTGTAGTAAGACTTAAGAGGAAAATCAGATTGATGTTATATACAGTAGGACCCCCCTATCCACGGGGGATCAGTTCCAGGACCCCCCCCCCCCGCGGGTACAGAAACCAGCAGATAAGAGCTAACACTCTTATCTGGGGTGACAGTGCTGGGGAAGTGAAAGGAGGTGGCAGTGGTGACTGGGGAGGGGTAAATGAGCAGTAAAGGGCTGTGTGCCCCCACCCTCTTCTTCTGCACTCATCACTGCCATTCTGGGCGGGTACCTGCGGGCCAGACGGGTGCCTGCTTCCGCCGCCGCCACAGCTGCCACTATGGGCGGGCGTGTGTTGGCTGCGTGGGCGCCTCTTCCACCACCATCACTGCTGCTGTTCCAGGAGGATGCCTACAGGCCCACGGGCACCTCTTCCACCACCATCACTGCTATGGGCGCCTCTTCTGACTCCATCGCCATTCCTGCAAGTGGCCTTCCTTGCTGCCGCCACTTCCTTAAAGCGTCTTCCCATGGGCCCCCCTTAACAGGGAAAGCTGCTTTTTCCCTTAAGGAAGTAGCGACATCAAGGAAGGGGACTTGCAGAAAAAGCCTCTGACTAGCTGCTGGAGTTCCGGCTCCATCGCCCTTCCCAGGCACCACAGTGTCCCGGGAAGGCTCGTTGGACAGAGCTTCAAGGGTGAGAAGGCAGAAGAAGCAAGCATGCCTGCAGAGAGATGAGTGCAGGGGGAGGTCCTAAGAGGCGGGAAGCCATGAAGAGGCTCTCCAGGAGCAAAGTGAGGGAGACACCACTTCTGAGTCTGCCCAAGAGGTGTGGGGGTGTGGGAAAGAAACTGGGAGAGTTTTGTACGGTGGCTGCGAGGTAACAATTGTCTCACGGCCACCTGCTTTGTGACTACAGTATTTTTTTATATATTTCCCCCTTCAATCCGCTGATAAGTGAATCAGTGGATAATGATTCAGTGGATAAGGGGGTCATACTGTATGTGAAGACAGCAATTGAGTACGTAAGAATTGGTTCATGAGCTAGAAGAGGGACCTTTAGGGTTCAGCCAAGAGAGAACAGAGAATGGAAATGCAAGGAATGGGTGTAAATTTAAAGGGACTGTGTTGAGTGGCATATGAGAAATCTTATCATATGAAAATAATCATTCTCACTATGAAGTTTGATTGACCTTCTCAGTGTGAGGTGAAGCTTTCTTTTCCTTTTTTTTAAAGACCAATGAAAGCGGCATCTGACTTGTGTTTAAAAATCTCCAGTAAGGGAGAACCCACCACATTTCAAGATAGCCAGTTTCATTGCCAGGAAATTCTTCTTGATGTTAAGTCTGAATTTCCTTTACTGAGTTTTAAAAATCCATTTAACCAAAGGTTGTTTATTGCATTTGTGGGTAAGGATTTCCCCCATTTAATATGCACTTCAAAGACAGCTGTTCATTTTTTGTGAGAGTAAAATTTTGAAATGAGAAAATACAAGTGGCTAAATGTGTTTACATCAGAAGAACTGGAACCAGGAAGAGCCCAGCTTAAAGTTTAAACTGCATCTGTAAAACTTGAGAATATTGCAATTATGGATAGCTAGATTTTAGCTAAGTTGAAAATGTTAGTATGCATTAGCTTAAAGAAAATTTCATGTTTGGATATGCTAACTTCTACTATTAAACTTCTATAACATTTCACACCATGTGTGAGTCCATCTCTGTTCACCATCTCCGCTATTTGTCCAATCTGGATGGGAAATCAGTTACTGAAAACTGGCAGGGAAGAGATCATAAGCAGCTGACGTTAGGCAGAAATTCACCTGGCAGAGTAGTACCCCCTTCCCTTTCTATTTAGGAGTTGCAGTGAGAAATATTTCTGCTTTCTCTTGGATTAATTATTATTCGTGATGAGCTACGGTTAAGATGAAAGATAGTAGCGCTTTCATTAATATAAAAGGTGCTAATTTCTAAGCCTGCTAAATCAGTTTGAGGATGGAATTATATAAAACTAGGGAGAGCACAAGGGTCAAAACGGACAGGGCATAGATCAGAGGCATCTAAAGACCACAACTACCAGCGAGAGAGATGATACTATAGAAAGCCATGACAAGGCAACAGTTCCCAAGGACAGAACAAAGCCAGGTGTGAACAAAAGGGAAGAAAGGCAAGACAAAGCCACCTAGAAAGAGTATGAACTTTCTCCCCTCATTTTTCTACACTTTCCGCACTTACCCAATAGTAATGGAGATTTAAATTTTAGGTAAGTATAAAATGCAAATACCTTTACATTTCTGACCCTCTTTTAATTTGGGGAATATATATGAAATATGACTACAATAATGAGCATCGTTGTAAGCCAAATGAAAGTGAAGCAAAACTTAAGGCAGGCATGTCCAAACTTCGGCCCTCCAGATGTTTTGGTCCGCAACTCCCACAGTCCTTTGCCATTGGCAATCTAAGCTTAGAATTCTGGGAATTGTGGTCCAAAACATCAGGAAGGCCAAAGCTTGGACATGCCTTACTTAAGGATATCAGGTTTACCATCATCATTGCATGCTTAGTTCCAGTCCAGAGAATAAAGCTGTGAAAAGAAACCTTCACATGGGGGGGGGGCACTGTCTCTTATAGAGCATGATTGAGCCATTTGGCTCTTGGGCAGCATAGATTTTTGTCCTGTTCCATTTCTTTTGTGTATCTCTACACAATTTCTCTCAGCATCTAATTCCATGCTCACCAGCACCAATATCTAACAATATTTTATGGGGGCGTGAGGGACAGATGAATTCTGAAAGTCATTGTTCAATGGCTGTCTTCTTATCCTTTAAGACAATGCCAAGCATAAATCCTCATGCCATTTAAAGTTAGTTCACTAATTCTTCCAGTTGCCTCAAAAGTGCAGAAAGTCCATTCCCTTCCCTTTCCAGCTGAAGAACAGCTTGCTTTTCCTTCCCCGTTTGTCATAAGCAGAGGAAAAACATTGCCAGTATCCCAATACTGCTTACATGTGATCCTTGGTTCTCAGATCTGTCCATTCATAGATGTTACCTGGACCATGTAATTTCCTCTTAGAAATCTTGAAAGTCTTTCCTCTTGAGTTTGTGGCAGAACTTTCTTACAGTCTTTGTTCTTGTAAATATCTGTAAACACTACTAGCCTCTGCCCCTGCAGATTCTCTATAAAGTAGGACATAACTTCAGTCGCTATTATTGCCTGATCACACTTACATAGCGCTTGTTAGTAGTACATGATCTATATGGAAAAGAATTGCCTTTTCCATTTTACTAGAGTTTTCTAATTGGTTTAATTGAGAGGCAATTCTGATTTGTCAAAAGTGGGTGATATTTAGAAGTTTAACATTTATGCACCAGAGGGTCCTTTATTGGTTTCATGTGGGATAGTATATTTTTTTGTTTCCCTCTCAAAACTACCAGATTAAAACAGATTTCTTCCTTTGGTACCTGAAATATCCACTGGTTGTTAGGTGGGGGGTTTTGAGCCATGACCTGATTACATTTTAGTGGAGAAAATAAAGGCAAAGTTTCCATCTTACCTGTAACTAATGTTTGTCCATCCGAGTGAATTACTATGCCTGTACTGTATCATTTTTTTGTATGTTTGCCTCTTGCTTTTTTGGCATATAGCATGGTCAGTTCTGAGGTCAGTAGTAAGAAAGCATCAAGGACCTGGTTTCAGGAAAGTTAACACATTTTCAGTAGCACCTTAACATCAAAGTTGACAATGTTCAAGTTTTAAAAGTGAAACTTGAGTGGTTGCTTTATCTGTAGGTTTGATCCGCGAATAAAGACGGAAGAAAATTCTCCTGGCAGAGCTGACGAGACAAGTAAATGTGAGAAGAAAGGCAAAAAGAAAACTTACCCTTTGATACATATGTCTTCTAAACAAGGTTCTGAAACTCAGTGTGCTCAACAGTAATGTAATGATTTTCTCCCCTTTTTGTGTAACGAGATGCCTTACATGTTCAACTGTAGAACAGGGGAAAAATTACTTCCTTGTCCAGTGCCTTCTTTCAAAATCCTGAGGCTCCACAGATGCCATATTTATTAGTGGACTGAGTGGGTAAAATGCCTCAAAGCTACTTTGTCTAGCTGGGGAAGCTGCAGCATGTCTCAGAAACTAGTAATCTAAGGGAAAGATAAGCATACCATCCAGTTGGTATGGATGGAGCATAAATACTGTAATAACTTTTAAGAGTGTTATTTGTACTCATGTCACACATTCCACATTGGAAAGTGTGATACATGTGCAACAAGTCTGTTGGAAAAGGCAAAATGCAAATTCTCATCATCTTATCCCAAGATGTAAGTATGTGTGTTGCCATTCTTTTTAAGATGTATTAAAGTGGTGAAAGTCCTACCAATATTTCAGTTAAATTAGACTTTCATGTTATTGTATTGTTTGTCACTGCTATTCTTTAATAAAAATGCCCAAAACATAAAATGTGTAATGTGATGTTTCTCTCTGTTTCCTGGATATTGGCCAAGTAATTCTATCATGGTAAGAACAAGATCCAGCTAAAAGAAACATTTTATTCCCATTTATCTCAGGCTATAACTTGTGCTTAAGTTTTCTTCTACACTTAGTAAATTTATGTTCACTGTGAATGTACTTTCCTGATCTATAAGCCTTGCTGTGGGATCAGAAAAACAACTTCAGGTGCAGATTTATGAGGACTTGGTTTCTCCCTATGCCAGATAGAGCAAATTAAACCAATGCAGAAAAAGAAAAATAATTAGACTTATTGAAAATCTGAGCTTCAGCAGGGTCAAGGCCAATTAAGATAGTCCATCGTAGGAGACTTGTGGATCCAAATACCAGCTCTCAGGGATTTCCTGCTTTCTTGGCAGGCGATCCTATCAAAGCCTTTGTTGATCTCTGGAATGTGGAGATGGCCAGAGTAGTGGATGTTATCATCCCTAATTATCATTCCCATCTGAACGATTCAGACCACTGTGTGTGAAGCTACCTTTGAAGAATGTTCAGAATCTTTGGCTGGTTCAAAATGTTGGATCTGGACTGCTGACTGGTGCTGGCTACAGGGAGTATACACTAACCTATAACACTGGCTGCCAATCTGTTTCTGGACCCATTCAATGTTTTTGTGATTAATAAAGCCCTAAAGTGCTTGGGTCCAGGCTGTTCGAGAGACCATCACATCATATACAAGGCTCTTTTCAGGTTCTGAAAGTCTTGTCAGTGGCTGTGGAATGCACCCATCTTCCCTCTTGTCCTTCAATTCTTGGGCCAAGACAGACCTTCCAAAGAGGGGATTCTTCACTTTTCTAAGAGCTTCCATGAAAAGGAACATTTTCAGATGGCAGAAATTGCACTTTCAAATTAAAAGTGGGAGTTTTAGGAATGCTATCTTTTTGAATTCAGATATTTAAAAATGTTTTTTTAATGTGTTTAATTGTTTTCAGTTTTATATTTATTTTAACTGATTAATGGGTTTGAACTGATTATGAGCCTGCTTGAGTCCTGATGGGGAGAAAGGTGGCATGTAAATGAAATTAAAAAGTGCTGATCTAGTTTACACCTTGGAAAGTAAGTCTTTTTGATGATAGATCTCATCTTCCAGCACTCCTCTGAGAGCTAGAGAAAGAATTTAAGTTTTCAGCTGACAAAAATAATGTTCCTCAGCACTTATAAGTCTTTCTATAGGGTGAGTCTTTATACAAAGGCACTAGACAGTGTAATTGTGATTGGTGACAGATTTATCTTTCCTGTTGAATAGAAGGTGTGCCCCCTGCCTCTGTCACTGGCAAACATTTTATTCTATCTCTTATAATAAAGCCACTCTTCTACCTTTTCATCCTACCACTGTCTGAAAGTTTGAAGTCTTTTTTATTTTTTATTTTTGGTATATTTTCTCTAACCCATATAGAATGGCAATTATAGGGTGAAAATTGTGACTTTCTATTTACTTGCCATTTGCCAATAAAGAACTTTTGGTGGAACACTTCTAATTTTGAAATGTGTTTTCTTAGCTAAAAGTCTGAATAACAGAGCCTGTGGGGACACTTTTATGGATGACACCTTCAAGTATGCAGGAGGCTTATATGACAATAGCAACTTCCCCTCTAAATGGGTCTGGTTTACTTAATCATAATAAACTTAGAACATAAAAAATGTAAAGTAATATACATTGGGGAGGGGGAAATCAAGACTTTTCAGCTAATGGGTTCTGAGCTGTTGATGACAGATCAGGAAAGAGATTTTGGTGTGATGCTGGACAGCTCATTTAAAGTGTCAGTCGAATGTGTGGCGGGGGTGAGGAAGGCCAGCTACATGCTTGGGATCATTAATAAGGGAATTGAAAATAAAACAGCCAATATTATAATGCCCTTGTACAAAACAAATGTAAGGCCGCACCTGGAGTATTGTGCACAGCTCTTATCACCACATCTCAATAAAAGGCATTGGGGAACTGAAAAAGTTGCCGAAAAGAAAGACAGAAATGATGACTGGGTTGGGACACTTCCCTTATGAGAAAAGGCTATAGCGATGGGGCAGTGGTGGTGAACCTTCAGAACTCCAGATGTTTTGGACCACAACTCCCACAGTCCTTTGTCATTGGCAATACAGGCTTAGAATTCTGGGAGTTATGGTCCAAAACATCTGGAGTACAGAAGGTTTGCCACCACAGCAATAGGGGCTCTTTAGTCTGGAAAAAAGGCAGCTGACGAGTGTGGATAGAGCAAAGCTCTTTTCTCTCCCACGCAATACCAGAACCAGAGTAGCCTTTGAGTTAGAAGGCTTGTGGTATACAAGTCAAATAAATAAATGAGAACCAGGGGTCATCTACTCAAATTTAGGGTTGGGAGAGTGAGAAGAGACAAAAGAAAATACTTATTTACCCAGCATAGTGTTGGGTACTGTACATTATATGGAACTTCTTGCTGCAGGATGTGATGATGGCATCTGGCCTAGATGGCTTTAAAGGGGGTTTGGACAGATAGAGAACAAATCTATTACAGGTTACAAGCCATGATGGGGATATATGTTACCTCCAGGCTTAAAAGGGGGATGCCTCCAAATGCCAGATGCAGGGGGGTGCTATCAGGAGACAGGTATTTTTGTTTCATGTGCTCCCGGGGCATCTAGTAGGGCCACTGAGATATAAATTTTAAATTTTGTAATTTTTAATTTTTTGAAAAAGTCCCCTATCCAGGGGGCTTTTTCTTCTTTTTTTCTTTTCACAGCTGAGAGGTGCTTGCTTCCCCATGCCTGTTATTTTTAAAAAAAAAATTTTTTTTTTAATCTTCTGACTGGCCCACGGGCCAGACCTGGTTCTTTTTTATTATTAATTTATTAATTTTGGCATGGTCCAGCCGGCACCATTTTTAAATTTATTTTTATTTATTTTTACATTTTCCAGCGCCGACCACACATCCCCCGGGGGCCGGTCGACATCATTTTCATTTACTTTATTTTTACTTTATTTTATAATGCTGACCATGTGGCTCCCGGGGCAGGTCGTCACTTTTTTAAAAAAAAAATATTATTTTTTTAAAGTCCCCGATGCAGGGGGCTTTTTTCTTTTTTCTTTTCACAGCTGAGGGGCGCTGGCTTTGCAGCACTGAAGGTTGGAACTCTGGAGGACTCTGTCGGGACTCAAGGCAAGGTAAGTGCCAGGAATGAAAAATGAAATGAACGAAATAGAAATTTTCATTTCGTGTCATTTCATTTTACTTTGATGGGTTGGTTCGTGATTCATTTCATTAGCTAACAAAATGAATAACAAATAATGAAACGAATTAAAAATTTGTTTCGTGCCCATCTCTGATTGCAAGTGTTACTGAATCATCTGAAAATATAGCTTTGAATTACATGAGTCTTTTGTGATATTATTATAAGCTTTTTAGTAGAATATGTGGAAAAGCAACATTAACAGACTCTCAACTATCTACAGCAGGGGTCTGCAACCTTTAAGACATAAAGAGTCACTTGGACCCGTTTCCGACGGGGAAAAAAACTGGGAGCCGCAAAACCATTGCGACATTTAAAACAAATATAACACTGCAAATATATTTTCCCCTCTCCTCACTCCTGGCTTTTTGGGCGCTCGCAAGCAACACACTCCCTCGCGCGCTCCTCGGACACGCTGCACCCGGCGCCGGGCTCGGGTGGGGTGGGAAGGAGCGGCGGCGGCTGCGGCTCCTCCGGGCACCCCCAAAGGGCTTCTGAGAAGGAAGCCAATAAAAGTTGCTACTTCGGGCGCCGGGACAGCGAGCAAGCGGGCGAGCCCGAGCTGCCGCCACCTCCCCCCACCCCGCCACCCTGTCCCCGAGGGTTTCCATTGAGGCGCGCCCCTGCCTCAAGTTCTCCCGCACGCACAACTGGGGCGGCTGCGTGTCCGCCAGCCTCGGGGAGGGCCGGGCTGGGGGTGGGTGGGCGCGCAGGAGGCAGGAGGCATGTTCTCTGTGTTGGAATGGATCGGAAGGCAGCTGCTGGCGGGCTTTTGGAGAGAGCGAGAGCGAGCGAGACAAGCAGGCAGGCGCACAGGCGCTCCGCTTGGCTGGGCTCAGCTTCTCGAGCCAGGTGGCGCGCCGTTGGCCTCCCCTGGTGGCCAGGGACCCCTGAACAACTTGAGCCCGGCGCCCCCACCCCGCCGCCGAAACCGGCTGACTCCAGGAGGGAGCCACTGGAAGTCTAATAAGAGAGACCCCTCCTCGGGCCGGGGGGGCGGGCTTGAACTAGCTGTCATGCCACGTCGCTCGACTGCCAAGTTGATCTCGCGCAGGAAAAAGAAAAGCCAACTTCCTCCGTTGCTTCTCGCCTCTCCCCCACCACCGCCGCTCCCCCCTCCCCACTCCCGACGCCACCAACCCCTTGCTTCTTGGGCCAGAACTGACAGCAGCGGGCAAGGAAGCAGGGCGGCGGCGGCGGCGGCGGGGTGGGTGGGTAGAGAGAAGACTAGCTGTGGCCCCCTCCCCACGCCACCTTTCTTGAGGTTCCCATTCTGCCCTTGCTGCCTTCTGTCCGGATCCTGCAGCTATGGTCTGACTCTCCCCCCCCCACACACAGACACACACTCCATCTCTCCCTCCTCCTCCTTCTCCTCTCGCCCCCACCCTCCATGGAGGAGGGAAGCGCAGCCCGAGTGCGTCGTGCCCACACCACTTCCACTTTTTGGGGGGGGGCAGTTTTTAAAAATCTTCCAAAAAATAGTACAGGAGGGAGAGTAGGGGAATTTCTAATCTCTCTCTCTCTCTCTTTCGCGGAGACACGCCGTGCGTGTGCCCGCTCCCCCGCGTTTTTGGAGCTTTATCCCGGCAAGTTAGTGCAAAGCCGTAGTTTTTTTTGGGGGGGGCTGTAACGAAGCAAAAGGAGAGAGAGAGAGAGAGATGCCAACTGCACATGTGCAATGCTTGGAAGGGGAAGGGGG
>JAHTLZ010000010.1:42661510-42699215 GCA_023846285.1 Phrynocephalus versicolor
CCCCCTCCCACCAAACACCCAAGCAAGAAAGGAAGGGGAAGGGGGGAAGGAAGGAAGGAGGGTTTTCTCCCGTCTTTTTTTCTCGGGGGGGGGGAGGCAACAATCCAGATCTGGGAGGTTTTCTTGAAGTTAAAAAAAAAAAAGAAAAAAGGCTGCCTTTCGGCAGGCACTTTCCACCACGCCTCCCTCCCTTTCTCTCTCTTGCTCTGAAGAAGAGGGAGCGCGCTGAGAGTGTGGCCGTGCTTGGCTTCGCGCCGCCTTGTGGGACGGGCTGTCCTTGCAAGATTCGGCGCCTTTGTATTGAAATTTCTGAACCCTCCCGGAGCCGCGGCAAATGTTCCAAAGAGCCGCATGCGGCTCCGGAGCCGCAGGTTGCAGACCCCCGATCTACAGTATAATTAATGGGAGTGACAGTTTTCAAACATTTTAAATCTCTCATTGTATTGAGTAACTCCTATATTTTTCGTAGCTGCTTTTACAGCTGTTACTAGGATGGTCTATTAACATCATGAACACTACTAGTTGAGCACTGTTGTCTCCACTGAAAGAAAATTTTCATGCATTACGTCTACTTTAATGTTTCAAATTGAAGGGAAAAATACATGTCTATGATATTGAATTCCAGGGCAGCATTCCTGGCTGTTGCTTGATAAAGAAAATTGAAGAAGCAGAGCCCATAAATAACAATGAATTAATGGGTTGCAGAAATGCAAATCTAAACATCTTCTAAGGAGACTGTAAAGATCCCCAGTCATCCAGGTGAGATTCTGTTCAAACCTCTGTCCACCTAACAAGCCTGTTCAGACCCAGGGTGATGTGAAACCAGGGTGAACTATAAATTGGGAGCTTTGCACCAATTTCCCTCAGATTGACAAAGCTACTTAGATGAGTAGCAAAATGTTTTGATCGCGAATAAAAAGAAGTCCAGTTGCCATAACTCAGCTTCTGGAGCTCTTAAGGAGAAAGTAGCTGAAATTCAGTACACAGCATCCAATCACATTGTTACAAAGTAAACATAGTGGCCAGTACAATTTGCAGTATTTAAATAATGAAGTGTGAATTTGTGACTCCTGAATTTATCTCTTCCTTGACTCTTTTGGAGGACACGGAGCCTCTCTGAATAATGGAAAAGCATTGTGGAGACACTTGGGTCTCTCCTGGGCAGTGGCAGGCACTTCTGGACATGTTGCATTGCAAACTTGCTAATGATCAAAATGACTCTGTGTTCTTTTTCAGGACCACAAGTGACAATAATGTATATTAACATAGAGATCTTTTCTTCCTCTAAAAAGGATAGGACCATAACTGGAGTGAAATTCAGTCAATGCAGTACTTGTGCATATGTAGTATTTGCTCTACCATGTGTGCAAATGGACAAGATAATGCCATTGAAGTAACCCGTTTCTGGTCAATAATAGTATAAATATTTAAAGGTTTTAATTTGCTTTAATTTTGTACCTATGTTTAATATACTATAAATTCATTATTTTAAATTTTGCAATGATTAGCTATCAAGAAAAATGCTGTTATTCCTAAATTATAAAAATACATTCCCTCTGTGGATTTGATCTTCTGTTTCTCAGTCCTGCTTTTTGTTGGTCTAGTTCTTATTATGACATAAACTTGATTACATCGGCAAAAGCTAGCATGTACCACATCACTGATATCCTGACTGCAAGATCCTTTCCATTAGATGAGTTCCTAAATCCTTTCCTGGCTAAACAAAGACAGTGGTCTGAAGGGGCCATTCCTCTCCCATCCAACTCCTCTTATTCTATAATGTTTATCTTGAATCTGTTGGGATCTTATTAAAGTCAACTTGTGTGTGGGTGTTTTTCGTGTATTCAAAATGGACTACTTCATGATCTGTCCAAAGTAAACATACACTTGGTATATGCCTCCCAAGAGAAGAGCCAAGCAATAGCCAAGCTGCTCAGTCCTACATCAAGCCCCCTGCCGAAAAACACCTGTTAAGGAGAACCAAGCATTTCTTAGTATTCTGTATCTAGAAAACCCTGGCAAAGATCACCATGAGTTGGTTTCAGCTGGACAGCTCACACTTATATATGGTTTTGAAGATACAACTTGGGATGGGATTTTTGGAATTTAAGGATTCCACATCCCATAATTCAGTGAGAACACCCCAGGCTGAATTATGGGACAGGGAACCCTCAAACAAGCAGGAGGGAGAGCACCACCCTCATTTCCACACCATTCCTGTGCTGCTGCTTTGAACCACAGGAAAAGTGCTCTGCTGATCCTTGCCTTGCAAGGATTCTATGTGATCACAAAGGCTTGTGGAAGATGAGTTCTGGTGGAGGCTGCTTTCATACACTCTGTATGAAAGTATGAAGTATGAGTATGAAGCTCATCTCTCTTTACAGATCAGGGGGAATTCTCATGAGTCCCAAATTGCAGCGGCCATCTCAGGGAGTGTGACAAATCATGATGCTTCCTATTCACATTGTGTGCCGTGGTAGGAGGACACTGTTGTAAGTAAATATCTGCAGGAACCCTTGCAGAGTTATTCTTCTTACAACATAGAGAAGATACTTTCTGTGTAAAATGATAACAATATTCATCAATCCGTCCGTCCAGTCTGTCTTTCCCTTTAAAAGGACCCAAGGCAACTTATATCATTACAAGTCATAGTGTAGCACGAAGGTGAATACCCAACTATGAGTTTGTCCACACTGGCATATCATTGTGGTAGGTGGTTCCTTGATACCATTGTCTGACACTGGAAAAAGATATCTGCATGAAATTACTGGGGATGCAAGTGGTGCACTGTCCTCTCTAAAGAAGGAAACAACTGAAAACCCTTCTATTTGGGAATCAGATGTGGGACTATTCATCTTAAAATTGAGAACAAGGAAAGACCGGAAACGAGGGACAGTTGATTCGGGCAGGAAAGGAAAATATAAAGAGAGAATGGTAAGGAGAAATAGGGGGAGTTGTGACAGAGTGCTTGGCAGAGGAGAAGGAGATAGGGGAGGAAGAACTGACAGGTAGTAAAAGAGGTTCTTTGGACTAAGGAATGGGTCCCTTTCAAATTACCACAAGAAGCTGCAGAAAGTGAGTATGAAGCAAAAAGACTTAGGAAGAACATTACTGGGGGAAAACAACAGAGAGAGAGAGAGTGGAGGAGGGAACATGCTTAGGGAGGGGCTGAATAGAGAAAAATGGAGATGCTTCACTTTCCATGGGGCCAGTCCTGGGAGAAGAACATCCCCACCACCATCCCCACCACCACTAATACACAAAGATCCAGGCCAGGCAGCAAGGTATTGGATAGGTGTTTCATCATTAACCTCAGTCCAAGATCTGGCACTTGCAATTTTTGGGATTGACCATTCATTACCTGTTGCAAGTTTGTTCGATACCAAAGAAAATGTGATTGATATAGTTTGTGATGTTTATTCTACTCCGAAACTGAATGAAAATGTACAGGAGATTGAGAAGGAACAATCACAAGGACAGTTTATGCTTAATAAATTGTTAAAACAGAAAAATTGCCTGAGGCTGATCTTTGAAGAAAGAAGGTGGATCCACTGAGAGGGGGCTTGCCAACCAGTCATACCCCTCTTGTGCTTGATTTAGGAAGAGCAATCCTTCCCCTTCAAGAGCTGGCCCATATCCTTTTGATAAAGGCCTGGGGCATGCATTCTTTTTGGGAGGATTCATTGAGATGCAAAATAGCTCTTTGTTCTGCCTTCATGGACAGGTACTTGAGTTAAAATAGATGGCATTGAAGAGCAGGACCTTCTAAGCATCAGCTGGATCACACCAAATTTCACAGTGTGGAAAGGACCTCAGTCTGAAATCTTGTTGATGTTTGTGTAAGATTTCTGTATTTTGCTGTGGCTAACAGTAGGTGCTGAGACACATCTCAGTTACACAGTTGCAGACATTATAGGTATGTGCCCAATTAACATCCCAACACTTTGTTAATTGACTGCAATTACCCATGGCAAGTTACACAAGTCTTACCAAAATACCAGTAGGATTCTGGTTTGTGCAAGCCTAGTTTGGAAGATCTCACTGAGAAATACAGTAAACAAATGCTTCAACTTCCCCGTGTTCTCAGAGAAGAGGAGGCAGAGTTTGTGTCTCTGTTGTTGGAACACCCATGCTGGTAGATGTTTATGTGATAGAAGAGTTTCTTGTCTTCTTCCATGCACAGGTTGATTGCTAGGGTATGATCTGATAGATTCTCTACCCACCCACCCCCATGCATTCTGTTTGAAACTTCAAGCAGACTGGTTTTTTAATCGGCCCCAGACCAACCTTCCTTTGAGATATTCAACCCAGATTAGTATTTGGAGTGACTTCCCCAGTGTCCTTATTTGCTTGTGTTACTTTCACTGTTGTTATCAGCGGAGCGCCCAGTTTGCCCCTTCCTCTATCATTTTCATTTAGAGAAAGAGCCTCACTGAAGAGAGTGCGAGAGAGAGAGAGAGAGAGAGAGGAAGGAAGTGAAGACACTGTGAGAAGAGCAAAGCCTAGGGCTGTAGCTGCAAGCAGCGAACATGGCTTTTTGATGCATTGTTCTCCACCTGAGGACACTGCTTGAATTGTACTCATTCTGCTTATTGTTTCCTTCGGCCTTTGGATTGCGGGTTCTGTAGCCTGCTGGGATTCTTGGCAATGACTCCTTGGCATAAAACTGATAAGAAGATTGGCGTGGGTATGTATCGCACATGGCCTCTTCTCTTGGCTCCCTCTTCCTCTATAGAGTGCGGGGGAGAAGTGCTCATGAAACACCTAGAAGTAAATGTTTATGCCAGGTGGGGGGATGGGAGGGGAACTTTACAAAAGCAGGGTAGTTTTGTGTTTTGTTTTGTTTTTAATTCATTCATGGAACTGCCACGAAAACAAAGACTAGGTTTTATTGACATAGAAACAATTTTATAGATGAGAATTACCTCCAAACCCTCCTTGTTTAATGCTAATCCCTGAGTTTCACGTTGAAACCTCTGGTGATAACGACAATCCAATTAGACCTTGGCTTTCAAACTGTAGTTTTAGAATTCAGGGTTCTTCAGAGACATTGACTAGCAACTGCTCCTCTTTCAGGTTCTGTTGTAGACAGGAAAGGGAGTAAGGGCCTAACACGTTTTCTGAGAGGAGATTTATCTGCCTTGGTTGCCTCTACGAGATTTTCACTGCAGAATATGTTTAGGTGGCAACTGCTTAGAATGCTGCTAATAAATGTCAAACAGCCTGTATGGAAGTACGTGCTGTAAGGCACTTCCAAGAAACATGGAAAGGAGAGGAAAAAGAAATTTTGCCCTGATATGTCAGGATTTAGCCCAGGGCCTGCCAAAAGTTCCAGATTCAGTCTTCAGCAGCACATGAGGTCTGGGAAAGGCTCACAGTCTGAAATCCTAGAGGGTAGCGTCATTGATACTAAGAAGAGTCAAACACTATTAGGTGCTCTCCTGTATTCCTGTAATCGCCCATGTTTTGACAAGCTTGCTTTGTGTAAAATGATTTCAACGACCATTTGATTTCTGGAGGAAATGCTAGATAAAAAATGTTGCTGTTTTCAGGCTGCCCATGTGGCAGCTTTGCAAAATAATTTGGGAACTGTATTCTCAAAGGCTTTCACGGCCAGGATCTCATAGCTGTTGTGTTTTTCGGGCTGTTTGGCCATGTTCTGGAAGTTTTTCTTCCTGGCCTTTCACCAGACTCTGTGGCCAGCATCTTCAGAGGGCAAGGAGCTCTGGGAACTAGGAGTTCTCTCTGTGGAGTTCACTTAATAGCCCAGAGGACAGAGATAACTCCTAGTTTCCCGAGCTCCTTGCCCTTTGAAGATGCCAGCTACAGAGTCTGGCAAAACATCAGGAAAAAAAATTCCAGAACATGGCCAAACAGACTGAAAAATTCACAACAGCGATCAATTGGGGAACTCATTGTAGGTTTAGTTCCAGTTTGAGTACTTGTTTTGTTTTATAGTTTTGTACTTGTTATAGTAACAATCTTGTGGCACCTTAAGACATGTAACAAGTTTTCTTTGGCTTCTGTTTACTTATTGGTATCATTCATTTTTGCTGCAAAAGGTGTTGTGGTCACTATTGTAAAACCAATGAAGATGGATCCTGATTCTCTTGTGCAAAATCCCAGAAATCTCTTGATAAGTCTCCTCTGGTGACACGAGAGTCTCAAGAGCAACATCCCTCCCCACCACCACCACATCTTCACTTTGAAACCCTCAACAGCACAAGAGAAGTCCATGCAGTGGCTAGCCTCAATGCAATTTCCAAAGATTGACATTACTGTTGGCAGGAACCATGGCATGAGTTCTTTCTGTGTGGTCCAGAACTTTGTGCATTCTTCCCATGGGTCAGGAAAAATATGGGTCAGGAAGAATCAATGTCTCTGCCCACCCCATGCCATAGAGATCCTCTAAGATCCCCAGTCATAATAGTTGAAGCGCCATGTCGGTGTTCTGTAGGCCAATTTGTGGTTTACTTTGTGTGGTAAGACTTGATCCAAATATGGCATTTGCGAACAACAAGCCCCATGTGCTGTTGTGCAATTTGCAACATGGACGGTCTGCTCTAGTTTCACTTTTGTAGTCCTCAAATCATGAAGCTCAAGTTAAGTGGCATGTTTATAAAAGTCCAGTGTTTTGTTTTAAGTTGCTGGGCAGCCACCATCAAAGGTCTGGAAGAGGAACTCCAGTTACTGTATTTAAATGCAGAAATAAAATCCATTCAATATTCCTAAACTGATGTGTAGTTATGCAGTTCAGCTTGAAACTGGACTCAGATTCGGTTGTTTTGTTGTCCCTGTTACTACCTTTGGCTTTAGGAACTTTGGCATAATGAGGAAAACATGGATCACAAGCAAGTACCACAAAGGGAAGTTATAAGATTTGTGTCGTTGATATCTTCAGGGAGGTACTGAAAAACGCAGTCAAAATTTCTCATTACTGTCATACAGAAGAGTTCTTTTGCATGTTATGCATGATAGTGCTGAGGCCCCACTTGAATGATTCATGTATGTGGTTTCAAGGTAGACAAAAGCATATGGATGTGTTTTCAAGCATTGGCTTGGAAATGCCCCATGCAGCTCATCCAGCAAGCCAAAATGTTTCCTTGCCATGCCTGATTGAATGTATGAATCAGGACTTAATAGGCTTCAAAGAAATGACCAAAGGGAGTTGAATCCTTAACAAAGTATGCACCTGCCAATATGGCTTCTGTTCCCTTGGCTCATGCATACTAAGATGATCAATCCCCAGTTCCTATATTCTATAAAAAATAATGGCTGAAACAGTTTAGCTTTAGAGTAAAAGTGCCATTCAGTAAAATAAGTAATACTGTATGCAACAGGGAATACAGTCATGTTGGGTGAAATTAGATTACAACACTGTACTGAAGACATTTTATTTATTTATTTATTTATTTATTTATTTATTTATTTATTTATTTATTATATTTGTATCCCGCTTATCTTCTGTACAGAACTCTTAGCGGCTTACACAAATAAGGTTCTCTCACTGTGTAGAATGAAATAGACCAGTGATGGTGAACCTATGGCACGGGTGCCAAAGGTGGCACTCAGAGCCCTTTCTGTGGACACCCGACATCACCCCTTCATAGCCACCTGTATACAGGTTAAATTACTGTATTGGCACTTTGCAAAAAAAAAAAAAAATTACTGGGTTTTGAATTGCAGTTTGGGCACTCGGTCTCTAAAAGGTACACCATCACTGAAATAGACTATCTAAAGATTCATAATTTCATTGGTTTGGATCTGGATGTGCCCTGCACAAGGACAACACCACTTATAATGTACTCCCAGGAGATTATTTTTCTGGACTTGGTTAGTTCTATCTTGCAGATTTAGATGATCCACAATGCCCCCTATACCATTACCCCCCTGCCTCTCTCTCTCTCTGTGTGTGTGTGTGTGTGTGTGTGTGTTGATCCTTGGGAGTGGCTTTTAGGAGCTTGTACGCCCTTGTAGCACAAGGAGAATTTTGTGAATTTGAGGGAAATGGTTAAAATGGCACAACCTGATTCAGTTTTTGAAGAGGTGGACTCTCAAAGGCAGCATATTTACCATTTCAGGTAAAGCAGTAATTTTTCTTACGACCTTTACTGTCAGACTGGCAGACACAGGCTTCTGGGTTTGCCCTACAGTAATGTTCTTGAAGGATTCTGAAAGTAACCATTCAATGCCCGTGATGCTGTTTAAGCCCAATAGTATCCTTCTTTCAGGTTGCCTAAGACCTCTCCTCCTCTTTTGTGCAGATATTTTGAGCACACATTGATAGCTATTTGGTGCAAGTAATGATGACTAAGCGTTAATTGTTTGACGACTTATGCTGCGGAGACCAATCCAAGAAGTTTGAATTGAGGGAGGGATGGCAATTAGAGGAGACATGGGAGCTTATATTTCCCCATGGCTTTCATTCAGTCTAGACCTAAATGTGAAAACACAGAAGTAAGATTGCAGTAAAACAGAGGAGAAGAAAGATATAGCAATATCAAAGCTCTCTTTCTCCACATTTGATCGAACAGTGTGGCCAGAATCCTGATGATTAGTTAAGCTGGTATCAGTGCAGCAGTGTGAATTGCACTGACATGTTACAAGGTCCTGCTTGGTTTCTTCATTATGTGCCAGTCATAGGAGTTAATGCAAAAGGGAGTTATAAGTGGCCGCTTGTTAACTAGCAGCAGTTCACCCTGTAGTTTTATGCCATTGCCCTTGCCTTGGCATTCGTAACTAATAAGGTTCTGGCCTATATTTCTAAGTAAAAGTGAAAGCATGCTGCTTATATACTGTTCTGACCCATAGAGCTTCCGGTAATCTCTGGACAGTTTACAATTTAATTATGCAGCCTACACTGCTCCCACCACCACTCTGGAAGCTGGGTACTCATTTTACTCCTTGGAAGGATGGAAGGATGAGTTAACCTGGAGCTGGCTACCTGGGGTTGAACCTCAGGTTGTGAACACAGTTTTGGCTGAAGTACAGCAGTTTAACTGCTGAACTATGAGGCCCCATGAGTAAGCTTCAACATTAGTTAACTTCAACAGTACAAAACAAAACAAACAAAAATAAATCTACTCGTCATAAATTTCTTCCATCTTTCAAGCAAGCAGGCAAGCCCAAGCATAAGCTATATACAGACCACAGAGCAAAGATGAGATGAAGGCAGGTTACACTCAGTCTTGCTATAAATGAGAAGGAAGGAAAAAAGGAAAGAAGGACTATTGGAACATCTTAGAGTCTAATATATACAGTAGGGTGACTTACACATGGCCTAAAAAGTTGTCTTTAGTCAATGGGGTTTTGTGAGTGTATGTGTATGTGTGTATGTGTACATGCATCAATCCACAGGATTTTATTTCAAAGGGATGTTTATGTGTGTGCTTCTGGAATTCATTTGTGCTACCTTCTATGTGTCAGTATCCATTTCCCCCCCCCCCATGTTACTTAAGAAGCAAAGCAAAACAAAAAAGATCTTGGTAACTTCAAATGTCTCTATGGCTATTAAAGCTGTACATTTCCACTTACTCAGAAAATATCAAGCCGGCAAAACCACTTCCTTTGTCAGTTGGAGGGATGTCATCATACTGATACTTTTTTTAAAAAAAGTACCGCCAGGAAGCAATGAAATAGTCATTTACTTAACATAAACTGCATCTTGAACGTTGACTTTTGTTTTGTTTCGATTAAGTACAAACAACAGTGGTACTTACAGAATAGAGCTGATAGTTATTCCAAGGCCTATTTCAAAGCAAAGGAAATCAATGAAGATTGCAATCCAGTAACTTTAAAGACACGTCCTAGATGTCCTATGCAGAGCTTGTCCGGCAAGACCCCTCCTAGACCTACTAGGAAACCCTCCCCCAAGACCGTGGAGTTTCCCATAGTATCCCCTCCTCCTGGTGGCATGCTGACCCTGCATTAGAGTGGAAAGAGCCATTCTGCAGATATTATAGTGAACAGAGAAAAGGAAGGCTTCCACTTGTTGGATGCAAAACTGCCTGTGTTCCCGACCACACCTCTGGCCCTGAAGAGAAATGTAGGCAAAGCCTCAGAGTGCATTTCTCTCTCCCCCACCCACCCACCCAATTGCTTGCCACACACACCAAGCCCCACAGAGGAATGAAAGAGCTGAAAAGAGTTTTGGCTCTTTCTTTCACCCAGGCAATAAATGTTTTAGGAGTGATAGACACTACAATGTATTTTAAGATGAACTGAAAGAAGATTACATTTTGTTCATATAATAAATATACCATCTCCTTGTGGCATATGCTATGGGTGTGTTATGGGTGGCTCTATAGTTCCCTCATTTTAGAAAAATCTTTTGATCTGTGGGTGGTTCTTTTACACGACATTCCTGACCATGAGGAACTTAACTGATAGTCAGTGTTACTGGATCTTCTGAACTCTCACTGTAACTAACAGTTCGTTCTCTCTCTCTCTCCCACACACACACACAAAATATTAAACATCTGTTATTGAATGGTTAGAACAGGTGTGTCCAAACTTTTTGTAAGGAAGGCCAGATTTGGTGGCTGAGAATGTGTCAGGGGCCAGTTGCTCCCTGACCCTGCCACCCCACTGCAAGCCCCACCCACTGGCCCATAAGCCCCACCTACTGATCCCTTGCAACCCCACCCACAGAAAGGAAGGTGGGGAACAAGGAAGGGAGGGAGGGAGGGAGGGAGGTGGGGACCAAGGGAGGGAGGGAGGAAGGAAGGAAGGTGGGGACCAAAGGAAGCACAGGGAGCCATGGCCACAGGTCGCCCCTTGGAAGAGGCGATCTGTGTGACCTTGCACCCCCCCGAAGCTCCCCAGCGGTGGTGACGGCTCACCCGCCAGCCCACCCCAAAGCTCCTTGGCAGTGGCAGAGGACTGCTGCCCTGCCCACCCCCACACATTCCCCTGTGGTGCTGGTGGTGGCAGACCGCCCGTCCGCCCAAGCTTCCCAGCAGTGCCGGTGGCGCGGCCCGCCCGATCACTGCCCCGCATGTGCACCCAACTTCACAATGTTCCCTGCTATGCTGGTGGCGGCGGCCTGCCCACGCGCTGCCTTGCACGTGCACTGCTCTGTGTAAGCGCCTAGTGATACCAGTGGCAGCAGCCCACTGGCGCACCACCACCCCGCGTGTGCCCAGCCTCACATGGTTGCCGGCGGAGCTGGTGACAGCACCCCGTACAATGGCTGGCTGGCCGGGCGGCCCAGCCCCACAAGCTTCCCAACAGTGCTGATTGTGGTGGCCCGCCCCCTCGACCACCCACTCAGCCCCACAAGCTTCTGCTCACCGGCCAGCCGGCCCACCCAGTCCCCCAAGCTTCCAGGCGGTGTCAGTGTTGGCGGAAGATTTTTTTTAAAAAAAAATGGGGCGAAGGAGGGGGAGGGAGCGGGCCAGCCAGCCGCGGGCCACTCAGAACGGCTTGACGGGCCGGATTTGGCCCCCCCCCCCCCCGCAGGCCGGACTTTGGGCAGGCCTGGGTTAGAAGATCTTACTGCTTTTGTTACATATGGACATCACACCAGCCAACCCAAAGGAAGATGTGTGGTAGGGAGTATAGTTAACTGTTACTATGTCCACCTGGCCCATTATTCTGTTGGGTATCACTGTCCACTTTCTTTATTTTTATTTTTTCCACGTTATTTCTTGGATCTACATTTTTAAAACCCCATAAAGTTAAAGAACAAATTTTCTGCCAAATGGTAAATGTGCATCAGGGTTTTAGACAGTTGAGAGGCTTTAACACTGGAAGGTCCCAATGCTCCCCTGACACATCTTTAGGATTGCAGCCAGACAGGATCAGGTCAATTGGGAGATTTTGGTCCAAATGTTTGCACCTGAAGGAGAATGGCTAAAACAACTGATCTGTAAGTGATTTGTCTTATGTGGGTACTTCTATGCCATAGTTACCTCCAAAAATAACAGATCATGAGTCAGTCAAGTAGGTTCTACTTACCTATGGAAGTAGGGGAGTATTAAAAATGCAAGAATAAAGTAAACAAAGAGGAGAAAGCATAGGAGTTATGTGGCACAATGGTTAAATTGCAGTACTGCAGTCAAGACTCTGCTGACCAAGTGAACTTGATCCCAACAGGCTCAGGTAACTGATTTTCAAGACTGACTCAGCCTTTCATCTTTTCAAGGTTGGTAGATTAAGTCCCCAGCTCTTGGGTAGAGGATAGTGCATAGCCTGCATAATTACATTGTAAACTATCTAGAGACTGCTCCAAGCACTATGTGGCATTATACAAGCAACACACTTGGCTTTTATTTCCTTGAGATCCTGACTGTGTTCTATAATAGGATCAAAAACATAAATTAAAAAGATATACAGGTTGAAAGATGCCAAAATTGATTTCTGAATGATTTTCTCTACCATCTTCCAAGGAAGGAAGCATGCTTCACAAAGGCTATCTATCCCTCTACCCATATTTTGGCAGGAAGCTGGCTTGTATCCAAAAGACTGGATTATAGGAAAGCTAACTTATTTCAAACTGCGGTTTGCAATCCAAATCTGGCAGTTGCTGGGTAATGGGCAATGAAGGCGAAAGCAGTGCCCGTGGGTAAAGTGGTACAAGGGAGAAAATGAAGCTACCGTGCTCATTCCCCAAGCCCAGAACTGTGATGCTGTGTTAGATCCCAATGCAAACACTGGATTCAAATATAAATATGTTGTACTCTGTGATAGTTTTTTTTTGTTGTCTTCACAGCAATATACAATTTCAGAGCTGCAAGAGTACCGCAGTTATCCCTACATATTGGTGATGTAGTCCATATACTGGAAGACTCTGAAGGTAAGATAGCAACATGAAATATATACTGTTGCCTCTATAGTCCAGGGATGAGTGGTGTTCTTCATCAGTGCTTGTATTACAAGCACCTTGGAAGGAAAGAACTCCCGGGACAATCCTGTTTACTACTGCTTTATTTTAAATATGCATGAATAACCAGAATCATCTGGAAAAAAAAATCTTCAAACTAGTTGTTGGATTATGGGAGTCATCATCCAGAAGATTTCACACACCATTGCTTCTTGGCCATACTTGCAGTGGCTCAGGGAGATCCCTTCTTACAGTTTGCTACTTATCTTCTGACAAGAAAGGGTAAGAGAGGCATTTAACTGTTGCTTTTCTGTGCCATCCACTCTCAATCCACAGATAGCGCCCCTAATAGTGATTTCAAGGTAAGGGTGATATTTAAGGAGGGGCTATAACCCATTCTGATCTCCCAGTGAGTTTCCATAGCTGAGTGGCGTTTGACCCCAGGCTTCCCAAATTCTACTCCAATCCTCTATCCATCACACCACATTGGATAATAATTAAATATGGTGTACAAATAAATCTGTTGCCATCGGAATGTGAAAGTGGTTTACTTTGTCTTTTTTCCCCAGCAGGTGGACGTTCCCTTTGGAAATCTGAGGTCAAATAATCAAAATACTGTACGGATAAACACAAATGCCACTTCTTCTAAAAAAAAACCAAAGCCCAAACCTCAACCCTCACAATGACTTTGGTGAAACTGAAGGGAGGATGGATACCTTATGCAGGCCACAGGCCACATGTATACCCCAAAATTATTTTCCAGAGCACCCCCTCCCCATTGGTTGGATGTTTTGAAGTCGCCCTTATGTGAAAACTGTGTCTCCAGATGCCAGGTGGAGAACTGATTTGAGCAAAGACAAAAATAAACAAGGGTATCCACCACCACCCTGGCTGACCACAACGTAAAGTTTTTTTTCCCCATGGCCTTCTGGCAAACTCCAATATTATGTAGAAGGATGGGGAAGCCTTTGAATGGTTAGGAAAAATGGCCCGCAGACTTCCAGAGTTTGCCAATCCCACCTCTGGATTATTAATCAAAATGTCTTATCTTTAGCTTGTTACAGAGCTTTGAAAAGTATCTCACCCTTCCTCCTTGGACTTCTCTTCGACCCTCCAGCCAATATGCCCAGGTTTTCAAGTTGTGATGCTATCCTTTCCCCGCCTTAAGCGGCACAATGTACTTGCAGTCATACTTGTAAAGAAAAGTATGGGTACAGAAAAACACAACACGAAATGTAGAGTGGTCTTTTGACATCAAAAACTCAAAGGAATGACCTTAGAGTGCACACTGAAATATTCAGTCTACTTCTGAGAGGCTGCAGCCAGAGCCCCTCCTCTGAGTTGCTTTCCTGAGTTTTTAATCTGAAGTATCTTTTGGCCTCAGCGCTGTCAGTTTTCCTCAGGGTTGTTTTTGTTCAAGAGCTGAACTCCGGTGCCGTTTCTCTGTTGATGGAATTGCTTCCGTCAGCAGAGCTGGGAGAGTTTCTCCTCAGCCTGCTCTGTGCTCAGCGGGATTTTGGGGGAGGAAGAGAACTATACAGATCACATTTGAGGGGCATAGAAGTAAAGAGATTCAGTGGAAAGGGCCATGTCCTCAGCCAGTGTTACTTGCCAGAAGAGCAGGGGAGGGAAGAGAGGAAGTAAGAGAACAGCCATTTTCTCCTGGGTTTCCCCCCTGCTCCCCCCCCCTGTTTTTGACAAGCAGCAGAGGGGGGAGCAGCAGCCTAGTGTACTGATTTCCTTGTAGAAGAAATGACAAACTTTTCCTCTTGGTTTTTAATTCCTGCATGTTAAATTTCTCTTTCATTCAGTAGAATCTTCTAGAGGTCGCAAACAGACAGGGGTGTTTATTTTTTAGATTACATTAATGTGATGTCAAATATGATGGTGATTGTACAGTCACAATGAATAAAGAGCACCGGACTAGCGGACAAGGAGCAAGTACTGAACAGGCCATGCATATTTCTTACCAGCAGGGGTCTCTCTTGAGCTACAAGTCTTGAAAGTGGGTCCTTAGAAAGGCCCTTTCGTTTCTCTCATGTCAGAGCTAGGACATTAACACAGCCCTAGGTAAGCAGGGTCAGTCCTGGTTAGTATTTGGATGGGAGACCACCAGGGAATATCAGGCGCTGTAGGCGCCTGGAGTAGGAACTGGCAAGCCACTCTAGTATTCCTGGCAAGAAAACTCCATGGACATGGGGTCACAGAGAGTTGGTCACAACTGTAACGACAGAACACACACACACACACACACACACACACACACACACACACAGAGAGAGAGAGAGAGAGAGAGAGAGAGAGAGAGAGAGTTGACATACAGCAGATCGAAACAGTCCTGAAGTGCTGCATTCAGTCCCATAGATTCTCCTCCTTCTTGTACTCTCCCCTGAATTTATTTTAGCTTAAATGGCAAGCAGTAACAAACTGTGTCTTCCTTATCTTATTATGTGACTAGAGCATTCATACGTTCTGTATAAAATTTCCTGGTATTTATTCTTTTGCCCTCACAGGTTTCAATGTCAATCCAGTAATTTTTTAGCATCCTGTGATCATTCCACATTTCAAATGCTTCTTGCTTTGTTTAATAGTTGCTTTGGTTAAAAACCCTCATTTCTACTCAGTGCAGTAGGATCTTGAATACGAAACACTGTATAATGTGCACTCTTAAACCGGTTCTGCATATTACAGTCATCTCCCGCCATTTCACAGTTCATATGCTGCAGTCCGGCTATATCATGGGACCACAGTATATAAAAGGCAAGAGCCGCTGGGGCAAGCTGCGTGGGGCTGTTTGATGCCTCCTGCAGTTACCCCAGGCCTAGAGCTGCACCGGGCACGGGCAGGCCTCCAACGGGATTCCTGAGCCTGTTGGAAGCCCCAGAAGTGGTTTTCGGCAAACTGGAAGTGTCTTCCGGATCATCCGAAATCACTTCGAGGGCCCCTGAGAGGCCCAGGAGGCCCATCGGAGGCTCTTTCAGGGAAGCGCCAGTGCTAAGGTAAGTGTGGGAGGACCCAGACAGGCCCCCCACTCCCAACCTGACCCAGCAGCTGCATATTGCAGATTTTCCTTAATATGGGTCGGGACGGATTCCTAACCCCTGCGATAAGCGGGGGGTTATTGTAAATTCTTCCACGTGCTCTGGACCAACTGGCTATATTTTATTTATGTATTTATTTATTTATTTATTTATTTGGCTTTTAGACTGCCCATCTGGCAGCATGGCCACTCTGGGCTAGAAAATAGTTATTTTAAGGAAAGTGCTCATGATACTTTCCCATGGCCAGCTTTATGCCCACAACTGAGTCTATGGTGAGTAATCTGGGGCCATGAGCAGAATTATGCCTATCATTTGAGCTGGAGTGGAGGTGCTTTTTCCTCTGTGAGTCATGTAGCCATAGCACGATTGTCTTACCCTGTGCGAAATATACACTTGCCTATACCATCTGCTTCATTTATCTAAAAAGTGCCTCAGCCTCCATTTATGACAAGACTTCCCTGAGGTGGAAGTGTAATTTCTTTCCTATTTTTGATCATGATGCCATCATTGTTTTGAGCTTTCACATAAGACTGTAGGTTTGCAAAAGGGATAGGATAACGAGGCACAAAAGAGAAAGTCAGCCATTTCCAAATGGGTGACAGAAGGAATGACTCCTAGCCATACAACAACAGGAATGTTTAACATTTAATTGCAAATGCACAGTGTAATAGCATATATTATTAGCACCTCTACAATTCACTTACTGAGCATCTAAACATATCAGCAGCCTTGAGGCTTAAGGAATTGGCCATTTTTGGCCTAGCCTATGGCTAGACTCAAGAGTCAATATTAATAACTGAGGGAAGTTTGTTTATTTTTATCCCTAATAGCAGAGGGAATTGGGCTGCCTTGTAACATAGCTGCATGGGAAAGTTTTGGTAAGCCCGCTGTGCCCTTGCTGCTGTCAGTGAAGCTATGCTTAGATTCAGGTGGCTTTTGCCTCTAGGAAATGGCTGTCAAAGCAATTGTGGCTCCCATTGGTAGGCTCTAGTCCAATCCGACAGGCCTAGGGGGCAAAACAAGCCTCTGAAAAGGGATGTTTGTTGTACTTCTGGAGCTGAGAACTGGACAAGACGCAGAAGCAGGAAAAAATAATAATCAGCCAGTCGAAAACTAGTGTTGCAATCTACCCATCTCAACAGTCAATTATTGTGAATCATCACAAGATCCCCCAAGGTGCTTGTAACAATGCCGGAGAGATCATGAAACCTTTGTTTACAGAAATGGCAAGCGAGGAAATGACAGGGGCTTATAAATGCAGGCATGATATAAAGAAAGTGGTTGGAGGAAGATATTTGTCTTTCCATTATAATGTTAGAAATCAGTTTTGCCCCATAAAGCTTAGTACTTCTTCACACACTGCATGGCTGATATTTAGTACAGTGACCCCCCACCTATCGCGGGGGTTAGGGATGCGAGCCAACCTGTGATAATTGAAAATCCGCGATATGCTGATGCAGGTTGTGTCAGGTCTGGGGGCCCTAGCTGTGGACTCTACTACTTACCCCCAGCCTGGTGCTGCCCCAAGTGGGCCTGCGAGGGCCTTCCTGGGCCTTCTGGAGGCCCCCAAAGGGCCTCCCTGTGAACCAGAAGTGACTTCCGGAAAACTGGAAGTGTCTTCTGGATAACCAAAAATCATTTCTGAGGCCTCCGAGGGACTTTTCCCCCTTACCCCAGGGGACCTTTTTTCATATACTGCTGTCCCTCAATATAGCGGGACCGCAGTATCTGAACTGCGAAAGGGTGGGGATCCAAAATATTCCTTTAGAAACAATGTATCTATGTATTGCAAACCCTGCATATGTATTGCAGTTGTGATGTTAAAGGAAGACTGGGTGGGGGGAGGCAGGGAATGAGAGAGACTGAAGATATATTCGCCCCTGGGGCTGGCTGGATTGCTCAGTATCTATCTGCCTGAAGAGCCAAAGATCTAGAATTCAATTCTTCACTGGGCTTCCCGTGAGCAGAACCACCCTGTGTGGCCTTTGGCAACCTGGACAGTACTGGGGTGTCCCCAGAAAAAGAGAACGGCAGGCTACTTGTGAGAAAGCCCTATCCAAAAACTCCTGCAAAGTGTTGCCATGCATCAAAATTATTATTATTCCCAAAAAGAGCCTGTCCAGTATGACCTGACTTGTTATGATCTTGATGTTCATGTGCTAACTCCCCACCCCCACCTGGCCTTATTTTTTTGCTTTCCAGAGTGAGAGCTGGTAGATTCCACTTCTGATTTTTAGACAAATGACATTTGGCAGTAGAATCAGATGCTGGGGAAAAAATGTTACATCAGCCTTTGACTTTTGGTACAGAATTGAGCTTAGGGAAGCCTGGGGCTTTCACGTCCTTTGAGCTTTTCTGAGGTGATGGCAAAGAGAGAGAGAGAGAGAGAGCTTCAAACCTTTAAATTACAACCCCCTCACACTTACTAGCACTGTGGGCTGCAAAGATTTCATCACCCCTTCCTTCTGAAACCAGAAGTGGTCAAGGACTGAACTCATTCAGCTTTAAAGCCTTATTTTAAGTGACAGGGTTCTTTTAAGGGGTTGATATGAATTCACTGAATTTTTCAGGATTTCCTCACGAATATATGTAGTCTGTTCACAGTTAAGATCTTCCTATACTTCGGTATAGAAACAGGCTAGCCTTCTTTAAGGACCAACACATATACTGTGTGCCTCCCTTTCAAGTTCCAGAAAGCATCATAGTTTTGGATCAGAAGAACATTTCCTATCTCTTAATTACCAATCTATTAATAATATGCACTTCTTTAATGTGAGAATTTATTTAATTTTTAAAAAGTGAGAAACAGAAATGTGAATACATTGGATGTTGAAAAGCATATAGTAAGAGCAACATGTTTCTGCTTTGAATTTTAGATTGGTACAAGGGATATCTTGTAAGACACAAAGGAATAGAGGTAAGTTCTTGTTTATTGCCATTATCACACAGTATTCATCTTTTCTGCAACTTGATATTGTAACTGATAGCTATTTCTTTTTTTTAAAAGTGTGACTGTTAAGCCCAAGAAATGCAATGACTTACAGCGGAATCCTGAGATACATAGGTTTGTGGGCCGACTCTGTCTGGGAGGTTCCTCCATCTGGAAAGCAGATGGAGGAATGACCAGACAGCATCTAACTGGGCTGCAGTTCGTAAGCTGACCAAGCAATGTGTGAGCGATCAGGGAGCCCAAAATATCTTATGCCTCCCAGTGCATTGGTGGGGCCTCGAACCGCCAGGCTAAGTTCTTCCATGTGGTTTGAGACCTCACCAATCCTGGTCAGCTGGGGCCACCTCCTAGTGATTTCACTAGTGAATTGCTTGCAGCCCACTTTAAATCTTAAATTAAGGCCAACCATGCCAGTCTGGACTCCAGTTCCACTTGTCTGTCTCCACTAGCGCTGCACCCCTTCATTCTCCTCGCTTTGTTGAGTTTGGGCCTGTGACTCCTGCTGAGGCCTCCAGGGCACTGGCTCAATGCCGGCCGGCAGCCTCTCCACTTAACCCCTGCCCATCTTGGCTGATTAAGATTGCAAGGGGGAGCATGCCTGAATGGGCTTCATTAATTGCTGCCTTCTCCTTCAGAGACGGGGTTTTTCCCGATCACCTGAAGGAGATGGTGATTAAGCCCATTCTGAAAAGAGCTGGCTTGACTGTGGATGATATGTCTAACTATTGTCCAATAGCCAATGTTCCCTTCCTGGGCAAGGCAGTAGAGTGGGTTGCCACCCAACTGCTCCAGTCATTCCTGAAGCAAGATCGCATCCTGGATCCATTCTAGTCTGTATTCAGGCAGTGTCATGGGACTGAAACAGCCCTGGTCACATTGCACAATGACTTCTTGAGGGGGCTGACAGAGGTTGCTCATCCTTATTGGTCCTCCTTGACCTGTCTGTGCCCTTTGATAACATCGACCACAGTATCCTCCTGGGCAAGGCTCTCTGAGGTGGGGATCAGTGGTCTAGCTTTCAGCTGGCTCCGGTCCTTCCCAGCAAGCTACATGGGGGGTATTGTCGGCCCCTTGGTCACTCTCTTGTGGGGTGCCCCAGGGCTCGGCAATCTTAGCCATGTTGTTTAATATCCATATGAGGCTGCTGATTGAGGTCATTCAGAGAGGTGGTGCATGCTGCCATCAGAATGCTGATGACACGCAGCTCTACATCTTGTTTTCTACCTCTGCAACAGAGGCTGTTCAGACTCTTGACTGCTGCCTGGCTGTGGTCATGGAATGGATCAGGACTAATAGGCTCAAACTCAACCCAGAGAAGACAGAAGTTCTGTTCTTTGGGGGGCGCACAAATGGGTACAGTGGCCCTCTTCCCAGTCTGGCTGGGTCTGCCCTCCATCTGGTAGATAGAGGGAGGAGTCTGGGCGTTGTCCTCGATCCAGCATTGTCCCAGGAATCCCAGGTGGCAGACATTTCTAGGACGCCCTTATAACAACTAAGGTTTATCGCCCAGATTTGCGTGTACCTTGACAGTGACTCTCTGAGGACAGTCATGCAAGGATAAACTATTGCAATGGTCTCTACATGGGGCTTCTCTTGACTCTTGTTCAGTAGTTGCAGCAGGTGCAGAATGCTGAAGGCAGATTGGTGGTTGGCACGAGCAGGTATGATTGTGTCACCCCAATTCTGGTTCACTTGCATTGGTTACCCATTGCCTCCTGGATAAGGTTCAAGGTACTGGCTTTGATTTATAAAACCCTCCATGGCATGGGACCAGTGTATCTGGCTGAGCATATCTCCTAAAGATCAGCTTCGGCCTGGTCCACTAGAGCTTCACAGGCCCTCTCGCTTTGGGTTGCCACTCCTAGGGAAGCCCCCAAAAAACCTCAACTCAGAGTCAGGCCTTCTCAGTAGCTGGCCTGATTCTTTGGAACCATCTTCCAAATGAGATTAGGCTTGTGGAGGCCCTTCCAGCATTCCAAAAAAAAAAAAAAAAAAAAATCTTAAAACCTGGCTATTTAAAGCTGCCTTTGGCGACTGCTGAGTTTATTGTTTTCTCCGACTGCTGAGTTTATTGTTTTCTCCATTTGTTAGTCTATTGTTTTCCGCTGTCATCTTGTTATTGTCGGTCTTACTATTAATATTTTTAATCTGTTATTATTGCTTGTCCATATTTTTCTTTTATTTTCTTGGTTTGTTCACCACCCAGAGTTCCTTTGGGAAAATCGGGCAGTATATAAATGGAAATAATAAGTAAAATACTGTAGATATAAATAAATAGTCTCTCCATGAGGAAATGAATGGATTTGGCTCTGCCCTATGTTTTATTATGACAGTAGAACCTGAAGCTATTTCCATAAAGCAAATGTACCCAAAAGCAATTTCTGTAGCCACATCCAGGTAGTTATAGGAACTCAATGGTCATAGGAGTGTGTTTCTGTTGGAGTATCAGATTTGGTGCTTACAGGGTTAAAATCAAATCTGTTGTCATGCGCAGTGAAATGTTGGAGGAGGAAGAACCTCCAGGTGTTTTTCAGTTTGTTATTTAAGTTAGTGTGCTCAGCTGTTATCTCTCTCTGCTGAGCCTTTCTGCTGTGTGTGTGTCTCTGCTGAGCGTGTGTGTTGCAAGACGCCGTCATGCCGTGTTGCAGTCCGGGATGTAAATATATGACTACATTGTAAATAAACTAGGTAGTAGTTTGACTCAGACTGTCAGACTGATTTATTCCTTGAGCACTGGCAGAAGACAGTCCGCTGTGCTAAATGCTGAGAAGAGAAGCTACTCTGCTAATCCCTGTGTTCGGAGATAAGAAGATAAGCAGAGACACGCACGGGAGCGTGCCGGGCAGGCTAAATTTCTCCTCCAGCTGTATGCTGGGGAGAACTTTTTGGCTCAACGGTCGCTCAAAGCTAACAGTTTCTCACGAAGCAGCCCCCTTTCCTCATGGTAAACTATGCAGGTGATTTTCAAAGGAAGACAGTGACACAACGTGTGGGAATCCGTTGTAAAAAGGGAGGAAATGAAAAACCCACTAAATTGGCTGAAAAATCTTAAAGATATCTCAAGTCTTTGGAGTGTTGCCTTTATTTCCAAGCCCAAAATCTTGCTCAGTGCAATCATCGGCACTAAGCTTCATTTACTGACATATAGTAGAATTCAAACTCAAGAGAACACTGGATGTGGTGAAATAGGAACAAGCAGAAGGTTCCTGTGCCAACACCACAACCCTTTAATGCGGAGTGATCTCAGGCATGCCACCACAAGTGCTGTGCTGATGAGGTGACAGAAGACCAAAAAGGAATAAGAAGGGGCAGGGAAAAGGGGAGAAGCCAAATGATGCCAGATCCATACCTCTCTTAGCTCAGATTCACAGCTAGCAAACTGGCACAGTGTTAGGCCAAGATCAGGGTAATCCCAATTAATTTCCAGCAGCCCTAGGCTGAGAAGGACTTGGATTCTTCACAGTCTCAGTTGGTTTAGTGGCAGCTCAGCCAGCTCTCTCAGCCTTCTTGGCTACTTACGATTTTGCCCTTCGTTTTCTGTGTAGCATTTTTAACCGCACCTGCCTTAAAAGTAGCCTAGAGTATCAAATTATACTCTACAATCAAAGCAATCAATTGTTTAAAAAAGTGTAGCAGAATTAGAGTGTGCCTTTTGTTTGTAAAAGAAACTGAAATTCACTGAAAGATCTCAGGGGTGGGGAGTGGTGCAGTTTTCATCAGTTCCTCTTCCACCCTCCTATGACACTTTCTGTGATGCCCGATAAGATCCTCCAGCCATTTGGATCAGTTTTTGAGAACCCAGGGACTGCCGGGGGGGAGGAAACCATCAGTCTATAACATTCCAGCAATTAAAACCAGTGTACTGAGTCCATTCAAATCAACTCAGTGAATACTGTGGCCAGTTTTCTGTTCCTTGATCTACTTCCTAAATTTCCTGTACTTATCATCAACTCCGTGCAGTCTTATCAATACAGGCAAACTATAAATTCTTCCAGTCAGGACTGGGACTCTTTCTGATCCTGAGGTTCAGAGCATTTCTCTCTGTGTGGATAACAATCTCATGTAATTCCTCAACAATTTTTCTCTCTTTCTCTCTCTCTCTGATATTTCCTGTTAGGAACACACAGGAAAGTTTTTTAAAAAAAATTCGTTGACACTATTGTCAGCTTTCAAACCTGATTGTAAGTGCACAGAACTGCTTAAAGGAAAATAATGTTTTGCTTACTTGTGGTTAAAGGGGGTGACTCACTTCACAGTTAAGCAGAAAGCATACAAACCTTCTTTTCCTGTTGACAGAAAAGGTGTGTTACCTAGCACTTGGACGTTATTTGGTAAAACATTTGAAAGGTACTTTAATGGCCCTGTGCTTTTAGAAACGTCACATTAAAATATGAAAGTTAGCCTTTAAAGTGCCACATGTTTGTGTCTTTTGTTTTGTTTTGTTTTGTTTTTCTCTGATTTTTGCCTGAAATTCTTGGAAAGACTAACACAGCTACCATCTCTGAAACTGCTTTTAAAAACAAACACTGGCCTTTGTCATTATGAAGTTGCGCTAAAATTGAAGTCTCGCTTATAAAAACTGGTGTGCCTTCTGTTCCCCCCTTAGTTTGCTTATTCTGTCTTCACAGTGAAAATAGATCTGTAGCTGCCATTAGACTGATTACACATCATGAGATGTGCACTGCAGGGTAAATTTCCTTTAATTCTTCCTGATAATGCCCAGCCGCTCTCGTCCCTTGCTCATCATTCAGATTATCTTCTGTTTCCATGTTGTTCCTTTCACTGGCTCAGCTTTATCTTTGTTTTCTGCCTCATGTAATTATTCTCAGATGTTTCCATGGTCTTGTTGATCTTTTTTTGCCTGCTCTTCCATGTTCCTTTTATTCTGTCAAGTATTGATTTGTGGATCCAGCCAGAAACCCCATCTTCCTTCATTTTAATAAAATTATTAGTTCAAAAAACTAACATTTTCCCTCTTTGCTTTACAGTCATGATGTTTGTTTGTTTGTTTGTTATATTTGGCACCTTAACCCCTCTAAGAGGAGCCCACAGAGCACTGAACCTGGATTTTCAATATCTTTGATGTATGAGCAATAGAAGTGGTTCCCCAACCTTTTAAGGACCAGGGATTGGTTTTGTCCCTGTGCAGGGCTTCTTGTTTGTGCATGCACTTTCCCTCAGAGGTGCATGTGCACACACATCTCTGTCCCCATGCTAGTTCCATTGTGACCTAAACAAAAATGGATGTGACGAGGAAAAGTCCCACACGGTGGGAGGGGGAAGTGTGTACATCTGATTGGGTGCATGCCTCACAGGAAACCTTGTGGCCCAGTTCCCAAAAAGCTGTACAGTGGACCCTTGTATAACAAACAGTTTGTATAACCTAAAATTTGTACAACATAAAAAATTCCAGAGATAGGGGAAATTTGCTTAACATAATCGCCTATGGGGCGAATCTGTACAACATAAAAATGGGATCACGCTGTTTTCAATGCATTCCTATGGGAAATTTTTATAAAGGAAAATTTGCTTAACATAATTTCATTGGGAACAAATTAATTCCTTTATACAAGGTACCACTGTATACTGGTCCATGGACTGGTGGTTGTGCACCCCTGAGCTATAGAATGTAACTCTTAAGAGTAACAGTTCTGAGAGAAACATAAGACAAACACTACCTAACAGCTGAGACTGAAGAAGACAGAAGTCGCTCTAAACTGCTTGTTGAATTTACAGCGTCCACAAGATTTGTGGATACAGTAATGTTCTTTCAGCAAAGCCTGTAATATTGTGAGAAATAAGAATTTAACTCAGCAGGTTAGGTACAGATTTTGTCATTTCCAGAACAGACACATCAAGGGAGACTTAAATTATAGATCTGATTTCTGTTTGGAGAATGATGAAATTTGCTGATAACTCCATGTACTGTAGTTGTAGCAACACTAGTTACATCAGAACTAAATCTCACTAGTACTTCTTACATGAATTTCTCTATGTCTATTCCTAGCCCTTTTGTTATAATGTTGAACATGTTTTCTCACTTATAATCAGTGCATTATTTTCTTCCAACAGGGAATATTTCCAAAATCTTTTATCCACGTCAAAGAAATTGGTGTTGAAAAGAAAAGGTATCACATTCAGATAATTCTTTTACTGTGTTGTATGTCTGACGGGCATTTTAATTCATTTTTAAAGTGAGACCAACCTAGAATATATTGTGCTGGAACTGTCTTTCAAGAAACGTCAACCAAATCCCTGTTGGCTATAGTGATTTTGGCTATTCTCAATCCAAAAATTGGGGTAATATCACAAAGCAGATTGGTCAGAGTAATATAGGGTTAATTGAGAGTATCAGCAACCTCCAGATGTATTGACAGCCAGTTTGTTTCAGGAAGGATCACATGGATTCATGATGACCATCAATAGCTGTGAGGTGTGGTAACTCAATCTAAAGCCCATGCTTAAAGACTGTTGCTCTTCAGGTATCAAATGCCCAGATGCAGGAAAATGGAGGGCTGCTCCCTTTCTCAGACCAAAGGGACATCTGGTTGGCTACTTGTGGGTACAAGATAATTTTTTGCTTAATTAAATAATTTCTATAAAGAAAGGTGGAAAGGGGTCCTTGGAGTCTTTAATTCTTACCTCACAAAAATGCCAAGTAGCTGATGACTAGCCATTTTCTTTCCTGTACATGAGTAGAAGAGGTTTAGCTAATTGTAGCCTGGACACGCGCGCGCGCGCGCGCGCACACACACACACACACACACACACACACACACACACACACACACACACACACACACACACACACACACACACACATTGTATACCCATTACTCTTGATCTGTTTTTACTTGTGATGTTTCAAATTCAGGTAAAATTATTGGGAGTAGGTAGGCTTCGAAATATGTTTATCAAAAGAGAGTATGCTAGTTTTAAAAAAAGATCTAGAAGCCCTCCCACATCTGTGCTGGCCCAATAGCTGGGCAGCAGCCAATAGCTGAAGGACTGTGGACAGCTCCGAGCTAGAACTTGCTCCTGGAGCTCCCCTGGCCTGGCAAACCTTTCCTTCCAGGCTTAGGGCTGAACGAATGGCTTATAGCTAACGAGTCACTAGAAGCTGAAATCATTTTGTTGATTCACAAGGTGGTTTAGACCCACCTTGTGAATCAGCAGTCATACTTGCAAACAAAATGTGTGCTTACCTCCCGATGACAAATCACATATCAAAGTAAGCTAATTTGCAAACTGCAGGAGTTACAGAAAGCTCCTCTTGTGACAATCAGATGTTTTCAGGACTTAGAGAATTCCACCTTGTAACCTATGCAGACAATGTAATGTCTGCTGAGATTCCTTTGCTTGTAAATTGAAGATCCATAAATCAATAGTCCTCTAGTACTCAAACTCCTTTCTATCAGTTGCTGTTTCACTGATAAGCACATCCAGGCAAATGTGAAGATCCCAATGTAAAAGGGCCTAGAACACGGAGGAATATAACCCAGAATGTTCTGACTCTGGCGTTTTGGTGCAGGAGTGTCTGGCTTTAGAAGTGTGATCCTAAAGTCCCCCCATTTCCCATGGCTTGCAACACTGTTATTGATCTGCTTCACCACCCATCCTATGGCTCAGCCAATGTTTATCTTTCCATCCAGAAATGCCGACAATGTAATTCCTGCTGAGATTCCTCTGGTGCAAGAGGTTACCTGTACATTGTGGGAATGGGGGAATATCTGGAAACAACTGTATGTGGTAAGTTCTTTTCCCTTCCCCCTTTGGTCTAACTTAAGAAGAACAAACATTAGCCTTGGTGTACATCATGTCATCCATGTTCAGTAGACTGTGTTATGAATGCATTCTTTATTACTGTATCTACCTGTTATTTGATGAGTAGAACTCTGCTTTGAGCACTGTAGACAAAGAAGTAGTCTCTTTAGTGACAACAAGTGTGGGTTCTATTGTCAAAAGCTTGCCTACATATTCCATTTTGAAAGTTATGCTGTTTTAATCTCTGGCTGACCTTTAGTGCATAATGCAAGCATTCATTGTCTGATGATGATGGAGAGCACCTGTATTTCAAAAGTAGTACTTTGGCTTATGGGAGAAAGCTACTATTATGTTTTTTTACAAACAAATTGTCTGTTTTTAATGTGTTGTGACAGGCTGTCTTATCTTAGGGAAGCAAATCTTGTGTGCTAAAGGAGACTGCCAGTATGTAGTGTATTTAACCTTTAACAGAAACGGTCTTCATGATGCCCTGATTTTTAGTGTGAGGCAAGCTGTGAAATTCAGTAAAATGTTTTGACTAAGGCAAACTGAGGTTTAAAGTACAAATCAGAAATCCATTAGCTTCCTGATGAATTCCAACACTGAAGGATGCACTACAAAAATAAAATTCTCAAACCATAAAAAGCACTCACTTTGATGGGTATGATACTCTGATGGATATATTACCACATTATCCATTCTGTGAAATTATAATAAGGTAGTCAGTCTTTTTATAAAGTGGCGGTTCAGCTTGCACAGCCTTTTCTGTTCTATAGTCTATTTTGCTGTTTCACCTGTTTTACTTTGACTGATTCCTGTCTGTCTGGACTAAAAGATACATTCAGAAAAATGGATTGTTCCTGGTTTTATAATGTTTCCTCACCAGCCACAAGATCGCTTTTGTGTGACCCTCAAATCAGACATTGTTTATATTTGAGATAATTTTGAAAGTATGGTTCTTCTTTTAATGGATTTTCACAATTGTACCTACCACTTGAGGGAGTACTTTTGCTAAAAACAGTTTTCTTCCTTTCTTTTGGTCCTTATTCTCAAGCTGTGGTTCTCATCCAGTGGCATGTGTACTACTGGTAAGGCAGAAAAGGAGTCTGGGCAGGATACAAGGTTTCCACAATATGAGTTACAGAATTATTATCTTTGTTTATTTGTAGTCGGGCCTAGCAGTAAAGCTGATTACCATATGAATCAGTACAATTTTGATTCATGCATTTCTTTTAGATTTTGTCAGACTTGGAAAATGTATGCTCAGTAGGATTATTAGAAAAGCCAAGTACCACTAGAATTGGGGGATCCCAAGGGAAAAAAGGCTAGGAATCACTGCTCTAAAATATAACTAAAATGCATCAAATATTTACCAAAATATATTTGCCTATATGCATATTGTTCTCTGACTTCCACATTATTTGTGATTTGGAAGCTTGGACCATCTTGGCTGGACAATCCAAGAAAATGTTCTTGTTCATGCCATACAGTAGTAGTTTAACTTCTTGAAAGAAGCAAATAACATTGGATATTTCAGAGAAGTTAATGTAGGAAATATGCTATCATTTTCAGGCCAACAAAAAGGAACTCTTCCGACAAGTACAATCCATGATGTTTGAATTAATGGAGTGGAGGTCCCAGCTCCTCTCCGGAACATTGCCCAAGGATGAGTTGAAAGAACTGAAACAAAAAGTTACTTCCAAAATTGACTACGGCAATAAGTAAGTCTTTTGTTTCTCCTTTATCATTACAAAGAAGTCTGGGCTGTGCTAACATCTTTGTGTGCTCTTGTATTTCTTTTAAGAACTAGCTGCTATAACTATGGGATGAAATCCAGTAGTGTCTTGCAATTCTGGTAACTCCCATTGAATTGCAAAGGAATTGACTTACCAAATCCCCACTAATTTAGTGGCTCTTCTTAGTTGTGACTTATTAATGGATTTCAGGCACAATATAATTAAAGTTGTCCCTAGAATATTGGGTAGCTTAACAAAATGACCACCTGACACACCATTTTATGTTATTATATTTATCACATGCAGTTACCTTTCAACAAATGTATTTATTTTCTAAGCCAAGTTCCTAAAGAGAAGGTTTTAGGGGTGTGCTGAATTGAGGAACAATCTCTCTCTCTCTCTCTCTCTCTCTGTGTGTGTGTGTGTGTGTGTGTGTGTGATCAGACCAAAAGCAGCACATTTTCATATCTGAGGCAGATGACAGTACAGTTGAAATGACAGTTAAATATTCCTTCAACATTGATAACAAGACAGGACAATTTGGGGCAACAGTTAAACTTTTAAATGCCTTTTAAAAATAATGATATTGATCCACACATATAGACCCAAAGATGTGTGACACTGGCTGAAACCCAGTTGCTTAACATAAGAAAATTCTCAACTTTCAGTACATTCCCAACAGGCAAATGAAAAGTCCCTGCCGCGATACTCAGGTGTGTGCACACATACGTTGAGATACACATTGGGACCAAAAAGCAGATTATTACAGGCAGCTATGGAATTTACAACTCCTTATTTCCAAGCTTTGCTCTCCTTAAAAGGTAGTAAAAGCTCTGATTGTTCTTTTACATAGGGGCTGTTGCTAAGAAAGACGCATCTGGTGGGGCCACTGTGAGATACAGGAAGCTGGACTAGATGGGCCTTTGGCCTGATCCAGCATGGCTCTTCTTATGTTCCCTTTGGAAGTGACTGAGGGCTTCAACTGACTCTCTGTAGGGAAGGATGGCACTCAGGTCAGGATGGTATCGAACTGATCATCATCCTCTTGCTGTTCTCCAAGGTTTCAAGCAAGGTTATTCCTAGCCCTGTCTGAGGCCCCTTCATTTTATTTTGTGGTTGTTAGTGTCATGCTTTAAGTTAAGCACCTCAAAAACTCTGAGATTCCTAAGTTTAAAATAATTACAGTGGAATCTTGACTTACGTCATTAATCTGTTCCAGAGGTCTAGACATAAGTCAAACATGCCTTAAGTTAAACGAACTTTTCCCGTAGAAAGTAATGGGAAGGTGGATTAATCCGTTCCAGATGATGAAAAAGACCCCCGAAAACAGCAATTTAACACAAATTTGACTGGGATAGGAGATTTCTTCCAGGGATGTAAATTAAATGCCTCTTCAAAGAGAGGAAGAGGCAGTGGAATTATAGTCCACAAGTTATACGCCTCCACTTTTTAATGTTCATAGCAACAATATCTAATATTCAAGTTTTACTGATTTTTAACCTGATGTTCCAAGTTCTAAACAACTCTATGCTTACCATTAGAGTCCCACAACTGTACAGCTGCCCAACTAAAATGTTTCCATTGTGGACCAGACTTCTGCAGCCAGATTTTTTACAAGACTGAGCTGACTGTCTAACCAGCGAGGCCAGCCCTGAGCTCCCGGCCCTTTTCCTCCGGCAGCAGCGGCGGCTTCGGTGAGGCCGAGGACCAGCTGCAGGTGGTCAGAGCTAGCCTCGCCAAAGCCGCTGCTGCCGGAGGAAAGGAAGAAGGCAGGAGCAGTTTGGAGGCGGCAGCCGTGATGCTGGGTCGTGGTTGCCACCCGATTCTGGTGCCTTGCGCCTGGCCTCCGAGATGTAAGTCAAAGCCTGCGACTCAAGTCAAACAGGCCCCTTCTTGCTGCAAGTCAAATATGCTGCAAGTCACCAGCATGTAAGTCAAGGTTCCACTGTATTATTACTTGGTTCATGTCAAACTGACCTATGACAACCCTTTGTGAAGTTTTGAATATATAGTGTATTCAGAAGTAGTTTACCATCCCTTCTTCTTGGGTAATCCTGAGACTTTGCAGCCTCACCAAGGTTAGATAGGCTGGTTCTTCTCCCAGAAGGCCCAGAAGGAAATCAAACTCCAAATCCCAGCCAGGTACCTACATTAACTCACTGAGCTATCCAGCCAGTATAATTAAGAACAATTATAAAATGCATATTAAATTTTTCCACTTCTACTAGAGATTTGGGGGAAACAATCTCATGCTGTCCATGCCAGATGACATAAAATGGGGTTACCTTGCTTGCATAAAGCATTCAGTGTGAAGCCTGTATGAATGTTTTTCTAAGAAATTTTTTCTGCTGAATAAGAGAAGAGGTGGAACTTTTTATGTCTCTATGATTCCCCAGAAGCAACTAGTGACAAGCTAGGAAGCCTTTTGTTCAGCTGTGCAAGCTGGCTGTTTCCTCACACAAGTGTGTAGGTTTTTGTGCTCAGAAAATGGCACCTTATCATGAAAATGCAAAGTTCACATTTCACAGCTGAAGGAGAATGTAAGTTAGCAGATAGTTCGCGTTCAAACCTTGCACAGAAACTTTACAAAACAACAACCATTTTTTCATGCTGGTATATATCTGGAGAACAACCTCCTATGATGCTCACATGACATCTTTCTGTCTTCAGGATTCTTGAGTTAGACCTGATAGTAAGAGATGAAGATGGGAATATCTTGGACCCAGACAAGACCAGCGTCATCAGCCTCTTTGTTGCTCATGCTGAAGCTACAAACAAAATCACAGAACGCATTAAAGAGGAGACGGTACCGCATTTTGCACATGTGTTTGGTGCTTCCAGATAAATATTTTCTTTTTTAGAGAAGAAATATTATTTACAGAGGACAGAAGACCTTTCCCTTTCCCTTTTACCTTTCATCAGTGTAGACTCTCCTCCTGGACTGTGTATATTAGAATAGTTTTCAGCAGAAAGCACTGATGTGTCTCTCAGGGTTTTCATTTAAACTTTGCTATTTTCATTAGTGACTGATGCAGAGGAGAGAGTCATCAAAGTTGGAAACAGCTCAATCTAGTTTCCCTGCTAGACCCCCACCCCCCTTTCAATGGATGAGGAGCACTTCCTATTCCCATGCCTGCCAGTTGGGGAGAATATTGAAGGCTAGGCCTGTGGGAGATGCTCCATCTGCCCCTATTGTAGAACCATCTTGGATATGTTTCCTCATTTCAAAATACATACATCAATAGTGGATGTAAATATCCATCTAATATAAATCAGTGGGATGAAAGAAAAGACAGGTGTGGTCAATGGGCTGAACTAAGTAGTCTAAAAGTTAACACTGTGTTGCACATCAGCTAAATGTGAAAACATTTGGAGCCACTTGGTCACTCTTTTATTGAAGCATATTTTTACAAGCATCTTAAAGTGATGCCAGCAGCCATTAGTATCCCAAGAGCAGTGTGAAGATTATTCCTGTTATCAAGATCTATTGGAAGAGGGTGGCCATCGCTGTTGCTTTATGGCACAATAAGAAATTTCCAGCATTCCTTTAGCCTTTTTGAAGTGTTAGGCATGAATGCGATCATCTGGTTTATTGTTTGGAGGAAAGAGGTGGCTTACTACTTTGACACTTGAGCCAACGTTTGAAGCTAGTACTTAAATTGTCTGGAGACCCAGTGAACACAGAATCTGAGAACATGGGTTTATGGCATTAATGAAAAAAACAAAGGCTGAGCATTATTTGAGAAATTAGCAGCACAATAAGTGCTGCGTTGCTAGTTGCTATAATGATGGCATGTCATTAATTATCATATAACCTTTGCATACGGTACAGAACATCTGTTCTGTGGGAGGGGAAGCTCAGCTTTTATATATATATATAGGCAGTGGTGGAAAAGAGTTAACTTTTTAATTTGTGAGCTCAGTGTCTGTCTTCTTAACAACTCAGTAACAATCTGTTAACTTTTTAAAAAAAATCTAACTTTCTCCATTCGGGTAAATTGTTCAACTTGAGAAGCATATTGATTTTAAGACTAGTCAGAAAAGGCTCACATTTTGCATCTGAGGAATATGAATCCAAGGGTTAAATCTGCAAACGTGCCTCACCAGTATGATTAAATGCCTAAGAAAATTACTTTCTGATTTAAACTGGATAATCTCCCTCTTGTCTTTGTGCACAGTCGAAGGAAGAATCTGTTTATGGAACCTATTCCAGAACGAATACTTCTCCGACCCACAGCCTTTATGTCTTTCTAAGAAATTTTGTTTGCAGAATAGGAGAAGATGCGGAACTTTTCATGTCTCTTTATGATCCCCAGAAGCAGCTAGTGATAAGGTAGGAAGCTTTTCTTTCTGCAGTGCAAGATGGTGGTCTCCTCACACAAGTGTGTAGGTTTCTGTGCTCAGGAAGTGGCGCCTTACCATGAAAATGAAAAATAGACATTTCACCGCTGAGGGAGAATGTAAGTTGGCAGATACTTCACATTCAAACCTTGCACAGAAACATTAAAAAAAAGAAAAACACCTTTCATGCTGGCGAGATGAGAAACTTCACAACTGTAATTTTGAGAGTTCAGGTAGGTGCTTTGGTAGCCTAAGGGAAAGGACAGGCAAAAAATCAAAGAGATTATGAATATGCATATTTTGCGGTAGCACAGAAGGGGAAAGGGGGAAAATATGAAAGGGTGCAGATACACTAAGTGGCAGGGAGCAAATCTACTGAGTGCCACTTTAGAATGCTTGATGCTGATTAGAGTGATGTAATCAAGCCTGGTGGTTCATGCAGAAATCACTCCTGCCAATATTGTGATGTGGCTTAATAAGTAAGTCACTTTAGGATATCGGCAGAGGGGCAGGGGGCATGATTTAAAAAACTTTATATGGACTATCATTAATATGCTGCATCAGTTATAAAAATAATAAGAGTATTTTCTTTTCTTTCTCTTAAAGCGCTGGTCAAGAAACTGCCTCTACAGTGGATTGAACATGGACAGTTTCTTGATTGATCCTTTAAGATGAAATAAAGAAAACCTAATTTTTTAAAATACTGGATATGATGCATCTGCGGAAGTTATTATACAGCCATACCATGTTATTTTGTGCTTTCTCTGTCCTCCTCCTTAGAAGCAGGGAACACAATTAATTTGTTAGTCTCCTGAAGGAACCAGTCCAAGCCTGAGCGATCTTACCCATAGCAAAAATGTAGAAGCCCTAAAAAGGGACTCAGAAAGGTACAAATCACTGCCGGGGGGGGGGGGGGATGACGCTGGTCTGCTCCAACAAAAACACTATCTGATAGTAATCTTTATGACCAGACCAGCCCATTTCTACAGTGGACAAACAGTAGGCTAAAAGTTTGTGTAGTCACCTTCAAAGAAACTTTCCTGCAAACAGCAATGCTGTGTAAACGATAAATAAATTACCTTTTAAAAAACAAGATTCACAAAAATACACAATAAATAACGTCCTTTTAATAATTGGATTCAAATATTTTGGCAGAATGAAGCATGTTAGTCTAGAATCTCACAAGACTTTTTGTTGTTTCAGTCACTGATTGATGTGTGCCATGAAGTGATTAGAAGTAGTTGGCCAGAATTATCTGTCACATACCAACAAAAGTGTAAAAGTAGAAGGAGGTAGACACAGGAGTCTCTGTAGTGTTGGTATAGGTATTATTCTAGCAACAAAATCACAGGTGGGTCATTCTCTTATTTCCATGCAACAATATTCCACAGAACCAAGTGGCCCCCTCCCCTTAACATTAGGGATTCCAAGCATTAAAGACACCTGCTCCATGGCAGGGGCTGAAATGTTGATTTGTTTTTGTTTCAATGGGCAATTAGGAATTAACAACTTCTGAGACACACAGAGAATATGTTTGCAACTTGTCTTCAACAAAATATCTTTATCATTTGGGATCCTCCTGTATCATAGCTCATTTTTTCCAAAAAACAGTAAGGCAGTGATAAATTTGGAAGTGTAGGTGCTCATAATCATAGCCTCTGTAGCCTCCATGACCTGCAAGAGTCAAGGATTTAGGAATCTTGGTTGATCTGTATCAGTGATTAAACAACAATCCTTCTCTAAAGTTAATGGCCCTTAATTGCCCATTCAAGACCAAACAGTTCCTAAATACTTTGGATTGCAACTGGGATATCTCTGTGAAGATTCTCAGTCATCCAGGTGAGTTTATCTGGAAGTTGAGTCATGGCTACTGGACTTCATTTTGAGAGATAACGTTTCCCTGCTCATCCAAACAGCTTCATCAGACGAAGCTGTTTGGATGAGCAGCGAAACGTTATCTCTCAAAAAGAAGTCCAGTAGCCATTATTCAACTTCCAGATACAACTGGGATAGTTTACAGGAATATTGTGTTCCTGGGAAAATCTCTCACTTTCCTAACTAGAGGACTGCAATGTACCTCAGAGGGAAAAGGGAAATCTGAGAGGGATAATGCATGATATATTTGAGATTTCCTTCCATTCAGAAACTCTTCCAGCTTCAACACGGCAAGGGGTGGTTCCGCCGCACCATTGCTCATCAGGTTTCCCCGACTCTCAGAAAGTATTCAAGGATTCAAACCAATGATCCAGTCCGGTTTCTTCTGCAATATTTTATCCTTCAGTTTATGATTGCCAATTGATTATAGCACCACAGGAACAAGCACACACATCCACGTTAAGGAAGACATTTGTGGAGGTAGTACTGTAATGTGCTCAGAGATGTCCGCTGAGCAATGAATATTGTATGACGGTTGCCAATTGCATGTCAGCAGGCTATTATGTAAACAACTTTACATAACATGATGTGTTCTTTTTTAAAACAGTGAAAATTACTTGGTGAGGTGGGGGAGCAAAGGCTTTGTCAAGGAAATTGACAATTTCAACAATCTGAAAGTGGTTTTCACGGTGAGTAGCCTTCCCCCCACTATTATTATTTTTTAATATATAGCCCTGCCTGGAGGAAGGGTTATTTTTGTTGTTCTAAATGCATCACATGCAGTGTTTTTCACCCCGTCTTGTTTCTGTGTTCTTGGTTGTTACATTTTTTAGGAGAAAAAAGCTTAGCTTAGTTGTGCTAGGACTTCCTCTGCATATTGCACAAATCATCATGGTATTGGGCAGAAAGAATGCTACTTCCTGGGTGCTAGGGATGGGCACAAGGTTCAGCAGCAGCGGTTCCACTTTCCAGCATTGAACAGGCTTCCTTGAGGTGATGGGAGTGGCACTCCAGCAGAGTCTGAGGGCCTTAAATTGGCCACCCTGCCACACACCCTTACGCAGGAGTAATGTCTTTTTAAACCAGTGGGTACAGTAGTTGTATAGGATTTGATTTGAGAAAGGGGTAGGACTTAATAATTTTGGGGGAGAAATCCTCAGTCCACTGTGCAATCATCTTTTAAGACCTGACTCCCATTGTCCCATTTGACTCACCCAGAGTACTGTCAGGGTGTATCCAAGAAAGTCTACAGCAGGCATGTCCAAACTTTGGCCCTCCTGATGTTTTGGACCACAACTCCCAGAATTCTAAGCTTAGATTGCCAATGGCAAAGCACTGTGGGAGTTGTGGTCCAAAACATCTGGAGGGCTGAAGTTTGGACATGCCTGGTCTACAGTAAGAACATAAGAACATAAGAAGAGCCATGCTGGATCACACCAAAGGCCCATCTAGTCCCGCTTCCTGTATCTCACAGTGGCCCCACCAAATGTGTCTGGGAGCACACAAGACTAGATATCTGTCTTTCCATACCTTCATGGAGCTGTCCACCAACATACCAAGATCTCTTTCCTGATCTGTCATGGATAGCTTAGAACCCATGAGTTGATAGATAAAGTTTTGATTTTTTTTTGCGCCAATATGCATTACTTTACATTTTCCTACATTGAAACACATTTGCCATTTGGCAGCCCATTCCCCCAGTTTGGAGAGATCCTTCTGGAGCTCTTCACAATCTTCTCTAGTTTTTACCACATGGAAAAGTTTTGTGTCTTCTGCAAACTTGGCCACCTCACTGTTTATCCCAGTCTCCCGGTCATTTATGAACAAATTGAAAAGCAGTGTTCCCAGGACAGATCTCTGGGGCACACCACTTTTCACTTCTCTCCATTGTGAAAATTTCCCATTGACACCTACTCTTTGTTTCCTGGATCTCAACCAGTTCTCAGTCCATAAGAGGACTTGCCTTCTTATCCCCTGACTGTGCAATTTTCTCAGCAGCCTTTGGTGAGGGACTGTGTCAAAAGCCTCCATGTGCAAAGATATGACTTATTGAAACAAGCAGGGGAGATTGTGAGAAATTGTGACGCTACTGTTCCTATCTTATAAGAGGATTCTGCCCCAAATTTCTTAGCAGTGGTGTGCCGGGTGATTTCAGTTGCAAGCAGTGATTTGCTTGCAACTGCAAGCATGGGTGCCAAGGACAAATCCTTGTCAGTGCATTTCCTATTAAGCTGCTTTGAATTCTGTTTTGCTTTAGCAATCCTTGCATTCCTGTATTCCTCCCAAGATTAAGAATGGGGTATGTCTTTTGCTTGCAAATCGATGCAGATGGACTGAATGGATAACGTTCTGGAAATGATTGTGCTCAGGACCTTCCATTAGCTGACCTGACCCAAATGACTCTTGTTTGTAGCTACACGGAGTAGAAGTCAATATTGTGTGGCAGGCAAAGTGTCATTGTTACTCTTGTAGACAAATGGTATATGAAATGGAAGAAGTGACTGAAATCATGGGGACATAGAGCTTGAATCTTAATTACTCAAGGGCATCAGGGCACTATCATTCAAGTGTATCATCTCTATAAGTGAAGAGTGGGGGGGGGAGGAACGATGTCTGATCAAGAGGCCAATAAGTCTGTGCAGAGGGGGGCAGAGTTGAACTACAGGCTAAATAAAATTACAGCGGTTTTTAAAATCACATTTTAAAAAAGAATGCCTAGCTCACTCACGATCACAGAGTTCAAAGCTATTTAATAACACACTTAATTTATTCCAGAAATCTTTTATAGCAATGTTAAAAAAAAAACCTGGAGGGCTAAATTCTTGGATTCCCCCCTAGTCTCTGCATGAAAAAAGACCGAGAGAGTGAAGGAAAAATTTTGGAAGGGAAAGTTCCAGTATGCATCTCCCATGTTCAAAGCTCTCAAGCTAAAACCTCAAACTGCATTCTAAGGCAGAAGTAGTTTCAAAATCAGCTGGTGGGAGATTCCAACTGAGAGCAAAGTCTTTTGGATTGCTTCCTTAGTGTCATTGCAAAACAGGCCATGAAATGTATGTGTGTATGTGCATTTTGAAACAGTCCTATTTATGTGTGCGTATATAATATATACATCTCTCTGTGTCTGTCTGTCTATCTATCTATCTATCTATCTATCTATCTATCTATCTATCTATCT
>JAHTLZ010000010.1:42699225-42735237 GCA_023846285.1 Phrynocephalus versicolor
TCTATCTATCTATCTATCTATCTATCTATCTATCTATCTATCTATCTATCTATCTATCTATCTATCTATCTATCTATCTATCTATGTTTATAAGAATATGTAAAGGTTTTTTGAGAATGCAGCTTCTGAAATTACTGTCCAGAACTTTGAATGGGTGGATCTTTTCCCATTTGATTGCCACTTTCCCCCTTAGAATGATTAGTCTGTTTCTGATGCAGTTAGCATAAGCTGGTACATGTCTACCAAGAAGTCAGCCTTACTAAAAGAGACCTAAGTCTCTTTTCTATGTATGTTCAGAGGCACTCTAAAAGACAGGGCTCACACAGCATGGAATGCTCCTTCCTGTTTCTTAATTATGCAATGTTATTGCTCAAGGTACTTTCCTGGCTTTAATTAGCTCATTGTTTCAAACTGAGGTATGTTTTGAATTCCAGTTTCCTGTTAGCCAAGTGCAGTTGTATTAAATGGATGAGATGCTTTTAAATAAAAAGATTTAAATAAAAAGATTATGATTTTTTTTAAGGCAAATATCAGATTTTTTGCTTGGCAAAAAGATTCTCTGTGGCTCTCTTAACTGGCTCTTCCTCTAATGTCTCTCAGGATCTCGGAAACAAAGATCTTGGAAGAGACAAAATTTATTTAATTTGTCAAATTGTACGAGTTGGAAGGATGGACCTCAAAGACACAAATTCAAAGAAATGTACTCAGGGAATACGGCGACCTTTTGGAGTGGCTGGTAAGAAAGAAGAATCTGGCATGGCCCAGAAGGTCTTGCTTGGTTTTCCTTGTGCCAGTGCTGACGTTCTAGCAGTCATTGGCCACAGTCTTACCAGAGTTTTCTGCATATATAAATTTCCTGCGTATTTTTTGGGCGGTCACGTGGTTTTTAATGTGCAGTTAGTGTCCTCTCCTCTGCATCGTATTTTTGTATTCTGGTTTGGTCTCTACCTGTCTACTTCGCATTTTGCCCTTCTTTTCGGATCTAGTTTCCAAGCCTCCATGGTGTTAAAGGGGAGCAAGTGATTTTACTGCATATTTTCAGGGTCCTGTCGTGGTTACAGAAGCAGATAAGTAAGCATTTTCGAGCAAAGTTTCTAAATCCAGCCCCTGGCGGTGGTTTAGGTAACTTTGCTGAAACTGCTGTTCCAGGGGTGTGGTCGGCCGGGACCAGAATTTACTTCTCTTCCTGGTTAGCACATGATCTTTTACTACACAGTTTGCCACCAGGAAACTGCACAGAAAATGCTGGTAGGATCGCGGCCATTGTCTATTGTAACTCTCCTAAAAGCTGCATTTGAAAACTAAGGCGACATTTCAGAGTGACATTCTATTGAATGCAAATGGGTCACAACCGCTTTGGAGGCCTGAAATATTCCCTTCCCAGGCTGTAGTGTGTGTTTTTCCCTTGTGTGGGGAGGAGGGGCCTATTTGTGTGAAGAGTATTTGGGGTCATGGCCTCTGTAAAGCACTCTCTGCTAATAAACATTCTGCAAACTTTATAAAGTTATATAAATACATTCCCCCCAGATAATGATGTAGGTTAAACCTTCTAAAATTGAAACAGTATTGAAGCGAATGTTGAATAAGTAGTTTTAAGTGCTCTTCATCTGGAGAGATCATAAGGGAAAGCAAGAGATGAAAGCAAGAGATGCCCAACCAAAGGTCTTCTCATAAATTGGTTCAGAGTGATGCTGCTAAGTGCAGGTGTTCTTTGAAGATGTTCAGTGAGACGTTTGTTCAGAAGAGTCTATTAGTGGGTGGGTTGTGATTGACAGAAATATGTATGCAGCACAAGAGTGAAGGAAGAGACCTCATGGGTGATATAGATGACATATAAGGTAGAACAGTTTTAGCAATCTATTCACCTGAGAATACCTCATAGAGGATATTTAAATTAATATTTTGCAGATTAAAGAAAAAACTAACAATATAACACACAAGCAAAATTTGCATGCTAATGTATTATTTAAGAAAGCACACACAAAAAAGCTGTCTCAGCTTCCTTAAAGTCAAGTTAATTGCCATCTACCTAGGGCTCTGGTATTTATTGGCTGTTCTCTGTTGCCCCATAATTAAATTGATGGATGATTCAGGAATTGGAGGCAAATAATTGAATTTGCCTTTTTTGGGGGGGGGGGCTAAAATCTGCATAATGGAGCGCATGCTGCGTTTTCATGGCATAGATTGCTCTTCCGGTACCTGCTATGTCCACAGCAGTGCACTAGTTATGCTGAATGACACGTTTCATTAGATCTGAATAAACATGGTGGCATCTTCTATGCTGATAAAAATTCATCTTGGACAATAGTGTAGGAGTGAGAAATGATGAGAGAATTTTAGACTTCGCCTGCCCTCATCCCTCATCATTGGTTGTGCTGGCTCCATTTGATGGAAGCGTCAATCCTGCTACACAATCCCCATCCTTCCCCAACAGAATGAAATGTCCCTGTTATAGGATATGCGTAAAAGTAATTAGATGTGAAACTATTTAGAATAATTTGCACATCAATCTTGATAATAATATCACCTCTCTGTAGTCCAGTACTGTATAATGCATGAAGTACATGATCCTGGGAAGGGAAGGAATTCATTTTGTGTCTATTTTTTTCTTACATGTCATGATGGATTTTTTTTTTAGTAATGGATATTACAGACATCATAAAAAGCAAAGCAGAAAGTGATGAGGAGAAGCAGCATTTCATTCCTTTTCATCCGTAAGAACATCTTTTTTCTAAAGAAATCTTCCTTATATTTTCAACCTCTCTGGGGTGGGGGAGTGCAATAATCTTATATGAAAGTTGCCATAATTTTCTGTCATAGCAAAACTTCATTTAGAGCAGTGGTTCTTAACCTTCCCAATGTTGTGACCCTTTAATACAGTTCCTCATGTTGTGGTGACCCCTTGCCCTGCTTGGAAGAGGCCACAAGCCCCCTTTGGCAGGCCACTAGAGAACTTCCCTCTTCAGGCACCCTCAGCCAATCGCAGTCTCCGGTGCCATTGACTGACATGACCTCCAACCTATCAAGCTGTGACACTCTTTTCCCCCTTCCTTCCCCCTCCTCCTCCAGACCCAAGCCGTTAGTGCCTTTTTCTTCCCTGACTAATGGTGACCCCTGTGAAATGGTTGTTGGACCCCCAAAGGAGTCCCGACCCTCAGGTTGGGAACTACTGATTTAGAGGCTACATCTTCCCTTTCCACATGTCAGGGTATCTTCCAGGGGTAAAAGGGAAGTTTCCCACCTCTTCCTAACATGTTATTCAAGAAACAATTACATAATAAGTCCAGATATGTTCTTCCATTTGCACTTTTTGTTTTCATTTGTACTAGGAAAAACACAGTAAGGACTATGAACTTATCTTTTATAACACTGCTGGAATACTTGTGCAAGCATTTGCAAACTAGCCCTAGCAACCGTTTTCCCAATGCCCCCATTTCTAATCAGCACCATTGCCTTTGGTTTTTAAATCTACAGTGGACCCTTGTATAACAAAGGGTTTGTATAATATAAAATCTGTACAACATAAAAAAATTCCGGAGATAGGAGACAGAATCACCTATGTAGCAAATCTGTACAACATAAAAATAGTATTACTCCGTTTTCAATGCAATCCTATGGGAAATTGGTATAAAGGAAAAATTGGTTAACATAATTTCATTTGGAACAAATTAATTCCTTTATACAAGGTAACACGGTATATAGGTAATGAATGGCCAAACCTTTCCATTGGTTTGTAGCTCTGATGTGATCTTCCAAGCATTAGAATGGGAGTGCTTGTTATTTTACTTTTATCTGTTCTGACTGCTGTATCTTGATGCATCTGGTACTAAAATGACATTCTTACACAGCTCAAGCGTTGGTGATGGAAACTGGTGGTATGCAACCAAGTGCTTGTTTCAGCTGTGCTTTTTTGGCCAGTTAGTGCTTGTTTGTATATTAGGATCTTCAGGTAGTACAAATATCTCTCTTCTTCTTTTAGGGTGTCAGAGAACGAATTTTTGCACACTCTCTTAAGCAGGGTCACGACAGTCAAAGGGGATAGTGGTGGACAAGGTGAAGTATAAATTCTTTATTTCCTTAGCCTACCCAGTACCCTGATAATGGGGATGTTATTGGTGTTCCATCGTAATAGATTATAGGATGGCTGATGTTGCATTGAATGTCTAGTTGGGAACATTTGGGGTAATTGTTCTAAGAAATTGTCCTCTAATGTTGTCCTGCTTGTAATATCCAGGATGACATTAATCCCTTTGCATGGATAGGGAGGCAGAGGTACTTATGCAGGGATGACAAATGAATGTGATTTGGACTGGAGCTTCCAAAATCTCATGGTCAGGATGTCCATGGTCCATGTTGGGATTCTGGGAACTGTAGTCCAAGGAAGAAACAATTGTTATCTCTGCTCTTATGCATGGTGCTTCTGACAATGAAACCTGAGCTTGCTAAGATCCCATGAGAAACTTGCTTATGGTGTTTTGCAGAAGTGAACTTGCTGGTGAATGCAAGACTTAAGAAGAGAGCTTTCTCAACAAATACTAAGCAATATGATAGTCCCCATCTGGCTAAACATTGCCTTTGCTTTTGGATTTTTAAGGACTGTGGGTGACTATGAAAATGCTTGTTGGAGACATCAATCAGATTAGGAAGGACTACCCTCATCTTGTTGACAGAACAACGACTGTTGCCAGGAAGCTTGGTTTTCCTGAAATAATCATGCCAGGTAGGAGATTGTTTTTGCTCCTTAAGAAGCTGAACATAGGGACCTTACGCTATACATGCACACACCACTCAGATATGACAAGGACACAATATATACACTAAGCTAGAGCCATACATCCCTGGGGATAATGGACAGTCTCTCTCTCTCCCTGCCCACTCTTCCATGGTGTCTTGAAGGTCATGAGTCTTGCTGACTAGAGTGAACCAGGGCACAGTGACGTTCAAAGAGCAGATAATAGAAAATTGGGTGGCGGAATCTTCTCTGACTGGAACAGAAAGTGCCTTGATCAGATTTTCACATCTTCCGTCTACCTCCTTCTCAGCTCTTTGGTCCATGGTCTACTATGCTCAGCAGGGTCAACATTTTTGAGCCTGTCTTGGCACTTGAGAGTGTCTCTTATAGATGTTGAAAAGAAATCTTTTATGTTCTGAATAAAAGGAAAAGAAATGTCAGTTAATTAGAATTATCCTCTTTGTATGTGTTTTTAAGTACTGCAACTGCCAAAATTGGCTAGATTTATCCTAAAACTGTGTACATCAGTGAAAATACTCATCTGTATTACAAACTGATGAGGTCCAGAGTCTAGACCGAATCATGTTGAAACAAATTTTCACCCTTCCTATCCCTTGGCCAATAGGTAGCTTTTGTCTTTGCAAAGGGAGTAATGTCACTCACAGCAGCAGATCGCTGCTTGTTAACTAATACCTTTTTTGTTTCAGTGGTCCTGTGACTCACACAAAATTACATGAGGTCGTGTGCACCTCAAAAGTATTTTTTAAAGATAATTAATGGTCATCTGCCCTTGCTACTGATGTTGCTCCCATTAGGAAAACTTCTTGTTAGAGTGGTACCACAATGGAACCATTTACCTCAGGGGGCAGTGAGTGTTTCAGTGCTGCAGGCATTCAAGAGAAAATTGGACAATCACCTGCCCTATCTACTTTGATTTGGTTTCCTTTTTTGAGCAGGACTCGATGGCCCTATAGGGTGGCTTTTTATTTTATTTGATGGCCTTATAGGCCCCTTCCAACTCCATCATTCTATAATTCTATGAGTGCCTAAGTGTAGCTACACAAGATACAGGCCAACATATTAGCAAACTACATTTAAATCCACTGTGAGACCTCCCATTTTATTAACTTCTACATAAAAACCTCCAGATTCTTAGTTATTACACGTTGATGTATTTATAATCTGCAAAGGACTAGTTCTGAGTTATCAAATTTCCAATGCAAATATTAATTCTTATTAAATAGTTTCTCAATTTCTGCTTCAGAATGAAGTGCAGCTTACAGTGATAATGCTTTCTGGCAGTTTAGAGGCATTCAAATGGGCACATAATAGTTGTTTTTTGGTACTCAGTCAAGGGCATTCACTTGTGGATCTGTAAATAGGAAGGCTGAGATCTAAATTGTCCTGTGCAAAAGTGCCAATGGATATATTAATAGTGAGCATAGTTTTTATGAGTGAAGAATGTGTTCTTCAATTTGATCACTTCTTCTCAATTTATTAATTGTGGGGGAAGCAGGATTTCGCATTTATTCGTAATGTGAGGGCTCCATTTCTTTGATTGAAGAGTATGAGCAAGAGTTATGACTCTTTCATAACTTTCATAAAGATGCTGCTTATATACCTCTCCCTGGTGCTTAAAACACTTTCTAGGCAGTTTATAATACAGGCTACACATTGCCTATTCTACCCCAAGAGCTGAGTATCAGTTTAATCAACCTCAGAAGGATGGAAGGCTGAGTCAACCTTGATTTGGTGACCTGATCAAACTCAGGTTATGAGCAGAGGCTTGACTGCATTACTGCAGTATAGCCACGGTGCCATAATGTTCTTATTAAAGAACCATGTCACCAGAGTACAGGCAATATATCCTGTCCTCACTACCGCTTCTGGAAAGTGGTAGTCACCAGGGACAGACTTGTGGGCTCACAAATCAAGCAGTGGAAACTGAGCCGTGGTAGGTTTTTTTTAAATCCCTATTTTTAAATTTTGTTTTTAAAAAAGCCAAGCAACAACAAAGAATGACAGACACCCAACCCATGATGAGCAAGTTAATCTCCCACCTGTTTCTAAAGACGTCTGCTCTGCATCAGTGAGTATGGGTGCTACTCATTAAAACAGTTGTCTTGAGCACACGGTAACCAGAGCAATGATAAAATGGCACCATTTTGAGGTTGTGGACTTTTGCTCAGGGCAGGGTGAGCACTAGCTGGCCATCCTGCAGAAAAACCTGCACACCAAATCCTCCTTACTGAAGTGCCTTACCTCTGTGTCACCAGAAGGTGTCATTGCAGGATGAGAATGCCCTAACAACAGAATAAATGGCCTCAAGCCCTTTCCTGAGGGAGATAAAGGCTGACAAGAAACATCAAAGCCAAGTTTCATTTTCCCCTTGAATTTTCACATTTCAGCATATCACTGAGTAGGCAACTCATAGGTTTTTCATTTCTGTGAGGTTAGCTCCCTGCAATCTTTCTTTTTATCCCGGTATCTGACCTTTTGCATTTCTTTTACAGGTGACATAAGAAATGACATCTACATCACTCTGATGTATGGAGACTTGGATAAATTTAATAAAACCAGTCAGAGAAACATAGAAGTCAATGTCTGTGTCTGTGATGAAGAAGGCAAAGTGATCCCCGTAAGTGTTGCTCTCTGTCCCCTGCAAGCTAAAGATGAACATGTTCAGCCAACATATCTTCTGTCTGAACAATGAATGGAATTCGCCGCATCCCTCTTGTTCAGTGCAAAGCCATCCACTTTGCTCTGCTTGCATTTGTACAAAGTGAAATAATACTTGACCCGTAATCTTGGTCCACAGCAATCTGCACTTATAGGCTTGTTATTTATTTGTAAACTCTGTTTATTTTAATAATAATTTATTGACATTGTGTGTATATACACAGTATACACATACAATGAAATTTGTTGTCCCAATGAAGACATATATTTTGAGTGACCTCTTTGGGCTTGACATATAGTGGTGGGAGGAAAGACATTCTGTTGATATAAGTAGGCCTGGTCTAAATCAATAGCCATAATTTTTCCATGGTAGACCTTTAGACCTAAAGCCTAAAGCATCTTGGTGTAATTTATTGGCAGCACACGGACCCAGATTCCATAATTTCATTTTTAATATACAGTATTTCACATTCAGTATTTAAGTGTTACAGGTAAAGTAGCTAATGGGAAATTTTCTTTGATAACACCGGGGAGTTTGTGAGACTGGTCTAAGGACTGTAAATAAATTTTATTATTATAACTCCAGGGAGTAAGTGTACAGCATCAAGCAGTGCCATAACCTCCATGACTCTCCTTAAGAGCAAAATGCTAGCTTGACTTTCAAGGTTGCAACTTTGAAATGATTGTACCATGTTGTCACAGGCTTCTTGCTGTTGCAGGTTCCAGTTCCAGTTGTAGATTCTTGCAGGCAGAAGCTATTCACTGCTTGATTGGTTGAGCCTTACAACTTGCGAGGCAAACTGAAGAAGCTGAACTTACAACTAGTAATTAAGCAGTAGTGAACAACATGGGAGTTTCCCTTTTTCATCTCTTTTGAGTGTGCAAACAAACAAACAAATAAACAAATAAGGCTGTGAAATGTTGTAGAACAATTGATTGCTTTGTTACAAGCAATGTTTGGAAGTAAATCATTACAGAAAATGTGCTAAATCAAATTGTTGGTCCTTCTTAGAGTAGATCCATTGACTGAATTTTACTTGTTAGGTCAATGATAACATAAGTAACTTCAATTAATCTTTGGTAGCAAGGGTTAATAATTGAATTTAGTTTAATGATGTACTCATACTTATGCCTTTCCTCAATGACCAGATCTGTAATTAAGTTACACAGTGACTATAACTTAATGAGGGACAGATTTCACTCCATTTACAGTGTTTAAATATTACTTGTAATGGTATAGGAGTATGATACATGCTGTACCACATACATTCAGATTTTTAAAAATATAGGTTTAGATCTCTCTCTCTCTCTCTCTCTCTCTCTCTCTTTCTCTATCTATGAGCTTATATGTTAAGGAACTAATGTTACCTATTTTGGTTACTGTTTAAGAACAGGATGTTAATAGTTACTTATATGAAACCAGAATGGTAACTAGCTGCCATTTACCATTAGAAGTACAACTAGCAGCTTCCATAAGCAACTTTGTATGTTATGGTTACAAGCAATAGGGATAGTGGTGAGAACAAGTTAGGAATCATGAAACATAGGTTGTTGCCACATGTCTGTGAAGAGTCTCAGTCATCCAGGTGAGGTTATCTGGAAGTTGAGTCATGGCAACTGGACTTTTGTTTAGAGCTATCAAAATGTTTCACTACTCATCCAAGCAGGTTCATCAGTCTGAGAAGAGGTTGTTGTCATATGATGGTACCTTTTATTTGCAGTGACATTATTTGATTCCCATAAATAAACTTCTGGTTGGAAAGTGCATTTCTGCAACATGAATAGTTACAAACTGAAATACATAACTGCTTAATAACATAGATTCTGCCTCCCCATTCTGCAACTTCTGAATGTGGGCAGTACCAAAAGGAGTTAGTTCCTCTCTGCATTTTGATATAAAATGTTTGACATCTATGAATTAAGGCAAAGGGCTATAATGTTAGCAAAGTAATTCCATACAAGACGGATTTGAGAAATCAAGAAATTAAGGCAAAGCTTCTTCTGATTCCTAGCTAGGCATAATTAACAATCATTGACAAAACAGAATGGAAATGGAAAACAACTGTTCTGCCATTAAGAGGTTACATTAAAATTATTATACAGTGTAGTTAGGAACACCAGCAAATGCTGAATGACAACAACAGATACTTTTGTTAAAACATTTTTAATATGACTCATAACAATTTGCACATGGTTTTAATTGGCCCTTTTGCCATTTGTTTAAACAAACTGGGAAATGCTGTTTTAGAAAAAAATAAGTTTACATGGTTTGTTGGTGTGGTTGATGAAACTGGATGATTTGGGATAGATTTGCAAAATATTAGTGAAGAATCATGCCACCAAGTTCTGATCTTAATCTAAACTGAGAGTGAAATTAGTAGGATCATAGATTTGTAGAAGAGTTGAGAGGGAGCCTATAAGGCCATTGAATCTCAGCTCGCTGCTCAAGGAAAGAATCTAAAGAAAAGTAGACCTCACAGATGGTTGTCCAATGTTCTCTTGAACGTCTCCAGCATTGAAACACCCCCTGTTTCTTGAGGTAACTAGTTCCATTGCTGTACTACTGTAACAGCTAAGACATTTTTCCTGACATTCAGCTTATATCATTTTGTACCTTGAGCCCATTGTTATGTCTCCTGCACTCTGGCAATCGAGAACGGATCTTGCCCCTCCTCTCTGTGACTAACTTTCAAATATTTGAAAAAGTGCTATCATCTCTCCCCCCATCCCCCAGTCTTGTCTTCGCAAGGCTAAAGATGCCCAGTTCTTTGTGGCCTAGAGGTATCTTCATGTATAGCCTTATGTAGCTGACTGGATAGCTTAGTGAATTGGACACCTGGCAGCAGTCAGAAGTTCAATTCCCTACTATGCCTTCTGGGAGATGTCACTTGTCCAAAGATGACTGTGTATCTTTGGACAAGTGACACAGAGTGCCCTCAGAAGAAGGGCAATGGTAAACCACATCATGCCTGTTCGAAGTTAGTATCTTCCAATGTCCAATACCCCATACTATCAAGTATCACTTTCACCTCAGGGATGGAGACTATCTGTTTTTCTCCATTTCTATAGGTAAAGGACTCCCAATCACACAGTGAATTTTCCTTCATCCCTTCCCCAGTTTGAAGCTGCACGTTTGCCTTCTTTGGGTTGGTAATAGAAATAGAGTTCATTCCTAAAACTGGCGGTAGAGTTCTCATTTTTAAAAAAGTATATATGTAACTCTTTAATGTTAATGAGAAGTAACAAGCTGCATTCCTTCCTTCTTTCTCCTTCCTGTTTTGTGGAAGAATGCAATTTGTTTAGGAGCCGGGGACAAGCCTGTGAATGAATACAAATCAGTTGTCTACTACCAAGTCAAGCAACCCCGTTGGATGGAGACATTAAAGGTAGAACAAAGAAATAAAAGCCTTCTCTCTATTTAGCATCATTATTATTCATTAGGATCCTTGGACACTGGATCCTTGGACACAGGTTACATTCACTGAAAAAACACAGCTGAAAGAAATACAATCTTAGAAAGGAATGGCTTGTTGTAAGGTTTTTCTGTCTTGAAATAATGAGAGCAATTTTTCATTTTAAAATGTTGCCTTGTGATTTCAAGAAAGGCTGAGTAGATTCAAATAATAACTATAATTTTTTTAAAAAATGAAGTGTTCTGCTTATATTCCACCCCATAGCACTTCAAGCAGTCTCTGTGAGGTTTACAATTTAATTATGCAGGCTGCATATTGACCCCCGCCCCCACCCCCGCCCCGCCAGCGGGGGACGGAGGTTAGTGACCTCAGAAGGATAGAAGGCTGAGTCAACCATGAGCCTGCTACCAGGGATTGAACCCCAGGTTGTGAGCACAGTTTTATCTGCAGTGCAGGTATTTAACCACTGTGCCATGAGGCTCCTTTTTAAAAGTATGTTTGTAACACTTTTCTGTTAAAGAAAAGAAGGTTCTAGATTTTCCTTTACTTTTTCAGAACATGATTTATTTTTATTTTTATTATTATTATTGTATCCTGCCCATCTGGCCAAATGGCCTCTCTGAATGGCTAACAACATTCAAAACATAACAAAAAAGACAGTAAAATGAACAACTTGATTACAATACATCACTCAAATTACACAATTATCAATAAACATCAAAGTAAAATATGAAATAAAATAGTATGCAGAATACTCATTAGAATTTGATTTAAGCTTAAGCAAACATATAACAATAAAATTAAAGACATCATACCGAACTATCATAATTATTTTTTAAAAAAATATTAGGTATAGTAAGTATACAGTTAAATACCTTGAAGAAATAAAAAAAGTTGTTCCCTGCCCTCCACAAACTGTTGGGCAATTTATTTCCATCAGGTTTGTCCTTATTAGAGAAGAATTAATAGCCTTGTAGTTTGCATGTAACTTGCAAGAAGCAAATTCTTGGAAGGTAGTGATGGAAATAATTACAAAATGGCTACAAGCTATTAGCAAAGCTTATTGTAAATCTATTCTTTTTTAAAAGAGAGAGCATTATAGAAAATTGCTGTCATAATATGGCTCTTAGGTAGATAATGACTTTAATTCCATTAAGATATTTTGCCAAGAGTAGGCAGACAGAAAAGGCATAATAAAAAGTGTGCTTGGGTATGAAAACAGATTTATTTTCCTGTGACTTCGAACACCTCTGTTGTGACCGTTTTGTCAGTGGTGTTGAAACAGAATTCCATGGTAAGTTGATAAGGAAATAGGTGGGTCATTCACTGGCCTTTAAATTATTTAATCCTAGGTCTATTTCCATTTTGATCATCAGTGCCACATCGAGCACACTGTGATGCATTTCTGTTCTAGGCTGGATCTATATAGAATGGTGACATTTCAAGGCCCTTGCTCCCCGGTGTAAACTCAGATGCTGCCCCCTGAGGATCACGAAGTCTGCCCCTTCCCTTTGGAACAGTGTGGGACGACATGTAAAGAGCTAAAGCTGAGGATGAAACAAAGGACTTGATGCATTCCTGGCTATTGACCAGGAATGAATAAAACAGCCTGCATCTGATCTCCAAATATGAAGGAGAAATCTAAGCCTTAAAATGGGCTGATGTAGTCTAAATCCAGTTGGTTGAGGTGAAGTAGAGCTTCAAAATGGCATTTGGTGTTATCCTCACATCCAAATGGCATACGGACCTCAACTGGCCTTATTTCACTTGGCTCCTTCTGCTGTCAGTTTTTGATATGATGAAGTGCCTTAATAAGTGAGCCACTTCAGAATATATTATTATTATTATTATTATTATTATTATTATTATTATTATTATTATTTCATTCTGTCTGACCAAGGCTTCAGCCATGAGCAGTTTTTTGATAGGCATTTCAGTCAAGGCAAAACATTTTTTATTTAATATCTGCTAGGACATAGCTAATCCTACTGTGATAGCCTAGGAGAGTAAAACACCAATATTGTTGTCATGAAGAGTCGGTCACGACAGTAACAACACAAAACACACACACACACACACACACACACACTTAATAAAATTTACAGTGGAAGCTGCTGCAGCAGCTTAGATTCTGCTTCTTGCTCAGAAAGGTGAGTGTAGTGGTATTCTTGGGATCGGTTAGCTTGCTGTAGTGTTCATCTCATTGCTGGAGGCGGTGGGGGTAAAAAGTTAACTTCAGCACACCCAACAGTGGGACAAATGCCTGTCTGATCGAGTCTTGATTCTCTCCCTTGCATTTGATCTAGTAGCCATTATCTTTGGGCCACATTAAGGGAGTAGAGTTAGAATGTCTGTAGCAATAGGTTTTCATGGGGTGCTAAAGAAAAAAGTCTCCAAAGTGGCATTTGGCAATAGTGCTGAGTTTCTTTTGGCAAATAAGGAAATACTTCTGGAAATATGCACTAGAGCAGTGTTGGCGAACCTGTGACACGGGTGCCAAAGGTGGCACTCAGAGCCCTTTCTGTGGGCACCCAACATCATCCCTTCACAACCACCTGTATTCAGGTTAAATTGCTGTATTGTTACTTTGTGAAAAATTAGCAGGTTTTGAATCACAGTTGGGGCACTCGATGTCTAAAAGGTTTGCCATCAGTAAGCTAAACGGTTTGCCTTCACTGCACAAGAGCATCACATTAGGTTATGATGTATAGAGGTCAATGGCAACGAGAGATGAAGGTGTCTACCCATGGACGCATGACAGTTTGGCTTCAGAAATCCAGGCAGACCTTTCCTTCGTGTTCTTTTACTTGGGTGGCTGTTTATATCCAGTGCTGTGTCTTTCTCTAGGTAGCATTGCCCATTGAGGATATGCAAAGAATTCATTTGCGCTTTGCATTTAGACACCGGTCATCACAGGAAGGTAAATAACCCATTTCATTCTTTGCTTTTGTTGTTCTAAATCAGGAAAGTCAATCTGTTTCACAACAAGTTAGTAATACCAACTTCTGTATCGTGCAGCTAAAGACAAAGGAGAAAAGAACTTTGCGATGGCCTACGTGAAGTTAATGAAGGAGGATGGGACAACTCTACAAGACGGCTTTCATGATCTGGCCGTTCTAAAGGTATAATGATCAAACCTGCTCAAATTTTCTTTTTTTAAATTGTACTGGGCACCATCTAATGGCACCCTCTTACAGTTTTAACAAATATTACACACCATTTCTCAGGGCAGTCACCTGTTAAGTTCCTCTGGATGTAGCCCATCGCAATTAAATGCTATGATGTAGCTTGCTGGACTGGCTCAAGGCATGGGGCAAGATGCCCCGTTGCAGAGAAGCTGCCTGGAGTGGTAGTTGTGACAAAACATCACATTCCACTGCATCTAAAGGAAGCAGGCTACCTACCAGCAGGCAATCTTTGTCGCATATAGAGACAGTACTGTGATTTTCTAAGCCCAGCATATGCTGCCTGAGGCAGTTTCTTCTCTCTGCCTAATGGTAAAGCCTGTCCTGATAGTATGAAAGAAGACTGGGGGGAGGGGAATATGATAGCTATGCTTAAATATTCGAAAGAATGACACATTGAAGAGAGAACAGGTTTATTTTCCATGGCTTCAGATCCTAGGACTCAGGGCAATGGTTTCAAGCTACAGGAAAAGAGATTCCATTTAAACATTAGGAAGAACTTCATGACAGTTAGAGCTGTTCGGCAGTGGAATATGCTGCCACAGAGGGTGGTGGAGTCTCCTTCTTTGGAGGTTTTAAGCAGAGGCTGAATGGCCATCCGTCGGGAGCATTGTGATGGGGGTTCCTGCCTGGCAGGGGGTTGGAATGGATGGCCCTTGAGGTTTCTCCCAACTCTATGATTCTATATGATTCCTTTAAAGCCCAAGATGGCCTGCTGCTGGAAATACTCATTTTGTCGAATGGATATCTCAACAAGGAATATCCAAGTCCCCAGAGATTTTTCACTTCTAAGCAAGAGTTAGGCAAGAGTACTGATTTTTACTCATTGTCTCCTTAATTTGTGGAAATTAGATCTGCAGAAGACTTTTAACCTTTCTCTTTGAGAGGCAAAGGGCACTCCTCTACACACACACCACAAATAACTCCAGTTCTTGTAATATTTAATATTATTTAATAGCAAAGGAAATAAGAAAATCAAGGAGCATGTGTGGCTGATGCTGCCAGTCCTAGTAGGCTGAAGCCATACTTTGGTTCTGTATTGGGAAAAAGCAAACATACAGAATGATGAGTGTCAGATCAGTCTTCACAACTCTTTTTTCTTCTCGTTTTTCTTTTCTTTTTTGTTTTGGTTACACTTGCTTGAGCAATGAAGGAAACAGATGCATGGGCACCTTGCGTAGATATGCATTTCCTTCTGGAATTTTCATTTTCTGCTGCAAAATAATCATTTTCAGCTGCAAAATGATATTTTCATTTTCTGCTGCAAAATAATATCAAAAGAAGGTTGCAAAATCCAGCATAAAATGGCACCAGAAACATAGAATGCTTATTCTTTAAAAGAGTACAGCAGTCTAAAATAACAGAACCAGAAGAAGCAGGTGATAATTGAATGCCATTACCTTTGGTAAACAAAAAAGTGTATTGACCTCTCACTGTAAATGATAGTAGAAGCCTGGATGTCAATCATGTTGGTGGGAGACATTGTGCCAAAGCTCCTGCTCCTTTTTTGTTGATATGGACCAAGAAAACACCCTGCATTTGCTGGCTTTCTGGATTCTTATGACCAGCACCTGCACTTCCAGATTTACTGTTATACCCCCATTCATCACAGAATCAGAGAACAGTGAGGGTGGAAGGGGGGCTACAAGGCTATTTGGTCTACCTCCCTGCTCAAGGCAGGAATACAAATCAAAGGGTACCTGAAGGGTGATTGACTAATTTTATCTTGAATGCCTCCAGTGTGGCAGCACTCATCACCTCCCAAGGTAACTGGTTCCATTGTCGTACTGTTCATACTGTTGGGAAGTTTTTCCTGATAATCAATCAAAATCTGGTTTCATGTAACTTGAACTCATAGTTGCATGTCCTGCACTCTGGGTTGATTGAGAACTCATCCTGCCCCTCCTCTGTATGACAAGTACTGTATTTGAAAAGTACTATTGCGTCTCTCCCAAGTCTTCCTTTCCCCCTAGTTGTTTCAGTTTTTCCTCATAGTACTTTGTTTCCAGCCCCCTAATCATCCTTGTCGCCCTCCTCGGAACTTGTTCCAATTTTTCAGCCTTGTTCATTTGAAACAGTGTGCAACTTCAGGCCCTGCTTGATGTTGTAGCATATTATGAGCTGCACAGTTTAGGCATATCCATTCTGTGAAAATACTGCGTTGGACTTAAATTAAAATATTCTGCTGCAGGTGAACAACACACATCCACCTACTACTTACTAGATTCATGGCTTCCCTGCAGATTTCAAAGTCTAGGCTGTCTTTTATGGGGGAAATATCCTTTTTGAGAGAGGCTGGACCAACGCTGGCTTTATAAGTTCATATTCATAGTAGTGTTCAGGGGAATTCCAATGAAGATAGTCACACTCAATGTGTCAATATTTCTTCAAGATAGGGCTTATAAGTACCCACTATGTTCTCATCACCCTTTCAGTTCTCGATAGGTTCAACATGAACACCTGAATGAAGCTCAGTTCTCATTACTGACCTTTGGAAAATACAATGGGGGAAGAACCACATTTTGTGTGAAAAACTGAGAATGATGTTGTTTTAGAGTAATAATTTTTAAAATGATTTTTTTTTTAAAAAAATATATGCCAGTGTGGAAAAGCATAGCGAAACTACCGCAGTCCTTATATAACCCATTCCAGTGACGCTTACCAGTGCTTTGTTTTTAAGGGTGATAATAAGAAAATGGAAGATGCCAGCGCTTACTTGAGCCTTCCTTCTTCCCGCCTCCGCATAGAATCGAGAAGCTCAGCCTTAAGTCGGAGTTCAAGCAGTGTAGGAGGGCTCTCGGTAAGCTCAAGGGATTCCTTTGCCATTTCAACTCTTGTTTGCTCAACCAAGCTCACTCAAAACGGTAAGAGTCTAAGCTTCTGACAAGGATTTTCATGTTGCACTTGAAAAGTAATCTCTTCTCTTTCTATGCCCTGAATATATTCCTGCTCTTCCCTGCAGTGGGTTTGCTGGGTCTTTTGAAGTGGCGGATGAAGCCAGAACTCTTGCAAGAAAACTTAGAAAAACTGAAGATTGTTGACGGGGAAGAAATTGTGAAGGTACGATCTGCTTCGTGATGCTTTTAAAAATACTCCAGTGGTGTAATTAAAGTTCTGGGGGAATCTAAAGTGTGCAACAGTTCAAACAGGCACAAACCAGGACTCCCAGTGTTCACACTGTTGGGTTTCTGTGGATGTTCTTATGACGTACCTAACATGTTGGCCTCTGTAAGAGTTTGTGTTGCCTTTTGTATTGTGAGGAATTGGAAATATTGATGCATAAGCTACTTGTCCAGCCTTACATACATTTTTTCAGTCTGAGTAAGAATTGTGTTTAGCAATGCTTATTAATTTACAAACACGGTGAAGTCTCTAAGTTCCATAGATAAATCAAAGTCCAGTGTTGTAGTTTAAATTCATTCCATAATCCATATAAAAATATTAATAGTTTTGTTGACATGATTTTTCTCTCAGTTATGTATATTCGAGTAGCTTATGCCTCTGTTATTAGGCCAGAGTGCTCCTTGAAAATGATGCAGTACAGCCTAAAATGACCAATGAAGTACAGTCAAAGACTACAGTCCTCTGCCTCCAATAATGCAGGCTTGTTTTCTTTTTCCAAAGTATGCCTCTGCCTTTTATGCAGCAGGCAGGCTATGACCCTGTTGTGTTATGATCACTAAGAAATTCCAGTATTTCCCATGGACCTATCTCATTCGTTCATTCATTCATTGCCCAATCTTTTAGCAAAATGACTCTCAGAGAGGTTTATAAGACAGGCAGTATGAGAGTCTATGTCCACAGAAATAAGGGATTTGAAGAAATAAAAAACAAAACAAAAACAAAATGAAGTCCATGTGTTATGACTTCATTTTGTACTACGCAGTAGCACATCAGCTACTGCTAGTTCATATCTGAGGGAGAAAGTCTGAGGTATTTTGCTGTGTGGCTCCATGCTCTTCACAGCTATCCAGTGTTTCTATGGTCATGCAATAAATATGTTTTCTCAAGCTGGTTTGCAAGCAAACAGCTGATCCTTTTTGCGTGTCATCCTGGACATGTAACTCTTATTTTGCAACAACTGGTTGCTCAGCCCAGTTAAGCATTATAGGGAGAGATCCCTTATGCAGTTACAGTTGAAAGGTGTAGGAACATGAGCCTTTGGCTGCATCTGGTTTCAGTTATGATGCAAAGGCGTCCAGTTGCTGCTTTTTTCTCTTTGTGGCCATCCTTTTCCAAAGAAATTACAACTTACAGGTATATTAAAAAGTGTGCACAAGTATAGGACTCTCCACAGTATCATAGTGAAGCAAACATGTTATTTGCCAAGGCAGTATGGCAGTGCTAGCCCTTACCTCTGGAGATCATTTAAGGATTGATAGTGTATTGTGTTCGCCAAGGGTGCTGAGCGGGTCTGAGCAGGATGTACCCCCTCAAATGGCTCAATTCCACTGATGGTGCTCCAAGCAGCAGACAAAGGGGATCAACAGACAGATGCTTACTTTTCTCCATCCAGCAAACCCTTCCTCCCCCAAGGGTGGCTGAAATGTTCTACAGACCCGAAGAATGTGAGGTTAAGGGACAGACTATTTACAGTAAACTGATTCAGAAAAAGTGCAGAAGGAAAGTTATGACTTGCTTTGTGGGAGATGCAGGTTTTTAAAAACTGGTTTTGATTAATCAAGAGGGAAAGATTAAGAAATTTTCACCCTGGCTTTTATTGTCTTGTATTTGCTCTTTTGGGTTTAGCTCTGAGTTTACAAATGAACAACTTTGCCACTTTAATATTCATCCACTCGACTCTAGATATATTGGTCAAGATGCGGTTATAATTCAAGGGAAGAGAGAAAGTAGCAGCCTTGTGTGGAGGGTCAGATGAACCAAGGGAAGTGAGGAGAGGCCAGACCAGTACTTTTCTCTACTTGCTGTGTCCCTGATTGTTCCACTGGCCTGCCTTGGGCCTAGAGCTATTGCTGAATGACAAATTAATTCACACTAAGGAGGGATAAAATACTCACTATTTACCTAGTTCTCACTGATTTCAGCGAAGTGAAATGTGGAAACACTGCAGAGGGCAATTTATAGTCCTGCAGTGTTCATTTCTTCCAGCTGAATGCTTTCTCCAGTCTTTTCTTCCTATTCTTAAGGTATCTGTGTAAAGGTCTTTCTAGTGTCCTTACTTTTCTGTGAAGCAAAGCCCACAAACACAGAGCAAGGACAGAAGTACCAGCAGACTCTTTAAAAAAGTGTCAGCATCCAATGTAGTGCTTCAGGTTCTTAAATAAAGTGTTCTGGTTAGATACCGCCCCATAGCACTTCAAGCACTTTCTGGGTGGTTTAGAGTTTAATTATAGTATGCAGGCTACATAATAAATTCACAGATTGAATGATTTTGCATAAAAAGTCCACTGCTCCCCAAATCATCATTATCTCCATTATGATTGATAACACTACTGAAAACCACAGGAAATGCTTCGCCACCATTCTCACCTGTGAGAAGAGGAACATTGCTGTTTCTTGTCCTTGCATACAAGTATGGAATAAATAAAGATTTGTGCCCCACCCCCGCATACAGGTATTACACCTTGGTCAGAGATGAGAGAGCAACTATATTGCTGAAACCTGATTGTGCAAATCAGTCATTCTTAGCTGTGCCCATCTAGGTTTTAGTACCAGCCTAGACTTGAAGGCATGTTGGTGATTACAATAATCCCATTCAAACTTCCTTGACAGTAAGATCCCAATTTCAATGTCTGTGTTTTACTTTGGACATTCAGGACAGACTGGGAATGTGTTCTGATTCGTAACAGCCAAGAGCTCCCAAGGAGAATTCAATCCAACCTTTAGGAGATCACCCATGTAGGACGAACTCTCAGTGGTTGGCTCCTCTATGCTAAGTACTCTCTTCTGATGCCCATGTCCTGTCCTGTCAACCCAGTTTTCATGGGATTAGACATTTTGTGGCTGAAAAAAGCCATTTTAAGGTGTCTCCTCTTGTACATGTATCAAATGAAGTCATAAGGTATGGCTTTTTTTTTTGTTCCTTACAGTGATATCTAGGGGTGAGATGACATTCTGTTTGTGCTCTAAGCATATTTTTTTGAAGATTGGCTTCACTGCTCAAATAAAGTAAAGCTATATGGAGGGCAGAATACTGCAAAGAGAGGCAGCTGTGCTTCTGCTATGCAGCAAGAGTAATCCATTTTCTCTTGTTCTAAAGCCTCACACAAATATTCTTCTGGGACACTCACCTTGATTATAGTAGAATCAGCAAGCTGCTGCTTTAGCACTCCCCAAACATCCCAGACATAGCAGTTTGTAACCATCACAGATACTTTGATTCAAGGCTATACTTCTTAATGTACTATTATCTCATAGTAAGCAAAATATCAAGGCCAATTTAAAGGCAACTTGCTTTTGTTTACAAAAATGAGAGTGATATGCTTACACAGTTGTGAGAATTGTTAAAGGCCCTGATTATCTTCCCCTACTCCCTTAACAGTCATGAAAATTATACTTAACTCTGAACACTAAATATGTGTTATCTCCTCTTGGGAAATATTTTTGTTAATGATAAAATTTGAATGTACTGTCATTTAATTCTCTGTGTGGAAATAAATGCAAGTTCTTTTTCTTGTACATCAGGTTTTGATTATGGAATCAGGTTCTTTGAGAAGAAAATTACACTACATATTAACAGAGTAGAATTCTAAGTGTTGAAGAAAAGGGCAACATTTTAAATTTACCTTCTTCTGGGAGTAAACATCCATTTAACAGACTTAGAAATGGTCAATTTAGCCAAGTTATTCTATAAAATCCACAGGTTGTGCTTCTGTATCTGAAACACGTATTTCTCAAAAGTAAATGAAAATCTAATTTAGTGGGTGTCATAGTAATACTAGCAACAGCTGGGGACCTAATGTTGGGAAAGTTATTCCAATAGAAGCTGGCACCTGGCAGCCTGCTGAAAGAACCTGTTCCTCTCCTCTAATCTTCTTGGCACAATGCTAAGAGAGGAGGAGACCTGAAATGATGGCAGCGGGCAGAGGAATCCTCCTGTTTGTGAAATAGTCCATCCTGTCCTTTCTCAGTTGAGTAGAAACATGGGTCATGATGGAGAGGAAGTGCAGGAATGGAAAGAGAGGTTGATACCAAAAATTGCTAAGCAAAGTTTCAGAGACTTTATAGCAGTGGTGGCAAACCTTTGGCTCTCCAGATGTTTTGGACCACAACCCCCACAGTTCTTTGTCATTGAAAATCTAGGCTTGGAATTTGGGAGCTGTGTTCCAAAACATCTGGAGTGCCAAAGATTCACCACCACTGCTCTATAGCATAGCCATATCAGTTGCAGTATTGTCCTGAAAATTCACATATAAAAGAAAAGTCTTACTAGTTTGAAAATCTAAGATGTTAATTCTATGTAAAGGGCAGACAATGATTTGTATTTAAAAAAAAACACTGCTGTACATGTTTCATTTTAATATGTCTATGACTAAAATAAATGTTCAAAGATGTGTTAAAGTTCCAAGTAAGAGGGCTGGAAAGACGGATTCTTTGAGGCATGAAAAACTCTCCCTAGGGCTTGGGTGATTTTTTTTCTGCTTAAAGGAATCAAAATATTTTTATTAGAATGTTTGTCTTGTCGCTGCGACAAAATGATTAACATGTTTGGTCATTCTTTTCATGCCTCTCTTTGGTTTTTTTTTCTTATTAAAGTTCCTCCAAGATACTTTAGACGCCCTGTTTAACATCATGATGGAGCATTCTCACAGCGATGTGTATGACATTCTTGTCTTCGATGCCCTGGTAAGCATTAGTAAATCAAATATAAATACAAAAACCTCAGCCACTTTCCAGCCATTGTTCATTAATATTTACTCATGGAGTGCATTTTTTGAAATAATTTGCCATAGGGGGGAAAAAGGTATTCTTCATATTTTACATGGCTTCAACTATGATATAGACATGCTGAATCTATAAAGAAGAAACTGAATATCTTTAAGTTATTTAATCATCTAGTTTTCTCTTAAAGTGTGTACTTTTACGTTGCCTTACTTTTTTTCAGTAAAATAGAAGTTCACAGTTGATATTTGATATATGAAGACACTAATCTCATTAATCTCTTACAGATTTATATAATAGGGCTCATTGCTGATCGAAAATTTCAACATTTCAATACTGTATTGGAGGCCTATATACAGCAACATTTCAGTGCAACTTTAGCTTACAAGTAAGTTCATAATAGTTTGCATAAATATGCAGAACGGACGTTTGTAGAATTGACATTTTGCTTTCTGAAAGTCTGTATTCAGTCCCGGTATCACCCTTCAAAAGTTTCTTGCGTGGCATCACAGGACATAAGATCAGTTAGTGTATATATACTCAACCCACCACCCACACACAGAGTAATCATTATCGATGTTATGGACAGAGGTATCTAAAGCATCAGGAACACATCATGTCCAGTGATGCCACCCAAGAAGATTTTTGAATGGTGATACCAGAGACAGAACACACACATATATAATTATGTAATTAATAATTATTCAATAGCTGCTCTGTGAAAAGTATACCAAAGTCTTTGAACAGAACAAAAAGTTTGTAAATTAAGAGCTCTTGCTCATTTCTCATTAGTTGCTGCTGAAACTGTTTGCTGAGGATGTGGTTTTTTTTATATGAAATGGCAGAGATGCTTTCTCAATTAGTCCTAATGATACCTAGTCTACAAAGTCTGCCAGCCACCTGCAGGGCAGCTTGTCTGTGATCCAGGTTTAGTGCATGGCAGAATTCTCCACACAGAAAGCCTGCATCGAGGGGAAACTAGGACTCTGTTCTTGGCGGCTTGTCATAGTGGTACCATGGGGTTTCTCCATATTGTGGGCCAGTCACCTGGTGAGCTGAGTTGTATTTTTCAAATTAACAGGACAGAGAATGTACCACACACCTTCAGTTGGCTTTCACAGGGACACTAACCTGCAAAATAAAATCTAGTACTGAAAAGCTGGTGGTTGTTCCTTTTCATAGACTGAGGAAACTGGGAAAGGATCAGAATCTAGTCTGGCCAAATTCAAATTTCACTTTCTTTAAATCAGCAGATTTATTCAATGACACGCATAAACTCGTGCAGTGAATGAAGGTCTTGTTTGTTGCTAAGCGCGTGTGACATTGTGGTGAAGCTTATTTATGACTTTCCCCCCTCTGCTAAATAGACTATAGAGACATTTGCCATCTATATGTATCCATATGAATGTGTAACATATACATAATAAGTAAATGAAAATTTCTGGCTAATGAAAAAAGAAGGATTTGATCCAGACAAAATTGAACTAAGGTCCTGCCGAAATCAACAGAGATGTTACCTTTGATGCAACTTAAATTATTTACATGGATTTACATGGCAAATAAATCCAACAGGTTCACCATGCAGCCCCATGTGTGTCTGTTCAGAAATAGACTCAGCTCTACTGAGTTTAAGGCTGCTTACTCCCAGGCAAGCCGTGATCAGCATGCCTTCAAGTGAGATCCAGCCCACAGTTTGAAAAGAGAACCCATGGTAATTGTTTTCATTTCAGTTTGTGATTCCATCCAGATATTCTTCTATTCTTCTTATCAATCCCCATCCCCGTCATTAGACTCATCATCATTATCATCACTCTCATGGCCCTTATCAAAATACTCTTGTGCTGCACAAATTTTACTATTGCAACATGAGACATAATGTCTAAGAATTGTTTGGCCTAAACAATTCCCAGCCCTGAACCGTGCTTCCAGTATTCCTCAGTGCAGTGACTGTGGCCATGGACCAAGGAGATCCTTTGTGATATAGAGAAACAACCACTGGAAAGAAAGCTCATGATATTGTGGCTTTCTCTCTGTTGAATGGTGCAAATATCTATATTGGGATTATAACAAAATAAAACCAAAGCCAGTCATATTGCGGGATCAACCATGTATGATTGCCACTAAACAATTTGTTGAAATCCAGTGTGACAAAGTTGCTTTTCCTCTAACGCATCATCCTTATTTCAGGAAACTAATGACGGTTTTGAAGACTTACTTGGATATTTCCTGCAGAGGGGAACAGTGTGAACCTATACTACGGACACTGAAAGCTCTGGAATATGTGTTCAAATTCATAGTTCGGTCAAGGACATTGTTTTCACAGTAAGTATTAGATCTTGATTGTTTTCCAACAATGGCAACAGGAACTAAACTGTAGCCCAGAACAGATTTTCCCAGTGGTTTTCAAATGGACTTTCCTAGTGGGACCCATATTATTCTTGGTGTATGTGTGTGTGGAATTTTAGAAGAGGTCACAGACTGGAAACAATCTGTCCAACTCTATTTTATAAGGCTCATAAGGCTAGGAACTTTGTGGCACAGTGGTTAAACTGCTGTACTGTAGCCAAAACTGTGCTCATAGCCTGGGATTCAGTCCCAGGTAGCCGGTGGCTCATGGTTGACTCAGTGTTCTGTTCTTCTGAGGATGGTAAGATGAGTAACCAGATCACTGGGGGTGGGGCAATATGTAGCCTGTATCATTAGTTGTAAACTGCCCAGAGAGTGCTTTAGTTGAGGTAGGGTGGTATAGAAGCAGAATACTTTGCTTTTGCGTTTTCATTATGTGACTTTTTCAATCTGGATTTGCTCTATGTTTCTTTAATAGTTATTTTTTTTTTTTTTGCTGTGGTAAAAAAAGTTGTCTATAACAATGCCAGTTTGGACATACCAGATGCTGGGAGAGGTAAAATAATGTGTTTGATGGCAATGTAGTCAAATAGACTTAAATGGAAATGGTAAAATAATGAATAGAACATTTGGAAAAGTCACACATTGTCCCCATGTAGATCCAGGTCTTGGTTTATGACCGTCCAGGTACTTCCAGTGCTGTCCAAATTAAAAAAAAAAACATTGTTGGAATTTGCCACTGAAATCGAGCACCAGATCACTAGACTGACTGTTTACTTCAATCAAGCTTATTGAGTGTTAAGTATTGATTGAAAGAAGACATAATTATTTTTTAATTACAGACCCCTACCCCTTCATTACTAATCCCTTTTTAAAAACAACCTTTGTCAATTAAACAGCTTTTGTATGTGCTTGTTATTTAAGCAGTCATTGCCTCTCCCTTTGCTTTTTAATCAACCTGTTGCTCCTAAGTAATGTTCAAGTCTATAATTCTCTAAGTTGATTTACAAGTATTTTATAATTGATTAGATTTATTCCAGAATAATTTAAATGTAATCTTATTTTAATTAAGGTTTATGTCTGAGTGGGTTTGTGAGTAGGTTTGTCTTTTCTTTTGTTTTGCTTTTCTTTGATTTTTGCCTGCAATTCTCAAAAAGACTAACACGGCTATCCTCTCTGAAAGAAAATGTATTTCTTAATACTAAGAAATGTTATTACAACGTTTGCATTAAGATATGGAATTTTTAAAAAGTAGAAGACAATAAACTAAGCAATTTTATCCATGTCCCAATTGAATATAGGATCATCAGTTGGTCCATTGGAATTTGGCCATCCATGTTTTGGTGTCCCTTAAAATTCTGGATAATAGTCTCAAACTAAAGTGGAAGTCCATCTCATACATCCATTGCTTCTGAGTACCCCATCTAGTGGGCTGAAAATAGTTTCCCTAGATGAATGCTGATTGCACGCCACAAGAAAATTATACAATTTTAATTATGCAGGGATATTAATCCTTGTGAGCTGAACCGTATGAGTAATATATAATTTTAGTTTGTTGATAATGTTAGTAATGCAGAATTTTGGAATGCAGAGACAGTAGATTGTCATAGTTGTTCATTATTACCTTTGTTGTGCTAATTACACATTGCACAGCATCTTTGAACATTTTGCTAGAAATGCTCCTTGGGGTATTTTTCTGTCTGTATGTGTGATATTAACATGACACAAGGCTTTATGGACCTTTGTGGGTTATGTATGTATGTAGGTACTGTATGTAGATATGCAGGTATTTATGTATGTATGCATAGAATATTATGCCACAGTAACCCCCCCACCTATCGCGGGGGTTAGGGACACACCCGACCCGCGATGCCTGAAAATCTGCGATATGCAGAAGCCGGGCGGGGGAGGCGATCAGATCCCCCTGCCGCCGCTGGAGCGCACCAGTCCGAGAAGTCTTGGGTTGGCGTGCGGTGGCGGTGGCAGGGGGATCTGACCTCCTGCCACCGTCCCGGCGTCTCCATTGAAATGCATTGGCTCAATGCATTTCAGTGGAGATAATTTTCCCTGTTGGAATACATTGGCTCAATGCATTCCAATGGGGAAAATTTCAATGGAGATTGTGGGGTGGCGCCCAATGCTGCCCCCCACATTCCTCTGAGAAGCCTCCGGGCCGGGGGGGCAGCACAGAGCCCGTGTGGCTCCAAGGCTTCTCAGAGGAGCATGGGGGCAGGGTGGGGCAATGCGATCGCCACCGCCACTGCCCCACGCGGCTCCAAGGCTTTTCGAAGGGGCCGGGGGCAGCACAGGTCAATGCGATCGCCTCATGCCGCCCCCCCATGGCCCCAAGGCACAGGTACTGCAATCCCGCAATATAGTGGGACTGCAGTACCTGAACCACAAAATGGTGTGTGTGTGTGTGACTGCACTAATGATTTTTTTAATCCCACAAAGATTTTAGAAGGATGCATTAAAAATAATAGCACAGAGGGGACAAAAGTTAGAGGATATGTTGACTCCCACTGAATTCAAAACTTATTCCCAATTAGGTTTCCATGGGGTTGCAGCAAAAAGATATTAAATCTTTGTCTTCAGCAGAAATGTGCTAGAAGTTGTCAAACTTCTGGATAGTTTAGTGGGTTAGATAGGAGCCAGAGGTTGGGGATTTTGATTCCAGGCTGCACCTCCTTGAAGAGTGCTGGACTCAATGGCCCCGGGGGTCCCTTCCAGCAATGCTGTTCTGGAAGGGGATGATGAATAAGATGATTCAAAATTACAATCACCATTCCCTGACAAACTTCCTTCTGTTTTCTTGTCCTTCTGAACAGCACTCGTCTTCCTTTTTCTGCATCTGATGTATTTATTTGCATCAGATGCATTTTTCTATTTGCTCCTGCTCATTTTCTAGAAATAATCATAACTAGGATCTTGGCAGTGCCTCCTTGTTTTTTACAAAAGAGGACATTGTGTCCATGTAGCCTGACCTTTTTGGGTGATAGAATTGATGGGTGGAAACTTTGCCAAACAGTTTATTTAATACATCTATAGATTTTAGGAAATTACTTTTAAAAATTCTGGTAATTGAATCACAGTTGTGTAAGGTCAAGAGGAGGAAGGCATGATTTGCATATTGAACTTGATGTGCCCTTGAAATATACTTAGGATAGAAGAATTTACCTTTTTTAATAGAATTTGTGGCCGCCTTCCCCAATCTAGTGCCCTTCAGATTTGTTGGACTAACTGAAGGGAATTGGAATCAAACATATATTGGCAACACTAGTCAAGGTTGTCTTACTTCTTAGATTCAATATGTTTTAATGATTTTATGCCATTCACCTCTAGAAGAGCTGGGCAATTGCATTGGGTCTACAACCCTTTTTCTACTCCCACAATCCTCTGAAGACCATGCAGACCTTGGAAAAATGGTAGGGGAAGAGCAAAGAAAACAATTAAGATGGTCCAATCCCACTTTTCAGAAGTGGCTGTTTAGGATATGCCATGGGGCAGGGGCATGCTTCCCAATGTTTAAAAGGCGAATCATTGCAGAGTGAATCAGGTGCTGAAAAAAAGAGTTGGTGGACACATCTAGTACCAGGGCTGTAATTTGCCCACTCTTGCTTTAGGGTATCTAACCATCCCATGTTACAAAACATAATGGAAATTTAAAAAATAGAACAAACATGGCTGCCCTTCCACATAAGCAGCTCAAAGATAATTTATTCACAGTTCAAAATTCAATTCAAAGGTAAAACCCATGAAGGAACTGAAATTGTTAAAGATTTTCTGTAACTTGAAATGAGAAGACTGAGGCTTGGAAGGGCAGTTATCAAGGAATTTGAGAATATCATTGGGTGCTAAAAATGTATCACTAGACACCAAGGCCAATATATAGTACTTGTATTTCCAATAACCATGTATGGATGTGAAAGCTGGACGGTAAAGAAAGCAGGTAGGGAAAAAAAACTGATTATTATTTTTTTTTTTTGAAAAATGGTTCTGGATACCATGGATGTCCAGAAAGATGAGCAAGTGGTTCCTGGATCCAATCAAGCCTGGGTTCTCTAGAAGCAAAGATGACAAAACTGAAGTTGTTATACTTAAGGAATACCAGGAGACAACCGTGGCCTAGGAGTAGAAGTTTACAGGAAACCCACCCACACAGATCAGTACTTGCTGTTTGACTCCCACCATCCATTACAGCACAAACTAGGAGTCATCAGGACCCTAAGCCACAGAGCAGAGAGCATCCCCACCTCCACAGAAGCCAAGAAGAAGGAAGACAGGCACCTGAAGACAGCACTTAAGGCCTGTGGATATCCAAAGTGGCCCTTCAACAAAGCAGTGGGCCATCCCAGAAGAACAAGGGATCAGTCTGAAACCCATACCCGACGGAAGAACCTGGTCATTCCTTACATGGCTGGAGTGTCGGAGAAGCTTAAAAGGATTTTTGGCAAACACCACATCCCTGTTTATTTCAAACCCACAAACACACTAAGGCAGAGACCTGTCCACCCAAAGGATCCAATACCAAAACATAAAAGGAGCAATATAGTATATGCAGCCCAATGCAGTGAGGAGTGTTCAGACCTCTACATTGGAGAAACTAAACAGCCATTAAACAGAAGGATGGCTCAACATAGGAGGGGTAACAGCTCAGGACCAGAATCAGCAGTACACCTCCATTTGAAGGACAAAGGGCACTCTTTCAAAGATGAGGATGTACACATATTAGACAAAGAAGATAGGTGGTTAGAGAGAGGAATCATAGAATCATAAATAAATACAGTAGAACCATCTCCCTAGCGAAGTGTGCCTTGCACAGTCCCTGCCAGCCTTTAGGAAGGCATTAAAGACCATGCTGTTCCATGAAGCGTTTGGTGACTTAGGTTGATTCCCCCCCCCGCCATCTGCCTGTTGTTTTCTAAGTCACTTAAGTAGTTTCTGTGTTTAATTGTTCTTGTGTATTTGTTTGATATGGCTATCTGTTTCATTTTATATTGTTGTAAACCGCCCGGAGTTCCTCCGGGAAGATGGGCAGTATATAAGCTCTAAAATAAATAAATAAATAAATAAATTTGGAAGAGACCTCAAGGGCCATCCAGTCTAACCCCCTGCCATGCAGGAACCCCCATCACAGTACTTCCGACAGATGGCCATCCAGCCTCTGCTTAAAAACCTCCAAAGAAGGAGACTACACCATCCTTTGTGTCAACATATTCCACTGCCAAACAGCTCTAACTGTCATGAAGTTCTTCCTGATGTTCAAATGGAATCTCTTTTCCTGTAGTTTGAAACCATTTCCCTGAGTCCTAGTCTCTGAAACCATGGAAAACAAACCTGTTCCCTCTTCAATATGACATCCTTCCAAATATTTAAACATAGCTATCATATCCCCCCTCAGCCTTCTTTTTGAAAGGCTAAACATCCCCAGCTCCGTAAGCCATTCCTCATATGACATTTCTTCCAGACCTTCAACCATCCTGGTCGCCCTCCTCTGCACCCACTCAAGGTTGTCAACATCTTTTTTAAATTGTGGTGCACAGAACTGTACTCCAGGTGGGGTCTGACCAGAGCAGAATAGAGTGGTACTATCACTTCCCTTGATCTAGACACTATGCTTCTGTTGATGCAACCAAGAATCGCATTGGCTTTCCTAGCCACCGCATCGCACTGCTGATTCATATTCAGTTTGTGGTCCACCAAGACTCCCAGATCCCAGGAGTAAGGGAAGCCATTCATGTGAGCATCGGAAACCCCCTCCCTCAACAGAGGTGGCGGCCTCAGGCATAGTCTATCTGCTACTTATCAGGGTGTGCTTTCCAAAGTACCCAGACAAATCAAAAAGCCTTCACCACCAAGGCCATAGCTAACGACCCATTCTTGATAGGTTTCAGCACCTTAGGCCATTGTTCACCTTAAGGCTATGGATACTATTGTCTCCCTGATGAGCCTATTCAGGCCATTGTTCATCTTATGAGCCTAATTCAGACCAGGGTGACAAGAGGTCAAAGCTGACTGACTATAAGATGGCGGACTCACACTAGCTGTATTCAGACTGATGAAGCTGTTTGGATGAGCAGGGAAACGTTTCTATCTCTCAAAAAGAAGTCCAGTAGCCATGACTCAACTTCCAGATAAACTCACCTGGATGACTGAGAATCTTCACAGACCAGCAGAGGACAAAACTCATTGGAAAAGATTCTAATGCTAGGAAAAGCTGAAGATGGCAGGAAAAGAAGACCAAATAAAAATGCTGGGAGGAAGGCAATCCAGAGCTAGTACGAATATAAAAAATATCCAATCTAATGAATTAATTGGGTGTTAGCAAACTTTGTGCATGTAATGTGGAGAAGTCCTAACAGCCTTCAGCTTTAAACAAGAGAAATTCCAGTGCATCATTTGAACATTTTATAGCCTCTCCCTAAACTAAATTGTATTGTTCAGGATCAACATGTAACTGTTGCCAAGAGGGCCCAGAGAAGAGATGTCTCAAAATCCATTAGTTGTATCATCAGTGTGCATTTCATTTCTTAAGGTAGGCTTGAATATGGGAAACGGTTCATCTCAAGATCTATGCTTTTAAGAACAGCTCTTCTCTCAGAGCCCGTGGAGAACTTGAGGTTTTCCCCTTCAGTATGAACTTCCTTTCTCAATACGTTGTTCTCCTTTATAAATAATTGACTTAAACTTTTAACAGATGCAAAACAGAAATCTAAGCAAGTCAGATCAGAGAGGGCAGTAAAGGTTTCCTTTCTCCCAAGAAAAGTAAAAAGTAAAATAAGACTCCCAGTTTCACTGTGGAGAGAAATTGCCCTTAGATCTGCAGTACAGAATTATGGAATAGAAACTAAACAGTAGCTGGACAAGAGAGAATGTATTTCAGTTAAAAAACATCACTGTAAACAAAAAAGCAGGGAGGGGGAGGCACACAAGTGATCAAACTACTTCTAATATTGAGTATGTTCTTAAAAAGCTTTTTAAAATGAGAGCCTTGTCTCAGACATTATCTCAGTGCTTTTGATAAGGAATGCTTTCCTTGAATACCAGTTTCAGCATGTTGCTAGTCACATTTGCATCTCTGGAAGGTCCTTCTTTTTTTCTTATGTTCAGGATTTAACAGTAAATCACCACAGCTAGGATTTATATGGCTTTGAGATACTCCATAGTGCTGGGATGCAATCAATTACGTCCCAGTAATTGACAGTTTACTTCTTCATGTCGGCAAAGGTGATGTTTGAACATATCATAATAATACCTAGGGGGATTACTGCTTTCCAGATAAATAGCGAACAAGCTGTGCTGTTCTGTGAGTGACAGAAACAAGTGTAAAGAAGTTTAAATTATTGGGGGAGGGGGAAAGGTAGAGATAAAATATCATATTCGGAACCCCATAAAATGAATCCAAGAGAAAGCTTAACATTCTTGCTACCATTATTGAAATACCAGATTGATAAGGCATGCCTGAAAATTAAGTACACATTTATGGTCACTTTAGATGTTTTGCTTCAAGGTCACAAAGCCAGCAGATGTGCTGATTTATATGTTCCTGCTGAGTTCTGCAGCAGTAGCTTAATACAGTACATAAGAACATAAGAACATAAGAAGAGCCATGCTGGATCAGGCCAAAGGCCCATCTAGTCCAGCTTCCTGTATCTCACAGTGGCCCCACCAGATGTGTTTGGGAGTGCATGAGACTAGATATCTGTCTAGTCTAGTGCTGACTGAGCCATTTTAATGGGGTCCAGCCAATTGCAAGTCAGCAGGTGATGTCTGAAAATGGCTGGGACACCAGTGGGAGAGCTCCAAACTGGCATCCCAACCATTTTCAGATGAATGCTGCTGACCTGTCATCATCAGGGCCCCTTTAAAAATGACCCAGCCAGCATTGGGGTACCCCCTGGTGGCAACTGGGCCATTTTTAAAGGGGTCCAGCCAATGACAGGTTGGCAGGAGGTGTCTGAAAATGGTTGGGGATTCCAGTTCAGGTCTCTCTCGCGGGTGTATTTTCCATGCCACTTATACTTGGATCACTAGTACAGGTGGACCAAATCAGTAATGTTTTAAAATGCTGATAGTGTGTCACTTATAAAAGGGGCTTGGAAATGGCAACAGAGTCTCTTAGTATTGGAGTGCTTAACTAATCCTGGAATGATATATTAGGTATAGAGAAAATAATTAACTAAAACCAGAAGAGAAACAGCTCCAGGGTGCTTTTCCTGACAGCTGAATAGGTTGCATCCAGCTTTTATGCTGCCTGCAGGAGCACCCAATGTGCGGTATGCCACTTCAGATTATTCCCTTCTTTGTCTGCAGCTCCCTGTTATGGAGATCTCATGGGGAAGGGAGGAACTGATGAAAATGTATGGTCTTCTACCAGCAGGATTCTTCCACTGATTAGAAGAATCCTGCAGACAGAATGAGTCTTTCACTCAGAAGGCGGCTTATGGTAGAACCAATCCCCTTCTGCTCCTAAAATGTATCTTGGTAATATGCAAGAGCAGGATGTGGATTTTTATATGGGAAGGAATGTTGATTCCTTCCCATCTAAATATAGAAGACAAAGTGTGAGACCCAGACTCAGGAGACCTGGATTAAAATCCCCACTAAGCCATGCAAGTTCACTTGGTAGTAGCAATAGTAAGCCATTCCTTCGAAAATAAAAAATAAAAAATTGTACCTTGAAAACCCTGTCAGTGTCACTATAACTTGTAAAAAGACTTGACAAGGCACAACAATTTGCAAGAAGTAGCTCCTTGCAAACTGGTTTTCATTTGGCATCTGTGTATCACTTGTATGCAGAATTGGACTTCCCTCGGTATAGGGAAATTCAGTATTTTATAAATTTCTTCCAGCTGCATGTAATGGGTTAGATTAATTTGCTAATAAAGATTCTATCAGCTTTAATGACCATTGAAAAGCTTGATAAAATGAAAGCTGTAATACTATTATTATATAATGTGAATTCAAAATACCGGTAATTTTCTATTAATTGGAAAGCTTTGAGATACAGTGGGGGGGAGGGGTGGCAAAAAGGCAGAACACATTAACTAATATGTGATCCAATAAAGGTGTGCAATTAGGCGGTCAATTATCAAATCTTGTTTTTGCCTTTTGGAAATATTGCTGGGATACAATATTGCTCCATGCTGGCTGGTAATCCAATGTACTTCTGCTAGCTGATTTTCTTAATGTCCTTTTTGAGTGCTGTATACTGTACTTGGACAGGGATGCAGTGAGTCCTGAAAAAATTATGAATGGCATTGGCTGCTTTTATTATGCTGCAGGAAATTTGATTAGAAGCCATCCAAGTGTTTCATGCTCTCGAGCGTAGTGTATCTGAATAAAGTATGAAAAGGCCAAACACTGAGATAGCTAGAAATTGAAATAAATAGGTACGTTTCCCCTTGCAAAATGAATTATTGCCAAGCATTTCCTAAAAATGTATGCTATGTTAATCTAATGTGGTGGCAGTGGCTACTCCTGCTAATGTTACTACTAAGTAACTTTAGTAAGAATAATTTCAGGCTGAACACAAGACTGAAAGGGAGTGAACTGGGACAAAACAAGACATGATATCATGAGATTCCTAATGAAGGTGCTTTCTCTCTCATGGCACAGTAGTTAAATGCCTTTATTGCAGCTAAAGCTGTGCTTGTGACTGGGGTTCAGTCCCAGGTAGCTGGCTCATGGCTAACTCAGCCTTCCATCCTTCTGAGGTCAGTGAAATGAGTGTCCAGCTTGCTGGGGGGGGGAGGGGGGCAGGGCAATGTGTAGCCAGCCTGTTCTTGAAACAGAACACTTTGCTTTGCTTTTTGCTTTCTCTCTGGGTGCATATGTGTCCCTATCTCATATTCTGACTTAAAAGCAGATGTTCCCTATTCTACCTTATTTTTTAAAAATGTCCCCAAGTGCCATGGTCACACTCTGAATTCTGTCTTTCACGAAGATGCATTCACCATTTTTTGAAGCCCATAGGAGATCTGGTCATATTTAGTAAGACATAAATCCTTTATTAGCAGCAGAGCAGCATTCCTCTGTGCTGCAAAGAGGTCATCTTAGGATAATTCCAGTACACAATTCTATCAGGTTTAAAGCTGATTGAACCCTATAGCTATTGGAAAGATTGTCTTAATGGTGCTGGATTTTGTTTTGCTTTTAAAAATATGTTGACTCATTTAAATTCTGCTGTGCTCGGGCTCTGTTTTTAGTTGTTGTCTCTGCTTTTTAATTGTAAGCTTCCAGAAAATATTTACATCAAAGGGCAGTATTCAATTTCAAAAAAGAGAGATCCATATGGAGAATCCCACCAGTAGTAGTGAGATCAAACAGCTTGTGCACATATTACTATTGTGCAAACAGTAGTTTCCAGAAGAAAATCTGTACTCCACTTCCACAGTCACAACATTTATGCAAACAATATGACACTAACATTACTAAGCTGATGGGGTGTTCTGTTCAACGGAAGTTCAGTAAGATACTAGTCATAACATAATGTCTGGTTATCTCTAAGCTAAGGGGCACCTAAGACATGGTTGGAAACTTGTAACAAACTGGAGGTCACAGATGTCCACCCCTAGATTTTGGAAGGTGGTAACCATAACCCCACTCCAAAACCACATTTTTAACCAAAACAACAATCCCAATTTAAAATAAATGCAAAACTAGGCTACAGTTGATACCTTTATAGGCCACTAATAAAAATAGAGTAGTACCTTGTAAGATGAATGCCCCTTAATACAAAAAAAAAAAAAAAACTCGTAAGATGAATGAAATTTCTGGGACTAGCAAAACCTCGTAACAAAACCTCAAATTTTCCTATGGGATGCCTCATAAGACAAATTCAAAGCATTCCTATGGGAACCGCGTTAAACCGCATTTCATAGGATGAATTTTTCGTAAAACAAATTGACCCGCAGAACAAATTAAATTCATCTTAAGAGGCACCACTTTAATTTCAAGTTTTCAAGTGCAACACACTCTTCTTCAAAGTGAGCCCCCCCCTTTTTTTGCTTGATGGAATTTAAAATATGAACTTTAAAAAATGTTTGATGCATGCAGCCAATCCCAGCCTGCAGCAAAACTGCTTTCTGAGTAAAGGGAACACTTTTTAATGCTTTTCATTTGGGGGGAAGTTGATGGGAAGTTCATTTGCTATCCAGGGGCTGTAAGTAGTCCAGTAGCGGGATTTTGCCCATCCCTGGCATAAGAAGACCAAGAAATTAGATCTGTCTTGACCTTTGATATATATCAGTCTGTTTTGCTTTCACTTTCTTTGAAAACTAACAGGAATTTCTTACTTCCATCATTGAATATGCAGCACTGTACAGTATATGCTAAGATGCGTATTCCAATGAGCCCTACTGCTCAATAAGGGGGTGTAGGACTGCTGCTTGAGCTATATTGCTAATCAGCTGAAAACAAAGTTGGCATTTGGTTGCCAGCCTTGACATCATTATCGATGTTTTGTATACATTTATAGAAGGCCTCTAACCTGCTGTGTGCTCTAGCATCATGCATACATGTTGGGACTCACCCACCCTCTACCCTTCAAGAGATGTACTGACTCGTAGTATCTGAAATCCATGACATTATCTATCTGGCTCTGGTTTTCCATGCCAGTCAGCCAACCATCCAAAAGAATTATCAAGAATGGAGAATATACAGTATATGGCTGTGTCCTGAGTGAGATCATCCATGACAGGGAGATGGCAGATTTTAACACTTTGGCCAAAAACCCAGTAGGCTATGACTAGTCATTGCATGACCACAAGAAGAAGAAGAAGAAGAAGAAGAAGAAGAAGAAGAAGAAGAAGAA
>JAHTLZ010000010.1:42735247-42749166 GCA_023846285.1 Phrynocephalus versicolor
AAGAAGAAGAAGAAGAAGAAGAAGAAGAAGAAGAAGAAGAAGAAGAAAGAAAGAAAGAAAGAAAGAAAGAAAGAAAGAAAGAAAGAAAGAAAGAAAGAGAGAAAGAAAGAAAGAAAGAAAGAAAGAGAAAGAAAGTGTGAGAAGACTGATCTAAATCCAATCAAAGTGTGGACAGCAGTTATTCTTCCACAATCATTTGTATAATTGATCTTAATACAGTAATAATAATTTAGTACCGATTCATAAAATAAGCTGAGTGAGAATGGAAAAAAGAAGACTGTTCAGAATGCAAAAGATATCTCTAAGCAGCAACATAAATCTTTCACTTTGCTCCATGACATGGCCGACATAGGTAGCAGCAAGGGATTGTGTAGAGTACAGTGATCTCAGCCAAGTCCTCCCTGGAATGTCTCAGATTGGACTGTTCAAGGAAGCTCATGGGCTTCATTTGGAGAGTTCTGGCTTCACTCACCCACCTTCTGCTTTTGTGCCAGAAAAACACTGCATCAATACTGTGGATGCTACAAATACTGAAAGGAGTAAGAGTTTTTTCCCCCTCCACCTTGGGCCTGTAGAGTGCCTCTTTTCTCTATCCATTATTTACTCCTAAACTTAACAAACATTCCTCATTCAGTTTGTATTTGTACACAGTGCACATACCTACTTTTTTGCATGGAAGTGTGGGAAGATTGTTTATTAAAATGGGTAATGATGATAGATTTGGGAGAATGTGCACAAAGGGTAAATAGTATTTTTAAAATCGTTCCCTTTTCACTTTTACTTCAGTAAACTTGTATTTCAGTACATGTGAATAATAGGGATAATAATTAGTCTAGATTGGATGGAATATAGTACAGAGAAAAATTCTGGGTGTAGTTGCAAGAAAAATATATTCAAGGAAGATCATCCAAAAATGTGTTATCTTAAAAGCGATCAGATGAAATTGGAGTGATAGCTATTATTCATCTTATGGTGAGATGGAGAGGATGCCTAAGTGGGGAGACAGCGATGCAGAGAGGCGGAGAGATGGCATCATGGTGTTGATGCTGTGGCTCTGCAGGCACCATGACTGTCATCTTGGTAGGCATCACCAATCAGCTCTCCTCATTGACCAGCATCATCGGCCAGCTTCCTTGGTCAGCGTCATGAATTTTGGAATGGTGTGGAGGTTGATTTTGGGGTGTGTCCTGCCTGGCCCTGATGTCCACTGGGGGTGCGGTGGACTGCTGTGTGGATTGGACTTTGACATCTCTCTGCTCCATGGAGAGTGGAAGAGATCTATGTCTAAAATGACCGCTTACCTTTTTTGCTCCATTTGTCTGGATGCCTGGATGGCTTGAGACATTGTTTTCTGTCTGCTCACCTTCCCCATGCTCGTGGGCATCCTTAGCATCACCCGGAGTGGACATGGGATGGATGAATGGGGTCTGCTCGCCAGCCTCTGTGATCCCAATGCCTTGGTGTGGTGAGAGCGCCATGGGATGGAGTGCTGGGGTATGTGTGGCTATCTGGGCGGTGGCCAATGACTTTTCATGGGACTCTGGACACTTTGGTTTGACTGCCTCTTCACTGTCCAAGCTGGCATATGAAATCTTGGCTGGCTGTTGAATGGGGTGTAGAGGGGGAGGCCCCCTTGCTAATCCATCTTCCTGGTTGCCAGTTGTAGCCCATTGGGACTGGGTACATTGATTCTAATATTTATATTAATTTATTTAGTGTTAGTTTCTTTCCCACCCCCAGTTTGACATTGGTTAATTGTTGTAAGTTTGTTTATGATATAGTTTAAAAGTTTTATTTAACTTTTTTGTTATAGTATTTCCCCCTCTCTTTCCCCCCTTGGTCACCAATGTTAGTAGGGACTGCTATTTAAGTGGTGTCTGACCATGGGAGGTATGCTGGGAGCTGGGGGATTAGTCGGGTAAGAAGAACCAGGACCAGAGCCAGACCAGAGCTCACTGAGTTCATCTCGGCAGCATTGTTGAGGTCACTTCACCTTTTGGTGGGAGGAGACTTCAACGTGCATGCCGAGAATGGACATTCAGGAGTGGCTCTGGATTTCATGGAGTCCATGGTCTCCTTGAATCTGTCCCAGCATGTTGTTTGTCCCACTCATGGAGCAGGGCATACCTTGGACCTGATTTTTTTCTTCCATGTCGTCACTGGGGCTAACTTATTTCCTCCACATTGTCACTGGGGCTAACTTATTTGGGCCCATCTCCATAACTCCCACTGGCCCTGCTACAATGTGTCAGCAGCACATTATTGGCATCCCATAACATCAGGAGAATTGCTGGTCAGAGGGATGAGCCTGTCTGCAAAGACCACTATAGAAGCTGACTCCAGTGGAGAAGGTTCACCTGTAGCATGCAGCAAACACATGTGCAAACCACATAAGTAGGAGAAGACAGCCCATAAGGAGGGAGGAGGAACCTTGGGATTAAATGGAGAAAGGCAGGAGGTTGGATGGGTTAAGGGGAGTGCACAAGGAAGGAGGGCAAGAGAGAAGAGAAGCCAAGGCAAAGAGAGTGAGGCAACAGCTTCAGAAGAGGACATGCCTCTGTGGTGGGGAAATGATTGCACCTGTGTGGAAGCTGTCAGGGTACCACACACAAAACGGAGGAACCATTTGTGGCACAAATGGTTCCCCTTGGAAACTTGACAGCAAGAACTGATGGCTGCAGCAGAAATGCCAGGCTCAATGGAGAGCTGAAAGAGAGAAATTGAGAGGTTGTAGAGGTCCCCCTAAAATGATGTGGCTCTTTTCTTTTACCACAAGAAAAGGAGACTGGGTGAAACATTTGTGGGATCACCAGAGGACTTGGACGTGTGTTTCCCTTTCTACTGTGCTTTCTCTTATTGTGACCCTCCTTGAACGGCCTGTCAGGGAAGCACAAGTCTTCCACATTAAAACAGACTGAGAGACATTTCAATCTGTTCAGTCATTTTATAAATAACTGCTACTCAAGTGTGTCTCATGGACAAAACAGAGGAATCCTTATGATTAGGGGTCAACCATAAATCATGTATCTTGCCATGGCTTATTGACTTAATTATTGGCTTAATTATTCTAAATCTGGGCAGATGAACCCAAGTATGATTGAGATGGGCAAGCCTCCCAGCTTTCTTTGCTGGCATTGAATCTAGAGACTATAGCAGAAGGAGTGGTTTGGGGCCCAAACCAGATTCCAAAATCCACAGCAGAGTAACACCTTTGTTAGATGCCACCAGCAAGGCACAAAACATGTATGTGATGGGCATGAGGATCTTAAATAGCAGATAGGTAGGTCTGTGCTCTATCACAGGGCCTAATCAGCAGTATCACTCCTTTGGAAAGTTGGGTTTTGCTTTGCTTTTTGAAATACAACTTCAGAATGCCAACATCACCATGGCTGGTGCAATGCTGAGTGGGGGATTGTAGAGGGCAGATGGAAAGGCACCTGCCAGGAGCATCAGCAAGAGTGAAGCCAGAAGGCTTCATGGGTTGGAGGTTGGCCATTTGCCAAGGAATGGGCTGCACTGATTCAAACCCAAGCGAGTTTAGGTATTTCATACGATTCCTGGAACATTTCTTTGGAACAGGAACTAGTAATGGCGTAAGTCCTATTACTTATGCCCATTGGTGTTTACTCTATCAGGAATTATTTACAGTGATGGATTTAATGCCAGTATAATTATTCTGGGAGTTTCTGGCCAGTATGATTTTAGTGATCTGTTTATGTACTAGTAGAATAACACTAGAAATCTCTTTGGTGAGATATCTAGTAAATACAGTGAGAAATTCTTGGTTTTTGTGTTGTTTGTGTGAGAGCATTAACAAACTTAACACCTTTCTTTTTCAGGCTGTATGAAGGGAAAGAACAGACAGAATTTGAAGAAGCCATGAGGAAGCTTTTTGAATCAATCAACAACTTGATGAAAAGCCAGCGCAAGACAGCCATTTTATTACAGGTTTGCTGCTTTATCTTCCTTGCATGTGGAACTTTGAATGTAGGTTGGCTCCCACTTCCATAAATTGGAAAGAAGCTCAAATTCCTTTTTTCCCTTTTTTTGTCTCAGACTGAAAATATAGGCTTTCTGAAGAGGTCTCAGAGACTTGTGAGCTCATTGCCAGTGACAGTTTAACAAGCTGAGCAGCTGTTCAGAGGTTGAATATCCCCTGTTACTGGAGCTGTTTGTGGTGCCTATTAAATGCTGGAGTAAGCATGTGGGTGGCACTTTCCTGTCTGCTTGTATTTTCTAACTCCTGTATTTTTAAAGGCCTGCAACTGGTTGAAATGATTTTAGTTGCATGGGGTTTGTCAACAGAGTCCAGTCAGTCTAGTATGGTATAGTGTCCACAGGACAACACTTCTCAGAGTTCCAATGTGACATTTTAAGGATGGGACTACACAGTGGACAAAGCCTAGTTTGCTTTGAAGTTTTTCAAACCAGATTCCTTCTGGTTTCTTCGGGTGAGATCTGTGGGTAGCCATTTGAAACAATACAATCAATTATTGTATCTCAGGACTCCTCATGGGAGAAGAAATACCCATCTTTGTCGAGAATGGCTGGTCAATTCATCTTATCAGCTAAAATCAAAGGTATATATTCCAAGTGTATAAATTTTCACCCTTCTCCTTAGTCTTTTTAAATTCTCTTCATCCTCAAAATGACTTAGTGCTTATCTGGTACAATTCTACTCTTGGCAAGTATAATAAAAAAGCTTAGAGTAGGGAAGACCAGAGGTCCTAATTTGAGAGGAAGTGATGTAATAGTGCACAGACAAATGCACATGCGTAACTGCCCTTTTGCATTAGATCAAGTAATCACACGTGCCAGAAAGTGAAAAAATGTGATGTCAGCCAAATCAGAGCAAAAAGAACTACCTTCTGTCTGGTGAACATTTCCATCAATGAAAAATACCAGGTTTGTGTCAAGGGATCTTTTATTTTTATTTTTTTTGCTTCAGTTTTATCTGAGTCACATCTGTTGCAAATTATGGGTTAAGTAGCCATTGTAGTTGCCCCCTAAGTTCCATTTAAAGTTGATTGTAAAGTTCCACCCTCCAGTTTATTCTGGAGATAGGTCTGTATTTTACATTTTTGAAAACAGAGGAATAGCCATTGTTTTCATTCTCCTTGGCAACCTTTGATTCAACCAGAAACCTGTGTTGTATCTAACAGAAGTTAATCAGTTTAAGTATGTCTGAATTCTTCTGTTCTCTAAATATAACAGACTGGGGCAGGGGAGGGAGGGCTTCAGCAGAATTCCCTCCTCATTCTTCCACCCCCATGTAACATAAAACCCAGAGAACTCTGAAAAACATGATTAATGCATTGTGAATTTTTAGTTGGTTTAGATGAAGGTATTATCCTATTTCAATTTTTGGAATTTGCTCCCACCCCTGTTCACAGCTTCTTCAGAGAAACAAGATCTACATCTTCCTTTTACTTTCAAATAAAAATTTCTTGACTGTGGACCACACAGCCTTTCCCTCACCTTTTTGGTGTGTATAAAAAGTCCACATTTCCTGTACTTTAGTAGGCAGAACATGTGTTAATTTTATTTATTTATTTAAAATATTTCTTTCCTGCTTTTCTCCCTGAAAGGACCCAAGGCAGGTTGTTAAGTGCAGATAAGATGCCAAATGGAGTGTTGTGAGATCTGCATTATTTTTCTTCCTTTTCATCTTCATTCTACCCTCTCTTTTTGCTTTTTCGATGAGTTGTAGTTTTATGCATGTGTTATTGAGGGTTTCTGTAACAGAACTGCAAAACCTTACAACTAGCCTTTGGATGGCTAATCCAGAGAGCAGTTCCAACAGCCAGTTACACTTTGAATCTCCTTATTTAGTTTCAGTGTTATAATCTGCAAGTTAGGGCCTTTTCATACGACCCCTAAAATCCGCGGCAAATGGCTCCCAGATCTGGAGCTTAAAATTGTTTCCCCACCAGCTCCGGAGTTTACAAAAAATTAAGTGTGACCACGCCCACCTAAGCGCGTCCCAGCGCACTTTTCAAGTACCTGGTCTCCAGAGCTGAAAAATGTCTGATGCGGATGTAAAGTAGTGAGTGCCGGGCTCTCCTTGCCTTGTGTTTGTTTTTTTGTCCCGCCGCCCCTTTAAGAGACAGGAATCATGACGACGATGACGGGGCTCGGGGCAGCTTCCGCAGACAGAGGTGAGCCTGCGTTTTTTCTCCCTTTTTTTCTCCCTCCCCTCACACAGACAGGAGCACGGAAGTGCAGAGGAGTGGGAACACAGGAAGAGCGAGGAACCCCCAAGATCTCTGGTCCGAATTTAAGTGGCCAGCATATCTTAGGGGTCGTATAAAAGCGCCATTAGAATATATACTGATGAACTTGGAATGCTGAGATGGAAAATGGATGCAGCTTCAGTTCTGTAGAGAGCCTTGCTTTTGAAAAATAATTTTAAGTACGGCATTTTAATCATGTTGTTTGGTTTTTATGATTATGTCATAAATGCCAAGGTTTTTCTTGATGACAGTGGGGAAAGGTCAGCATTTCCATCAGTAGTGAAAGGTCACACCCAAACATATCATCCCCTTCATCTTCTTTACTTTTAAAAATAGAGGTAATTTCTGCTTCGTGGTGTGATTGCTAAGCAAAGCAAATCTATTGTTGTTTTTGTCCCTTAGACCTGAATTCATTTGGGCTTTGTCTTTTCAGACAATTACCTACTGTTCTTGCAGAGGTGGTTTCAAAGATGTACTATCTAGGAGACAGAGGTGTCCTGAATATGTCCAAATTTCATGAATTATGGCTAACACTTCAAGGACATCATGGGAGAAAGTGAAGTCTTGTTAAATGGGAAGGGTAACTACCTTTAAGCCACATTTCAGTACTAGGAAAATATAAGGAGCCACATGTTAGAAAAGATAGGCAGTAAAATCGAAATATTCCAGCACTGTGTTCAAGAATGGAATGTAAATAAGATCAGGTGACTGCTCTGTTGCTTTAATTAAGTTCATTTTAAGATGCTGAATGAAAACAAGTTGCCCATAATGAGTTCTAATAAGTTGTATTGCTGCACTTATGAACCAAACTTGTAAAAAAAAAAAAGACTCTAAATTTCCCAGCTTACAGAAACAACAGAACCAGCCCAGTGTGGCTGCTTGAATGCTGGACTTGGAACAAGATAATCCTTCTCTTCTCAGTGGGAAAATTCACTTGGAGGATCTTTCCTGACTCACTAATTCTTGGCCTAGCTCGTTTCACATGGAAAACATAGTTCTGGGGATAATCAACAGGTAGAAGAAGAGGCACACCAAGACTCTTCACAGGTGCTCTGAATAGTTTATTTTCTGCATATTGAAGACTGTGTGGTGGTACCTTATAAAAATGCACTGAGCAGCTGTATGTAGAAGAGACTAATAAGGGCTCTATCACATGGTGGAAATAAGTGAGTAATAATTAAATCTGGTTTTTCAAACAAAGTACAGTAGGACTCCCCGTATCCACTGATTCATTAACCACTGATTCGGTTATCCACAGTTGGCAGAGGAATAAATAAATAAATAATTCAGCAGCCACAAAGCAAACTACTGTCACAAACAGCAGCTGTAAAACAAGCTACTGCCATAAAACAGCAGCAGTAAAGGTAGCTACCATCACAAACAGTAGCTGTAAAGCAAGCTACTGTTACAAAACAGCAGCTGTAAAGCAAGTTACTGTCACAAAGCAGCAGTTTTGGGGACATTTTGGTGTTCTCTCTTATCCACGGTAAGGCTTGGAACCAATCCCCAGTGGATACTGGGGTCCTACTGTAGTCACGTGACAGAAGATGCATGTCTTGCATCCTCATGATAGATGCATTAAGGAGGTCTCATTAACAGCATTAATTATGTCCCCATAACCTTGCTGTAGATGCCTGGAGTAGGAACTGGCAAACCACTCCAGTATTCCTGCCAAGAAAACTCCATGGACATGGAGTCACGAAGAGTCGGTCACAACTGTAATGACACAACACACACACAAACTTGCTTCACATTTAACTCTTTGTTCCCTGGGTGCTTCTAGTGAGGGATGTTTGCAGCTTGGGGACTGCTGCTCCACTACTAGGTCAGACTTAACAGGGATCTGGATCCAGTGAGTGCTTCACCGCTCACATATCCACCCCCCAATCTCCCAGCTGATCGGATCTCTCCAGCTTTGATCTTGCCTTGGAAGAGTGCCAGGGAAGAGGAGACCCAACCACTACTGCTGGCTCCCCCATTTTGGACAGACTGGCTCTGTATCCTTTTGCTTTTGAAAGTCCCCTGCTAAATCCCTTCCCTTATTTTTTTGAACTGAGGGCATCCCAGGCAGCTGGCTCAGAGACAGAGAGCTCTTTGTCTGCCCCTTCTGTCATGAAAATGTGACCATGGTGAAAATGGATTCCAGCAGGGATGAGCCTGGGAGGGAGACAACATCGGAGGAGGAGGAGGAAGAGGAATACAGGGGATAGTATTTTAACGTTTGGATTTAAATTTAGGGACAGAGCAGCTTTGTTGAGCATGGAACTCATTGTGGGCGACAAACGGCCTCACTGTCAGCTTGTCTTGCCTTGTTTGAGACCTCCCAGGGAGCCGGCAAGCACTTTGGCGGATGCTCTATTATCTCACCTGATCTCTAGCTGATTGGAGACTGAATTGCTGCTAACCATTTGATCTGCTGTCAAGCATTTTGCAGGGACAACAAGGGAACAACCCAGTTTGGTGGCAACCCCACTCTCGTTTACTTCCTTTTTAAACACACATTTGGAACCAGATTTTAAAATAACCAACTTTTGCCTTGGGTCTTTGAAAACTCGCTGGAACCCAGTTAAGTGGACGTTACCGGGTTTTCTTTTTTTAAAAAAGTCCGCTTACTGTGGGGTCACAATTTGTGGAGGCAGTATAAAGGTAAATTAAATCTGGATTTTAAAGTATGTGAGATAGAGCCCCAAGACTGTGTGGAGGTTGAGCGTAGCGCTAGCAGGGAAGCATCTTGCAGCATCCTTCTTGGCTCCATTCATCAACCATCCCAAGATATTATTTTTGTATGTACCTGGTCAGAACTACTGCAAGGCTAAAGGTGAAATCCAACATTCTAAGTCTCTAAACTTTATTCTCCCTGCAATAAAGATATATTTACATCATGGACTTTGGAAGAGGATACTGTTTCAAAAATCATTAAGTGCCCACATTTCCGGTTTTTTTTTTAAATAAATGCTCAGAAACATTTATTTCTGGGTCTTAAACAGCTTGCATTGAGTTTTGGCAGCTAAAAATTGGACCCAGACTCTCTGAGATTGTCTTCTGTTGCTTTTAAAAGGAAGTTAAAATGGCAGGACTGGTGGTGGGGAAATAAATTTCATGTATCTGTTGTATCGCTGTGCCCGGGTTGTTATATCAGCCTAGATACAAGGCATTTGTAAATGGCAGCAGCATCCTTGTTTTGATGATGAATGGACACTTTTCCTGACCAAACTTAAGAGGGTGATCTTCTTTAGGATGCATCTTTGTTTGTGTGTTACTGCCAGATTATGTAAGTCACAAAAAATCCTTTTCATTGGACAGCACTGTTGGGGAATAAAAATAGAACTCTGCTTTGTTTTCCTTTGGTGTCTTTTCTTGTTCTCATCATCTTCTGCTCTCTAAGACTAATACAGTTCAGATACCTGCCTTTCTATTACTAAACCTTAGTAAACCTGCCATAATTGTCATCATTGATATTTCACATTCAAAAAGTTGATGTAGATGGACTCAGTTAAAAGATAAATGTTGTGATGGGATCATATGCGTATCAAATATTCATGTCATACATATGCATCAGACACATGCATGGGCAATATCAGAGACTTTCCCCATCTTAGACAGAGAGGCTGATTTATTTATTTCTCAGCTAGAACATATCCATAGCTATTTATTTGGTAGGCTTAGCTCAAGTTCATCCTGTAAGGAAGTATTGCATTTCCTTCATTCTCTCTAATATAGCAGCAGGGCAGTGTTTAGCCCTCTCCCTTATTTATTTATAATGGGTCACAATTGGTGGGTAGTGCAAGTGGAAATTTTAAGTCAGATGAAATTTATTGAATAATATTCCCTAGTGAGCCAGTAGCCCTCAATATGAATTAGGAAATGGATTAAGAACATTAGGAACATTAGGTATTAGGTATAAATAGGTTCAAAGATTAGGAATGAGGGCTACCCAGACTGCCGGTTTTGGGAGGGTGCTAAACAAGTGGGCAGCACGCTTCTAATAATATTAGGAATCATCAACTGGTCTGCTTGCATTACATTTAGCCCCCCCCCCTTGTTTAAGGGATGTTTAACAGTTGAAGTGAGTAAATTTCATATCAATAAATTGTGGCTCAATTTTAATGCCACAGATGTGTCGCGACTCTTTATTTCTGGGCTGGGTGAACAAAGGAATGTTTAAGAATTGCTGAACACTTCTTTAAAAGGTAAAACAGGGACAGGGTTTTACTAGTGACACATTGTCAAACAAGGACTTTTTTGGGCAAAACCAGACAATTGGAGCATATAAATTCTCCACTCATCTGTGACAAGAAAGAATCACTTTCATAGAGTCAGCCATGAAGCTGTATGGACACTTGTTCTTTGTGTTTTGTTTCGTAACAGTCTGACACAACTGCCTCTCTGGAAACCATTGTCATGTGCGTGTGTTTGCAAGGGCAAGGGTTAAAGCATAGGTTTAAAGCATTTATAAATTTATCACAGAGGTGTGGCTGGTTTTTCACTGAGCTCTTCTCTGCAGCCCTCAGTGTAGTTCCTTTTAAAACTCATATTGTATCCTATTGAAGCCTAAATGGTGTGATTGTACTGAAAGTATCTTTACTATATCAAAGTATCCTGGAGGTGATTCTTATTTATCACAGAGGAACAGATAATTTAACATGAATTCAGACCTACAGGCAACTTCTGTAACCTCCCCTTTCCTCAGTTTTCCAGTCAATGAGATGGTGATCTATGCGCATTTTAATTTTTGCCATATAAATCTCTTATTCTTTCTCTTTGGCTTCTCTTGCTTATCTGCTGTGAAGAATATTTAAGAGCACTGGGAGCCCCAAATCTCTTTTTCCCTTGATAAATCTGTCATTCCTTGTGGACTCAAAATGATAATGTTAGGCTGCCAGTTCACTTGTTCGTTTGGCTTTCTTCTTTCAGGCTTGTGCGGGTGGAGTAGTGAGTGGGAGGAGTATCAGAGAAGAACTGTGGAGGAGGAATTATAGTCACAGATTTAATTTCAGTTGATGTTATTATCTTAAGCCATTTTAAATTTCACTTGGGACTCTAAAATGCAAAGTGGGTGTAGAAACACAATCAGAGTCTACGCCACGCTCTGTTGCTTTTGTGGCTGATGTCTCTGGATGATTTTGGTAGTTCAAGGTATTAACTCTCATGTTGCGGAATAGAATAACAACAATATCGACCACCATCTTGTCTTGAGTATTTTCTGAATCCCAGTAGGATCAGCATTATGCTTAGGTTTAGGGAATGGGTTTCATGTATTTATCTTGTATTTTCTGTACTCCCTGGGAACTCTACTGTTTTCCCTCTCTGTAGCCACTCTGACAACAATCCGAGTACATAAGGTACACAGCTTGGTCTCATGGCTTACCAGAAGACCAGTTTGGAACATTTTGTCTCAGTTTATTACTTATCCTGACATGAAAGAAGTAGTTGGGATAGGTCCCCCCCCCCCCCCCCCCCGACAGTTGATGTTTGTACATGGCAAATAGCTGAAGTTGTGAGGACATGGTTTGTCCTCTTCAGGAGGCAGTGCTATTGAATGCCTATCTTCCATTTCAACAGCTCTGTGGGTGATGCAACAAAATGTGACTAGAGGGAAGAAAAAGCTTCCTCATCTTGGATGAAGATTAAGGTTTTATGAATCCTATGAATTTTACTTGGAATGTACAGGAATGTAGTGTTCAATAAAACTGCTTTGGACTGACAATTTATAACATATCGGTAAATTAAATGTTTGACTTTTAAAATGTTTTCAAATGACAGAGAGCAAGCATCTTATTTTTCTTTCTTTCAGGTGGCAGCCTTGAAATATATCCCATCTGTCCTTCAAGATGTAGAAACAGTATTTGATGTCCGGTTACTTAGGTGAGCTAGCACTCCGATTTTATAGTCTTTCAGATTTCTAACCTTACATCCCCTGGTGTTTTTGGACTAAAACACCCAGAAATCCTGGCCAGCACAGCTAGTGAAGGCTTCTGGGAGTTTAAGTCCAAGAACATTGGGGAACATAAGCTTGGGAATCACTGGTCTAACTGACTCATGCCTGGAGTTTCTAGGGGCATTTGTGTACTGCTTGCTGTTACAGTAGGACCCTGGTATCCGCTGGGGATCAGTTCCAGGCCTTCCCATGGATAATGATAACCGTGGATAAGAGATAACACCTCAGCAGATAACTGCTGTTTTGTGACAGGAGCTTGCTTTACGGCAGCTGTTTTGCAACAGTAGATGGCTTTACAGCTGCTGTTTACAATAGTAGCTTGCTTTAGAACTGCTCTTTGTGACAGTAGCTTGCTTTGCGGCTGCTGAATTATTTATTAATTTTTTCCCCTCTGCCAACTGTGGATAACGGAATCAGTGGTTAATAAATCAGTGGATACAGGGGTTCTGTGGTTCATTCACGTGTATTCTGCCATGATATACAAGTAATACTAGTACAGACTTTGATTCTGATCCTTCACTGCTATCTGATGAGACAAAGACCAAGAGATGCAGTTTATAAAAGAAACCTGTCTAGGAAGGATAAATATTTCACTACCAATATGGAACCTTGGATTCTTTCTAAACAGAAACAAACAAATATGATGTTCTAAAGTTGGTGCATATTGTTCAATTACTATGTTGGGCAGAAGGGGACACTATTCAGTCCCTTAACTGCATCAGCTGTTTTGTTTCCCTTCTGGGAATACTTGAAAGCTGTGTAACAAACTCTTGTGAGCAGATCATAGTTTGCCTAGCAGTTTTATAAAAAATAAACCACAGCAACCTAATCTGACCCATGTTTCATAATTCTGTCTTTGTATGCAGCCAGCTCTTATATGAATTTTACACTTGCATTCCACCTGAAAAGTTAAAGAAACAAAAAGTGCAATCCATGAAGGAAATAGTACGGAGCAACCTCTTTAAAAAACAAGGTAAACTCATACTGACCTCGCACTTTTTCAGTTCACGAAGCATTATTTGAAAGGGAAAGGAAAGGTTCGCTACAGTGACTTGCAGAGAAGTTCAGCCTTAACTTTAAAATCAATATATATATAATTCAGAAAAATATCAGAACACCTAATTAAATTTTATCTTTAATAAAATACCTTGCAATCCAGGTGAATAAAGTGCATCTTGAAAAATGTGACTTAAAATGCATTTCAAAAAGTGGAATAGTTGCATAACACACACTATGCAGACATTTTAACGTATTAGCTTTGTTGTTGCAACAGACCTCTGGAGGTTTAAAGGCACTTAGAAGGTGCCCAATGTATTCAGTTTTTAAAACCAACCCTGTATGCCATTGAACTGGTTATATGCAACTTTCAAGTTTCATATCATGTTCTAACAGTATTGATTTATCTTTGGGAAGTCTTTGTGAATTAACCCTGAGATAGCATTCCTTAAACAGGAATATACATCTTTTGTTGCTTTGCATTTATACTTTATATTCAAGATGCAAGCTTCATGATAAAATATATATTTGATTGTATTTTAATTTAATTTAAATTTTTGGTAGCAATGTTTGCTTATTATCTGGGGCTAGCAGAAATTTCTTACTCTTGGCCTCAGGGGCTAATCTGTTCAAGTCAGACTTCAAAACATTGGCAACCTAAAACAAAAATCTCACAGCTTTTGAAAAAGCTGCTGGACACAGCTATCTTCTTCTTCTTCTTCTTCTTCTTCTTCTTCTTCTTCTTCTTCTTC
>JAHTLZ010000010.1:42749176-42763989 GCA_023846285.1 Phrynocephalus versicolor
CTTCTTCTTCTTCTTCTTCTTCTTCTTCTTCTTCTTCTTCTTCTTCTAACTTTAGAATGCCTTTGGCCATGAAACGGCCATTCTTAGTGAGGAAAGCAGTCGGTTTGAGACTTATTGCAGCTCTGCCACCACTTGATATTTTTAAAATTGTAACTTTTGAAAGAAAAACTGTCTGCACCCGTCAGTGACCTTATATCTCTCAAAATAAGCTCCTGTGTGAAAAATGGAAGAACTTTCTTATGATCACATACATCTCTCTCTTGGATCTATTGTAGCAAGCTCTGGAAAAGACAGAGGTTTTTTAGGCCAGATGTAGCTCCCCTATTAGAGATGGGCACGACTCAGGAAAAAAACTTCGTTTTCATTTTCTTTTTCGGCTAGGGTCCGAGTCGTTTCGTTTCCGTTTTCGCGAAAAATCGGAAAAAATTAGTCGTTTCGTTTTTCGTTTTTTTCGTTATCGTTATACTGGTTTTTTGGGGGGGTAGCGGGCTCCTGGAGGCACCTCTGTGGGGTGGGTGCCTCCGCCGGCCCGCTATAAAGGGGACAGCAGCAGCAGGCTCCAAGAGACCCCTCAACATGGGGGTCTCCCATCCTCACCTGCTGCTGCTGCAAAATGGCATGCACAACCATATGGTTATGCATACCATTTGCAGGCAGTGAGACCAGTGAGAGTCATAGGGTCATACCTGCCCTACACAAGGCTCTTGTCGCACCTGCCATGTCCCACAAAGAAGGGAATCGTACTTGCGTGTAGTGCAATGCAAGTCGATCTGGCTATGGGCTAAGGTGGATTAGGGTTAGGGCTAGGGTTAGGCTAATGACGGGTAAGGTTATGGTGGGCTATTGGGTTGCACCTCTGGGTGCCTCTCTGACCCACTAAGAAGACAGTCTGTGACGTATGGGTAAGGAGTCAAGGATTAGGGTTAGCGGGTTAGGGGGCTAGGGCAAGTTTTAGGGGGCTTTTTGGCACATCCCAGAAGTCTCAGTGGCCAAGTGGCCATGCGATTGGTGAGATGGCTCCAAAAATTTGCATGGTCGTCCCCTCCCACATGGCTGGCCAGGCCACTGGGCCAGCCCATCATTGCACACTGCGCAGGTGTAAAAAAAAAAAATAAAATAAAATAAAATCAATGGAGGACACAGGAGGAGAGGAGAGACATTTTGTTGCAAGAAAAAAAACCACTGCTACTGTGAAAAATCTGGCAGTTCACATTTCCGCGTGTTTCTGTTGTGCTTGTGTGTTTTTGGAGCACGATTTCAAAAACAATATTGCATTCGCCGCCCCATTTTCGATCCCCCGCTCGCACCGCATGGCATGGCGACGAGGCGACTCGAGTCCGGCTGCCCAGGACGGGGGAAGCCGGGACACCCCCCTCCAGACCAGAAACCCCCCTCCGGTAGGTGCCCTACTGAGTGAGTGCCCTTAGTCAAGCGGGCATTTTCCGCCTGCTTTTTGGCCCGGGAATGGGTGGGGGAGAGTTTTAAAGTTTTTTCCTGTGCCGTCCGTGCCGCTTGTGTTTGCGGCGGCCGTCGGCGTCTCGGCGAGAGTGGGCTTTTTGCGAGCCTGCGGCGAGTCCCACCAGACCAGAGCAGCCCAGGACGGAGGGGGGGGGAAGCCGGGACACCCCCCCTCCAGACCAGAAACCCCCCTCCGGTAGGTGCCCTACTGAGTGAGTGCCCTTAGTCAAGCGGGCATTTTCCGCCTGCTTTTTGGCCCGGGAATGGGTGGGGGGGAGACCCGGGGGAGAGTTTAAAAAAGTTTTTTCCTGTGCCGCCCGTGCCGCTTGCTTGCGCTTTGGCGGCCGGCGGCGAGACTGGGCTTTTTGCGGCGGGCGAGTCCCACCCACCACCACACCAGAGCATCCCAGGACGGAGGAGGGGGGGAGGCCGGGCGGGGACCTCCAGAAACCACCCCTCTGGTAGGTGCCCTGAGGCACGGCAGGCATATTTCCGCCTGCTTTTTGGCCGGGAACCGGGCTTTTTAACTTTTAAAAACTTTTTTTTCTGTGCCGCTTGGCATCGCGCGCGATCGCGCGATGCAAGTAACGAGCACGACAAATCAGACCAAATTGTTCGTTCGTCGGTTCGAGCTCGAAGTCTGGCGGAGTAATTCCCGTTTCCGTTTCCGTAGAGTAACGGAAACGAGTAACGGAAACGGAAACGGAAATACCGCTAAGTCGTGCCCATCTCTATCCCCTATACATGTAATTCTGTTTTGGGTCTTCCCCTACAGCGGTGCTCAAATTATAGACAAGCTGGTTGCATGATGATTCCACTTTGCCCTGTTGTTTAGAAACAAAAGACTTTGAGTCCTTAGTTGTTGTTTTGTATGACATATGTTTGAAAGCATTTCAAATCGTAGCCTTTGATGATGACACACATTGATTTCGGTGGCTAGCATTTTGCATTGGGCGAGTGAGAGCTTTTGCATGTCAGATGCTTCTTTGCCATGTAGAGTTATATTTAAAATTGCTAAAAAGGATGCCTTACAGGCATTTTAGCACCTCCCGCTTCTTCGTTCTTCCCTTGCTTTTACTTCAGTCATCATACCACTCCTCTAAGTAACTTTTTTGCAGAATAAAATATTTGATACAAAGACATGTAGTACCAATTTCCAGGAATGTAATACAGCTGTTGTCCAGTCATCATTACCCTGGTAACAAAGAAACTGCTTCTATTTCCTACGGTGGCTTTCATCAATATTGATTGTTAAAATAAAAATAAATGAATAAAAGGAATAGAGTGCGTCCACTTAAATTGAATATAAGAAAAAGCAGACAGACTTGTGGCATCTTCAAACTTTTGTGTGCTTAAGTCAAGTTTGTCATTGAACAGAACCCAATTTATTGGTCTCTGAGGCACCCATCAGACACTTTATTGTGGTCTATTGTAGCTACCCTACTGGTACTAATGTGCTTTATTTTTAAAGAGTCTATAAGTGTGATTAGACTGTATGTTCAGAATGTGTAGTAGCCTAGCAATGAAAAGAGTGGTTGCTTGAAAAATAACTCCTATACTTCCTGGAATAGGAAAGAAACGTGTGTATATCAGCTTTTCTTTTTATGAGACATTTGTTCTACTCATAGCTCGTCCTACAAATGTCTGCAGCTATGAGAGCCTTCATAAACCCAGTTTGGAAACACATGCATATGTAGTAGTTGGGGAAGAAGCAGATGCCTTAGGAATATGAGATTACTGCAAGCTATTCCTATTAGGGATGGGCACAAAATAATAAAAAAAGTGTTTTGGGTTTTTTTTTTGTTTCATTTCCATCCCCATTTCATTTTGTTTCATTACTAACTAAATTTTAAGGTCCTTAAAATTTTAAGGTACTTAAAATAAGGTCCTCTGTGGTCTCGACGCCAGCCTGGCACACATTATCCCCTTTATCCATGCCTTTCATAAGAACATAAGAACATAAGAAGAGCCATGCTGGATCAGGCCAAAGGCCCATCTAGTCCAGCTTCCTGTATCTCACAGTGGCCCCACCAGATGCGTTTGGGAGAGCATGAGACTAGATATCTGTCTCCTGATACCACTCCCCTGCATCTGGCCCTTGAAGTACCCCGGTTTTAAGCCTGGCGATTACACATCTGCATCATGGTTTGTAACCTGTGATGGACTTTTCCTCCAGGAATCTGTCCAATCCCCTTTTGAAGGCATCCAGGCCAGATGCCATCACCACATCCTGTGGCAGGGAGTTCCATAGACTAACAACGCGCTGGGTGAAAAAATATTTTCTTTTGTCTGTTCTCACTCTCTCAACCCTCAATTTGAGTGTATGTCCCCAAGTTCTGGTATTTTGTGAGAGGGAGAAGAGCTTCCCTCTATCCACTTTACTCATGCCCTGCATTATTTTGTACATCTCAATCATATCCCCCCTCAGGCACCTTTTTTCCAGACTAAAGAGCCCCAGATGTTTTAGCCTTTCCTCACAAGGGAGGCGCCCCAGCCCAGTAATCATTTTAGTCGCTCTCTTCTGCACCTTTTCTAGTTCCACTATGTCTTTCTTGAGATGCAGAGACCAGAATTGTACACAATACTCCAGATGCGGCCTTACTGTTGTTTTGTATAATGGCATTATAATGTTGACTGTTTTATTTTCAGTCCCCTTTTTGATAAAGAAGTGAGCACTGGTAAGTTTCTGGGTTGGAGCAGTTCAACTAGGGCTGTTTTACCTCTGCCTCTAACTTTAACTGCTCATTTAAATACAAAGAGCCATTTGTCAGCCAAACAAAGGAAGTAGCTAGGAAGCAGGAGTGGTGCCAGACTAAGCCTTCCTTTGAGCTTGGGGGTGGAGTTACACTAAGTGTATTCAGCACTTGAGCTTGGTGTGTGAGAACAGGCAGACCTCTGAGAGAGCAAAACAGAAAGAAGTGAGCACTGGTAAGTTTCTGGGTTTGAGCAGTTCAACTAGGGCTGTTTTCACCGAGGCCTGAATGCTCTTAATGAGGTTGATTCCTTGCTCCTCCTGAGGAACAGGGCCTTGGTCATGAGGTTGCAGGCTGGCATGCAGAGTAGACTGCTTCCACTCTGCAGTGACAGGGTCTACCAGCTGGCATGCCTGTGTGGTCCTTGCATCAAGGGCTCTCTGGCTACCAGCCTTGGGGATCTTGAGGGATGAAAGACTCAGATGTTCCTTGAGGTACACAAGGTTGTACAAGCACAAAGCGGGCATGCACAGCCAGAGATACAAGGATGCCAGGTTGAGGCAGGAAAGGGCTCATCCCAGGAGTCCTCCATATCTGGATGTGCCAGCCTGAGGCCAAGTAGAAAGCCATTATACTTGGCCTCTGTCATTGCCATGGCAGTGTCCCGGTCTTGGGTGGAGAGGCTGGCAGAGGAGCAGGACTCTGCAGCAATCATGGTCTGGGAATACATGGCTGAGCCCCTCCAGCCCCCCCATGCCAGATCTCTTATGTTACTGGGCCAGTAAGTCAGATATATAGCTTCAGTTGATCCAGTTGGCCATGGACCTGCTCTCCATCCCTCCCACCAGCGGTGGGCTTAAAGGGAAGAGCATGAGGAAGCTCCTGTGATTTCCATGCTGCTAGATGCCTGGGATCAGTATTTTCAAATACCTCGGTCTCTGATGGGCGGTATAGAAATACAATAAAGAAATAAAGAAATAAACTTTAAATTATGATTGATTTCCCCCCCTGGGGGCACCCCTTTGGAGTTGAATAACTTGGCCCCCTGTGCCACAAACCTCTCCAAATTGGGGGTGCTTAAAGAGGAATGCTTTAAGCAGCCCAATGTACCTTGGTGGGCTTAAAGGGAAGAGCTTGAGGAATATCTTGAGGAAGTGATTCTGTTAAGCAAATTTCCCCTATCTCCGGAATTTTTTATGTTGTACAGATTTTATGCTATACAAACCGTTTTGTTATACGAGAATCCACTGTACTTTTAAATTATAATCTTTTTCCTGGGGATATCCCCTTTGGAGTTGAATAACCTGGCCCCCTGTACCCCAAACCTCTCCATATTGGGGGTGCTTCAAGGGAAGCGCTTGAGGAAGCTCCATTGTAATTTCCACACTGCTAGCTGCCTGGGATCACTATTTCCAAGCACATAACATTGCAATTAGAAATGTTTTTTTTCTGGGCTCACCTCCTTTGAAGTTGAATAACTCAGCCCCCTGAACCCCAAATCTCTACAAATTAGGAGGGCTTAAAGGGAAGAGTCCAAGGAAGATACCCACCAAAGTTGTTGCCTCTAGGATCCAGGGGACCTGTTTTATAGAGTAACAAATTGGTTTTTTTTATATACCCGCCAATTTCTTTTTTCTTGGATATCATTGTTTTAGCTGGTTTATCGATTTTACTTGTTGTATTTTTATTGCTGTAAACCCCCCTGAGTTCCCTTGTGGGAAATAGGGCGGTATACAAGTGTGAAAAATAAATAATAAATAATAAATAAATTCATTACTGGTACATTTTGTATGATTTTTTTTTTAAAAAAAATCTTTTCTAATGAAATGAAATGAATCCAGGGGGGACAAAACAATCAAAACAAAACACAAGTTTTGTATTTCATGCCCATTCATAAAGGCAATATAACATTTAAGTCTATAGAGCAGTGATGGCGAACCTTTTAGAGACTGAGTGCCCAAACTGCAATTCAAAACCCACTATTTTTTTTTTTTGCAAAGTGCCAATACAGTAATTTAACCTGTATACAGGTGGCTGTGAAGGGGGCGATGTCAGGTGCCCACAGAAAGGGCTCTGAGTGCCACCTTTGGCACCCATGCCACAGGTTCGCCATCACTCACTGCTATAGAGTCATAGCAATCGATCTAGAATATTTGTAAAACGTGATTTGCAAAATAGTCAGGTCCTTTTCTTCACTGTTGATAAAAGAGAAGCAATTCATTTTTAATTGTGCCTCAAGGCTTCTACAATGGGCTCTGGAGCTTTTACAGAAATTAATGACAGTAAAGGAGTGAACAAGCTCTTTTCATATTGGAATGCCATGTGTTTATTCTCAGACTATAAATCCAAACCAGTCAAAATAAAAAATAAATATGAAATGACATTTTTGCTCTCCCTTATGGTATGATTGAAAAGAAAGTTTGAAAACTTTGCTAAGAATCTCATTTGTTCGGGTTTACTTTTATCCAGCTGGCTGGAATCCAGCAACATGTGAGCCATGTGCTGATGGACACCCAGTAACCCAACAGGACTTTCTACTTTTCCCAAGCATCATTTCATTGTGGGACCTGAAGGCATGCTCTGGAAGGGTTCCCAGCCTTCAGCAGCAGAGACTGAAAAGTAACTTGTGTAAAATGGCATACTAAAGCTATCCATAACTGAGCACGGCTAGGATATTCTTCCAGATACAGAATCCCAATCTCAGCACTATTCAGTTAGGGATTGTTTCAGTATATCACTGCATTCATTTATTTTGAAAAGTACTTTACAGGCTCCACTTGGAAGCAATTTTCAAGGGTATGTGCATCAGGCAGCAGGGGAAGGATGAAAGCAGTTCTTCCAGTGAAGGGATACGTTTAGATTCCCCCGCCCCATATAATATTGGTGACGATAATGCCCTTTTACTCTGCTTTGCAGCCCATTAGGGAATGCTAGCAGAACATTCCTAATGCAGAAGTGGCCGCAGTGAAATAAAATATCAAAGTGTCGGAGGCTTTTGATTAATGCAGTGATGTTTTATGCTTTTGAACAACTGCATGAAACACTGAAACCTCTTCATTTAGATCTTTGGGTGCCAGACATTGTCGTTCAAGTATAAAAGACAACCTCCCTCCCCCCACTTCTGCAGGGAAGTTGGCCTTATTTTCAAAGAACAGTCGTTGCTTGCAAATGATTGCATAACTCCTTGAGAATTTAGTCAAGTGAACCTTGATGTAGAAAACCATGAAGATTTCCCAAGTGCCAAATATTTCATGAAATTCCATATCTTAAAATAGCGGCTGATGAACTTTTAAATCATAGCTATCATTTCAGCAAGAGAGTGTCAAGTCCTTAATTCAGATAACCTAGAATGTAATGACTCCAGACTTTCTGCTTTAAATTCCCCTCTATCTCTGAGATCTTCAGGAGAGGACCTTTTTTGGTGGCTATTCTATGGAACTCTCTGCCTCATGAGGCTAGGTCAACACACACACACACATCCTGGCTGCCCTTTCTTTGGCAGGTGAAAATTCCTCGTGAAGCTGGCACTTGATTTCTGAATGCAGTTTCTAGGAAGTTAAGCCTGTTATTAATCAGATGCTTTACATTTGCCTTTCAGTGTGTTTAAATGTGTCTGAACTAATGATATTTTTAACACTGCTCAGGTAACTTGGTGGTTTTGGCATCTGGCTGTGAAGCCAGAGGTTGGAACTTTGCTTTCCCACTGTACTTTAAATATGTTTTGTTAGCTCTAACCACCTTGAGTTGCCTTCATGGGAGAAAGGTGGGATATCATTAAAAACCAATAGTACATCTTAAAAAATGAGTGCTGAATGTCCGTCTCATACCAGCAGAATGGACGTCTTGTTGGGGACATGTGCTAGTCATGTCCGACTCTAGGGGTGGTGCTCATCTCCGTATTCAAGCCAAAGAGCCAGTGTTGTGCAAGTCCATGGCCATATGGCCGGCATGGCTGCAAGTAAACACTGTTTTTACCTTCCCGCCTTTTACGGCGGTACCTATTTATCTACTTGAATTTTACATGCTTTCGAACTGCTAGGTTGGCAGGAGCTGGGGTGAACAGCGGGAGCTCGCTCCACTGCGTGGCACCCGGGATTCAAACCGTCGAGCTGCTGACTTTGAAGTCAACAGTTTTCGGAGCCTTAGTCCACTAAGCCACCACACCCCTAAAAACCAATAGTACATCTTAAAAAATGGGTGCTGAATGTTCGTCTCATACCAGCAGAATGGACGTCTTGTTGGGGACATGCTTTCTTCTAAGCGACTTCAACGTAAAGAAATGGCCTTCTGCCTCGGTATTAATCAAGGACTACAACATGACTTTCTAAGTCTAGCCAGTATTGCCATCTTTCAGAACCTAGCTATGTTTGGGTCTGTTTAGTCATGGGGTGCCACCAGGGATCCCCAGAGAGAACTGGGAATGGAATCCTTTCTGAAACGAGATGGAACTATGGGATGACTTGATGGATTAATGGACTGACTCACTCTGAGGCGGCCTCCTTCCTACCATTACCCAAGCAGAAGCTTCCTTTATTATAGTTTCAGCCACACGGGAGACAGAGTTAGTTGCTGGAATCAGATCAGCAAGTAGAGGAAAGCTTTTGTTTTTAACCTCCCCCTTTGAATAGTTCTGATTGCCTCCAACCTGTGATCTTTTTTCTGATTTACTCTAATTACGATTGGGGTCTACTGGGATTGTTCCATACAGAATGCTGAATGGCATTTCCACAACCAGCAGCACTTGTCAGAATAAAGCTTTCACAGAAAAAAAAAGGGTGGGGGGAGACCGTACATTTTCTGGAAACAGGATGAGCTTGCTATTTTGGCACAGTAGATGCTGACTATTTGCCATAATTGTTTTTCATAGATGTTGAGACCATTGCTGAGAAAGTCATTTGCAAGTTTCTAGTGTTAAAATGTATAAGGAATGTCACTTTCATTCTTTTTGAGGGAAGAACAGAAAATAGGACTCCATGTTTATAATGCTTAACCTTGGTGCTTTTGAATATTTGAAATGCTTTACATAGATTATTTTGTTGGATGTCAACTCCCATAAATTGTAATTACCATGGCCAATGGCCAAGGATGTTGGAAAAGGCAAACCAGTCACAACTGGAATCTAGGCTTTACAAGAGTCCTGCAATTTAGGTCAATACTCAGATATTGAGCTGATGAGCTGCTGCATTGAGAGACAGAGTGACCTGATGGTGAAATTGAATCCACCCTTGTGTCCCTCTATTTCCCTTCATGGTTTTGTCCCCTTTATCTTAAAGCCATTGTAATATTGATCTGCAGGGGAGAGGAGAGATGTATTTTAATCCTCTTCCTGCAATCTTAGGAAAAACTCTCATTTAAACTTAATACTTGGATTAGGAGAAAAATTGCCTATTAGCATCAAGAGTCCTGATCGTTACCATTACCCAATCATTCGATTTGCATTTTTAATAGCCCTAGATATTAAATAAAAACTACTTTAATGCCAACATGCAGTTTATTGTTGCTTGTATTTTTACCCTACCTTTCTGCTAAAAAAAATCACTAAAGGCAGCTAACAGCATTTTTAAATTGCTCTAAAACTTCCAAGCATTAAATGCTTTATATTAAATGAAACCGTTTAAAATACCAAAGTTGTATCTTAGTCTCCTTTCTAAAAGCAGTGAGTTATAAATCTAGTCCTAATAAAAGCTGTTCCCCAGCCACTAGCATCTAAATTTTCCTTATTAGTAATTATAAAACACTTTCTCTTTACTTTGGGGACATGTCTGCCTACAAGGTTCAGATATTAAAAATTGATTTTGGATTTTTGGGAATGAACTAAAAATCAAATTTACATTTTTAGGAATGAACATATCATTTCACTTAAACTGTCAAGAAGTGAAACAGAAGTGAAAGTATCTTGATAGTTTCCCATAACATCCCACTTTGAGATCTGTGGAAAATAACCACAGCTGGGAGGGCCACATTTGTCAGTTTTCCTCATACATAAAGGATAGCCTTTTGAAACTGTATTTTATACTGATGAAATCTGCTGTTGTAAGCAGAGTTTTGGTATGAAACACTGAGGTAGTGATGTTTTTTCCACTGGAATGCTGTGTGAGGCACAAACAATTTCTTATATATCAGTCTTATTTATGGCAGTATTTAAGGGGAAAAGATGAAATTGCAGATAGCAAGCTGATATTGAGATATCTGGAAGAAATTATAGTTGCTTGGGCTGTCCCTTTTCCTCCCTTTTCCTCACCCTCCCGCTGGCTTTGTTTAAAGAAGCAATGCTTGACTTCCATTCTTATTAAAGTTTTGTACAGGACAGATTCTTGGGTGTTCCAATTAAGAATTCTGGCTGTTAAAATTAGGTGTGCTTAAACACAGGTAAGAGCCTGCTAGTCATATTTCCTTGTATTCCAGTTTCATCACTCTTCCAGGGCCGGCACGTCCATTAAGGCAAACTAGGCAGTTGCCTAGGGTGCCAAAATGGAGAGGGGGTGCTGGCCAGCCTGCTGCCCCCTGCCGCCCCCCTGCCGCTGGCCACTGCCGTCCGTCTGCCTGCCACCCATCACCGCCCGCCCGCCGCCCCCCGCGCCCATCGCCACCCACCCCCATGCTTGTTGCCATCCGCCCCCACGCCCATCGCCATCTCCCATCATCTGCCACCCCCCGCCGCCACCGCCACCCCGCGCGGCAATGCCTTACCAAGAAACAAAAACAAAAACAAAAACAAAAGTAACCAGGGTTTTCTGGTGTGTGTGTGTTGTAAATGGAAGCATTGTATTTTCAATGGATTTCCTTTTGTAATCTGAAAATTATGTAACCCAAGGTGTTTGTAAACCAGGGTACCACTGTATTCAGCAGAAAGCCAGATTCTTGTAATTCGAGCCCATTGCTGTGTGTCCTGCACTCTGGGATGACTGGGAACAGATCCTGCCCCTACTCTGTATGACTGCCCTTCAAATATTTGAAAAGTTTTATCGTATCAACTCTCAGTCTTATTTTCTCAATGTTAAACATGCCCAATTCTTTCAGTCTTCCCTCATAGGGCTTGGTTTCCCTAATCATCCCTGCCCCCCCTCCTCTGAACTTCTCCAAATTTGTCAGCATCTTTCTTGAAATGTGGTATCCAGAACTGGGCACAGTACTGAAGATGTGGCCTAACTAGTGCTGAACAGAAGGGGACGTGCACCTCAAAGGATTTTTAAATTACTGTATACTGTAAATGCAGCCTAAAATAGCATTTGCCTTTTTTGCGGCTACATCACACTGTTGGCATAGGCTATTCAGCTTACAATCTACAATAAGTATAAGACACTTCTGACTTGTAGTGTTGCTGAGCCAGGTATCCCCCATCTTGTAACTGTGCATTTAGTTTCTTTTTCCTAGGGTGCAGTACTTTGATTGATTGATTGATGGATTGATTGATTGCATTTTTATACTGCACCAATTTCCCAGAAGGGACTCTGGGCAGTTTACATAAATGCAAATAAGAAAGAAACAACAATGCAAATTAAATAAGCAGTAGAATAAACAAGTAAAATAAGCAAATAAACACATAATACATGTAAGAATCCAGCAAGAGGCAAAAAGAAAAAAGAAACAATAAACAGGGAAAACACAACACAACAAATTACCGATCGCTGTACGCCTCCTTAAAAACCCAGGTCTTTAATGCTTTTTAAATGCTAGGAGGGACTCAGTTTGGTGGATTTTCACATGGAAGTTTATTCCACACAGTGGGGCCATCCACCCAGAAGGCCCAACTATAGATAAAAAACCTAGGGGCCTCCCATGGTGTGGCCATATGGATTGAAGATGCCAAGGATGCTCTGGGGAGGCCGGGTTGACGCTGACCTTAGGGAGATCTGCTCTGCCAGATACTCAGGCCCCAAGCCATTGAGGGTTTTGTAAACCAAAACCACTTTTCACTTTTCCCTGACTAAATTCATTTTGTTGGTTTAAGCACAGTGCTCCAACTTATCAAGATTATTTTGAGTTTTCTTTCTGTCTTCCAGAGTATTAGCTATTCCATTCAATGTTGTGTCATCCAAGAATTTGACAAGCATTGCCTGTGATCCCTTGTCCACATATTAATAAAAATGATGGGGAGTACTGGATCCAGGATCCAGGACTGAGTCTTAGGGTGCCCCACTTGTTACCTCCTCCCATTTAGAGAAGGATCCATTAATCATCTGAGTACGATTCTGTATCCAATTGTGTATCCACCTTACACTTGATCTACCCAACCGATAGCGAGTTAGCTTGCATATCAGGATATCATGGAGAACTTTCCTGAAGTCTAGGTATATTATGCCTACAGAATTCCCTCTGTCTACAAGATGGTTACCTAATAAAAATGAGATCAGGTTAGTCTAGCAGGATTTGTTCTTGACAAATCTGTGTTGGCTTCTACTATTACGACAGTGGCACCTTGTATAAAGGAATTAATTTGTTCCAAATGAAATTATGTTAAGCAAAGTTTCCTTTGTATAAATTTTCTTTGTACAAATTTCCCATAGGAATGCATTGAAAACAGAGTAATCCCTAATCGCGACCCTTTTTCTGTTGTACGGATTTGCCCCATAGGCAAATTTCCTCTATCTCTGGAATTTTTATGTTGTATAGAAATTATGCTTTATAATACATGGAAATTATGCTTTGGAAATTATGCATGGAAATCATCCTTTAGGGCATTGTGTTCTTTATTTTCCTCTCCATTATCAATGTGGTGGCTGAGAAGGGGACTTGACTTATCAGGTTCGTAGCTTTGTTGCCAGAGCTGGGAGGGAGGCAAAATGGCAATGGCCACATGAGGCAGGGACCAGATGGACAACAGCATGTGTAAGGGGACCATCCTAGGGACAGGCTGGTTGGATCCCCATGTGATGCAGGTCAATCCGGGTCCTGGAGAGTGCTGACATGCTTGCCCAGGGAAGGCCTGCCCTTCTCTTAAAAAGAGGAACCAGGAACAACAGCCTTCTCTTAAAAAGAGGAACCAGGAACAACAGCCTGGAGCTGAGGAAATCCCATCCCACCCACCCTTTGTATAATGGGATTTGTAGCATTTCAGTTCACTGGTATATTATAACTGTCTTCTGTTTAATGTCACAGCTTTAAGAATAGCTGGCGGTTTACAGGCATTGGGATAGAGCCAAGTGGATAGATTATCTGGCGAGAACTGCACAGACTGGAGAACAGCTGATGAAGCCATGTCAAGGGGAGGGCCCATGAGCTGCATACCTAGGGGACAGCCGAAGGCCCCATCAATGATTTATGGTAGGAGCTACGGATGGAGTCTGCACCCAAGGGGTCCTGAAAAGTGCCACCAATGATTTATGGCAGGGGCTACTAATGGGGTCTGAACCCTTGGGGGGGTGTCTAAAAAAGCTGCCAAAGTAGGTGTTCCTATGTGTGAGGAATTCAGAAGTATCAAAGGGTCAGGAAGGATCCTTGATGTGCTGGATCTGACCCAATAACTCAGCCAGAGTACTGCTTGTTGTAATCAACAAAGTTGTGGCCTTACATTTCCCAACAAGAATTGGTGTTGCCATGTTTTCCCATTCTGGACCAGAAACACTTAACCATAGGCAACAAATTAGGGACATGTGAACTCTATACTATTCTGCTCGATCCAGGGCACTAATCATCGCACAAACATTCATATTGATATAAATCCAACACACGCAACAGGGATGATCCCAAAGCTTTTTCACTGTTGAGTCAAGTGGACATTAAAACCCTCAATTACTTTTTCCAAAATAATGTGAGAGAACCATGGAACGGCTCCGCTTGCAGTGCACGAATCCTTTGAAAGCAGGAGGATACTGGTAGGATACTGTCAGATTTAAAGTCGAGTATCGATCAATGAGTTATCACCCAGCTATGCTTCTCCAATTCCCACGAAACAACTTTCTCCCACTTTTCTTTTTGTTACTTCTGTTCATGGAAATTCACATGAGAAAAATGGCAAACAAACATTTCAGAGGGGGAAAGGAAAGCAGCTCACTCCTCCCACATCTTCCCCTCCAGTCATCATTTGCTTTGCTTAGCTCTGCTCTGCTTCGCTTTACTGTGGCTTAGTGCAGTCTAGCTCCGATAGCTGGGTTTGCAGCTCTCATGATTAGTGTGGCATTCAGTTGAGCAGAGAAAAGATGATGTAAGCAAATGGTTGTAACTAGAGCTGAGTCATTGGGTTGTGTAACATTTGCCCCGAGGTTCCTGTAAAATTCATCAAACTGCATCTTTTTTTTAAATTAGTTTTTAAAATATGCAGCTAAAGGCAAAGATTCTCTCCGCCTTATGGGCTGTCATTGCAAACACAGTTCAAATATTCATAACTTAATCATTATGTTAAAATGTGTTATTTACTGGTATTTTCCATAACTAAAATTTAAAGAAAGTGACAGCGAAGTCATACATCACTAAATGCGTGCACAACAAACACACAAAGAAACCTCAGCAAGTAAGTACTTATGTGCTGCAGATATCAACCTAATCTGTTTTTAAAGTCTACCACCGGAATTATATCAACAACCTAAAAGTACAGAAAATCATTTGTTACTATTAGCAATTTTAGAGCATTTTCCATTTTAAAAATAAATTTTAGAGATTTGTACTAGCATGTATGTATGTATGTATGTATGTATGTATGTATGTATGTATGTATGTATGTAT
>JAHTLZ010000010.1:42764029-42866659 GCA_023846285.1 Phrynocephalus versicolor
ATGTAAGGGAGGAGGGCAGTGCCGTTGTTCTCTTCTGTTTCTTGGTTTCTTGCTTTTAATATATATATATATATTAAAAGCAAATCATACATTAGGAATCTTTGTTGAAGGCACATTGCAGCTGTACCTTTAATGGAGATAATTCTTGGTGCTGTTTGATATTCAACATTACTTAATCAAGAAATATATCGAGTATATATATTTCTTGATTAAGTATATATATATTTCTTATATTGCATAATTTCATAGAAAGTTGGATTGTACTTCAAAGGCTGCTTAGAATTTGATGTTTCTGCTTCCTCAGGGTCAAAAGAGATACAAAATGGGAGACTTTTGACTGGATCTCCCAGTTAGATTACTTAATTCCTAAGTAGCTTCAAGGAATTGCTTATCTTGTCAAGAAAGCAACTGGTCTGGTGAGAACAGCAACTAGGCTCTTACAGATCTTAAATTTAGTTTCAACTGTTTTCATAGCTTTAAATGAGAAGATGATGCTGTTATGCTTTCCTAGTTTTTTAAAAAAGTGAGAAGCTATAATGTGGTTGTATTTCTTCAAATTTCACTTGCTTCAGGAAGGAGTTAACTATAGCATTTTGTAGTATTTGACTTTACCGGTAGTTTTGGGAGAGGCAAACACCATTCCAAAATGTAGTACCAGGTTAATTCCTTTACTTACTTAGGAATAGTCTTCAGCCATACAGGGTCATGGCTAAATCATTTTAAAAGAAGTGTTTTAGAGGCTGAAATAAGCACAAAACAGCTATACAAACACTATTCAATTACAGATGTCCTGGTACTCTACTCCAATTAATGAAAGTATTCAGAGAGAACAAAAGTGCCAATACTGACTTCCGGTGCAGAAGTATGGGGCCTTAACAAAGCTACTGCAGCGGAACAAGTCCAGACTTGTTTTATTTTAGAAGTATATAGAGGACTGATAAAAATACTTCCACTTATGCAGTTAGGGCAGAAACAGGTTTTTACTCACTCTTCAGTCACTCAGTGCTTAAGGTTTTTACCTTATGGTTGAGAGTCCAGTCAATGGGGGTCAATAGACTTCCAAAGCTCTGTTTAGTTGAACAGATAGGTACAGGTGTGCCCAATTCCTGGGCTGGTCACCTTGGCAGTATAATTGAACAATATGGGCTCTCCACTCAATACCTACTCTCAAGAGGCTACCAGGCAAAATAAATTTTCAAACAGAGAGCCTGAGATATCACTGCCCTAACAGATATTGAATTACCTTCTAAGAACAGATCACTAGGTTGGTTATTTAAAAATAAAACTGTTTCCCACCTTGAAAATATCTAGAAATGAGCCTAACTCAGTCTCTTAGAAAGGCTTTTACCAGACTAAGATTTGAACTGTAGATTACACAACCAAACATCGATTTTTTCCACCAGTTGCCTTATTATGAAGGAACCTGTATTTGTGTGTGGGGGGCTGCTATTGAGGATACAGCACATATTTTATTTGATTGCATGTTATATTCTGTTGCCAGGCAAAACTATCTATCTGCCCTGTTGGGTAAAACAGTCCACTGGAACATGAACCACAGACTTTCGTATCTGCTCCAGCGTCCGAATACACAAGTTGTCCAAAATATAACTAAATTTGTATCCTAGGCAGAGGGCATAAGATCCCACTACAGTTTCCTGCAGGAGTGATTCACTTAACTAAAATATTGCATGTTTATGATGTTTCTAATATTTTAGCATTTTTATTGTGTTTTATCTATTTTATTATGCATGCATATGGTTTTGTATATATTTTGATATGGTTGAAAATGCCTAATCAATAAACTAAAATTGAAACTAGTAGTACGCAAAGCTCCTTGATCTAAATATTTATTTATTTCAATCAGTCAATCAGTCTTTTATTATAAAGTTGCAGACCCAATAAAATGGATAACAATAAAAAGATTGAAAGCAGTTTAAAATTGCATAGATGCAACCAAAAACAACAAATATTATAAAACAGAGGCAATAATTGTCTTAAGCGTTCTTTGTGCAGAAACAAGAAACTTAGCCACTAAATTCTGTACTGGACTTGTTCATGTCTGCTAAAAGTATATTTTAGATAACAAGTCTTGGTTTTATTTTGGAAATCTCTCATTACAAGGTTAATAAATCTAGTGTAACCATCCCTGCAAAAACTGCATAGAAATAGGACATAGTCCAGTGTTTCGTTTCATTTCTTTGCTTTACCTCACTTCTGTGCCACCTTTTTCCTGGCAGGGGTACTCTTCTTTGTCTCACTTGGAGTGCAATTATATTAGGCTAGATTAGGACTAATCAGGACCGTCTGGCAGTGTGGCCTGATATTTAGAATGATCTTTGTATCCACACACAGGTATCAGGACAAGAAGCTACACCATGCCTCAAAATGATCCTATTTTACCCGTTCTTACCTCTTGGGCTCTGTGCTCCTTCATCTTCTCTGGTCTCTGTCCCTCTTCCAGTGGAGAGGAGGGAAAAACTGAGATTTGAAAAGCATATATTATTAAGTGCAGTCCCACTTCCTTGGTGTGCCTTGGAACTTTACAGAGCTGAACTTTAAAGGGGGAAAAAGATTGCCCTCCACATACTCTGTTGTCACCCTGTCTGACTGTATCAGGAGCAAACTGGAAAAGGCCTTATATGCTTGAATTGATTGTTGTGCCTGAAAAATTACAATGTGCTAACATGAAGCCTGATTGTTATTTGGGGAGTAACATGTTAGTACAGTGACCCCCCCACCTATTGCAGGGGTTAGGGACCCGACCGGACCCGTGATAACTGAAAATCCGCAATATGCGGATGAAGGTCAGGTCGCCCCTGGGGTGCCTAGCTGGGGGCTTTTGTACTTACCAGAGGCCTCAGAAATGATTTTCGGCGATCCGGAAGTCACTTCTGGTTTACTGGAAGTCACTCCTGGTTCGCAGGGAGGCCCTTTTGGGGCCTCCAGGAGGCCTGGGAAGGCTCTTGCAGGGCTATTTGGGACAGCGACAGGTTGGGTGTAAGTATGGGAGGCCTGAAACAGGCCTTTTCCCCCTTAACCCAGGAGGACTTTTTTCATATACTGTGGTCCCGTGATATAGCGGGACCGCAGTATATGAACCACGAAAGGGCAGGGGACCACTGTAATGCACATTTTCACATTAATTTTAAGTAAAATAATAATAATAAATATTTTAATAATGATAAAAATAAGGCAGTGGCTACAAAACCTGATATAGATACAGTGGTACCTTGTATAAAAGAATTAATTCGTTCCAAATGAAATTATGTTAAGCAAATTTTCCTTTATACAAATTTCCCATAGGAATGCATTGAAAATGGAGTAATCCCATTTTTATGTTGTACATAGGTGATTCTGTTAAGCAAATTTCCCCTATCTCCGGAATTTTTTATGTTGTACAGCTTTTATGTTATACAAATACTTTGTTATACAAGGGTCCATTGTATTTAAAAGAACATATTGAGGTGCACCTTTAATGCCAGGAGTTATGATGATACAACCAACCAATGACTCGCACTGCAGAGCTGGAAGGGATGTTCTGCATCACTGAGTCCAGCTCCTGTCAAGGAGACGCAGTGGGGAATTGAACTCCCAACCTCTGTAGCTGCACGTAGGAGTTTGGCACATAGCAGTAAGCTGAAAACACACAAATAGTGGCACTGGTACATCCCCTTTCTCCCTTGCAACGTAGGATCCTACAGGCCATCTGGCTACATAGGAATGTTCATGTCTGCTCTCTAGGATTAGTCCCCACAGTCCAGGATTGTTGACAGTGATTGGCACAGGTTGCTCAGCACATCAGACAGGATTCCACCACTCCCAGCCCTACCTGTGGAAATGGGAACCTAAGAATGTCTGCAGGCAGAGAATATGCTCTGCCAAAGGAACTAGCGCTTTCCTCTCCTATGATGAGTTGTTTCCCAGCGCTGTTTTTATTACACAAGTTATATTATTTTTTTTAAATGAATAGAAATTATGTGGTGCTGTTTTTCTAGATCTGCAGTTTGTACCATAAAGATGTCAACTTTACACAATCTCTTATGCAAGGTATTGCTTACTTTAAATGGCTAACCACAATCCCACCCAACCCCCCAAAAAACTATGCTTTAGGGTGGTAAGAGGGCACATTAAGATGTGATTACATCTTAATAATGTCTACTATTATCTATCAGCGTCAAGTAAAATGAATATGAACAGCTGCATATATTGTAATAATTATTAATATCAAGCCTTACATAGCTAAATTAAGGGCTACAAAGATAATGGTTACATTATTCTAGCACCAAAGATTAATATAGCAGTTTGAATATTCATTAATTTATGCTCATGATTAATGGAAATGTTCATGGATTGGTTTGCAATGTTTCATAAATAGCAGGAAATCCATCTTGCATACTTGGTGTATTTTCCTCTGCATTGTGCCAGTTACTGTAAAGTCCAATTGTCTTGTAGGCACAGCACTCAAGCATCTGCTTATGTATGATAAGTGAGTGACAGGAACAAATTACTGTTTTCAAATATGTGTTTGTGTGGGCATGGTGCTGTGCTTTATCATGGTGGCAGGTTTTAAAGGCTGTCTTAAATGAGATGCTGACACTTTGTTTTGAAGATGTGATGGGAAGAAATCAGCAGAACCGTGACTTTTTCCCCCACCTGCTGTGGTTTTCTATTCTGTTCCAAAAGAGAATCTGACAATGGGGCTGGCTTGATAAATAGAACCCGCGTCAAAGGTCTAGAGACAACTTTTGTGGTCTTCTCCTTTGGGCTAGAATAACAAGATCCTATGAGAAAGACCCCTATCTCCAGGCAGTGCTCACAGGCCACGGCATGGTAGCCCCTACACTGTTTAATATGTATATCCCAATGATCCACCATTGCCAGAAGTGAGAGCTGGACTATAAAGAAGGCTGATCGCCGCAGAATTGATGCTTTTGAGCTGTGGTGCTGGAGGAGAGTCTTGAGAGTCCCCTGGACTGCAAAGAGATCAAACCTATCCATTCTGAAAGAAGTCAACCCCGAATGTTCACTGGAAGGACAGATTTTGAAGCTGAGGCTCCAGTACTTTGGCCACCTCATGAGGAGAGAGGAGTCCTTGGAAAAGACACTGATGCTGGGAAAAATCGAAGGCAAAAGGAAAAGAGGATGACAGAGAATGAGATGGTTGGATGGTGTCATCGATGCAACCAAAATGAATTTGACAAATCTCCGGGAGGCAGTGGAGGATAGGAAGGCCTGGCGAGCTCTGGTCCATGGGGTGACGAAGAGTCGGACACGACTGAACGACTGAACAACAACAACTAGGAGCTTTCTTTATGCAATCGCCACACAAAGTGCAAACTTTGATGCTGTCAAGAAGAAACTGACTGAGGCTCTGATTCTAATGATTATGTATTATAGAGATAAGCAGTTGAAGCCAAACTGTCTGAAAATTAAACTTTGTGCTTTCCACTTGAAAAAAACTGTGAGGTTTCAATGTGCATGGAGGAAGAGCTTGTGCTGGCAAGAGGGAAGGCTGTTGGTGTGGCTCAGTATTGGATGAATGTCATCTACTGTAGTTTTTTTTTAAATTATTCATTTTCTATACCTACACATAATAATTTTATTTCTTATTTATATTTTGCTTAGTCACATATGTTTATATTGCAATATTATTTATTAGTGTTCCTGACAGGAATAAAGAAAAATCTGTACAATCCTGTTGCTTCCAACCTTGTGTAACAATGTCCATGCCGCTACCTCAGGCCATTAATTCTCAGACATTTTTGCATTGTGCTACAGCCCAGACCAGTGTTGGCGAACCTGTGACACGGGTGCCAAAGGTGGCACTTGGAGCCCTTTCTGTGGGCACCCGACATCACCCCTTCACAGCCACCTGTATTCAGGTTATATTGCTGTATTGGCACTTGGTGTAAAAATTAGTGGGTTCTGAATCACAGTTTGGGCACTCAGTCTCTAAAAGGTTCACCATCACTGGCCTAGACAGTTTCCCATCACCTTGGACATGGGCATTTTAATTATCCCATATGAATTAATTTCCATGCAATGTTTCATTTCTTTTCATTCAGTAACATTTTCAGCTCTATATCGATACAAACATTTAGTGTCTTGGCTGCATAATTGTAATCAATCTATCTCCTCTCACCTTGGATTAAGAAAGAGTCACAAGCAGGAAGAACAATTGAGAACTTGGACAGCTGCTAAGAACTTTCTATTTATTGGGTCACAGAACAAATGCATGTTACTCTTGGCATAAACTTATCCTTCCCCAGAGATATTCAGACTAGGCACTGTAAAATGTTATTTTCATATATTTTGTAGCCGGGAGACTGTAACTGGGTAATACATTTCAAAAATAAATTTCAAAAAGATATTCCATAGATCTATCAATTCACTCAAATAAATTGAAGCTATACACCAGGGATGCCAAGCTAAAGTGTATTGAAAATTATTATTTTTTACAAAAAAGTTAGGCTTTAGGTTATGCAGTAAATTGTGCTTGTTAAGTATATCTCAATTATTGATGTCAGAGGCTGGGATTTATGGAGAATGGATTTAAGAGGTGGCTTTAAGTGCTTATGAACAGCCACTAGTCTTTCTGGAACAGTGAACACAATTAGCCAAACTTTATTAGCTTTTTCACATGAACTCAGAAACGGGAAGAGATACACACACACACACATACGCGTGCGCGCGCACGCACGCACACACACACACTCCACATCTCTCACACACACATACATATCTGGATCTGATTCTTTTATGTGTACATTCTTCACCAAGTTTTCAGATCCTGTTTATTCATACTACCCTTGTTTATGACTGGTCTCTGTGGTCATTCATATTTTAAACCCCTTCTTGGTGCTGGAAGTCACTGGGTGCAACTCAGCTTACACTGAGAAAGGTGTGTGTCTTTGCAGAGGAAAGACTTGATAGAGATAAAAGGGCTTCTCTGGTTCCCTAGACTTTTTAAGTGTTCTGACCTATGCTGACCTTTTTGATATTCAGTCAACTGATTTTCACATTTCCCTCTTGACCCTCCATGGAAGAGGACATCCTGCCTTTGTTGTTCAGAAGTATAGGGGTGCTGTCTGCTCTGCTGATGGAGAAGTCCTTCATTCATCCTACTCCGTATCTTGCCCTGTCTGTGAATATACCTGCAGTTTCCTGCATACATTTCTCATGGTAATGTGCAGGTGGTGTACTGTATATAAGAGGAGTCCCTTGCAAGCAAGTTCACTACTGTCATTTCACAGAACAATTGGAAAAGTAACAACAACAAATACACAAACTGAGTGGAAGAGTATGTTCTCTGTAAAGCAGGGGTGTCCAAACTTTTTGCAAGAAGGGCCAGATTTAGTGAGGTAAAAATGTGTGGGGGCTGACCATTCAGCCATATTTGCCCCCCGGGCTGGACTTTGGACAAGTCTCTAGGACATGCAAGGAGGTGGGGAGGACATTACAGCAATGGAGCCAGGGGCAGGTAGGCTGGGCAGGTGGCTGGGGGACGGACAGAGGCAGGGAGGGCAGGCAAACCATAAAACTGCAAGCTGATGTCTCCATCCAGTATGGGGAGGGGCCAGCTGGCAGGGATGCATGCCAGGCTGAGCCGGTGGGGAAAAGATGCCGTGGGCCACTCAAAATTTGAAAACGGGCCACATTTGGCCCCCAGGCCTGACTTTGGACATTCCTGCTGTAAAGCATTGCTTGAGTTAAAAACGTGACATGAAATAAAATTGTGAGGATTGCTATGTATTCGTCCGAGAGCAAATCAGTCCTTTGACCTGTGGCTTTTCTGCTTGTGCACTGGTTCACGGGCTTATAAACCTTTGGGAAGTGTAGTTTTGTATTCAACAATAACAAATTTGGATTGAACACTTCGCTCCAGTGTTTTCATGCCATTATGCATATTTCATTTGCCATAGGTTCCTTGTCATAAAAGTGGCGGCGGCAGCAGTGTGTGTGTGCTGGTGTTGGTGTTGGTGTTGGTGTTGGTGTTGGTGTTGGTGTAAAGGTGACTTTATTTTGAATGGTGAAGATTGTATTTATTTGAGCTAACAATATTGAGACACGAATGTAAGGGTGAAGTATGACCATCCCTTTCTGTGGAACAGTGATATCTAGTCATGTTTTGAGTAGACGGGCATCTGATTTAGATCCTGAGTGACTTTTGTTTTGTTTTGTTGGTTCTATTTTTCTTTCCCAAAATTTGAGACTGTGTGGATGTACTTCCAACGTATGACTAACAGGTAATGTCACTGTTCTCGAGATTATCCATTTAGCATCTTGAATACAAATAAAGGGAGAAAATAGCTCAACCTAGCAGACAGTAATTGTCAAATGGATTTTCAGTATAGTTATTCCTGCCATTTGGTTTAATTACTTTCCTTTGATTTAGTGTAAAACACATGCAAATCTCACATTTTAATGCATATTTCGCTGCCTTGATGGCTGTGGATCATCTATTCATCATCCCACAGCAGGAAATTTTGGTGGAAGATGAAAAGGAAAAGTAGAGTTTAAAGAAGTGCCTTTGGAAGGAAGATGTTTATTATGTGCAAGCCCATAAAAGTGTAACTTTCCATTTAAATGGATTCAGTCAGTTAGCAAGTTCTTATGACTGGAGGTGTGTTGTTCTTCCCTGAATTGAATGTAAATGTTTAGCTAATTAGTATAGCTAATTATGCATTTCTGCACAACCGCATCAGCAAAATGTTAGGGGATCAAAGCACAGGTTCCACATTCAAAAGGGCTGTAACTAAGGACACAGGTGGCAAGGAGGCCTGCCCTGCAAACTTCTGCAGAAGGTGACATATGACTTTGACTCTTGCTGAATGACCAATTCTTAATTTCAGAGTGTAGAGACATTCTGCTCCCTATCATTACCCAAGAACTGAAGGCCCTCCTGGATCCTACAGAAGAGACACAGCTGCAGCTCCTAGAGAAGAAGAATTGCATTGAACTGCTCAACAGCATCCTGGAGGTTCTCAGCTGTCAAGATGCAGTGAGTATTGATGAGGACAATGATCCTGCAGCGGGTTCCAGTTGGTTGTAAGCTTGTTCTCATTGAAATGTCAAATATGATGTTGATGACTTCTAAATATAACAGGCCCCTGATAGATTGAACTTGTTTTTATAGTTTTCAGTATGAGAATAGATACAGAGCGCACATTTTCCTGTTCTGATATTCAAGTTCATTTGTCTTGACACATCACCAATCCTGAAATACTGTACCTTCCTTTTATTTAAAGCTGAAGGAATCAAGCTGTTTGACTACAGTGCATCATTAATTATCAAAAATTAAGTCATGTTGTGGCTTCCCTCTTTCCTTGTTGCTGTAGTTAAGTCTAACTAGTTGATTGCCTGCAATTTTGAGGAATGCTGGTTAGGCTCATCCGTAGCAAGTGCTAGGCTAGATCTTAACTGCACCAATAATTTGAGTAACAAGTACAACAAGGATATGTGGATGGGAAGTGTAAAAGCTGATATGACATTCCTGAACCTTGGTTATATCAAAGATGGGGAACATGATCATTTTTGTATTGACGCTTCCCAAAATTCCATCATTAGTTCAGCCACTAAAGTTGAAGTAAAAACAGGCAATTTTTGTTGTCTTTAGTTTACATTTAAACTGGATTTTAAAACAGCAATACTACAATTATTATCATCATGTGCTGGTGAATATTGACTGTAGTGTACACTAGCTTTTCATATTTTGCTTATATAATTTATGCACAACAGTTCCTGTTTCGGATTTACTGCCTTTAGTGGATGCAAGCTGCTGTAGACTGCAGCCACACAAGGTTCAGGATCCAACAATGTGGACCAAAGCTCACAAATGCTTATTCCATGTAAATCACCTGTCTTTAAAAGGCAACAATACTTTTTTGCTGCTTTTGCTGCAGTAGCTTAACCCAACCCTATTTTTTTTAAAAAAAAGTCTTTATTTGAGCTGCATAAAGAGTGTAGCAGATTTGTGCAGATTCATAAGCTAATGCCTAAGATTTATTTGTAAGAGCTCAAGGCCTCGTGTTTTCAAATAGAGCTTCATTTTAATTTGAAATGCATGCTAAGGAAACAAAATCGAGGCCTTTATATTCCATAGTGTTGTAGTGCACCTGCAAGGTTAATGCGCTTAGACTAAACAAGGACCATATGGCAGGGGTGTGGAATCCAATTTAGGAACATGACGGATGCGGTGCTTGAGTAGTTCCCACTGCTGCGACGATGGTTATAAAAATTGAGAATGAGAGATATTCAGTTAACAACTGAGTTGTATGGATCCTACTGAGTCCTAAGAGTTCATGAGATTGCAGTTTTCCACTTTGGGCTTTGACTCCTCCGGTAAATTACAATGCTGTCTCACTACTTTGAGGAAAGGCAGTAAGTACTTCGGATTTTACATGGGAATGTTATATATTTCCACCTCTTTATATGAAATTTTGCAGCTGTGTCCATTTTCTCGGTTTATGCAATCATTTGCTGCAACCAGAGGAGGCCTATGACACTAAACTGTAACTGACTTATGTGGACATACAGCTTCCTTGGCGTCTCAAGGAGAATTGTTTAAGATCACGGTGGAGACCGCAAAGTGCTTTTGTGTTTCGTATCTTTTTGTTGCATAGCCTTTGCCACACATGGAGCTAATGTTTCATTTTATTGTGTTTGATGTGTGTTTATTATAATGCAAAGTTGCCTAGCTTTTTTCCCCTTTCATTGTGAAAAAGCGCCTAATAAGTTAAAATTTTACAAGCCTCTGATTCTGCTCTGAATTTTCTTTTTTCAAGGGACACTTAGTTCTCCTTGGTTGTTTTGAAAAGATGCTATCATCTCCCCAGTGAGCTACTTGCTTCTATACATTTCATATATTACATTGCAAAATTCACTCCCAGTTTAATTCAATTTAACTTAATATTTCTGGCTGTTTTCCTGAGTTAACTCTCTATTTGTTTTCCTGAGTTAACCAATTCTTGTGGACCAAATTTAAAACTTGTATACGGGGATCTCATAGATTGCTGGCATTCCCCCACAGGGAATGTGAGCCTCCAGATGTTGCTATGACTACGGTGATTCAAATGAAGAATTGCTTGCAAGTTTGGGCCAATGGGATCTTTTTGACAGAGAACATCTGGAGGGCCATATGTTCCCCACCCCTGGTCTATAATTCCAGGCTGTAGACACAGAGTAGTTTTTCCTAGTTTGAGAGAACTGAAATTGTGCTTTTCTTGTTCCATGATTTCTTCATAACAAATGGGAAGCTGTGCCTCACTTCCATTAGTCAGTGCTCTTCTCTGACCAGTAACTTACAGTGGGAAACAGAAGGGTGTCTATTCACAAATTGTTACAGGCTGTTGGAGAAGGCAACACAGTCTCTTCTCTTTAATGCTGCCAGGTAGAGTGGCCACAGATGAAGTCATTTCTGTGAAAGAAAATGCAAAACAAAAAAAAAAGGTCCTTCCTGACTAGTGGTGCTATCATGCTTCTCATTTCAAGGCCACTGATTGCATTGGCTGCTGAGCATGCCAATTCTGTGAGGCTATTTAGATATTTTCCACATGTTACAAGGTGCAAGCAATGTTGTTTGGGAAATTTGGAGAGTTGTTATTTTAAAAACCAAACAATTCCAAGCTTTGTGTGCATTTCAGGAAAAGCCCCTTGTGTGTGTCATCATAATTACACAAGTTCCCCGTGACTTTCTCATGGGATCCCTCTCAGTGTGTGATTGCTGACTGTTTTTAATGTGCCACACAGCCAGTTCTACTTGACAATAACGAATTGGGTCTCAAAGGCACGTGAGATATTCAAGGTGTAGTTTGCCATGGCCATCTCCCAGTGAGTTTCCAAGGCTGATTAGGCATCTATCTGAATCTCCCTAGTCCTAATCAGAGACACTAACTCATTATAGAGTTCTGGTGTCATTGCTTGTAGATTTAACTAAGGGCTTGACTACATGGTTTTGGAGGGATGGGCTGGTGTGGGCTAAATAGGGTTGCTAGGAAGTCTGATATGTCATCCTTGCATACAAGTGGCATATGGACCTCAGGTCACCATGTTTGGTCCTCAGCAGCCCACTGCCAATTTGCCAGTATGATGAAGTGGCTTGAAAACAGACCCACTGTAGGATAGTGCCATATTAAATACTTCCTTGAATCCATGAAGTATATCAGGGCAGCACATATGCACTGTGTCACTTTTTAAAAAAAAGTGAAATGGAAAACATCCTTTCAGAAGTGAGAAGAGACAGGAGGAAGCAAGGGATATACTTTGTTTGCTTTTCTCTTAAAAGTCCCATGTAATCGCCCCTAACACTCACCATGTATCCTCTGAATGTTAATACGTTTTCATCTTTTTTTAAAAAAAATTACATAGATGTTTTGCTGGTATCTATTTATGCATTAAAATAGTGTTTTGTTAGATATTTCCCCAGAGAAATTCATTTCCCTGCACAGATATCGTCTATAATGGGAATAGTATTTATGCCCTGAGTATTAGTACGTCCAGAACTGAAATCCCGGGCCTGAATTTTTGAGTGAAATCCAATTCTTAGTCATAACTAAGTAGTCCCATTAAGGTTTTTTTCTCTCTTTTTTCCAAAGCTTAATTGGGAATCAAACTTTTAACAAAATCCAAAAGTTACTGTAACCTAATTAGTCAACCTCTATAGTGAAGGGTTCTTTTTGGAGAGTCCAACATCTAATTAAAGATATTCAGTGAGAAATTGGTGCAAGAAATACATGTTAGGTTTATGAAGTCACAGAGTGGGGAGTGGTGGGGAGGGAGAGCCTCTTAGAGAGGGAAAAAACTGTCAGAACTCAGCAACAGTTTATGACAAGCCCTCTGAAAATGCCAGGTCTGCCAAAGAATAATAATAAAATAACAAACTTAAAAAAATACAGGACTGGGAAGTTTGCCAAACATCCAGATGCTGCCTTTGTAAAGCTCTGTACCCCACTGTGGCATCTGGCACTTTAACTGCTGATCAAAGAGAAAGGGTGACATTTGGTATGTTTAGGACGATAAAAGTAGGTGCACAGCCATTATCTGTAAGTTTTAGCAACATCAGGAGAATAGAAAAGCTAATGGTGGAATTTGCTTATGCTTAATTAAATTTGTTTACTTTGTTGAGATGCACTTAAGAACTGGTTTATTTCATGTCCGGATTTGGAAGAAGCTGGTTTTAAAAATGTATGGAGGAATTACAAGCCCATGAAGTCTGATCAACCATTGAGATTACAGTGTGGATGTATTGCTGGACTTAGCAATAGGTTAGTCTGCCAGAGGTTTTCATAAGCAGCATCCTCAGTTTGTTCAGGAAGCAAGCAGAGATTGTATAAAAATTGAAATAAGATGAAAAATTAACTAAATAGAAGCCAGGTTTGATTTCCTCCCTTTCACTGCTAGAAAAAATTAACACCTAAATTGAGATATTTCAAAGTTCATCTTTCCTCACCCCAGTTGTATTGGATTTTAAATTCCACCAGTAACTTTGCTGACTGAGAATGATGAGCTGTATCTAGTCCACCAAGGAGTGGCAGATTCGAATAGGCTGACATAGTTATTTGAAAGTGTCCATTTGAAGCCCCCCCTCCACGAGCCAGTTGAGAATGGAAGATAGCCAGATGAACTGCCTGCTGCTGAACATCTGAATATGATCCCCAAAGGAGACCATGAAACACAAATGCAAAAAAGTGGACAAAGCATAAGACAGAAATACAGCACAAAACCACACTGAAATGGACCTGCCTAGATGCTGATTAATGCCGCCCTTAAGAAACCACTTCGGTTCATCTTGAAAATATTTCTCTACTTGGAAATGTTTCATCATGAATATAATTACTCTTAAGATAATTCTCATGCCCTTTGAGATAGCAGTGCACCACCAGTAAGATCGCATATTGTGGGAAATTTTCTTTGAAGAATGTGTTTCAGAGGAGCCACAGTGATGCACATACACTCCTGGCCGATGTGGCATATCTGGAAAGGAAGTGACCTTCTATTTCACCTGACCTTTTACTTTAAGGCAGGGCCAAAGGGCTGAAGGGCACCTGATTCCTATCTGAACCATTGTTTTAGAAGTGCTCCAATGTCTCTTGTGAACATGGATAAGATAAACTAAAGCAAGCCTTCTGGGAAAATCACAGCTGTCTTTTGCCTATGTATGCTCAGCTGGCTGAGAAAAGGCATTTGTTTCAGTCTGTCTGCTTTATCCAGAGGCCAAGGTCAGCTTAGCTTTAAAAAGTCTATCCTTCTGTTTATTTTTTTTTTAATTTTATGTACCCCTTTTGATATAATTGCCAAAATGAAAACCTAATATATTTCACCCAGATCTAAGAGTCTTGATCTAGACATGGCATCCCAAGCAGATATCTAGATGTCTGAGTCACTGAAAATCTGGGGTTGCTTTTATCAGAATTCAATTAATAGAATGGTTTTCCCTGATTCTTGCATTTAGTAAGGCACTATTTTTAACCACTTTTCCTCTCTTCTCCCCCCCCCCCTTATCAATCTCTTGCCATTTTAAGCTTCATTTTAGCTTCATTTTAGGTTTTTTTGTTGATTTATGTATACTTTATTTTATTATGTACCTTGTATTTTGGTTTTCAAAATGTATTCCTTCGTTTAATTGTTATGTTATCACATGTTGTAAACCACCAAGAGTAGTCCTAGGTCTAGATGGGTGGTATAAAAGCCAAATAAATAAATAAATAAATAAATAAATAAATAAATAAATAAATAAATAAATAAAGATAGTTACATTTGTCATACTGTATGTTGCACACTGAGGAGCTAAGAGATGGGACAAATAACCTCAGAATTTTAACATTCAGGGCAATGAAAAAAAGCAATGTTTTGCTTGTTTTCGTTAACTTAAATAAGCACACTGGAATATATAGTCATCTTTAGCCTATGCTGGCATCAGTGAGGCTACCTCCTGCTCATTTCTCACCATAATAATGTATTTCATTGAAATTAAATGTATTTCAAGACAGTACTGTTTCCCTGCATCCTTTAATGATTTGCAGTTTATATTAAAATTTTGAAACCTGTTGGTGATTTGTGTGTTTGTATGTTAAATTGCATGACTAACTACAGCCAAATATTGCTCACTAATCAGATACTGATCATATTGTGAGGGATGCACCCACGTTGTATAACCCAGGCCTTGTTAATTAGCAATACTCCTTACTGCTGATCATTAGCACAACCTGGACAAATTAGGTACAAGTATAGTTTTCATAAAAGCTATACAGTCAAATGTGTACAAAGCATAAAGAACCATGTTCGCGGCAACATACTCTGGACTAGGATAAACGATACTGTAGACACTTCTCATAACAGAATAATAAGCTGCACCAGGATGGGAGGACTCTTTAGAAACCTTCCCTTATTGGAGTAGACCCCGACTGAGGGGAAGTGATGAGAAATAAGTAGAAATCAGGGAAAGTTTAATTTGAATCCCATACTTGCTCAAAGGTTACTCCTGCCCTCCTCAATACAACACAAGGCAGAATTTAAAAAAAATCCCACTTTCTTAATTATTGGTAGAGTATGTTTTAAATAAAACTGTTTTGTATCCACACTAAATTACAGCCATACTGCTTGATAAAATACCACTTTTTTCCCAAAAGAGCAAAGTGTGCTGCTTTTATACCATCTCATAGTGCTTAAAGCAGTCTTTGGGTAGTTTACAAGTAGTGATGCAGGCTACATATTGCCCCTCCCCCAGCAAGCTAGGTACTCATTTTACCAATCTTGGACGGATGAGTGAACTTTGAGCCTACTGCCTAGAATTGAACCCCAGGTTGTGGGCACAGTTATAGCTGTAGGAAAGCATTTTATCCACTGCATCATGATGCTTTTTTCAGAAGGGCAAGGTAAGTCTACCTCAGGTGCCCTAATGGTGGTAAGAAGGGCATGGGGATAAATGTAGACATTTTGGTCAAAGGGGCAACATTAAATGGACCTCCCATGAAGGCCAGGACATATAGGGAGATGAGGGACACATGGATGCTGGTGGTGGTATCTTATTGAGATTTCTCACAATCAGTAGGTAAAGTAAACGGGTTCCTGGCTATCAATAGGCATTTCTGTCTCTGTCGCTTCCTTCACTCTTGCTTTCCTAGCCATTATTGAGCTTTCTGCTTTCCTGTTACAAGTATGTAAGACCAAATTACATTACAATGGCATAACAAGATGACTTACCCATGACTTGGTATTGCAGAATCATAGGATCACTTTTTAAAAAAAAATAAAAAAAAGCTTTATTGAAAGACCTGTGGTGAGAAATGCACCCATTTTGAATTACATTGTGCCCTTCATGAAACACAAAGCTGGAAACTCTTTTAGAAACAAGATAAATGCATGAGAGAAGGAAAAGGTAGCTCGATTGGAGTAATTCTTCTGAAAACTGCTCTGTCTGGGAGAAAGAAACCAATGATTCATCACATAATACAGAGATATAGGGCCGCATAAAAAGCAGGAGCTATACTTTTTATAATACAGACTTGGGAAAGCCTCTGTGGTATTGTTTATGCTAAATAGCCCTGAGACTTAGCTGCTGGCAATTCTTCTGGGGTGAGTGCTTCAAAAATTACTGGTAAGTGCTAGACTCTGGAACTACAGGTATTACAGTCTACTCCAAGGTACACACAGGGTATATTTGGATGGCCTTCTTATTAAAAACAACAGCCTCTTATGAGCGTGTCAGTTGACATAGGGATAAGATAGGGAAATCGTTCTTTGAACCTGGCAAAAAGAGAGATCTTCAGAAAGGTTTTGTTCACTAACTTCAAGAGCTAATTTGCAATACTGATTGTAGTGGTAGTTACCAAGTGATTAGTTCTCTTCCATGCTCACAGAGGCTCTCTTACTCCAGTAGGAAAGATGTCTGCTGCAGCAGTTTCTTTGTAGATAATTCTTCATTGTCTAAATAATTGCATTTGTTTTACAGGCGTCAACTTATCATCACATACAAGAAATAATAACCCAGTTGCTGCGCATCATTAACAAGACCGTCATTAGAATGGGAAGAGATGACACCTTAATTGTGAGTAACTCTTTTTTACCAAAGAGGTTTTACTACTAGGGAAGACTTGACATTGCCAGGAGAGTTATAGCAAGAGGCCTTTGGGACTTGTTGTGTGATCAGCAAAAGTATATCCTTGTTCCCGGTTCCTTTAGCTGTGACAAAGCAGAAGGCAAGCGTAACCGCAGGATGTGCTTGGCCAGCCAGAAGGCACTTCAATAAACCACCAAGTGGTGACACTCAGGTGTTTTATTAAGCTGAGAGGTGCCAAATGGTTGAAGATGGGGCCTTTTGCAGTAGAGTTTAAGGCACCTTGCTAAGGCAAGGGGCTGAGTACACATTAAAACAGAACAGGACAGATTTTCCACCTGAGCATTGAACATCTCTTGATTTGGGTAGTGTGCTATTGAAGCATTCCTGTATATATAAAATAATTGCCTTGGTGATAAAAGTGATTGTAATATCAGGAGGCTATTATGATTTGAAATGTAAGTAGCTGACAAATGCCTTGCTGCAAATAAGGACTGTTGATCCATGTGCATTTTTCTTTACTCTTTAGCTCTGTTTGTATCCTGATTTGTTTTTAACACAATCCTATTTGCATACTGCCATATGTTTATTTTGGGCTGTTGTGACCATGGCTACCCGACCACTGCTTTTGCCTTGTGGCATTATACTGTCAACTTCATTCTGAGTTAATGTCTACTTTCTATTGTGTGCTGGATTTCAAGCAGTGCATAACATGTATTATTAACATCATCTGTGAACATTTCAGTGAAGAGCCTCATTGAATAGAAACTGCCTAACTGCAGCTTTGTTTTCCTTCATTGGATTATTCAGTTGCCTCAGTGTCGTCACAGTTTTTAAGCTTCTTTGTGCGATGGGATCAGATCTCTAAAGGACAACACCGAAAAGTGCCTTCAGCATGTCATTTTATCTCCCTCAAAAAACATAAATCCAAAGGAAAGCATTCAACATCTCTCACTGCAGAATATTACGTACAGGGCCATACTCATAAATTGTAGTTACCACCTATGAAAGCTGTCTCAGTTGAGCTGTGAAACATGCAGGACTGTCAAAGAGCAATGTGTTACTTAAGCTGGCATGTGGTGGAGAGCGCTCTGTGACCAGGGTATAAAAACTACACAATAGCTGACATTGAGAAATGATAGGAAAGTCTGCCAAGGTGTAAAACAGCTTTGGTCACCTGCAGAGAATAAATAATTGCCTCCCAGATGACTGGGCAGGTTCCAGGTTTGTTTTAAGTGGAAAATTGTTTGGTTGTCCATCTTCCTTTGCTACCCTGATCTTTGGGGCAGACAAACAGGGAGGATAGAAAAAATGGCATCTTTGGAACCTTGTTTGTAAAGTGGTCTTGAATATTATTGCATCTCTAGCACTTTTGAGTGTTCAAAGCACTTGGAATGCAACCTTGTAAGGCCAGGGTGGACAATCTCCAAAGGCCAGGTGGGTGAGACACCCTAGAGGACCATGCCTGCTCCTGAACTGCAATGGATGGTGCCCATTTTTTTTCTTTACTCCTACCCCATTGCTGCCTTCCCAGCTAAAAATATTTGAAATTACCTTTTTTTAAAGAATTACTTTTTCAGAGTTGGGGGGCTCTAAAAATGTTGTCTCCCCAAAGCACGTCAAATGGCCATGTTACTTCCCCACCAAGCCACCTAGGGGAAAAAGAGCCAATTTAAGCAAAATTTGGGATCTGTGGGGTGGCAGTGCAAAGGATCCTGCATTTAGACCCCTGACAGGTTGCATGAAAGTGAGCCAAATGTAGTCTGTCCCCCACCCCGTCCTGCAACATGTGCATTATAGTCATTTTCCAGGTGGGATGCTGAGTTTGATTGTTTGGAGTTAGTTACAGATTTATTCATTGGCTTAAGAAAAAACTCACACTGTCTTAAATAATTTCCTGGTTATTAGGACTGACAGCAAATTGATTTTATACATTTGGATTCTATAGGCTCATAAGATGGGTTTGTTGTTGTTTTGGTAGATGATAGTGTTCAAAACTCTACTTGTAAAATGATCTGCCTCAGGAATATCAGAATTGTGTATGAGAAGGTTTGGTATATTTTGTAGCTTATGACTACATGTCCGCATGAGGGAAGGATTCTGTGTCAGCCAGGATCCCCACTGTGTACAAGATAACTATGTGCTTCAATTGGTATAGAATCTTTACAATCATGTATCACACATTAGGTGGATATATGGCTGCCAGACTTATCACTTACCATAACTGAAATAAGTAACTTTTCTTTCATTTATTTCTCTCTCTTGTTTGCAAGCAGCAACAATTATATTTTAACAAAATCAACACACACGTTAGTCTGACCTTGGCTGTGAAGGTCAACGTTGTCAGCTCTGCAAGTGCAGGCGTGTTTGCAATATAGCCTTTAGCAGTGGCAAGGATAGCCTTGAATAGCTAGCCTTGAACAATCACAGCTTGAATTCAAGTACATGGTTGGCTGGCTCGATCACCTGTCCCTAAATTTGGTTCCTGGCTGGAAGCAACTGGAGATAACCCTAAAAAGGGCAAAACTCAAAAAAAAGAAAAAAAGAAAAAGAAAAGAAACCTTTTAAGTTCTATGACTCTTAATAAGTTATTATGATATTGAGACAGTTCTAATGAAACTCATAGGATTTGATAAGCAAGGATATTAATAAGGAACCCTATTGTGTCAATTTTAGTTGCTTTATTCTAATAGCAATTGTGGCTTAAATGCTGACAGATAAGCTCTGCTGAGCAGCAGGATTCTTCTTATTTCAGGCATTGATATGCCACGAAGAACCCAGCAATTTGCAAAGTATATGAGGGGGAGAATACTGTATGCCCCTGCTGCTTATAAGATTTTAGAAAGTAATCAAAGTTGAGAATCTGTAACTATAACTTTCTCAGATTTAGACGTTGGTAAAGTGATGGGCAGATTAAGTGAAGGCAGAGATATTTTAAGCACATTTTGATAAAAAGATTTTAGCTGTACAATGATGTATGCTTGAAGGTATGCCTCTTTTGTTGTTCTTTGTGTCTTCAGATTTCGCCCCAGATATGAGGACTCCAAATTATGACTGTCTCCCTTTCCATCTAACGTCATCTAACTTTCCATCTAACTTCATAAGTAGTTGGCAATGAGATGGGAATGTTGATACTTTTATATACGTTGTGTTATTGTGTGTATAGTTTTGATGGATTGCTTTATTTAAAGGGAACAGGAAATAAATTGTGTTTTGTTTTTTTTTAAAAAAAAATGAAAGTAAAAATTCTGTATTGAAAGGCCAGTGATAACAGACTGGGTAGGTGAGTATATGGTGTAATAAACAGATTGATGGTCTCTATACTTTGGAGAGCTGGGTTTGAATCGCGATTCACCCATGGAAATTCACTTAATGTGTATGTGGTGGAGGAGCACTTGTAAAACCACTCCTTAAATATCTCCTTGATATAAAACACCCTATTCTGGTTTCTATAAGTTGGTACTGATTTGATGGCACCTAACATACCAGTGGTGGGCAACTTGTGACCCTCCAGATAAACACAATTGTCCCTTGCATGCATAACCAAGGATGAGAAGTGGTGCTTTAGTCTATCAGCAGTTTAGAGGTTGACCTCACCAGTATGTTTGGATGAAGGCCTGCTGGAGAGATTAGACAATGTTATGGGTACATAGAAGCATTGCGTTCTGCATAACAGATCTACGGGGTTTAAAAGGTTTATATGTTTTAAAAACAGTGAATTTAGGTATTTAGTTTCTCTTTCGAATATTGATGAATATCATCTGTTGAATGGATTATGGTTAGAGATGGGGATGAATTGAAAAATGAGCCACATTTTCTGGTGAATTTGGCCAATTGGTCAGAATTCCTCAATTTGTATTCATTATAAACAAAGTCTCCTGATGAAGGCAAACATAGCAAAACAGAGATGGAAGAAGCCAGCAACTCCATAGGTTTTCCATAGAAAATGGTGGAGCAGGGTAGCCCCTGTTATGAGATAGCATGAGGTATTTTTCTGTCCCAAGATCTTGAAAAGCTGAAGTACTAATTAATCTCAAACAAGGGAGACAATAACTAGTTTAAAAGGCAATGGTTTGGGTCTAGAGGTGGGCATGAATTTAAAAATAAATTGCAAAATTAGTTCAAAAATTGCTAATTCATCAATTCATGTTCATACAAAACAATAACCCCCAGGAAATGCAAATTGATGAATTTTTAGTACTTTTGATTTGTTAAATTCTTGGCATTGCCAAGGTATCAAACTACAGAGAAGCTTCTGTAGGATCTCCTCTATAGGCTCTCCAAGTTTGGTAAAGACTGGGTTTCACCAACCCAGTTTCGAAAGATAAAAAAGCTCTTTAAAACTGAGCTGTCCTGAGAAGCTTTTTGGTAAGTTTGCCCTCAATTGGGATAGTGGATAAAGGAGGAGGAGGGGAGGCATTGCAATTTATGGTTTGTAATGTTTATTACCACTTATCTTGTCTTTTCACCTCTTTCTATTTGTGAGATTGTTTAATGTCTATACTAATTATATACAGTTGGACCATGGCATCCATAGGGGATAAGTTCCAAGTTCCCTGTGGATGCCAAAAAATAAAAATAAAAAAATGGAAGTATCAAACACTATACTAGGGATCCCCAGACTTTTAAAGCAGGGGGCTGGTTCACTGTCCCTCAGACACTATTTGGGGCCAGATTATAGTTGTGTTGTAGTCCAACAGATGGGATGTACCCAGGGCCTATCTCCATAGGCACTGTAAGCTCTCCCCATCTGTGTATTGTATCTAATGCTTTTCACATACCCACTAACTCTGACAGTGAATTCCCCCCCCCCAATTTCCTATGCTCTTTCACCTTTGGGGAGGCAGGAGTTAATCCTATGGAGGGGATCACCCTTCAAATAATGAGCAACCTCTGCCAAAATAAAATGAAGGGCCCTTACCCACCATCTCAAGCTTCATGCTGTCCGTGGCTGCTGCGTCTGCCACCAAAGGAATGACACGCAGGAATCACCTTCTTCCTGCCCCATTTCAGAGTGGGCAAAAGGAAGAGCTGCTTGTGGACAAGAAACAGGGCATGAAACATGCCTCTTGGAGAAGGTAGGGTTCAAAAGGCATGAAATGTAGTCTTCTCAGGGGCCATCTGCTATTTCACCAACCAGGAAAGATATTGAAGAGAACTACAAGTGCCATAGACAGCTCGGGGGGGGGGCAAATGGGGGGTTCTTCAATGGCCAGAGGGCCAGATTCAGGACCCTGGCAGGCTGGATCTGACCTGCAGACTGTAGTTGAGGACCCCTGCACTATACATTGCATGTTTTTCCTGCTCTCTCTAGTGTCCAGTTCTGGTAAACACACCCAGGAAATATATACTATATGCATATGCACTTATAGAGTTTTTATTTAGTATTTTGAGAGAGAGGATAAGTGTATCAGCATATAGTTATTCCTTGGATGGGAGTGGGTACTACTGTAATTTATGCTTTATATTTGTTGTTGTATACCTCCTAGAGTAACAATTTACTAGATGGCAATAAACAAGCAAACAAGTTTTTAAATATCTATGTACAGGGCTGTAGCCAGAATCTGTTTATAAGATTGGTACATTTCTTTGGTAATGATTTGCTGCCTGAGTTCTTTGCACAATTAGAAATAAACATCTGGTGAGTCTGCTGTTCCTTAATATACTCAGGAATAAGTGTAGGTAGTGGATTAAACTGAACCATCAGGATGGTTCCATCCAGATGGTCATTTAACTAGTTGTGAATTACAAGTAGACTGAAGCATGACATGTTTATTAGGGGAGAATTTCCAGCACTCAAGTACAACAGCAAAAATGAACCAATAAGTGCTTGAAATAAAGAAACCATGGAAGGTTTCCACTCAGGATCTGGATCTGGACTAGAGTTTATAAAACTGGCTCTAGGTTGTACAACAAAATCATTGTGCAAGTGGGGAAGAGATTGTTAGGCAAGCACTTATTCGTGTGAATTCTTCCACCTTTGACATTTTCAGTTGCAATCATTGTAAGCAGTTATTAAGTTACCGAGTCTCAAGACAAAAAAAAAATAATGTCCATTTATTGCAAAAGGTATTATGCCAGTAAAAGAATCTAGAAATATAAAAAACATTATATTTGATTATTACAATTCTTCAGGAAAGTAATCTGTATTGAAGCTTGCTTGATTACCAAGAGTTGTGACTATGCGTAACAGGACTAGGTATTGATTGTACTGTGGAAGTACAGAAACCTTTTATTAAGATATTATTCTTATCAGACTGTATATATCATTCTTACAATTTTTCTCCAAAAATTAACTTTCCTCTGCAGAGCAAAGTAATTCAAGTACAATAGTATCAGAATATGCAATATGTGCTATACAATATTTTACAAACATTCTCATTACTGTTTTGTTCTTAATTTTCCTTTTGGCAGCATGTGATGTATTTGTTGTATACTGCTAGTGTTATTGAGAGCTATCAGTGTGGCTGTAGGCATAGAATCTTAATGGTAAGACCTTTTGAAATGCATTCCAAAAGTGTAGTAGACTGTTCATGTTGAGGACGGTCTCCTTTGCAGCACTGTTTTAAAAACCTACACACGTAGAAGTCAAATAAGTCTCAGTATTGAAAGGCTAAGGTAGTAAGAACTGCTTTTGGTTTTCTTCATGAGTTATGTTGTATCAAATAATTAAGTAACAATGGAACAGGATTTTTAATCACCATCAAAGGAAGTGTATTGCATGTCTTTCTATAGGTGCCACTCTGCTATAGGTTATGCAATCTAGACTAGGAGTGGGCATGAAATGGAAAAAAATGTGTTATGGTTCAGTACGTTTTGTCACTTCTTGATTTGTTTTGTTTCAAAACAAATTTTCAAAAAAAAATTCATATGAAATGAAACAGAAACAAATTGATTTGTTTCTCTATAAAATGGGTCCCATGGGTCCTAGAGGCACCAGATTTGGTGGGTACCTTCCTTGGACTGTCCCCTCAAGCTCTCCCCTTGAAGCACCCCAAATTTGGAGAGGTTTGGGGTACAGGGAACTGAGTTATTGAGCTCCAAAGGGGGTACCCCTAAGGAAAAGTGTGTAAATTAAAAGTACTTGAAAATACTGATCCCAGGCAGCTAGAAGCATGGACATTGCCGTGGAGCGTCCTCAAACTCTCCCCTTGAAGCACCCCATGACACATTGGGCTGTATCAGAAAAATTGCACTCCACCAGGCAGGCAGGCAAGAATTAAATCAAGGTGACCAAGGCAGGTCTTAGAAATACATGGGTCTTTCAGATCCCACAACGTGCAGGCAGGCTAGCAGGCCCAGGAGGAAGACAGGAGTTTTCCATAATATCCCAGCTAGGAATAATGGAATAGGAGGACTCTGGTTGTATTTTGTTGGTTTTTGGAAATGGGGCCATGATTAAGAGGGATGGACTGGTGCATTCATATTGTGCCTCTAGAGAATGGGGAACTGGTACAGGTGGGTGGTGGACTGGGAATAATGTGGGTGGCTGGGAAGGATTGTATTTTCAAGGGGGTAGGAGTGGGAAAGAAAATAAAGAAAGCCTGCCCCAAATCCCTCAACCCAACCCTCCAAAAATAATAATTAAGATGCTTGCTCTTTGAGACAGAGACACAGTCCAGTACACACACACACACACACACACACACACACACACACACACACACACAGAGAGAGAGAGAGGGGGGGGGAGAGAAGCTCTCTCAAACACACAGACCGCTGTCTCTTTGTCCACTCACACAACACACACAAATTAGCTTTGCTTTTCAGCAATCCACAGTGACAAAGAGCAGCAGTGAAGACCTTAGAAGCCAAGAGCTAACTAACACCACACTGCCAGAGACATCTGCCTCCTCCTAACTCCTCCACAGACGACCTGAACTGAAAGTAGTGCAGCCTCTTATATACCCTGCTGCCATGAGGTGATTAGCAAACCACTCCTCACTCCCAAATAAATACATAAATAAATAAATAAATAAATAAATAAATAAATAAATAAATAAATAAATAAATAATGGATTCCAATGGGCACCACGTTTGGCATCAAATAACTTGCCCCCCAAACCTCTCCAAATTTGGGGTGCTTCAAGGGGAGAGCTTGGAGAAGCACAACTGCAATTTCCATGCTGCTAGCTGTCTGAGACCAGTATTTTCAAGCAAAGAAAATTATACTTAGAATTTTTTTCCCCAGTGGGCACCCATTTTGAAGTTGAATAACGGACCCCGAACCCCAAATATCTCCAAATTTGGAGGGCTTAAAGGGGACAGTCCAGTGATGGTTCACACCAAATCAGTTTGTTTTAATGGGGAAAATGCTGATTTGTTTTGTTACTAACGAAACGGCGCATCCTCGTTTCCTTTTGTTTAATTTCATTAGCTAACAAAACGATGAAACAGCATTTTGTTTTTCATTTGGTGCCCATCCCTAATCTAGACAGCTGAAGCAGGCATGCTTCCTAAGAGGACATCAGGCATATTTTGCTTTACAAATCGATTCATTTATTTTATTGAAACAAAAGGGGGGAGCTATGTGGTCATTATGAAATACAAATTTTTAAAAAATCATATATGTGAGCTTTGAAGCAGTGGGATTTACCCACATAGATACACTATGATTTTTTCTTAGTGATCTATAAAGATATTGCCTATTGCATTTATTTTAGTCATTTATGATCTTCCTGTAGCCTACAGTACCACCTTTAGTCACTAGTGGCAGAGAAGTCCTGGGTTCGAATCAAAGACAAGCTCTCAGAATGTTACCTCAAATTTTGAGTAACCCTTGTTAATGAGTCCTTCTCTGGCAGAAGACCCTTTTACAAAAGTTATTCAAAATTCGAGGTAACAGTATAATATTGCTCACCTTCACCCTGAATCACAAGTGCTGACTCACAACAACTCCATACAGTGAAATACACATTATTATAGTTGTGTTATAAAAGTTTCTACCTGAAGTGTTGACCTCTATAGAACAACCTTACTTAGCAATACTGTCAGTTGAATATAGCTTGAAAAATGACATAAATGTTTGATACTCTGCACCTTCTTTTTGTTAGCTTGAGTCAGAGTTATTGAACTCTCCAGATTTGAGGGGTATTCACAATTTACACCTTCCTTCCCCTGACAAACTGCTTTATATCTGAATTGATTTTTATCTTAGTGCACCTAATATCTTTCAAATTGCACATAGGTTTTCCTACTAAATAATCACACTCAGCCGTCTGCATAAATTTATTTGTGTTGTCATAAATTCAGAATATAAGCTCTCTAACAAAGGGGTATATTGGTGCAGGGCCTAAGATGAGAAAATCATGGAAGGAAATCTCCCCCCCCCATCCCCCCCCCCCCCCCCCCCCCCGGGTTGTGGGGGGGGGGGGGCTGCTGGGTGATGTGGGATAGGCCTAGTGGGTCCTTTGGGGGAAGAGAATCAGTTTCCTTTAATTTTAATCATACTGGATTTGAGTGATCCTTAATTTCTCCAGGGTTCTCCTTTGCATGCTTATCCAGGGTTCCCTGGAAAGCCATTTCACTGATTACATGTTGGAAGTGATTGGATATGAAGCTCCCTGTTCATGAACATTGTTACATTATTTTAGGAATGAAGTTGTCATTTTTTTTGTTCTAACTTGCAAAATTCTGATAGACCTCTTTTCGGAATAATTTAGCTTTTGAAATAAATCAAAGTTAGGAATATTGCTTTTTTAAAAAGAGTGCTGCAGAGTCTGTGGACTAGAATAAAACCAAACATTCTGGGGTGTTTTCTAGGTTTGTTTGTTTTTAAAATGCAACTAAATCTAGTCAGGGAGCCCTCCTGTAAGAGCCATCCCTTAAGGAGATGAAGGGGGTGGCTTGCAGGAATAGGGCTTTTTCAGCAACTGCCCCCAGACTATGGAATGCCCTCCCAAATGAGACTCGCCTGGCACCGACGTTAATAACATTTCGGTGCCAGGTAAAAACCTTCTCGTTCCAGAAGTTTTTTTAACTAATGATTGTGGATCCTGATGGCAATTTTAGTGATGTGTTTTTAATGTATCGTATTTATTGCATTTACGTGTTTTTATTGTTCTAATTTTGTTGTATTGTGATGTTTTAATTGTCCATTTTGATTGTGAGCTGCCCAGAGACCTTTGGGTAGTGGGCGGCATACAAGCTATATAAATAAATAAATAAATAAATAAAATTGATTTGGATTCCTGTATTATTAATCAGACAGGTGGATTCAATGACTTTATAGGTCTCTTCCAACTCCAGTATTCTATAATCCTGTCATCAGGTTTTAAACAGAAAAACATGATTTTGGTTTTGATAGGGTTCCCAATGTTTGAACACGTTTTTCTACTTCAACATTTATGCAGATGGCTGAGTGTGATTATTTAGGAGGGAAACATTTGCACAATTTGAAGAATATTAGATGCACTATTATAAAATCAGTGCACATGTAAAGCAGTTTGTCAGGGGAGGAAGCGGTAAATTATGAATACCCCTCAAATCTGGAGATTTCAAAAAAGGTGAAATCTGAATCAAGCTAACAAAACAAGTTGCAAAGTATCTCAAACATTCATGTTAACCTATATTCAACTGACAGAAATGCTAAGTAAAGATGTCATATAAAGGGGGAAATTTTGTGTTCCATTTTGGAAGGTAAGTTGATCCATTAAGCTGTAGCACAGTCTAATGAGAAATGCCAAGTTTAATGGGTTCTCTAAATTTCTTGTTGCAGCTTTGATATTTTTAGGTAAAACTTTGCAAAAAAAAAAAAAAGCTAAATTGATTGACAAGAACGGTTATCCCCTTCTCAGTTGCAGTGGCTTAGCCCACTTTTGATATTGTTTCCAAAACATGGATTGGCCATCATAAATGGGCGTCGCCTTTGTAAGCTTCATCTCCTTGTTCACTTCCTGCTTTGTGATAACTATAATTTTGCCACCATATTTCAGTCCAGATGACGATTGAAAAATCCCATGACCCTGGAATCACCAATGGAACTCAAAGTATATGGAGGAATCTGAAGAGTGATGGGTGTTCACGATCCTAGCCATCGTCTAGCCATGATGTTTCGAATAATGTTTAGAGTTCCATGCCCAGTTTTGTACAGCGGACAGAGTGATGGATTAGGACTAGCAGGTCAGGGTTCGTATCCCCCACTGAGCCATGGAAACTCACTGAGGGTGTGGAAGTGATGTATCTCACTTACCTTTAAAACCCAATTAGGATCACTACAAGTTAGCTTTGACTTGACGGCACATAATAACAACAGTCCTGTTTTTAAGGCATTCAGATCCACCAGAAACATTTCTTTTTCTTTGTTTTTCTTCTTACTTCCTGCTTCTCGACGACGGGTGGGTGATCAGATGGTTGTCTTTGCAGAGGTACCGCAGGAGGGTTCTCTTCCACTTCATCTAATGTTTTCAGAACCTGATGAAATCTGCCTTCTTGTTGTCTGAAGTCATATTCAACACTGTGTAATAAATGCAGAGATTAGTTGATTTTGAACCAAGGTTTCAGGAAGTGATTGTATTTGGTGTTTGGCTAGAAACATGCTGCAATCTGCATAATTCCAAAAATTGAAATCCTGCCTTTTTTTACCTGTTATGTTGGATCAAAATGGAATAATTCTCATCATTTGTAAAGAATGTTCTGAATCCATCTAAATTTATGCCAAAACTAATTTATGTATGCTGAAGAGAGGATCTCCAAAAGATTTCTAGTTCAAATTATTACAGCTGGAGGTCATGCTTATTTAATTCCAGTATGATTGACATAAAGATTTTGGTTGCCCTGTTACTTTCTTCTGTTCTACTTAATCTGATAGGTTTAAGATATCATTTGCAAACAGGCAAATAATTATCCAGTAAACATTTGAGGAAAATGGGGAACTAAACATCTTGACATTTATCTTGTATTTGGTTTATTCACTCTGAGGCAGTGGTATAGAGGTTGTGGATAGAATTCATATTGAAGCAGAAATGAAATAGTTATAGGACATATATAAAGTACAAATGAATTATTCTTTATTACAATAGCACTGTAATTGCTTTTTGTATAGTGTTCCCTATTCCACATAGCTGAATGTGTGTTGGGGTTTTCCCAAAATTTCTCTCCTCCCCCCCCTCTCTCTCTGTGTGTGTGTGTGTGTGTGTACGCAGGCACACACATGCGTGAATGGTATTAATGTATATGTTTGGTGTGCTTATTAATAATGGACCTGCCAATAAAGTAAGTTTCAACATAGCTAAAGAAATGTCATTATGTGATTCTAGGTATCAAAGTAGCGTAACATTCTTTCTTTGTACACCGTACATATGCTATAGCAAATACAATACAGTGGAACCTTGACTTATATCTTTAATCAGTTCCAGTGGTCTAGACTTAAGTCAAACATGACTTAAGTCAAACGAACGTTTCCCATAGAAAGTAATGGGAAAGCGGATTAATCCGTTCCAGATGATGAAAAAGACCCCCAAAAACCGCAATTTAACACAAATTTGACTGAGATAGGAGATTCCTTCTGGGGATGTAAATGAAATGTCTCTTCAAAGAGAGGAGGAGGCAGTGGAATTATAGTCCACAAGTTATATGCCTCCACTTTTTAATGTTCATAGCAACAATGTCTAACATTTAAGTTTTACTGATTTTTAACCTGACGTTCCAAGTTCTGAACAACTCTATGCTTACCATTAGAGTCCCACAACTTTACAGCTCCCCAACTAAAATGCTTCCATTGTGGACCAGACTTCTGCAGCCAGATTTTTTACAAGACTGAGCCAACTGTCTAACCAGCGAGGCCAGCCCTGAGCTCCCGGTCCTTCTTCTCCTCCGGCAGCAGCGGCGGCTTCAGTGAGGCCGAGGACCAGCTCCAGGTGCTCTGAGCTGGCCTCGCCGAAGCTGCCGCTGCCGGAGGAGGGGAACAAGGCAGGAGCAGTTTGAAGGCGGCAGCCGCGATGCTGGGTTGTGGCTGCCGCCCAATTCCGGGGCCTTGCGCCGGGGCTCCGAGATGTAAGTCAAAGCCTGCGACTCGTTAAACAGGCCCCTTCTTGCTGCAAGTCAAATATGCTGCGTCAAGCAGCATGTAAGTCAAGGTTCCACTGTATTAGGAATAAATATTCCTTAGAATATAGAAATTATATATATAATCCATCCAGCCCAAATGGTACTCTTCATTTCTGGGAAGTTCTTTAGAGATACAGAGTTGTGTTTGCAGAGGTGGGGAATGGAAACTAGGGAGTCTTGAGCAGAAGTATCTTTTGGGGAATGTAGGGATTGTTTGGACTCAAGTCCCTTATTACAATGGCATGCCAAGGTTCTATTAGACCATATTAAAGAAATAGAAGCTATGGATTTATCGATGAAGATTTTTGTATTTTAGGAGGATGTGACAACACCCTGGAAACAGGAGTAATGCATATGCAAATCATCAGCCAATCCCAGCAGGAGGGTGGGGGATGGTATGATACAAAAATGTGAGTTGAGGCAGTTAGGTTGAGTGAGTGCTGAGAGAGAGAGCACAGCTCTGTTAGGGTTCAGTCTGGCAGTGAGGGCTTTACTGTTTACTGGTTATTAAAGACAGGGAGTCGTGAAGAGTTGATTAAATCTATTCTATGTTAAAGGCAATGCATACCAACTCCAGTCATTGTTATATTTATTTATTTTCTCAATAAACTTCATTATTATTATTATGTTATACATCTGAGTCTGTCCCAGTTCATAAGGTGACATTTTAAAAGGTGGCAGCATTACCATTTCCATCACAATCACACGTGTAAAAGGGAGGTGTCATCACAATTTGGTGGCACAGCGGTGGGATGTCGAAATAAACCCAGTTGTGCCTTTGAAAACCCAGTCTCTGAAAGGGGGTGACATCACAGAGGACCAACAGGATTTCTTAATATGAGTCAGGACAGGTCTCTCAGTGGTCAGTAATTGACAAATTAAAAATGACTAGAACTTTGCAAATTTGTATTCATTCTTATCAACTTGTACAAATACAAATCGACACATTCTGTTTGCTTACACTATCACATACAGGTGACCTTCCAAAGTTGTAATTAGTGATGGAAATGAATCAGAAAAATGATGATTAGTTCTGATTTGTGAAGGTCAACAAATCACAACTGACGAATCAGCAAATCAATTCATAAATCAATTCATACTTTGAACCCCTATAAAATGGCCAACAAGACACCTGGAGACACCAGATTTGCGAGGGCGCGGTACTGACATGGACCAGGGCGAACAGGCTCAGGCTCAACCCCAAGAAGACTGAGGTGATGTTCTTTGGGAGTTCTCCATCTGGATATGGAGGCCCTCTGCCAAGCTTGGACGGGGTTTCCCTCCGGCTTGCGGATAGGGCTCGGAACCTGGGCGTGATTCTGGACCCGGCACTCACTCTGGAAGCCCAGGTGGCTGCCGTGGCCAGATCCGCCTTTTACCAACTTCGCCAAATTGCCCAGATCCGCCCATATCTAGATGGTGACTCCCTAAGAACTGTGGTGCAAGTGCTGGTGATCTCGCGGTTGGACTACTGCAATGCTCTCTACATGGGGTTGCCCTTGACTCTCCTCCGGCGTTTGCAGCGGGTACAGAATGCGGCGGCCAGACTGGTGGCGGGTGTGCGTCGTTATGACCATATCACCCCGGTTCTGGATCGCCTGCATTGGTTGCCCGTTGCATCCCGGATCAGATTCAAGGTCCTGGTTTTAGTTTATAAAACCCTCCATGGCCTGGGCCCAGACTACCTGTCAGAGCGTATCGTCCAGCGATCAACCTCGGCCCGTCCAGTCCGGCAGGCGCACACACTCCGGGTCGCCACCCCGAAAGAGGCCCGAAAGTCCATCACCCGTAATTGGGCCTTTTCGGTGGCTGCCCCTACACTCTGGAACAGCTTACCACCTGATGTGCGCTCTGCAGAGTCCCTGTTAGCCTTTCGCTGAGCCTTAAAAACTCTTCTCTTTAGCGAGGCTTATGGTGGCACAACTTAATTTTTTTTTTTTTGCCTGCCATCTACACGGTTGCCAACAATTAGCTGCAACCACAAGTCAAGATTTTAAGATGCCCCAGTTCTTTTAAAATGTTGTTTTTATCTTTGCTGTTGTTTATTTTGTACTGTTGTTTTATTTCTTTGCTTCATATTGTATTGCCCGCTGACTCACTCAGCTATTTCGAAGCCACCCAGAGTTCCATGCCGGAAGATGGGCGGGGTAAAAATTCAATAAATAAAATAAATAAAATAAGTAAATGATTCTCCTCTATAAGGAGGCTTGATGACATTTGTATTCTGAATGTCTGAAGTATGCACCTCCAAAGATGTCCCTCAGGAAAGTGCCCCCAGAGATATCAAATCGGTAGGGAAGCTTCCCATGACTCTTCTCTACAATGCTTCCAGGTTTGGTGAAGATTGGGTTTCAAACATCTGAGTTATACACCCACAAATTTGGCCTCATAGGGAAGTGCCCTTTATCAATTGATTTAGAAAAACCGAAAACTTCACCATACTTGGAGGGCATTGTAGAGGAGAGCCAAAGGAAGCTTATTTGCAAATTTTGTGTCTCTAGGTATTGGGGGACTTTTGGGGGGGGGTTATTATGGGGATGCATAAAGAGAAATCTAATGTTCCCCCAAATTTGGAGAGATTGTACTGAAGGGACAAGGGAAGCTTTTCTGCAAATTTGATTTGCAATGGCTATTTTATACCCAAATGAATCGACAAATTAAAAAGCACTATAAATTTGTAAATTTGTATTGATTCATATCAATTTGTACAAATACAAATTGACAAATTACCAATTTCTGAATGAATTTTGCTATTTAATTTTAATAAATCTTTGCCCATCTGTAGTTGTAGTTTTAGAACTATAGAAGAGGTAGTTGTGTTAGCTTATGCTAGCATATCAGGAAAAGACAAAATAAAAATAAAAAAGAAAGAAGACAAAATGTTGTGGCAACTTAAAGACTAACTGCTATATTTTAATGTGAACTTTTGTGGACATGTCCACTTCCTCAAACTGTTTCTAGGTAACAAATAGTATAAATTACTGGGCATCTATGGGCTTCCCATAAACATCTGTTGGCTACTGTGGCAAAATAATTCTGGACTGTATGGGAAACTTGTTAATTTAGCAAGCTTCTTCTAAAGGTTGGTATAAAAATAAGACATTCCTATATTGAGAAAATATATTTGCTAATATGTGATCACTTTGCCCCAATTCACTTTTTCACTTGGCTTTATCCACTGACTGCTCTGTTTTGTTTATGAGACATTATACTCTGCAGCAGAGAAAATCAACATTGTACAAGGCAATTTTAACAATTGGGGCAGCCCAAACAAACACTTCCCCCTTTTATCTGGACTTTGGATCAGGATCAGATTTGGCACAAGTGTAGCAAATGTGGGAAGTTTGTGCAAAAGGTTTTTGAGTTATGCTTATTTTAAAGAAAAACTGTGTTAGTCCCCTTCAGAAATAGGTGACGCTAAATGTTCCCAGATTTAAAATAGCTTATAGAAATTGAAAAGATCAGTCACGCTTATCTTGAAATAGAAGAGTTGGCCCCACTTGCTTTTATTTTAAAATTAGAAAAGACTCTAGGTTGCAGTGGCTGCAATACTGTCTCTAAAGAGAAAACATGGAGAAAACAGTGACTTTGTTATAAACAGAGCATATTTGGTACAGTTTACCCAGGCATTGGATACAATGGATTTTATGGTGAGAGAGAATTATGGGTCAGCAAAAGCTCATAGTTATGATGGGACGAGTAAAAACACAAATTTTCAAAGTATTAGTGTGACAAGCATGCCATTTTCCTCTAAGGAATTAGTATACCATTTTGTAAGACAGATTAAAAGTATTTATGCATTACAAACGTAAAGAGCAGTTGTTTTTGTCCCAGCATTGAGTGCTTTCAGTAAACATTCTCTCAGCATTTCTGAGACCAGACTCCCAACACAGGTTTTCAAACAACAAGTCAGCTCCTCTTTGCCTTCTGGCTAGTGATGGTGTTACTTGATGATCGTAGCACTTTGGTGCCTATATCTTGAAGTAGAACTCCACCTCGCTGTGGAAGTTGTTTGCATTCTTGCTGTGAATCTGGAAGTCTATATCTTGCCATATTCTCAACCATCCCATCTGTCTTGTCGCTACAAAAATTGGTTGATAATTTTAAAAAAACCCTCCAAAGATGTTATGTGGCATTAAGTCACTTTTGATGTTTGTTGACTATATGGTTTAATGTCTACACTGTCTGCCTTTAAGAAACTCCTTAATACATGGCTATATAGAAAGGTTTCCCCCAGTTATTAGTTAATAACCAGGGAAAACCTGCTTATTCACCCTCTCGTACTCTGCCTTTTGTATTTGTACTTGTTAATGCTGTAAACTGCCCAGAATGGCCATTGTTGCTAGGTATTATATATTACCCAATATCATCATCATCATCATCATCATCATCATCATAGATTCTGCAAACAGCATCTTGTGTTAGGTTGTCTTCCTACTGCCCCTCCTTCTTAGCAGAATTGTTTTTTCTAGTAAGGTCTCCTCTAAGCAAGCAAAAGAACAAGCGAAAGAACAGCTGTGGCTTTGTTTATTGTCTCATGCTAGATTTTTCTTCCTATCCCCACCAATATCCAATCAATATTGTCTCATTATTTGTGAATGGTAGGTTATCCCTGGTTTATTCATTTTTGTTGTAGTGAGTGTTCAGCTTTGACTTGATTCAGCACCCATTTTTCTGTCCTTCAGGCAGTCTAGAGTATCTGTAAGGCTCTTCCCAACACCACTTTTCAAATGAGTTATTTTTTCTTCCTGCTTTTCTTCACTGCATTTCTTTCATGTGGTGTGGATGATTTGACCTTGATTTCCAGTGACAGCTTTGACAATTTCCAGCTGTGACACACCCCTTTTGATTTCAAAAGGTAAGGAGACGTCTTTTGGGAAATATGCACATATTTCCCTCTCGTTTGAAGGAGACTGTGGTAAAGCCCATCTTGAAAAAACCTGGCCTGGCGGTGGATGATCTGACAAACTATCGTCCTATCGCCAATGTCCCGTTTATGGGCAAGGTGATCGAGAGGGTGGCGGCGGTCCGGCTGCAGTCATACTTGGAGGATCGGCAGTGCCTCGATCCTTGCCAGTCCGGGTTCAGGCCCCGCCGGGGTACCGAAACAGCTTTGGTCGCCCTGCAAGATGACCTTCTCAGGGCGGCTGACAGGGGTTGCTCTTCCCTGTTGGTCCTCCTGGATCTGTCAGTGGCCTTTGATACCGTTGACCACGGTATCCTGTTGGACCGGCTCTCTGAGGTCGGAATCGGAGGCACTGCTTGCAGTTGGCTCCGTTCCTTCCTGGAGGGCCGGCCACAGTACGTGCAGCATGGGGGGAGTTATCGGCCCCTTGGATCCTCCCGTGTGGGGTTCCACAGGGGTCGTCTCTGCCCCCATGCTGTTTAACATCTACGTAAGGCCGTTGGCGGGGGTCATCAGGAGTTTTGGAGTCTGCTGTCATCAGTACGCTGATGACACGCAGCTCTATCTCTCCTTTAACACCTCTGCTGTGGAAGCTGTGGAAGTTCTCGACGGGTGCCTGGAGGCCGTACTGGCTTGGACCGGGGCGAACAGGCTTAAGCTCAACCCCGAGAAGACGGAGGTTATGTTCTTCGGGAGCTCGCCGTCGGGGTACGGTGGCCCTCTTCCCTGTCTGGGGGGAGTCTCCCTCCAGCTCGTGGAGAGGGTGCGGAATCTGGGTGTGTTCCTGGACCCGGGGCTTGCCATGGAGCACCAGGTGGCGTCGGTGACCAGGTCCGCCTATTTCCATCTCCGTCGGATAGCCCAGATCTGCCCATACCTCGACGCGAACTCCTTGAGAACAGTGGTCCAAGCTCTGGTGATCTCGAGGCTGGACTACTGTAACACGCTCTACATGGGGTTGCCCTTGAATCTTCTCCTGCGCTTGCAGCGGGTCCAGAACGCGGCGGCCAGGCTGGTGGTTGGTGTGCGTCATTACGACCACATCACCCCAGTCCTGGCCCGCTTGCACTGGTTGCCTGTTGCGGCCCGGATTAGATTCAAGGTCCTGGTTTTAGTTTATAAAACCCTCCATGGCTTGGGACCGGACTACCTGGCAGAGCGTATCGCTCAGCGGTCAACTTCGGCCCGTCCCGTTCGGCAGGCGCGAGCGCACTTGCTTCGGGTCGCCACCCCTCGGGAAGCCCGGAGGACGAGCACTTGGACCCGGGCTTTCTCTGTGGCGGCCCCCAGCCTCTGGAATTCCATCCCCAGTGAAGTGCGCTCTGCAGAGTCCCTGCTGGCCTTCCGAAAGGCGCTGAAAACCTACCTTTTTCGTGAGGCCTTTGGCGACAGTTGATATTTTTTTTTCTTTTCACCATCGTAACTTGCGTTTTAGTCGAGGTGTCATGTGGTTTTAACAGTGTTTAGGGTGTTTATAGGTTTGTCTGTGATTATTTATTGTATTTTACTGGCTTTGTAGCCTTTTTTTGTTGTAAGCTGCTTAGAGTACCCTGTAGATAAGCGGGATATAAATATAATAAATAAATAAAATAAATAAATAAATAAGTGCGTCTGTGAAGATTCTCAGTCATCCAGGTGCGTTTATCTGGGAGATAAAGTGCATCAAAATCTCTTAACAACCACTTAATAAGTGATTTACGGTACTGTGAATTGACATACTTCTTGGAGTGTTCAAATATTGCTTTACAGCTTTCTTTGAAAAACTGTGTACAAGCTGCCGTCACTAAACAGTGGGCAGAATTCCTTAGGTGTTTTTCTGTTGGATCCTGCTCTTTCCACCAGTATCTGTGATCTCACTTACTTCCTGCACACCCCATCATTTTGGCCTATAATTCTTGGCTATATTAAGTCTGTGGTAACAGGACAGTATGCCAGATGCAGAAAGCTGCCTTACTGGGATCTGCTCACATAATTTGCTGATACATCACTGAGTCCTAAACGCTTGGGAAGCGTTCAACTAGTGATTGGTAATACAAAATCCAGAATAGAGAGCTGTGTGATTAAATAAATAAATAAATAAATAAATAATAATACAGTGGACCCTTGTATAACAAACAGTTTGTATAACATAAAATTTGTACAACATTTGTACAATTTGCTTAACATAATCGCCTATGGGGCGAATCTGTACAACATAAAAATGGGATCACTCTGTTTTCAATACATTCCTATGGTAAATTTGTATGAAGGAAAATTTGCTTAACATAATTTCATTTGGAATGAATTAATTCCTTTATACAAGGTACCACTGTAATAGGATTTCTATACCACATCATCTGGTAGCACGGCCACTCTGGGCAATTTAAAAAATACATCATAAAAATGGAAAAATATACAGTATAAAACAATATAACAAATAAAAAGCAGCACACATGACTAAATCTAAATTAAAATGTAAGCACATATTCATTTTGGATGTAATGCAGTTTCACTTCTCCAGAAGATGCCCTGCTATTTCCTGCTTTCCTCCTCATTTTATATGCATTGTATAAAAGGGAAATAATAAAAGGTTCAGCAGAATTACCTTCTAGTTGAGTTTGCCTTGGTCTGAAACTGTGTCTTTTAAAAATCTTATTTATAGATAGAAGTGATCCATTAATTTAACTTTCAAATAGAGAGATGTTCAGGACTGTAGTCTAAGGCAACAATCCTTTGACCGTCTACCTAGGAATAACCCCACTGAACCTTCTGAAGCATACTTCTGAAGAGACATAAGTCAAAGAGGCAGAAAATAATCACATGTGTATTCATGTAAATGTGTGTATAGATGCCTGATACCTTATTTGTATGATAGGAATCCATTGTACTGAGTGCATCATGATATATACTATATACAGCATTTCCAGTTCAACAAAATCATAGCCAATATACATATTTTACTACACCAGTGCTAGTGCTACTGAATTATGGTCTCCTCAAGGTAGAACATTTTCTCCCCCATTTATCCGAGTTCACCCATTTGTCACAAATAAGCAAGGTCATGTGAGAATTCATGTTCCGTTGCACATGCAAACACATGTCAGCTTCCTGAGGAAGATGCTGCTTCTGCTGTTGCGACTGCTGCTGCCACCTCACTTTGGATAGGAAGCAAGCAAATGGTCTCTGGTTTTCATCTTGAGGTAATTGACATCCGACATGTAATGGTTAGCAAAAATTCATGTCATGTATTTTTGTTTTTATGCTATGTTATGCATTTGCCCCAGTTTCAAATATTGACTCCTTCCCCCAGTATAGTGGTTACTTCACGTCCTTCCTCAAGCCAAGGTGAACTTGCCTCCGTGTTGAAATCGGTTTTCAACACAGATCGAGAAGTGGATTGAAAAGATTCCCGAGTTCCAGGATGGGAATCTCTCACCCCGCTTGGAGCGCAGTTCAGGGGGCGTGGTCGGGGTGAACTCGGATTGACCCCACAAGGACGTGAGGTTCCGTTCCTTTGAACTCGGATTGACCCCACAAGGACATGAGGTTACGTTTCTTCGAACTCGGATTGACCCCACAAGGACATGAGGTTACGTTTCTTTGAACCGGTCTCCAGCGGGGCCGCGAACTGCAGCGAGAGGGACGTGAAGTATCAGCCTATGTTTATCCAGTTAATGTAGTCTGATCCTAGATGACTATAAAATACACATGAAAATACAATTTCTTAATTTAAAATATGCCCACACTAAATTTCCTGCTTCTTTTAGATCTTACAATTTAGCATCCTTAAGAATTCATACTTGCTGACACTCTGAAGCTCAAATAATTAGATGGCAAATTCTCCCTTAGTTTGTTGTAAGCATAATTGCAAGTCTTAAGGGTACTTTCCTTCCTTTCTCATTAATGTGATTTAGAAGAAAACTACAGTTTTGTTTCTATGGAAACATTGATCCTTGTAATTTCAAAGTGCTATACAGAGAATTTAGCGCAATGAATCATGTTAACATCAATCAAAGTTAAATAATGCAGGGATAGCTAATGTAGTTCCTGTGATGCTTTAATGCTTCCTAAATAACTTACAGTGTAACCCCATGCATGTTTACTGAGAACTAAGTCCCAATGTGTTCAGTGGGTCTTCCTTGAAGAAAAGAGGATATAGAAATGTATTTCTGAGTAAATGTGAATTAACTTCAAATATGTATTGAAACATAATGCTTGCCTGTTTTATAATTTCAACCCAAGATTCTGGTTTGCTTTATAATATTGGTTAATGTTGCTCTGTACAATCTCTTCCAACTGGCAACATCTCAAGCAGAACATATTTCTTAATTGGAGTCACTTTTTGGTTTTTGGATCCTGAAATGCAACTGTATCTTCAAGTAGCAGGCTGATGTACACACACACACACTGACTTCAATATCCCACTCCAAAAGGTTAAGGAATAAATTATTTGACAAGGGTTACAACACATATGGGGAAAATGCTTTGTGACCCTCTTGGGAGTCATAACCCCCCAGTTGGGAAAAAACTGCTCTATAAGCATTTCTCTTCAGTAGAGGTGGGCACGAACCAGAAAACTCATAGTTCAGGTTCATTTGGTTTGGGCCCACCCTTGGTTCGGTTTGGGTTCAGGTTCGGGTTCGTATGATTTGTTTTTTAAAAAATTGTTCGAACTCGTACCAAGCTGAACTGGTTCAACTTATCAGCGGCGGCAGCAGCAGCAGTGACAATCCTGGTGGCTCCAGCAGGGCAGGGGCTTTTTGAGGCATTGTCATGGGGCCAGCGCCTACAAGCCGCCCCGCAGCCAGCGCCGCTGGAACCGCTGACAAGCCAGCCAGGAGAGTGCTTCTACGGCTGTGGGGAGCACTCATGGGGCTGGGCGCTGCCAGAGCCTCCGACAAGCCTGCCAGCTTTCTCCCGCTCCCAGAGCCAGCACCCAGCAGCCACTCTGTGCTAGCTTCGGAAGGCTGGAAACAAGTTTAAAGAGCGCGCTCTCCCCACCTCCACACAGGATGGAGAGAAGAGTGAGCTCTTTAAACTCTTTTCCAGCCTCCCATAGCCAGTGCCCAGCAGCTGCTGGGTGCTAGCTTCCAGAGGTTGGAAAAAAGTTTGAACAGCATGTTCTCCCCCCCCTCCCGGAGCCAGTGCCCAGTAGCTGCTCGGTAGTATTTTTGGGAAGGGGGAGATTTAAAAAGCCCACTCTCTCCTCCCATCTGATGGGGTTGGGGAAGAGTGGGCTTTTTAAATCTCCCGCCAGGCTGAGACTATCAGCTGCTAGGCACTTGCTTCCCCTGCTGGGGTGGAAGGAAATCTTTCCCATAGGAATGCATTGCTAATGCATTTCTACGGGAAAACAAAAAACAAAGTGGAAATTTCTTCTCTGTTTCGTTTCATTTTTCTGCGATGGGTCAGTTTGTTTTTCATTTCATTCCCTAACAAAATGAATAACAAATAACAAAACAAATAATATATTCATTTTGTAACCATCTCTATTCTTCAGTATTCCTGATATCTTCAGGGAAGACCTAACTTCTTTCTTTCCCTCAGGACAGTTTGGCTTAACTATTACTATCTGACTGATATTGCTGATGTCAAGTAAGAATAAGATCAGACGACTACTAAAACATGTGCCCAAATACATCAGCAAGGGTCACTTTAATGGGAGCCATCTCCTTTAGGGTGACCTTTTGTCTGCCAGGAAATTGCTCCAGCCTGGCCACAGAAAGGCGAAACCCTACAGCAATCATGGCAAACCTTTTAGAGACCGAGTGCCCAAACTGCGATTCAAAACCTACTTATTTTTCGCAAAGTGCCAGTAAGGCAATTTAGCTTGAATACAGTGGTACCCTGGATTAAAAATGCTTCGTGTGTTACACTTTGAGAAAGTGAGGATCAAAGAGCAGGCTTTTGAATTTCCTGTGGCCACAGCAGCCTCATTTTTGGGATGCCCAGAGCACCGTGACTGGAGGGAGAGTAAACTAGGGCTATGAAGGAGCCCACAAGCCACTGCTTCCCCTTCTCCCGGCTCTCCTCCCATCCCACCTGCACCTCCCAATTCTTGATGCTGTGGGTGGCCACTCTGTGAGAAGTCTGGAAGTCATCCAATAGAAGCTAGGCCTTCTTGGTAGTGAATTCCCTTCCTGTAGAAGCCCCCACTGTCCTGAGATTTGAAAGACAGTAAAACATCTGAACCCAGGCCTTTACAAACTTTACTCCTTTGTAATATTAATTTCACGGTTTGTGTTGTCCATCATCTGCAAAATGGGTTTCTGTTTTCATCTGGCTATTTTTAAAATGTGTTTTTAAAATATATTTTCTGGAAGCAATCAAGAATAGTGGCCTGTCCACTAACTAAATTGGGGGGGGGGTACAAGTTTAAACAAAAAGATAGTAATTGAAAAATTAAAATATTAGCCTAATTACATAAAAATAGTTAACTTGTTCTAAGTTTTGCAAATTACCATCACAAAGATAATTGATAACATACTTGAAATGTAAAATTTTAAAGTGACCCAAATGCTTTGAAGCAGCCTTATTGGTGCATGTAGCAGATGACAGTTTAAGTGGTATGGGAAAGGAGAAGATAACTAAAATCACAGGAAGCCTGAAATGTGAAGGAGCCCATCTAATGATAGGTATTCTGTGCCCTAGAAGATTTTTGTACAGTGTTGGGAGATAAAATGAAGCAAGAAAAAGTGCTAGGCTAGCTTTCCTGTAACTGAAGGTGCGAAATTAATCAAAGATGAGCATAACTAGGGCTCTTGCTTTTCAGCACTGAATCCAAATGACAGGCAACTTAAAAGTATAAAGCGCTCCCCCTCCCCCTCCCCTTCCTCAGCCCCATTAAACAAGTTCTGTTGCTAGGAAGGAGGGAGGGAGGAAGGGAGTTTAACAAGGGATGATACCCTGTATTTTAGCTTGCCCACCAATAACAATTAACAATAATTTTAATCCTTTATGTGAGTATAAATGTTATGACAATGATTTATTTAGTATGTTGATATCATTTCACCTCATTTTTCTTTAATTGCATGGGAGTTATGGGATAATGTATTCTATTCTGCTCGTTTCTTGTTATCTTTGTAAATTTTGTACTTGCCAATGTGTTGGAAACCACCTAGATTGGCCATAACTGCCAGATGGACAGGATAAAAGTAAAATAAATAAATAAATAAATAAATAAATAAATAAATAAATGAATAAGGGAGACATGGCAGTGAATGCTTATGTGAAGGTTACTATGTGTAGGCTTCCTTAGTTCCTCACAGGCTTCCTGCATTTGCCTCAGCCTGCTAAGGAATAGGGGTCCCCTGCCCACTCGCCAGGCTGCCTGCCTGCTGTCCCTTTAGCTGAGGCAGCGGTATCTGCGACTTCTGCTCCATTTCCCCTTCTTCCCTCACCTTTTCTGCTTTCACCCCAGTTGGCTAAGGAAATGGGTCCCCTCGCACACTTCCCTTCCCTTTAGCTAAGGCAGCAGCAGTGGTGGTGGCTTTTCCTCCATTTTAGCTCCTTCCCTGCAGTTGCGCTGAGTGGTGTGTGTGTGTGTGTGTGTGTGTGTGTGTGTGTGTGTGTGCGCGCGCGCGTGTGCGTGTGCTTGAGTGCGCTTGCGTGCACTGTCTTTCAAGCGCTCTCTCTGTGTGTTATTCCTCTGCCTTGATGGGCAGAAGAAGTTTTCCAGGGCTTGAACTGGCTAGGAATGAGGTGAAAGCAGGAAGCTGGTGAGGGAAGGCGAGAAAATGGAGCAGAAACCACCACCGCCTCAACTAAGGGAAAAGCAGGCATATGAGCAGGCAAGGAGAACCCTTTTTGGGGCAACTGTTGAGGAGGAGGAGGAGGGCCAATCTGGGGTCAAGGGAGAGAGACAGAGAAAGATAGAGAGTCTCCCACCCCATCCTCCACTTGTCTTTCTCCTCCCCTCCCCCCCCCATGGCTGTCAGAAACCTCTCAACAAACCCCCGCGGGTGGCTTCCATGAGCAATGCCTCATTCCTAGCCATGCCACCACCATCTGCCTTTCCCCTCACCCACCCGCTCACCCAGTGAGCATCTGTGTGCTGGTTCAAGCCCTGCAAAACTTCCAACCAGTAAGGTGGAAGAACGACAGAGAGAGCGTGCGAGACAGAGTGTGCAGGCAAGCGTGCACATGCACACAAACATATACACACACACATGCACACACATACATATACACATACTCTCTCTCTCTCTCTCTCTCTCTCACACACACACACACACACACACACACACACACACACACCACTCAGGGCAACTGCAGGGACTGGCACCTGAGGGGGGTGTCCAACTATGACATGCTGATCCTAGAAGAGGCAGGAAGAAGTCTTAAGCTAGCAAGGGAAGGAAGGAAAATGGAAGAGAAGCGGCCGCGGCTGCCCTGGCTGAGGGAAGGCATGCGTGCGAGTAAGTGGGTGGGCAAGGGGAAAGAGAGTTGATGACTGGCTGTGCCAATTCTCTTCTGTCCTTCCCAGTGGAGTCCTCTTGAGGGACTCCGTCACCAAAGTGGAGGGAGAGGGGGGCAAATCCTGCGATATAATGAGACCGCACTACTTGAAGTGCAATATGGCGGGGGACTACTGTGTGTATATATAAAAAGAGATACACAATACCATATAGACTTAGAATAATAGTGCATATTATTTCATGTACAATTGTTTTGTAATTGGTTACAAAGAGAACCAATTTTTTCAATCCTGTAGACAGAAGTACACTATAGAATTGCTTGTATGACAGAGTAGTTCATAGGACAGCAGTAATAGAAGGCTGAGCTTCTGCTGGAATTTAGACATAACATGAGGAGTAATTCTTGGGTCAAGTCGACCAAGCGGCCAGTATATTCAGAATGGCAACATGCACAGAATCCTAACAGAAGGGTTTGTTTTTGTTTATTTTAGATGATCTCATCTGGCGATAACTATTTTCTTAGATGTTGGCTTTGATTCCTGCTCCCCCCCCCCGATAACTGATTTTTTTTATCCATTAGTTTATGGGGAAGGGAAGGTGCCTGTATATCTGCAGAGGGAAGTATAAGGAAACCATTGTGGCTGGCAGGTTTCCAGTGCATGACCACCACCACCCCCCGCGCTGCCCACGGGAAAAGAGACAGGAGCATGATATTCTTATAGGCCATACATTCTAAAGGAGATCGTTATTACGTGAAGCATTGTTGTATATTTATACACTCAGAGTCTACCATATATAAACAGACATTTAAAGCATCACAGTGGCCTCTGTTTTTAATTCTGTTGTCATAATTTCAGAGTTTTTGCAGGCACACCATCAAGACACATGATGCAGAATTAATAATGGCTTTGATTATTGAAAAGAATTGTATTTCAAAATTACCATGTTCTGGCAATCATTACTCACTACCCAAGGTTAAGGGCTTTTTGTGCAGACTATAATTTCAAACAGAACACATTGCTAACAGTATTATATTATGGTTGATGGGTTTAATTACTTAGTATATTTCTTCTTTGTTTCTTTCACAATATTTTATTAACAAATGAGGCTTGCCAAAATTGTCAAGGCTGATGTCTTTCTGTGTTGCCTTCTGACTAACTAGAAATGCAATATGTTCTTTTGTTTTTCAGCATTCCCTCTCTCCTCTTCTGTATATTGATTCTGCTACATAGAATGATTCCTATTCAAAATTATTTTGTAATGTATAGTTTTATTTAGAAAATATTGGAGTGCTTATATCAAGTTTTGTGAGTGGAAGGCCATTCCTACAACTGATCTATCCTTCCCGTCCGTTAAATTGCCTTTTCTATGTGCCCTTTGGCCCAATGTCATATTTTTCACAATTTGGATCCTGTCTTTCCTTCAGAAGCCACAGATTGGCAAGCCTAGCTCGCTTCTTCCTCTTTATGATCTCACAACAACAAACCAGAGAAGCAGCTAATGATGAGAGATGCTCGCCCAGACCCACTCAACATGTACATCTTGGTGAGGATTAAAACTCTGGAGTCCTAATCTAACATTGTAACCATTGCAATGCTTTGGTTCTTATTATCTGGGAGTTGAATCATGGCAACAGGACTTCTTTTCTTGTGGGATCAAAACATTTTTCTACTCACTCAAAACATTTTGGTACTCATCCAAGTAGCTTCTTTAGGAGTAGCAAAACATTTTGACATAATTCATCTAAACATTTATTACTTATAAGCCTTATTCATGTTAATTATAATTTATTTGCTTTATTGTTTTTTGTAGGGTAGGAGTATATAATTTGGTGCTATGTACACTATTAATGCTTTTTCAAAACTTCTGGTGTTCTTCCAAATTTGTTTTTATACATTTTTTCCTCACAATGTTTATCATACTTTTTATAATTGCTACCTGTTCTCCTTTTTCTTTTCTTAGTGGAGGTCTTCCCTCGCCAACGCCCCTCAGTACTTTCTTCTTTTGAAGGATTTTATGATTTTCCTATGGTTTTATGAAACGTATTCTTTATTTCCCTATACATTTTCCATTTGCTTCCTAAACTACCAGCTGTTTTCCCTCTAGTAAGGGGTTCCCAACCTTGGGCCTCCAGATGTTCTTGGGATAAAACTCCCTGAAGCCTTTGCCACTAGCTCTGCTGTCCAGGAATTCTGTGAGTTGCAGTCCAAAAACATCTGGGGACTCAAGGTTGGGGAACCACTCTGAATTGTATACATTGATCTCAATAGCCTCAGCCAACTCATAGAATCATAGAATCATAGAGTTGGAAGAGACCTCAAGGGCCATCCAGTCCAACCCCCTGCCATGCAGGAACCCCCATCACAGGATTCTTGAGAGATGGCCATCCAGCCTCTGCTTAAAAACCTCCAAAGGAGGAGACTCCACCACCCTCTGTGGCAGCATATTCCACTGCCAAACAGCTCTAACCATCAGGAAGTCCTTCCTGATGTTCAGATTGAACCTCTTTTCCTGCAGTTTGAAACCATTTCCCCGAGTCCTAGTCTCTGAAGCCATGGAAAACAAACCTGTTCCCTCTTCAATATGACATCCTTTCAAATATTTAAACATAGCTATCATATCCCCCCTCAGCCTTCTTTTTGAAAGGCTAAACATTCCCAGCTCCCTAAGCTGTTCCTCATATGACATTTCTTCCAGACCTTCAACCATCCTGGTTGCCCTGATTTGTCCTTGCCTTCAAAATTTTGCTTTCCCTTTATTTTAAATTCTGTAATCTATCTTCAGATTGCTACGAAAGCTCTGTTGTTCTATTTATTTATTTATTTATTTATTTATTTATTTATTTATTTATTTATTTATTTATTTATTTATTTATTTATTTATTAAACTTTTATACTGCACCATTTCCCAGAGGGACTCTGGGCGGTTTACAGATTAAAAAGCATCAGATAAAACAGTAATAAAAACCAATAACGGGGGGACAACAATCTGCAATTGTGTCATTTTTATCTTTTTTTTCTTAGATTTAAAATGCCTTTGTTTTAATCTTGCTTAAAAGTTGTACTCCCTGATTGTGTTTCTTCGCCGGTGCCTTGTCTGTTGCATTTTTAATATCAGACTACCATTTTACTTCAATTTCTTTTCAGGCTTCTCCTTCCCCTTCAACCCTTTTCTTTTTAACAAAGCTGCAGTGGAAATAGATGGTTGCAGTTTTTCAAATGTCTATGCTTAAATTATCCAATCTTTGCTCTAATTTTTACTTATCCTTTTCTCCTGTCATTTTTCTTTCTGCACGTTCCTTTTTCTCTTCTTAGACTTCTGGCTTCATTCATTACTGCCCATATTCAGGAGCCCATATTTTTAATTGGGTTGTCACTTTTCCTTTTCTGCAAACATTTAAAGTTATATTACCAGAATGAGGCACAGACTAGAAGATGTGGATGCTGCCAGTTTGCTCTGTTTTTACAAGTAACTACTTGGTGCTACAGACTATTAGGTCTATCAGTCACACAGTTGTTTTAAAGTCATTCTTCTTGAAGCACAGGACCAAAACATAAAAATCAAGGGAAAGGGAATGCACAGTTCAGAAATCATGAGAAAACACAATGGTTGCTCTGCTTTTTACTTAAACTTCTCTCCCATCTTGGGAAAACATGTTTTATAGATCATATATATATAGAATATTGTATTACAGTCACCCCCCGCGATTTCGCGGTTCAGGTACTGCGGTCCCACTACATCGTGGGATCGCAGTACCTGCACCTCGGGGCCATGCGGGGGGCAGTGGGGGGCCATCGGGTCGCTCCGCACCACCCCTCTGCACTTCTCCGCAAAGCCTCAGAGCCACGCGAGGGGCGGTGGGGGGCTATCGGGTCGCTCTGCGCCACCCCTCTGCGCTCCTCCGCAAAGCCCCGGAGCCACGCGGGGGGCAGCGGGGGGCCATAGGGTCGCTCCGTGCCGCCCCTCCGCATAGCCTCGGAGCTGCGCGGGGGGTGGCGGGCCATCGGGTCGCTCCGTGCCGCCCCTCCGCAAAGCCTCGGAGCCGTGCAGGGAGCGGCGACAGGGGGCAATCGGGTCGCTCTGCACCGCCCCTCTGCGCTCCTCCGCGAAGCCTCTGAGCCACATGGGGGGCGGCGGGGGCGATCGGGTCGCTCCGCGCCGCCCTCACACTCCTCCAAGAAGCCTTGGGGCCGTGCGGGGGGGGCAGCAATCTCCATTGAAATGCATTAAGTCAATGGATTTCAATGGAGAAATTTTCCCCACTGGAAAGCATTGAGCCAATATTTTCCAATGGGGAAAATTTTCTCCATTGAAATGCATTGCCAATGCATTTCAATGGAGATGGTCCTGGACAAGAAGTCTCGGGCAGTGCGGGCAGGTGGCGGCAGGAGGTCAGATCCCCCTGCCACCACTGGCATGCTGCCCCAAGACTTCTCGGACAGGCGCGCGATCGCCCCTGCCCCTTGCTTCCGCATATCACGGATTTTCATGCATTGCGGGTGGGGTGGGTCCCTACCCCCCGCGATGGGCGGGGGGTTACTGTAGAACCAGTAAATATGTGTTATAAATGCAAGCATGTGCAAGTACACATTCCCCACACACATCATTAAAAAGCAAATCCAATGTGGTATCTCTTTCTTTAAACCCCTTATTCTTTTATCTTCTCTTTTATTTCACTTCTATGACCCATATTGTAGTAGGGATTCATAGTACACTTTCTTGATTACATTATCCAGAATTATTTAGCCAGATTAGTCACTGGCAATGTTGGCTAGGGGATTCTGTGAACTGTAGTCCCAGTAATTAATTTTCCCACTCTCTACTTCCTTGTAAGTAGATATATATCCCTTTATTATGTATATTTACAGATGTAAGATCTACGTATGTTGTTAAGATATATATCTGAGTAAGCCATTCAAAAAGCCATGCCAAACTCAGAAGACAAAAACCTGTAGAATCAGTTCTTTGAAAAAGACATTACCAATTCCTTATTGTTGTTTGAAACCTCTTTCCTGGAGTGTAATATTCACACACCTAAGCTCAACCTAAATGATAATAATAATCAACTTTTCATAATTTATATTCCCTTCTTTGGATTTTGCCGACTCTTCCTTTCCCCAGGGCAGCACCAACATAAGCTCCCTGAAGCATGTGGAAGATACGGTAGAAAGCATGTTTCTGGAAGGCCAGAAAATCACAGACTCATAGTATGCCAGAAATGCAGTAAGAGGCATAAAAATCAGATCTTGGAAATGTTCCTTTGGTGGCATGTAGAAAGCACTCCAGGCATTCCTACAATTGCAACATTTACTAATTGGCCTCTAATTTACATATCTCTACATTCCTGTTAAACTGTGGAATTAATTATCATTAGTTGACTAATAGCATGGAAGGGCTTGTTTTTTTCCCTCATAAAACCGTGTGTTCAAAATGTGACTTCATATTTTGCCTTGTATCTCTTGTTCTATATAGTTTAACTAATTTATAACAATTATATTTATTTTTGAACGAGGAAAGCTTAGAATCCAGGCTGACCAATGTGTTAGGTGCACATATGGCCAAAATTGAACCAACTGGGTTATATGGTGATTTTCTTAGTGCCTAATATAAACAAACAAACAAACAAACAATGATATCTACTATGAATTTTTCTGGCTTCCAAAGCCTGGTCTGGAAGTTTGCATCTTAATTATAGTTATTGAGATGAAGTGAGATGCAATACTAGCTAGATAGCTCAGGGAAGTAAGGTAGAGGTTGGGAGTTCAATTCTCGACTGTACTTTCAGGGAGAAGAGCCAGACTATGTGGCCTTGATCAAGATCAAGAGTCTTAGGGTTCCCCCCTCTCCACCATGAAGAAAGGAATGATAAACCATTCTCAATACCCTTTACCTAGAAAATGCTGGAAAGGGTTTCCATAAGCCAGAATTATCTTGAAGTTAGATACAGAGAGGAGAAGAAAACACAGAAGTTTCATTGGGCCAAGTACTGTTGTGTGCATGAAAAACTTTAGAGGAATTTGGAATTGTAACCATAATCTATTACGTCCAAAATATAATTTCTAGCACTCTGTTTGTTTTGAGAAAATACGTGTACATATGCGCATATATAACATTTGTAAGTCAAACTAATAGTACGATCAAATTTTGCCAGATTAAAGTCAGCATGCCGCAGCTGTATTTCCATCTGCCAAAACTCTGTCAATTTTTGGCATAGTTGCTGTCTTTCAAGGTTAACCAGATTACTAACCTGTGATTTAATCTTTTATCGCATAATTGCTGTATCTCTTTATGAACCTTTGCTGGAGACTTAGAGAACAGTTTCCTCAATTTCCAGGAAATAAAATCAACTAGCTACCTAGTCATAGCGTAAGGACAGTAAGTGGGCAAGGGGGTGTGTGAAGCTGCTATGCAGATGGAGGAGACCGGATTCATGATTAGAACTCTGTGCAATTTGAAGCCCATGCTTTATGTGGGTTCAAAAGCCATTAAATAGTCCACTCACATTCACATGAATATTTTGCCACTCAACACCACAAGGTTGGGTCCAGAAAGGACAAGTGGGTATAGGCATGTAGTGGGCGGGGCCCAAATGTAAATCTCCTGTCCTCCATTGACCTGTTTCCCCTACATGCCACCATCAGCAGGATCACATCCATTTACAACTTTCTGGACATCCTCAAGGTCAACCCAGAATTATGAAGGTCAAACCATAATTCCACTTACTGAAGCTATACTGATTCTTCCTTATCTAATTTCTTATTTTCATAGTGCTAAACACGAAACTGTTAATTCTGTAGTGCTAAACTTTAAAAATTTGCAGTACTTGCCATCTTTAGCATAAACCTTCTGGATGCTAAATATTTCTAGCCTCAATTACATATTCTGCTAATTTACATGAAACAGACCAGACATTATAAAGCCATTTCCTGGATTCCACTCATTTCCCTAAATCCTTTGTTAAATATTTACATACTGTTGGCCGGTGCCCATTTAATCGTCATGGAGATTAATTTTAATGATATGTTGCATGTTTCAGCAATTTCTTATTTAATTTCACCAAGGACTAACATAGGGCATAAAATGAGGCTTCTGACAAGGCATAACTGAACATCAAGAGTTCAGTGTTTTATATGGAAGGAACATATAACAGTTGACTCCAGGTCAGGAGAAAAAACCATAGTAGAGAGAAAGTCTGGAAGCTTGCCAATTGTCTTTAATGTTCATGTATCTTTCAGGTCTATAATTTTCATATCTGCATTTCATGACACTGAGTAGAGCAAAAAAGAAAGCTCCATGGATATGGAGTCACGAAGAGTCGGTCACGACTGTAACGACACAACACACACACACATACATGTGAGCTGATGGAAGCTTTAAATCACTAAGTGAGGCTCTTCTCTAAACAATAAGCTAGTGGAACATTGATACAGTCATCCCCCACCATTTCGCGTTTCATATATGCGGTCCCAGTATATTGTGGGACAGCATTATATGAAATCAAGGGCTCCGGGGAAAGCTGCATGGGCCTGTTTGAGGCCTCCTGCTCTTACCGCAGGCCTGGCGCTGCCCCGAACAGGCCTCTGGTGGGCTTCCCGGGCCTGTCAGAGGCCCCAGAAGTGGTTTCTGGCGAACTGGAAGTCACTTCCGGAAAAATGGAAGTGCTTTCAGGATTGCCCAAAACTACTTTTGGTGCCTCCAACGGGCTTCCCGGTAAACCAGAAAACCGGAAGTGACTTCTGGATCACTGGAAACCACTTCTGGGGGCAGCAGCAGGCCTCAGGTAAGTGTAGAAGGCTCCAGATACCCCCCCACAGTCCCGACCCAACCCAGCATCTGCAAATTGTGAATGTTCCATTATCGCGGGTCAGGTTGGGTCCCTAACCCCCGCAATAGGTGGGGGATTACTGTAGGTCTAAATAGTGGCCACATTTATGACGTTTCATAAAGTAAGTCACACTAGGTTAGGCCCATTGAATCAATAGGGATTTGGTCAGTCAGGTCTGTTAAGTTCAATTGATTCATACAAAATTACTCTAATTGTGAGTTACTGTACTTTAGTGTAGTGAGTTACAACTAGAGTAGGTCCATTTGAATCAATAGAACTGCCCAGAATTCCCTTCTGGGAAAATCGGTTGTGGTATAAAAATATAAAAATAAAAATAAATAAATAATATATGAAGGAGCTCACTCACCAAATCCCCACTGATTTGGTGGGTCAAATCTAGTGTGATGTTAGATATAACTGTATGCCTTAAGCTTTTTGGAAGTAATTCTTTGGTCCTACAAATTGTCTTTCACATAATTTCTGACCTTGCTTATTTTTAAATCTGCCTCAAAACATTTTTCCTATATTTGAAATAAAAAGCATTTTCTGCCATACAATGTCTTGCATTTTTTTTCTTAAGTGTTGACTGCATCGGGCACACAAACGTTTGTGTCAAATTAACTTTGTCACTGTGGTGTCACTCCCCCCCCCCTTTTAACAGTATAGCAATGCTTATAAAATTGACATTTAGCTGTATACCTTATTGAAACCAACACATACGATTACCATTGATACGAGGTACCTGTAAATGATACATGCCGTGTTCTGGCAAGTGCTGCAGTTGTTGAGATCTTGGCCAGTACGGTAGAAGTTCCGCCTGCAATAAACAACAGTGGCTATGATTTATTTATAAAATCAGCAGTTTTGCAGCTAACTTCTTGGTCACGGCATTTACCCTCTGCTGGCACTTTCTTGTGTAAACTCTTTAAATATTAAGGTACATAATAAAAAAGTTTGGTTTAACTTGAAGAGAAATTCAGGCCCAAACATAAATAGAACTCATTTCCATGTCAACCTGTCTAGGCCAGCTATGCAATTTACAGAGTGGGGTCACAAGGTTTCATTCCTTCACATAAAATTGGTCCCAAGCAATTCTCAGAGACTTTCTCATCTCACAGGCAGAACCATTGGTGTGAACCAGTAGAATGTGCATAGATGCAGCAGTGCTGGTTTTTGTTATTGTTGTTGTTTGTATCTATCGCTCACAACTTTAGGTGGAAACTAAATATGTTTCTAGTCCAAATGCAATGATTTACTAATGTGTGCATCATACAGTCACCAGGCAAATCTGACTGGCTGCTGACCCTTGAAGAGTAGACCCTCACTCGGCAAACTTGCCTTAACTTACACCTCAGCTCACAAGAGCCTTCCTTCTGATCATCATTGTGTACGATATTAAGGACAAATCATGGTTGTTTACATGTAAGAGGAGTTGTGACCGTGAAAAATCTTAAAGGTTTATAGGACATAAGTAGTAAACATGCTGGACTACAGAAGATCTTCAACAAGATTAGTACTGTTGAAAAAATGCACTAAGTAGATGTTATATCTGTGAATATGTTTCAAGATCCCTTCTGTTTTCTGTACCTCACTATCCCCCTCAATGTTGAACTCTGATTTTTTAAGTAATAAGTTTTGTTGCACTCAGTTTTTTGGTTTCTGCTTCTTGCCTGGGCATGTATCCAAGAGCCATCCCAGGAAACAACCCATGGTAGATCTGGCACTTGTGTATCAGGGATGACTTGGAGACAACTGTAATAACCAAGATCTACTTATGGAAAAAATGGATTGGTTATAACATTTTAGTGGGACTTTCATTCCCAGGACTGATAAATCACCAATTAATCATGGATAGCTTGGGTTCAATTACAGGTGTGGAATCCTTTAGCCTAAAATGAATCCCTGGCTGTTCTTTGGATGGATCTAGCCTTACTGATGTTTTAAGTGTGATACTTGTGTTATCATTAAATTTCCTGAAAACTGCAGACTTTAGAAATTTAATACACAGTCAAAATATGATTCCAAGAGAACAGCAAGAAATCTAAAGCTTGAAGAGTAACTAAGTAAAATATTTCAGACATACAAATATGATTGCAGTGTGTCTTGGGTAGTTCTACCTTTTCTTTTTTGCCTATCTGTATGTTCACACACCTTACAAGGAACAGATTCTGCTCTACTTCATAACACATTAAGAGTACTTAAGGGAATCCACATTGCGTCTTAAAAGCCAAGATTAATGTATAATCCATAGGTACAAAGACTGGGACCATTGTAGGATTATTTTAACTTCCTGTTTGGCTTGGTTTTTCAACTTAGTGGAGTTGGAAGTTGAATCTGGCACCTGGATGACTGAGAATCTTCACAGACATATAACTTAGTGAAACAGATTTATTTCTGTTAATAAGTATTTATGAATATTTTCATACCCTTAATTTGTACCACCTATTTTCAACTTAAGGAAAAATGCTATGATTATGACTGCCTCACTGTGGATAGGAGACTGCAAATATATTTTTGAGCCACTTAGGAATTTCATTGGCTGCTGAAGTGCAACAAAGCAGATCCAATACTCAACCCAAATGCCTGGAGGTGAAATAGAACTTGTGCTTTACACTCATGAATCATTTAATGAGTATTTAGTTTCTCTCGTAAATATTCAAATTGGAATTCATGCTGTTGGAAGCTTTTAAAGTAAATTATTTGTTTATACTATTTCCCTTCATGTGTGGCACATGATCAGTGAGGTGGGCTTTATACACACCTTACTTGGAGCACAACCTTGAATGGAGAGAGGAAAGCCTCACTATGCAGTTACAGAGAACATCATTCTTAATAGCAAGACATTGCTTTTGAAAAGGAGACTAAGAGACTAAGAAAAGAAAAGAAAGAATAATGCATATCCATGGACCTTGTAAAATGGCTCTTGGGAAAAACACTGAGATACCTCATGGTCCATTAGGGTGTGGCCATGTGTCCTACCTTACAGAGGGCAGTCGTTTACAGAGGGCATATTAATGGCTTTCTATTCTATATTGCATTTAAAGATAAAGAAAAAAGAATAAGAATGGGGAGCAGGTGGCCTAACACTGTCCATCAACTTCAGTCAATGCCTGTCCAGCAGACAGGAGAGGCACACAAATCACCAGATCCGTCTTTTACAATTTTATGAGATCTTATGTTTATATAAACTGCAGTAATTACCTATAAATTTGCACTGCAACATGTTTATATATACAGGGGGAAAGGCTACCTATATGCTACCCTATATCCCATCATTCAGGTGTCATCCAATGTGTGCTTGTGATACATAGCTTAAATGCAGTGGCTGTGGCTCATGATTCACTGCATCAGTACAGTAAAGAAATACTGTTTTTAGTATTCTTTGGGATACAGTTGTTCAGGATTAGATATGGGGTTCTGTTTAGTCTCACATGGTATGTCTCATGATTCTACTAAATTTTAATGACCCATTCATGACACCTTCTGAAGATCTTCTAAAGTCATGGGTCCCAATTTCCTTAATCAGTTCCTTTAAGACGTTAGGCTGGCAGAAATCAAACCTCAGCACTGTGAAAGTATATTTAAAAAAAAATACAGGCCAGTCTTATTCATACCCTGGTTGCAGAGGTTGGTATGGCAACTTCACAAGATGTTGGTTGAATGGTCGTTCATATGTAACTGGCACCTTGTCAGGTTGCTGCAACAGCTCCTGAACCTGGACTACTATATGTGTGTAAACATTTCAGTAGCATGTTGGCTACAGTCTCTTCAGCCTGCTGTGCATTCCATTACCAATACCTGTTTCTGTAATGAAGCCCTTTGCTGAAGTTTGGATACTTGGAGTGGTGAGCTTAGTACAATGGGGATAGAAGGTCTGAAGTGGGAAAGAATCAGGTCTAGGCATGGGCACGACTTGACGAAATTCTCGTTTCCGTTTCCGTTACTCGTTTCCGTTACGCAACGGAAACGGTAACGACAATTACTCCCCCAGAACTCGAACTCGAACCGACAAAAGAAAAATTGGGTCTGATTTGTCATTGTTGTTCCTGGCATCGCAGCGATCGCACGATGCCAAGCGGCACAGGAAAAAAGTTTTAAAAATTAAAAAAAACCCCGATTCATGGCCAAAAAAGCAGGCGAAAATATGCCTGCCTGAGGGCACCTACCAGAGGGGTGGTTTCTGGGGGGGGGTCCCCACTCCAGCCTTCCCCCCCTCCTGTCCTGGGCTGCTGGTACCAGGCTGGGAGGGGGCATCTTTGGCGTCTCCATTTGCCATGCGGTGCGGGGGGATCCAAAATGGCGACCGCAATTTTTTTTTAAATCGTGGTCCAAAAACCCACCAAAGCACCACAGAAACATGCGAAAATTAGCTATTTTAAACGCTTGAATTTTTACAGTAGCAGCAGTGGGTTTTTCTTGCAACAAAACATCTCCATTTATTTTATTTTATTTTATTTTTATTTTTTTACACCTGCGCACACGCAATGATGGGCTGGCCATGGGACAGGACCATGCAAATTTTTGGAGCCATTCCACCAATCGCATGGCCAGGTTTTGCTGAGACTTCTGGATGTGCCAGAGAGGGCATTAAAAGCCCACCAACCCTAATCCTAATCCTAATTATAACCCTAACCCTAACCCATACACCAGTACACTGTGTTCTTATTGGGCCAGAGGCACCCAGAGGTACAGCCCACTAACCCACCCTAACCTTAACCGTTACCCTAAGCCTAGCCCTTACCCCCTAACCCCATGCTCTGGGAACTGGAAGTCAAGTTGTGTTAAATCGCGGCGGTAATGACAAACGACAAACGACACGACAAAATGACAAATTTTTGAAAAAATTCGTGAAAAACAGAAACGAGCCGAAACGGACCCGTCCCGAAAAACGACAACTCGAAAAAAAAAATTTCCTGGTCGTGCCCCTCTCTAATCAGGTCCTCCTAAACATTGGGTTCTTTGAAGATTTGTCATAAGAACATAAGAACATAAGAACAGCCTTACCGGAGCAGGCCAGAGCCCATCCAGTCCAGCCTTCTGTCTCACACAGTGGCTCACCATTTGCTTCAGGTTATTCCCAAGCAGATATCTTCACCTGCTTACGATTCCCTGCAAATGGCATTGAGAGATACCCTGCCTCTCTTTCCAACCTGGAGGTTGTCCTTAGGCATCCATCATGATAGCCATTGATACCCTTGTTCACCATGAACTCTTAACAGTAGTCCATTTCCTATGGTTTTGCTTTTTATAACTGTTTTCCCCCATATTTCATCTCAAAACAAAATCTGAATTTGACAGAATTACCTGCAAGTTGAATTCCTTGGAAGTTCAGATTTCTTTCCTTCTCTCTCTCTCTCTCCCCCTCCCCCTCTCCCTCTCTCTCATTTCTAGAGCTCCAGAAAATCACCTTTTATCTGAACATGAAGAAGGGACATGCACAAGCACAGTCTTGTGCCCCCCGTTCTCTTCTTCATGCATCCAGAAGCAGCGAAATCTTAATTGTTTAGAAACAGGAAAACATAAAGTTCTTTTTCATTTCTTTTTGTTTCCAGGAGAAACATTACTAGCACCATGTATAGTTGTGCTTATTTTACAAATTTCCCACTACCTAAATCAGAATTAAGCTAGAATGAGAAGGTATAAAACTTCTGATGCATTGATTTTAACATTAATTGGATTTAGATGCCAGTAATTCTAACTTTAAATTATTCTATAAAAACATGTTGTAAGTTGAATTGGAGTGATATTTTATGACATTTATAATGGGGAAAATGTTGAGCGTAATAAAGGTCGTGATTTTACAATCCACTATTTCCTATGAATTACTTCCCAAGCAGCCTGTAAAATAAAACAATGTGTTGTCTAAATGTCTACAGTTAAGTGCTATTCATTTTAATATAAAGATGTTAAATAATAAAACACACCATACCCTTCATTGAGGGCTCTGGCCCTTTCCATATCTTGAATTACATTCAAAAGGACTTTAATCTTCTCCTGGTTTGACTGCAAAGATTCTTCAACGGACTGGAGTCTGTCTTGCAGGGCACACAGCTCATTGGGCGCCAAATGGATTTGATTAATTTCGCTAATCTCTTTGTTTTGTGGTTTTACATCAGATCCTGGACGATGGGCATTTATGCAAAAGCCTTCCAAGCAGTTGTCATACGGTGGCACTTCGGTATTGGAAGAAATGTTCTCCACAACAGTTTCACATGAAGGAATAGAAGGTGATGTGTTGTGGTGGACTAAAGCTGGTGTTTGGTTATCCTTAGTCAGCGTCTGGTGGCCAAAGTCAATTTTCTGCTGTGTTGGCTCCTTATGTTCGCTGAGGGAGCAGCGTAATGGACTGTTTTGTAACTGAGGTGATGATAGAATGCTTTCCTTAGCACTGGTGTCATCTTTAGACGCTAGTAATTCAGTGCAGCTTTTTGTTTCACACACACTATGACACAGAGTAGTTTCTTTACAGTTATGAGCTAGGTGAGGGAGTGTTTTCTCCGAGTTTGCATGTAGTGAGCAGTTCTCATTCGATTGTCTCACAGCTGTAGAAGAAGTAAGAGAACAGCATGAGTCCGTTTGTGTATCTGGACCATAAATGGCAAAACTGTCTTGTGTAGAACCCAAGTGTGTATATTCAGGGACCTGGGTAGATACCGTTGCCTTTTCCAGGACTGCAATTTTATCTGAACCCTGATGAACAGGCCCATTGCATTGTGCTTTAGGGACCCCTGGATATAGCACACTGGTGGTTGTGGTTGTTGGTTTTAGCCCATCATCCAACTGTTGAGTGAGACTTAAGTAAGAAGGACTTGAGGAAATGATGTCCTGTTCAGAAAGATTGCCATTGACATGAATGGAATAGTCAGACTCCGGTGGCATTTCTGTTAAGGATTTGCTTGTTGTAATCCTTTTCCTTTTAAATGTGGGACAGTGTTTCCTAAGGCTCGGAGAAGTCTGAATGGCAATATTTTGTAATCCTTTGTGAGATGGAGGGAAGCAGAGGGAATTGTTGACCAGGTTATGGTGCTGGGATATTTGCATTTTATCCAGGGTGCATGATTCTTGAGTGACTTCGGCCTCCAGTTCCGATTCTGCCACTGTTGGATTGTCAGTTCCCTCATCTTTGAATCGGACTTGCTGAGATTTGCTCCTGCGATGATGGGGCTGCCTCTTAAAATCAACAGAATCCAAGCTGTTCCGCTTTAGCAGCACAGGACGCACTTTGATCCCTTGCTGAGCCATGGAGTCGCAATTCAATGTATGCAGAAAATATGTTTCTTTGCGACCCATTTCATGTGTTCATTTGGGCAACATCTGGCTTAAACGTCCCAACGTTGAATCAAATTGTACTGTTTTTGGATGAAGAATATGACTTTTTTTGGTTTGGTCCTACCATGTATATGACGTATATATATATATATCCTATATTCAGTACTTATAGGATTTGTTTTTTTAATTATTACTATTTTTTATTCTTTATAAAATATTATTTTGTAAATTGAATAGTAAACTTACAATTTAAATCTCTGATCACAGATATTTTGTATTTGCATAGAGTGTAGATAAGGAACATAATAACAATTTAGAGCAATTCTCTTCCGGATGCATATTTTTTCTGGAAGAATATATCCTTTAATTGTAAACTGGGATGTTTCCTTTAGGGGCTCTTTTTCTTCTTGTCCCATCTTCTTATTTTTACTGTTGAAACTTATCTCAAAGAGCTGAACAGAAGCGAGTGACTTATGTCAAAATGAAAGCAAAGCATCCAACAGGATTAACTGGAAGCAAATTATTGAAATGTTTTCTTGATCTTGTTGAAGCAAGTATGAGTTTAGGGATATCTTAGGAACTGAATGATTAAGATGAGATCCAAAATTATTTTTGGTCTCTCAAGAGTAGTCTTTGTGGAATAACGTACAAGTGTTTTCTGAAATAAAAAGAAAATAATTGCCAGTGAACAATCTTATAAATGTTCTTAAACTATTCTCTTATTTTCTAAATAGGTTTTATACACAGTAAAATATTTTGGGATAATGTAACAGAGACACAGAAAAAATTACCATTCAGCAGGTATCTAATATTTATTATCAGCAAAAATCTCATCACAGATTTAGGGCGCTTTTACACAACCCCTAAAATCTGGGGCGAAGGGCTCCCAGATCCAGAGCTTAAAAATGTTTTCTCATCAGCTCCGGAGTTTAAACAAAATAAAGTACGACCACGCCCACCTAAGCACGTCCCAGTGCATTTTCCAAGTACCTGGTCTCCGAAGGTGAAAAATTTCTGGTGCAGACGTAAAGCAGTGAGTGCCGGGCTCTCCTCGCCTTGTGTGTGTGTGTGTGTGTTTTTTTTTTGCCCCCGCCCCTTTAAGAGACTGAAAGAGGCTGGAATGGTTCCTGGAGCAGCTCATGGCAGAGCGGAGGTGAGCCTGCATTCTTTTCTCCCTTTTTTTTCTCGCTCCCGTCACACAGACAGAAGCAAGGAAGTGCAGAGGGGTGGGAACACAGGAAGAGCAACAAACCCCCAAGATCCCTAGTCCGAATTTAAGTTGCCCGCGGATCTTAGGGGTCATGTAAAAGCACCCTTAATCCTGCAGAGACAGAAGGCAACCCCAACTCTAACTCACACATGCCTTATTCACACAACTTTTCTATGCAAAATCCCAAATGAGGGAGCACTGAGTGCTTCTACATTGCTCTCTTTCATGCCATGAAAACATTTTGCTGTCACCCGGAATGACATTTTGAATGTCAGTTCCACTAAGCATTTAATATTTCCTCACCAAAATCTCTATCTGCAAGTCAACAGGAGTAAAAGCCTGCCCATGCAAATTATTTGACTGAAGGGACCATTTTTAATGTAAGTTTTCAGTGCACTGACCAAAAGTTGAGATTGGTCAATGTAGAAAGCTGCTATTGTGGCACACAGCGGTGGAAATCACACCAAGTACATAGAGGGAAATGACCGTTCCTCTTTTTATTTCTTAATGCCCTCTCACATGTGACAGCTTTGGAGTCAGAGCAAAACGACTCCAGAAAGATGCTGTTCTCCAAGGCAGAACAGCATCTTCTTGTAGCATGGCTGTCTAGTTTTCAGACTCCTCAGAGGGAGGGAGGGAGGAAAAGACAGGGTACTTTGTGTGCCTTGTATACTGCTGCCCCATCTACTGCTACTTTTGGTAGGCAAGTAAAGCAAAAAGGGAAGGTTTTGGGTGAGCGTGTGTGAGAGAGGCTTTGGCAACAGTAAATAGTCACAATTGAGGAGAGAAGAGTAGCAGTCCTTCTTTACCTCAGATAGTTACAGTGGACTCTCATATAATGAATGGTTTGTGTAACATAAAATCTGTATAACATAAAAAATTCTGGAAATAGGGGAAATTTGCTTAACAAAATCGTCTATGGAACGAATCAGTGCCACACAAATGGTTGCAATTATGGATTACTGTGTTTTCAATGCATTCCTATGGAAAATGTATAAAGGAAAATTTGCTTAACATAATTTCATTTGGAACAAATTAATTCCTTTATACAAGGTACCACTGTATACAGTAATACCTCGTAAGATGAATGCCCCTTACAATGAAAAATTTGTAGGATGAATGCAATTTCTGGCTTTCATTCATCTTATGAGGGACCTGGGAGGCCAATTACACCTTGGCTGCAGCACTTTGAAAACCACGTGCCTGCCATAACAAGCCCCCCATCCACCCCCCCAAGGTTCCTGGTGCTGGCCCATCCACACACCTATTCCTAAGCTCCCCGGTGGTGGTGGCAGCGGAGGGTCACTCGCTCACCTGCCCACCCAGCCCCTAAGTTCCCCAGTGTTGGTGGCAACAGCAGCAGAGGGTGGCACGCTTGTCAATCCACCCTGCTCTCCAGTGGTGACAGCAGCAGCAGTGGAAAGTCACCCGCTCACCTGCTTGGTAGGTCAGTGGCAGTGGCTGTGGAGGAGGAGGCAGCTGCGTGGCCCAGGAGAGCCCAACCACCTGCAAGGTTAGTAAGTGCCAGGGCAGGGTTCCCCGGGCTGCTGGCAGGCTGGTGGCTGTCCCCTCAATGTTTTTGAAAGCATCCCCATAGGAATGCATTGAAAAAAACTATTATTCCATTCCCTGCTGAATGGATTAATTGGAACGGATTAATTCCCTCCCAAATGGATTAATTGGAACGGATTAATTCCCTTTCGAACGGATTAATTGGAATGGATTAATTCCTATGGAAAATTGCACTTCGTAAGACAAATGACATCGTAGAACGAATTGAACTTGTCTTACGAGGTACTACTGTATAAGCCAAGGGAGAATCTAGTATTTGAAGAGGTTGTGTTTTATCTGAGACAGACTTTTATCAGTCTCCCTTTTAAGCCTTGTTTTGGGAAGAATTTTGCTTGCAACTTCATTTTGGCTACACTGTGCTGGTTAGCCATTAGTGAGATAGAAGACACATTAACCAAAGGCAAGGCCAGCTAGGGGGCAAAGCCTGCATGCTTGTACACAGACACACATGGACACAAGTATATACTCAGAGACAGAGAGACAGGCCAGCAGACAGGCATTCACTAAGACCTAACTCCTAACCTCTTAACTCCTCCTAGCACAACATGGCTGCAGAGCAGAACCATACCTCAGCATGTTAAAATTGTTTCTACACACTTCAGCTTCCTTCTGTGCCCAGTTTCAAATGCTGGGTAGTTGCCTTACTCACACTCCATTTCTAATCTTTCTTTCTTTCCTTCTCCCAAACATGTGATGAGGCTGAGAGTTCAAAAGGAGAAGGAACCTACCTTCCAACTGGAGTGAAGAGACAGCTGGGGGGGGGCTGTCTCAGGGTAGCCTCTCTATCCACCGTTAATCTTAGATTAGTTCAGCCTAGCCATTGTGTTTGGCATGTCTAGTCTAGAGCCAAACATTTGATTTATTAATTCAATATGAAACACCCATCCCAGGCTTTGAATGTTTGCACTTCAGGCAGAGTTGCTCCTGGCAGATAAAAGGAGTAAGATAGCACAAAGTCACAAAACATAGTAAAATCAGTTTGATGGTATGACTACAATATTTATTCCACCAAGTCCTAAACTCATGGGAAATGTCACTATTTCATTCAAATATTGCTGTAAGGAGGGGCCCCATGTTTGTTTGGGGATTGATTGATGGAAGTTACTCATTAACTCTTCTTCAATGGAAGCTGCAATTATTTGCAGATTCAAAACAAATCTTGTCAGTCGACAATAAAATGCCAGCAGAGAAATATCTGCAAATTAAAGCATCAAACATTTCCAAGCATATAAATAGGGTTTCACCTGACACCGAACCGAAAATATTTGGTTTCTTCTTGTCTTCCCTCTCGCACTGTAGCTCTCCGTGGCTTCCAACACCTGCTTGAGTGGGTTTTCTAGGCATCTAGGGAAGATTCTTAGTCTTCTAGTGCATAGAGAGCTGCAGGAGGGTATGAAGGAACAGCAGGGGGATCCAGCTGAACTATACCATGGGATGATGGGACTCTGTGTGTATTCCACAAGTCTCCATGCAGAGTTCACTTTGTCATGCATTGTTGTCTCTTGTTCTGTGGTGAGTGGGTAACCTGGGTAATTGCAAGCCCTCTTGTTCTTTTGCTCTTACTCTTTTATGTAGGAATTGCATTGTTTATACTGTGGATGAATAAGTGCATCATCTGCTACCGTGTACAGGGAACCAGGTGGTGTTACTGATGTACACCCAACCCCTGCAGGCCAGAAAATCAGATACGCACAAGCCTCCTTGTTGGGTGTGATGCTGACTGCTTTCATGACACATACAATTGGCCAACCGGGGGTATTACACCCTATGGCATATTGTGCGTGCCTGTCCTCAGCACACAGTTAAGTTTGCCAACATCATTAGAAATGTATGGTTCTACCAGTACTGGTTCAAGTCCTTACCATACATTCAATCACATATGCCTGAGATAGGGTATTTTATGTTACCTTCATTTGATTATGAGAAAGAATAGAAAACCCATTTTTAAATATATTTACAGCACTATTTCCCTGCTTCCATTATTTCCATCCAAGACTTGCCACAATTAAGATTACTCTACAAGATATAAACTAGACTTTCATTTATGAATTATTATCAAAAAACGTTTTAATTCTATCCCTGCCATGAGCTTAATCATTGTTAGGTTGATGACTTAAGAACATTCTTAAATGTTGGGAATTTAAGCCTTCTTAAAACTACATTGCTATAGTATTAACATTTCCTTGAAAGAAAGAACAGAAAGTTTTTGCCAGATTCATTTCCCCAAATTAGTAAGTAGAATCCTCAAACTGAATAATGTTATGGGAGGAGGTAAAGCAGAGATGGAGGTAGGCTACCCTTCCCTCTCCACATGCAAATATTCCTATTATTCTGGAAATTAAATAGTTTTCAGGTTTTTATCAATTTTTGTGCCCCTTTGGCCTTTTATTTTACAGTGTAATTTGTAGTGGGTTTTATCAGATAAGTAATTAAATCTAGCCAAGTGCAGTTGTAAATATAGAATCAATTTAAATGTATAAGGTACAAAGAGTCACATCTCTGCCTAGTATTAGAACTCCCTCTTTTTCTCTTTCTCCCCCTTGTCTTCGATAAGGGCCTCCCCAATAATCTTGCTTCTTGTTTTTTAAGACGAAGGAGGAAAGTTAGAACACTATTTTGAATTTTACTGAAAACTAAAACAAGCCTATCTCACACCCAATGCATGCTCCCTCCTCCCTCCCTGCCCCCTCTCTGTTATGCTAAAACATTTCTGCCAGGAAAATGCTAACACAGCCCAGAGTGCCAACATTTTCACATAAGATAAAAGGCCCTACAGAGGTAGAATCATTAGCAGAAAAATGCCACTTCTTGAGCAACAGTGCATATGTGAATAGTGTATATTCCTGTTTAAAAGTGCTTAAGATTTTTGTTATCATGTAGCATCAAAAGATACCTGGTCATATTAGAGTACAGTAGCACCCCCATATCTGCTGATAACATCATCCACTGATTCAGTTATCCGTGGATGGTGAGTGGCAGTAGGGGGGCAGGGATGGCAGCAGGGCGCCAGCCCAGGCGGCATAGTGGTGGTGACTGAAGAGGATGCATTGCCTGCCTGGGACATTGGCAGCAGCAGGGGAAGAAAAGAGGTGCTGGTGCTGCCCACCTGAGTCCTTGGCAGTGGTGGCAAAAGAAGCACTCGTGCCACCTGCCCGAGACCTTGGCAGCAGTGGCGGACGAAGATGCTCCCATGCTGCCCACCTGAGTCCTCAGGCAGTGGCGGAAAAAGAAGTGGTGTGTGTGCTGCATGCCCAAGACCTCGGCAGCAGTGGGAGATGAACAGGCACCTGTGCTGACCACCTGGGACCTCAGGAGCAGCAGCAGCAGCAGCAGCAGCTCCTGCCACCAGCCCTTTTGCCCAAGTCTCTGTGCTGAGCCGTTTCAGTGCAGAGACCAGAGTGAAGGTTGGGTGACGACGGCTTGTGGGTTCTTTCATAGCCCCAGTTTACTCTCCAGCCATGTCACTGTGGGCATCCCAAAAGTGGCATGGCTGCAAAGTAAACTGGGGCTACAAATGAGTCCACAAGCCACTGCCCCCCCCCCTTGTCCAGCTCTGTGCACAGAGCCCTTTAAATAGCTTTGTGCACAGAGCCAGGCGAAGAGGGGTGGCAGTGGCTTGTGGGCTCATTTGTAGCCCATTTACTCTGCAGCCACACTGCTTTTGGGATGCCCACAGCGGCGTGGCTGCAGAACAAACTGGGGCTATGAATGATCCAAAAAGCCACTGCATCCCCTTCCCCTGGCTCTGTGCATGGAGCCTTTTCAGACCTTTGCCCGATCACCCCCTCTGGGTTGTGGAAGCCAGAAAAAGGGAGGAAGCTTTTCCCCTGCCCCATCCCAGCAAAGAAGGGGAAAAGCTTCTCTCCCCTTTGCTGGGTTGGGGGTAAACCCGCTCAATCAACTGGCAGTGGAAGGCTGTTTCACGCAGTACTCCACAGGCAGCTGATCTTGACAGCTGTCAAAATCAGCTGTCTGTTGGGTTGCCTCGAGGCTGCAGGTTGATGGGGGGTTGGGGGTTGGGATAGCTTTCCCAATGAATGCATTGAAAACCAATGTAATCCATTCCTCCAGAACAGATTAATTGGTTTTCAATGCATTCCTATGGGAAACTGTGCCTCTTAAGATGAATTTTTCATAAAACAAATGGACCCGTGGAACAAATTAAATTAATCTTAGGCGGCACCACTGTATATAAACAGCGTGGTAGAGTAAATGCATTGTCTTGCTTGGGGTCGCAGATCATGTCCCTAGCATCCCCTTTGAAAAGGATTTCAGTTGGCACTCACCAGAAGCATATCCATCTGGGTGGTTGGGAGATCTGCCATTAGTGAGAGGAAAGTATATCAACACAGATAGACCTCTGAACTTCATATGCTCAGTCAAAAGAAGTTTCACATTATGGGCATTGCTTCTTTGGCACTAAATCTAATTGCTAGTTCCAATTAAGCTAGATAGTTTGGTAATTCAGCCAAAGTCAAGATTCATAAATTCAATAAGTCTACTCTAGTTGGGCCATCAGGATTCAGTCTTTGGTTTTCAATGAAGAATGAATAATAAAATAAAAGATATATAATGGACAAACTCAAAAATAACTTCTGATTCATTTTGTTTCATTTTTCTTTGAGGGGGCAGTTTGTTATTAGTTTTGTTACATAATGAAATGAATAACGAATAACAAAATGAATGCAAAATTTGTTTTGTGTCCATCTCTAATATCTCTCTAGATTTTCCAACAGGATATTTTCCTTTTTTGGCATTTTAAAAGGGAATGGAGTACCCTTCAGTTTTCAATAATATTGTAATGAATAACAGCAACAATAGGCGGGGAAAAGTGGATTACTGTTTTTACTATTTAGTGTAAATCTGGCAGCATAATATTTTATCTTAAAAGCATACACAAGGGCAAAGCCAAGACAAAGTATTCTATGACTCTGGATGTCTCTGTAAAGTAGCAAATAAATTGTGCCCCTGATTTATTGCCTGCTCTTATGTGACTTTTTAAAAACTCAGCAGATTGATTATGCAGTCTAGAGGTATGTTTCTTCAGAGTGCTGCTTTGCAAAATATTTATGCTATATTTTCTTCTCAATCCTTTTCTTTCACACACTGTCATTAGTAAAATGTATAAAACCTATTTTATTAAGTACATGTATATTCAGTATCAATGCCCACTTGTTATGTAGCTGAACACACCCTGAAACAAACTGGACATGAAATCCTCTTCCAGGACACATAGGTGTTGGATGACACTAACAATCACTATGTCGGACTACACAGGGAAGTCATTGAAATCCACAAACATAAGCACAGTTTCAACAAAAAAGAAGAAAGTCTAAAAATCAACAAAGCCTGGCTTCCAGTACTAAAAGCTGCAGAGTGCAAAAGGTCAAAGCTCAATGATTCTCCACAGAAGCCACAAACAAAGGTGATCAGTTCACACAATAAAACAGCTAACGACACCCATCAAGGATCGTTGCTACCCCAGATTGCATTGAAACTTATTAATCCCTTCATCACAATACAATGACTAACACCTATTTTCCTGCATAGGACACATTTCCTCAACTTTAAAACCCCCAGTCTCACACACTTTATAACCAAGAGCACAGAGAGAACTCCTAGTTCCCTGAGCTCTTTGACCTCTGAAGATGCCAGCCACAAAATCTGGCAAAACATCAAGAAGAAAAACTTCCAGAACACGGCCAAGCAGCCCGAAAAACGCACAACAACTAAAGAATTTTAACTATTTGTTTCATTTGGTTATACAATTTGCCATGGAGTATGAAGAAACCACTCCTAATAACTATGCTGGTTGGGGTTTCTGGGAGTTGTAGCCCAAGAGCACCAGGGTTACCCAAATTTAGAAATATCTGACTGGCAGTGTACAAAAATAAATAAATAAACAAAATATATAAATAACATTGTCTCTCCAACTGAGCAATCCACTCTCATACCAGAATGGCCACCAGAATCCAGATCAATGAGGCAGATGAAAGTACCATCAGATAGACATACATGTCCATAGGGGAGAGTGCATGCCTGCCTGCCCAGAACTTCCCCAGAATTCTAAACTTGGTATTTCTATAAATGTACGCCATTCAAAACAACATTCAAGTCAACAGCCTATAGATGACCTTAAGAAATTTCCCCTCTATGCTTGCATAGAGTATTTCAAATATTATGCCTACATATTTTCTCAACATTGCTCATTATCGCTTCTCAGGAATAGTTCTAGTGCTTGCTTGTGAGCCAGTCATTCTAGAAACAAAATTCTGGACTAGATCGGTCTCTTGTCTGAACCATACACTATCATCTTCTCACATTGTTGGTTTAGTTCTCCAGAGAATAATTTGAATTACTGGTCCTGGCCATAGTGAATGGTCAGCAACCAAGGTCACAGAGCCAAGAATCAGGAAAGGAAAGGGGAAGTATCATAAGAACACCCTTGCCTGGGCAGAGATAACTCCTAGTTCCCTGAGCTCCTTGCCCTCTGAAGATGCCAGCCACAGAGTCTGATGAAACATCAGGAAGAAAAACTTCCAGAACACAGCCAAACAGCCTGAAAAACTCACAACAACTTTTTCTGACTCCGTCATGATTTAAAAATCACCTAATGTCCATTTTTTTGTTGCTTCAAGAAATTTTAAATGGAAGAAGATTTTGTTGGAGTTGGATTCTCCTACAGGCTCATTCAAAGCTTTTAGTTTTTTTCCCTGGCACAGAACTGTAAACAGACACAAGCACAATAGTACTTTCTCTTGTGCCACACTCTGTGAATGCCTCTCAAATATTTTGGTAAGCATGTGGAGGTGGGCTAAAGCAGAGCTGTAACAATAGTTTTTACTGCTTTAAGAACGCACATAGGAAATGTTAATTAATGTTGGTGTTCAACATTAAGCACCTTATGTTTAACAGTGCACTTATAGCAGTGTTGGAGAACCCAGAGTTGGCACTGGGATCCCTTTCTATGGGCACCCAATATCGCTCTTTCACAGCCACCTCTATTCGGGTTAAATAGCTGTGTTGGCACTTTGCAAAAAATTAGTGGGTTTTGAATTGCAGTTTGGGCACTTGGTCTCAAAAATGGTTCACCATCAGTAACCTATAGGAATGTATGGAAGGCTCCACTGTGTGCTGCATTCAATAACACTCCTAATTTGCCCTTGATCAGCTCTTCTGAATTTACTGTTGAAGGACACAGAGAATTCACAGACAATGATAATGTCAATATTTTTTGCAGTTTGGTTACATTGCGTATTTCACACCCAACGGAGATAAGGGGTGAGTGGGGGTGTGTGTATGACCCATGTGCCTTTGTTTAAAGAATGGGGATGTGAAACCCAATTCTTAAACAACTTTTACAACTGCCCTCTGACTTCCTGCCTCTAAGAAGACCCCTTGCCTTTAAGAATAACCTCCTGACAAAGCATGTCTTTTGCCATGTTTGAACTTTTGGGACTGGCTTTGAAGAAGAGTGTTATGTACTCGAAAGCTTGCAATATTTTTATTAATGGCCTATAAAGGTATCGCCTGTAGCCTGGTTTTGCATCTAATGAAGCGGGCTCCAGTTCATGAAAGCTCATGGCAAATAAAACTAGTTAGTCTTTGAGGTACCGTAGAAGGGGATATGTCAAGGACACTTTGGTGGCTGACTATAAAGAACTCATCCATTGCCTTCCTGGGACTCTGAACCCTCCCTACTTTTCCCACACAATGAAGCTTTGCACTTAAAGTGCAATTGAAGCTTCATTTATATAGGGATTGTGTTTCTCTTGTTAAAGCCTAGAAAAAAATCATTTTATGTGCTTAAATGCAATGCAATTTATTTAATGCAAAGTTCATTTTTACTTAATGCACGCATAATGGCAGCATTAGGCTAAATTACTACTGTTGTGGATTTTATCAGCTATTACACAATGCTTTGCCTCTAAGGGGCTACAACCTAGGCAGTTTCCCCTTCATTTTAAAGGTTACTTGACATGTTAAATTTCCCGGTTTGAATCCTGTTAGTTATTAACACTAGTAATTATTTCATAGCATAAATAGCAACGGCAAATTGGTGCCAGTGAACACAGCACAACCTACAGCTCTTGTCACATATCAGTTGTGTGAGCTGGCGCACATGATGTGGGATGCAAGTGGCAATGTATTAGCTGGTGATAATTTGCAACTGCAATTTATATCATTGTGCAACACAACCAGGGCCGATGCGTCCACTAAGGCGAACTAGGCAGTTGCCTAGGGCGCCAAAATGGACAGGGGGCACTGGCCAGCCTGCTGCCGCCCCTGCCGCTGGCCATTGCCGTCCCCCCGTGCTCGTCGCCATCTGCCCCCGACACCCATCGCTGTCCCCCGTCATTTGCCGCCCCTCTACAGCCCGCCCCCCGCCGCTGCCCCACCCCACCCCCCGCCACCCACCCCACCCCCCGCTGCTGCCGCTGCTGCTGCCGCTGCCACTGCCGCCCCACCCTCCGCCACTCCTGCTCCCCACCCCACCCACCCCGCCCCTCACCTAAGGCACAAAAAACCCTAGCGCCGGTCCTGAACACAACATTACATTACCAATCACCAAATGCTTCCCTAAAAAGCCAGGTCTTTAAAGCTATTTTAAAGGCCATTAGGGACTCAGTTTGGCAAGGTAGTTTGTTCCACATTGCGGGACCAGCTACTGAGATGGCCCAATTATGGGTGACAGTTTTACAGATCTCCCGGAGGGTGGCCACGTGGAGCGAAAGCACCAAAGATGATCTGGTAGGTTGGGCTGGTGCTGGCCTTGGGGAGATCCGCTCTGCCAGATACTCAAGCCCCAAGCCATGGAGGGTTTTGTAAACCAAAACCAGTACCTTGAACCTTGTCCAGGAGGCAATGGGTAGCCAGGGCACATGGGCCATAATGGGATTGACCACCAATCTGGCTGTCTTATTCTGCGCCCATTGCAGTCACCGGACAAGGGTTTATATCTCTAGACTCAGTTTCCATCTCCTTTGCATAAGGTCACCTTTCCTTAATTTAGGCTTTTATTTTTCTCTCTCTTCTTTATTTGGCTGCATCTTTCAAGACAGTTTGCACACCTATTTGCATTTTGGACTTTCCAGGCACTGGTGAAGAAGCCAACTGTTATATTTCTTTTAAAAGACAAGTAATTCCTCATCTGAGTTCTCTAAGGTGGATGCTTTGTGGAACCATTGGTTATTTCTGGTTTGAAGATAACCCTTAGAACTTGATCTTTCATCACAAGTAATTACTTAAAATTTTCTCCTTGATTATATCTTTAGCCATCAGTATTTGTCCTACATTTTCTGCAGTAAAGTTAGAAATTATTCATTCATCTTTTCTGTCATATCCCTGTTCTCCTTTAATACATATTTCATTCCCTTTGCATTTAATGGCCCAAACCTCCTTTTTGCCACTTTCTGGGTTATTTTAAAAGGGATTTTTTTATTATTTTCTAATAAGCTTCTGAAATTCTCTCCCACCCCACAGTTTCCCTTATTGGTGCCTTAATGGTTGCTTTGTTTTACCTGTTTTCTTTTACCTGTACTTTTCTTTGTGTCCTAGTACAGGGAAAGTCAACATTTAAGTGAGATGCCTGGGACAGTATTTTTAATGGTTGATTTCAGAATATGCATCCATTACAGAAGAGTTAATGCTGGCCTCCTGACCTTTTGCCATGTACCTCTGCATGTATTGTACTTCATTAATGACATGGGATTTAGTTCAGAGTTATGCAGTTGGCATCCAACTGTTAGGAAGTGGCATATCAAGCACACCTTAGTTACGTTGGCAGGACCAAGATATAAAGAAGGAGCAGAGATGCTTCTGCTCTGTTCAGATAAAGCAGCTGAATTTCTTTGTTACTGAGACTAGCAACAAGTATGATCTGAAAGCTTTGATTGAGGGGTTGGATAACATCCCCTGACCCAGTCCGGCTTTATGTATATATCTGAGATTCTTTCCTTGCCCTTGTTTGGAAAGAGTTAGATAGATACACAAGCTTCTAGAAATGTCTCTAGAGCTAGGTCCAAGAGTCACTGTAAAAGCTTGACAGACACTGACAGCAAAGATTGGACTGCCCAATATTTATCTTCATAGCATTAGATACTATTTTAAAAATGTATTGAACCAATGTGGAATATATATAAGAATTATTTTCTGTTATAACTCTAAATGCTAGACATTGGCTATCCATCAGTGTGTGTTTTTGTGAGTCCCTACTTATTTCAATAAGTGAATGTATATTTCTGTGAATGTTTTGCAAGGTTTTATGTGAAGAATTCTGTGTGTGAATATGAGTGAAAAGTAAATGATGCTGATTAGTATGTTTCTAAAGCATACAGCATTTCACAAATATCTAAGGTGACATTTCACTCTTCACTTTTCTCAGTTGTCAGTAACCCACACTGGAGACTTCCACATTCCTCTATAACAATATTAAAATGATTTAACAGCATTCCTCAGAGCTTTGTGCAATCAATCCTGCTCTGGCTTTGCTAGTGAATCTGTGCCTTGAGAACTAAAGCTTATCATTATGATAATACTGATGTTAGTTTGGTTGCCCTAAAGAGTTATTTTTAATTTGTCAGTCTCCTAGAAGTTTATAGAGAATAAATAATCCATTTCAGATCATTTTAAACTTTTTTCCTGCATAAATTGTTGAATTATTCAAGTCCCTAGAAATTTTTCACTGGGCGACATGTCAGTGAAGATTCTTAGTCATCCAGGTGAGTTTATCTGGAAGTTGAGTCATGGCAACTGGACTTCATTTCTTGAGATTGAAACGTTTCGCTACTCATCCAAGCAGCTTTGTCAGTCTGAGGAATGTTAGTGGTGAGACCTCCATTTTATAGTTTACCTTGCTTTCACATCACCCTGGCCTGAACAGGCTCATAAGTTGGATAATGACCGGAACAGGCTCATTAGCTAGACCATGGCCGTTAGGTAGACAATGGCCTAAGGTGTGTGAAAATCCCTCCTATGCAAACTTTTCCAACAACCATTAAGTATCAGACTGATGAAACTGCTTGGATGAGTAGCGAAACATTTCTGTCTCTCAAGAAAAGAAGTCCCGTTGCCATTACTCAACTTTCAGACATTCACCAGGCAGTAAAAAAAAAAAAAAATTAAAATATTTTTATCCTACCTTTCTCCTTTTAAAAAAATAAGACAGATCACATCTTAAAAGACAATGTCCTAAGCATACAAATATTAAAAATGATCAAACAAATACTACACAAAAACAGTAAACAAAAGCAGCACCAAAAACACATTCATAGAAGTAAGGTACAACAAACCCTACTCAGGTAGCCAGTCACTGAGGGGAAAAGCCTGCCTGAAAAGAAAAGTCTTTTTTCTCCTTGGAGAAAGACAGCAAAGATGGGGCCAGCCTGGCCTCCTGTGGGAAGAGGTTCCAAAGTCTGGGAGTGGAAACAGAGAAAGCCCTCTTGCATGTATCCACAAGCACACCTGTGAAGGCGGTGAGATGGAGAGGAAGGCTCCCATATAATCCAGGCAGGTTCATAAGGAGAGATGCAGTCCTTGACAAAGCTTGGACTCAAGGCACTTAGGGCTTTATAGTTAAAACCACAACTTTGAATTGTGCCTAGAAATAAACTGGCAGGGAGTGGAGCCGCTGTAATTGGGGTGGGGGGTTTATGTGGTACCTATGACCAACCCAGTTAGCAGTCTGGCTGCTGTGTTTGGATGCACTGGAGTTTCCTGGCACCTTCCATAAGCAGCCACACATACAGCAGATTACCTTAGTCCAGCCAGGATGTGTCACCATGGCCAGATAAACATGTCCAGGAATGAATACAGCATGCACTCAAGTTTTAATTATGCAAATGCACTCCTGCTCAACAGCGAAACATGGGCATCCTGGCTCAGAGACAAACTCAGAAGCGTCCCTATGCTGTGCACCAGAGGGAGTGTAACCTTGTGCAGCACAGGCTCTATCTCTGTTCCCTGATTGGCCTTTCAATAAACTAGGAGCACCTGTCTCTTGTCTGGATTAAGTTTCATTTTATTCATCCCTATCCACTCATTTCCCAATACAGTACACTGATCTAGACCTGAAACAGCTTCCTTGAATTTAGGTGGCAAGGAGAGGTAGAGCTGGGTGTCATCCACATACTGGTGACACTAAACCCTCAAACTCTGGACAACCTCTTCCAGTGGTTTCGTATAGATGTCAAATAACATAGGGGTCAAAACAGAACCATGATGGTCTTTGCAGGCCTGAGGACAGGGTGTCAAACAGGAATCCCTAGCACCACCTTTTGAGTTTTTCCCTCCAGGAAGGACCACCACCATAAAACAGTGCTTCCAAGTCCCATCCCAGAGACACAGGACAGAAGGATACCATGGTTGATGGTATCGAAAACCACTGAGAGTTCCAACAGAATCAACAAGGACATACACCCTTGTCCAATTCCTGGTGTAGGTCATCCACCCAGGCAACCAAAGCAGCCTCTGTCCTATAACTAGTACTGAAACTAGACTGAGATAGATGTCAATAATCCACCTCAGACCATGAATCTCTGGTTGAGAGGCCACAACTAGCTGTAACACCTCCCCCAAGAATGGGACATTAGTTACAGGTCAGTAATTATTAAGTGTTGTAGGGTTCAAAGAGGGCTTTTTTTAAAAAAAAAAAGTGGTCTTACTACTGCCTCATTTAATGTACTTGGATCCTATCTGGAAGAGTCCAGTTGGTCCAGCAGACATATGGTAGCCCTCCCTTCTCCAAGGGTCCTCCTGCCCATATCATCAGGCTGCAGAAACTGAAACTCATCCATTAACATGAGACTAAGAAGAACTGTATCAACTGCATCATCCAGGTCAGAACAGAGCTGAGCAATTTTGCCTGCCAAATTCGCTGTCTATTACAGGGTTACATTTTCTGACAGTATTAAACTTTACAGTGAGCAGCAAAGCCATACTCTTGGGACCAATTTCTACAGAGGAAACTCTTTTTCCAGGTCCTGAAACATCCTCTCTTAGTTTCTCTTGGTCTCTCTTCCACTATGCTAAATTAACTTTACTTCAAGTAGCTGCAGAGTACTCTAGGCAGCGATAAGGGAGGCACGGGTTTATTCCACCTTCCTTTGAGTCAAAATTAGACACATTAAAAGTGAGGTAGTTACAGAACATACGGCCCCTTTCCAGATGCTCCTCTTCCCTTTGTAAAGCTTATAGTAAACTTGCTTTTTGCCGTGTTGGCATCATGTTGTGCTTGTCTCCCTCATTTTGATGCTTACCTGGTGTGGGCAGGAAACAATCTCGGCCCTAATGTTTGGACACATTGCAGGTTTTCAATGTACAGTTTATAGACAAGAAAGGGAAGAGATAATTAGGTAGCACAATATTTGCCCACTCCTCTCCTGGCATGTCCCTGTCTTGCTGGTGATCAGAATGGCCAATAGCATCTATCTGTTTTCTCAAGATCTTGCATATGCTTCATTTGGGAGACAGGAAGGGATAGCCCATGTCTCTTCTGATCAGTGGGAGAGACTCCAGTGATGGCTGTTAGTGGTATTTGACTGCTCGTCAGAGGAATACTTATGAGAGTTTGGCAGTAATTAACTCCTCAGCAACCAGTGTGAAGTTAATTTGGGAATGCAGCTGCAATGGTATTTGAACATTGCTTTATGTGGACATAGAAGAAAGAATCAGCAGCTCACAGGACAAATGGCAGTGGAAGCCCCTAACAGAATATTAGAAGCTGGTGATGGGACATCTGAGAGATGCTCTGGTTTTTAATTGAGAGTGTTTAGTTCCCTGTGGTGATGACCCAAATTCTGTCTTGTTCATCTTTAAAAGTGATGCACTCTTCTCACTCTTGTCCATATTTCATGCCTCCCCCCCCCCCCCCGGTTTTGATTCCTTTTTATATATCATTGTTCAAAGAAATGTAATATATTTCAGAAGTGAATTCCTTAAGACAAGGACCCAGGACAATCCTGATGACATGGTTGCTTACTAGTCTTTTGTTTAACAGTCTTGTGTATCATAGCAACTAATGCACAGTCCTAGACACAGGCATAAGCAGTCTCCTTTCCACCTTCTTTCAAAAGCCCTCTCTCATCATCCTAATTTCCTCTATTCAATTTAACCTTCCATGAAGTTTTTAGTCATAAGTTATAAACCAAAGCCACTGAAATATTCTACTGCAATCTCACAGTGGTTCACTATCTGCTTATTTCTCTCTCTTTGAAAATATCTGTTTTGGCTTTGGGATTTGGGTTGATTTCTTGTCTATGACATTAGGGGTGTGGTGGCTCAGCAGGCTAGACAGCTGAAAACTGTTGGCTACAAAGCCAGCAGCTCAACAGTTCAAATCCTGGGTGCCACACAGAGGAGTGAACTGCCATTGTTAACCCCAGCTCCTGCCAGCCTAGCAGTTCAAAAGCATTTAAATGCAAATAGATAAATAGGTACCGCCGTAAAAAGCAGGAAGGTAAACAGTGTTCCGTGCACAGAAATGCGTTCAGCCATGCCGGCCACATGGCCATGGATTTGCACAACACTGGCTCTTTGGCTTGGAAGTGGAGATGAGCACTACCCCTACAGTCAGACACGACTAGCACACATGTGCAGGGGAAACCTTTACCCTTACCTTCTCTATGACACTATTAGAAATATTCATCCCCTTCCCATATTAATCTGCAAACTCTCTCTTTCTAAATATATATTTTTAAAAACTTAACAATAACTGTTTAAGTAGTCATTTATCTCAAATCATGTAATTCTACTTGTTTTTCAAAGACATTCCCTCATATGCACATCAAAATGAAGCTTACCATAACACTTTTAATGTATTTTGATACTTTTTTGAAACAAGAACATATGTCATGATGGGGTTACATTGACAAATAATGTCTGAAATGCTTTGAGATTGGGACAGTTTTATTTCTGTACTTTCCTATTGACTACTTCAGTGGTTCCCAACCTTGAGTAACCCAGATGTTCTTAAAATGAAACTCCCAGAAAGCCCAGCCAGGCTTCAGGGAACTGTAGCCTAAGAACATCTGGGATGAACAGGAGGGGAAGCCACTGGATTGCATGGTGGACAATTCAATGCCAATAAGTCCAAAGTTCTTTCCCCCAATTTGTAATTTTCTCCTCTGTGGCTGGGGCTGCTACTATTCTGGAAATGAATGCATTTGCATCAGTTCAGTCAGTGTGGTCTCTTAAATTGACATGGATGGGTTTATAGCCATGGTATTTAATGCCATTAGAGATTGCAGTGGTGAAACCAGCTAACACTGGAAATTTCTCCTTTCAATACCTTTTGCCTGTGTCTGCTTTTATCTTCTCTCTTCTCCATCCTTTTTTCCTCCTCCTCTCTCTATTGATTCCCCCCCCCCCTTTGGTCAGATAGCTATTCTAGTGCTAGGACAGCAAGCCTTTAGCAGAAAAGACTTGCAGACTCCAGGTATTGGAAGGAGACAATTCAGATTATTAAAAAGCTGCAAACGAAGCTAATTTCCAACCCTCCATCTGCTGATTGGTCAGCTGAAGCAAATGAACCCATAGAAACATGACTTCCCTCATGTAATTTCATAGTGGTTTCATTCAATTTTTTCCGGTTGTGTAGTCGCACCTTCAGAAAATTTGAAAAACGTGTAGACAACTAAGTTCCAATCTGCTCCTCATTCTGGAAGCTATGGATCAAGTCAGCTCATATGAGAACCTGCAAAGTCTGACTTTCTATAGTATCTGTCCATCCAGCTGATAATATTATAGGAAATTCTAAGGCCATTCTACTTCCTTTTTATGGGGACATGTGCTGGAACCTGTGAAGAATATCTGCATACAGGTGCGCATTAAGGTGTACTTATTCCCCAAAAGAACATCAGTCCAGCACTTGAATACTCTCTGCAGAGTCATACAGCTGTTACTTAGAAATGTACCTCAGCCTTTTCTAAATCTCCAAATATTTTTTCTCTATTGCATGCCAACTGCCACAAACTATTTCAGTGCCCGCCTTACAAGTAGGTGTGTGTGATTCAGCCACATTCTTATGATGGTCTTTTATATAATTCTGATGTAAGAGGTACAAAGGAACAGATTAACATCCTTATCCTTCCTCTACTGACAGGCTCCTTTTAACAGCATCCAAAATGCTCTGTTTTATCAGAGTCACATTATTCTGCCTCATGGTAAGGCCAGCTTGTTTTATATTACAAAATAACTTAGAAACTCAACGAGTTCAAATTGTTCATACCTGCAAGTATCTAATGTAACTTTGTTTCACATATTTCACATCTATTTACAGCAACAATACCCAATTTACAAAGGCACCAATCTAAAGATAGGTAATTGCTTAATATTGGCATTTCATTTTGTTTTTCATTTTGTTTATCTTCATTTCATTTGTTTTGTTTGAAATGATTTTTTTTAAAAAAAATTCTTTTAATTTTCTTTCATTTTTCATTTTTATGTGTTTGATGTGTTTTATGTGCATGTTTTATGTAACTACTGTGTGTATGTTGGTGTGTTTTTTATGTTTTTATCTTTGTTTTATGTGTTTTGGGGCAGTGGGGGGAATTACAGGCTTTTAAAACTTTTTATTAGTCCCCAAAGCAAGCACCGATCAGCTGGTGCACAGGGTTTGCTTCTGGGACTAAAAAAAAGTTTTAAAAGCCCGTGCTTTCCCCACCCGATCAGACGCATTGGGGGGAGGGTAAGCAGGGGCTTTTAAAACTTTTTTTAGTCTCCTAAGTAAGCCTCACACGCCAGCTGATTGGTGCTTGCTTGGGGACTAAAAAGAGTTTTAAAAGCTCACCCCCCCATTGGTCACGTTGGCGGAATGGCACAGGGTTTTTCACCTCCAAAGCAAGCGCCGATCAGCTGGTGCACGGGGCTTCGGTGGCAAAAAAAAAGTTTAAAAACCCTGCACGATTCCCCCACCAGATTGGGTGCATTGGGGGGAATGTGTGGGGTTTTAAAAGTGATTTCCCATAGGAATGCATTGCTTCGATGCATTCATATGGGAAAACAAAAAAACAGAACGGAACAAACTGAAAATTTTTGTTTCATTTTGCGTTTCTTTGAAGGGGCAGATCATTTTTGATTTTGCTAGGGAATGAAATGAAAAATAAAAACGCAACAAAAAAAATCATTTCATGCCCATCTCTAATTGTAAGACATTTCCTCATGATCTACAGGAACAGTTTTCTTAGTTATGAAAACAGTTACTCATAAATTCACAAGCCACTGTGCCAGTTTCAGTGGCATCTAAACATACATTCTCTGTGCCAGCATGGCATCTGTTGATTTGCATCCATGATCAAAACAAGTGTTCACTTCTAAAACACAGACTTCCACGTGTCTGTTTAATTTGTTTATTGGCTATTTTTGCAGTGCACAAGCCTTTTCCAGAATCATTTTTTCCAGGCTTCATAAAGGCATTTGGTTAGAAGCATGTTAGGGTGTGATAATTTACAAAAAGTGGCAGATTCTGAGAAAGCTTTGGCAAGTGGGGAAATGAAGGCAGAATGTAGCTGTGTGTGCATATTCTTACCCTGAAGTCATTTTAGTAGATAATGTTATGCGTATGTGTTTTATATATTGGTTAGTGTAATTTATCAAGTACTGTGAGCTGTTTCCTCTAACTAGGCCATCAGCAAGTTTGCAATCAGCTACTTCTAAGTGTGTGTGGAAATGCCTATGGGACCACTTTTCCTCTCTCTCTGAAAAAATTGTCCCTTAGCCTTGCATTGCAATATAATTCTTGAAATAAATAAATAAGTAAATAAATAAACAAACCCACACATGGCACCTTCCCAGGGTGTATTACCAGGACTGGCCACTAAATGGGACTAGGTCAGTGTTGGCGAACCTTCGGCACTCCAGATGTTCTGGACCACAACTCCCACAGTCCTTTGTCATTGGGCAATCTAGGCTCAGAATTCTGGGAGTTGTGGTCCAAAGCATCTACAGTGCCAAAGGTTTGCCACCACTGGACTAGGCTACATACAGGAAACATAATAGCCATTATGACTGAACGAGTTATTACTGAATGCCAATACAATCAGAGCAGGGCAAGGTAGTTTTGGAGTTAACTGTATAAAAGGAAGTTTCTGTAGAAGTTTTGTATTTTCTACTGTGGAACCAAGCAAGTCAAACTCCAGACCTTAAAGGGGCATGCTTGGTAGTTAAAAGCAACTACTGGAAAGTAATGGACCCATTACTTCAGAATAGAGATGGGCACGACCAGAAAAAATTACGTTTCGAGTTGTCGTTTGTCGGGAAGGGCCCATTTCGGGTCGTTTCCGTTCTTCGCGAAAATTTTCAAAAATTTGTCGTTCCGTTTGTCGTCTGTCATTTGTACAGGTTTAGGGGGGGATGGGCTCTGGGAGGCACCTCTCTGGGTGCCTCCCTCTGAGTTGGTCCAGAAGGGAAGGGAAGCGTAACGCGTAGCCGCTGACAATTATGTTGGGTTGTTGTTAGTGTGACAGGAAACCTCATCGGCACTTCGCTGTCTCACTAAGAACATTATAGCCATTAATAGCTATAGCTCATTCCTATTTAGCCAGGGTTGGGGGTAGTGTGTCAGAGGCACCTCTCTCGGTGCTGACTCTGACTCACTAAGAAGGAAAGCATACTGGCGTACGGGTTACAACAAGGGAAGAAGTGGGTCTGGAGTTGGAGGCACCTTTCGATGCACCACCCTGACTCACTAAGAAGGGAAGTGTACTTGCGTACACTTGCGTACTTGCATACGAATCTGGCTTAGGGTTGGGGTTAGGGTAAGGGTTAGGGTTAGGGTTAGGGTAACAGTTAAGGTTAGGGTGAGTTAGTGGGCTGAACCTATGGGTGCCTCTGATCCACTAAGAAGACAGTGTACTGGCGTATGGGTTAGGGTTAGGGTTAGGCTTGGGCTTAGGCTTAGGGTTGGTGGGCTTTTAATGCCCTCTCTGGCACATCCAGAAGTCTCAGCAAAACCTGGCCATGCGATTGGTGGAATGGCTCCAAAAATTTGCATGGTCCCATCCCATGGCCAGCCCATCATTGCGCGTGCGTAGGTGTAAAAAAATAAAAATAAAATACAATAAAATCAATGGAGATGTTTTGTTGCAAGAAAAACCCACTGCTGCTACAAAAAAATATCAGGCTTTTAAAATACCTAATTTTCAAATGTTTCTGTGGTGCTTTGGTGGGTTTTTGGAGCACGATTTAAAAATAAATATTGCGGTCGCCATTTTGGATTCCCCCCCACCGCATGGCAAATGGAGATGACGATGCCCCCCCAGCCTGGTACCAGCAGCCCAGGACAGGAGGGGGGGAAGGCCAGGTACCCCCCCCCAGAAACCACCCCTCTCTGGTAGGTGCCCTCACTGAGGCAGGCATATTTTCACCTGCTTTTATGGCCGGCGGGAATCAGGTTTTTTTTTTTTAATTTTAACACTTTTTTTCTGTGCTGCCTGTGCCGCTTGGCATTGCGCGATCGCCGGTGCCATAATGCCATGCACGACAATGACAAATCAGACCCAATTTATCTTTATCGGGTTGGGTTCGAGTTGCAGCGGAGTAATTATTGTTCTTGTTCCTCGTTACGTAATGAGCACAAAGAACGAGAAAGGAAACGAGGATTTCGCCGAGTTGTGCCCATGTCTACTTCAGAATACTGAATAATATGTTTGGCTGTGTATAATATTTTGGTTCCATCGAATTGAACGTCATATCAGGAAACAAAATGTTTGGATGAGCAGCAAAACGTTTCAATCTCTCAAGAAAAGAAATCCAGTTGCCATGACTCGTTTTTCCAGATAAACTCACCTGGATGAGTGAGAATCTTCACAGACAAAAGGCAGAATAATAATTTTTAAAAGGAAGCCCAAAATGGGGCGGGGGGGATTTGTATTGCAAGTGTATGGAGTAGCAGGGGGAAAATAATAAATTTTGGTATTAAACATTTTTTTAAAATTAACAAAAACTATACCACAGAGGGAAAGGGGGGAGTTGCCTTCTGATCTTCTTTTGTTTACAGGCCTGCCATACGGCATTCTGAGTGATGGAATTTGGCTGTACTTGCTTTTGGAACACTTGGTGATATTGCTTAGAATCCTAATTAAAACAAAGTAGCAGTGTTCCAATAAGCACTCTTGTGTACTTGCCTTAACTGCACCGTCATCAACTTGAAGATGGAATCGATTGCAAGAAAGAATTACCTCGGCAAGACCACCACCTTTCTTGATTTCCTTTACTGCATTTTCCCTGATGTTACTGTTCTCTTTATTAGTACAGCGTTATTAAACTGTGAAACCTGCTAGCACATTTTTGAGGCTGTGCATCTTTGCAATGTCAGGCATTAAGTTTCAGACTCCAATATAATTGCAAAATTAGGCTCAACCCCCTTTTTGCTTTGATATACTCCAATATGGTGCTCTAATGCAGCAAAGTTCCGTAGTTTATATGCTGTGCTCATGAACAGAAGAGGTGTCATGGTCAGGATTAGCCTTTCTCCTTAGACAAAGTATTAGATAAACCTTGAATAAGATGTAGGGTGTACCAGGCATTCTAATAGGCCTGCTGTCAATGACATGTTCTGAACATAGTAAAACATTTTTCAGGGTAGCTGTCTCCCTTGATAGATTTGTCTGTTAATGGTTGGAGATACTAGAGACCTATTATTATCACTGTAGTACACCATGCAGAATAACCATCGGTATAGCTATTGAATAAAAAATCTCTCTCTCCCTCTCTCTCTCTCTCTCTCTCCCTCTCTCTCTCTTTCTCTCTCTCTCCATCAATAACCCCCCTGCTCAACCTAAAATTTTCTTCAATGAGGTCAACCTGTCTGTTTTTCTAAAGCCTTCCACTTTTCTTAGCATTATTCTCCTTTCCAGTGAGTCTACTCATAATACATCCAAAGTCTGAAAGCATCACATTTGTCAATTTAGCTTCTAGTGATAGTTTGGGCTTGATTTGATCTAGATTCTGGAATCTACTTATTTGTCTTTCTGACAGTTCATGGTATCCATACAGCTCTTCTTAAACACCACATTTTGAATGAATCTATTTTTCCCCTCTGTCAGCATCTTTCACATCCCATACGTGCCATCTTGGGACATTTATGACCTTGACTTTGGTCTCTCTTGGCACTTTAGCATCTCTTTTTAGTTCACAAACACCCAGATACCCCTAAACATTTCAGAGTTATTCATTCCTGGAGTGTTGCTGGCTATTCTGTCTGCCTGTTTTCAGCAATGGGACAATTTTTCTTCAAGCAAATAATTTCGCCAAGGTAGTAAATGAATCAGTTATTCCAGATGGGTATCTCATTACTGGAACTACCCACATGTTTATGGCTTTGATTGAATTTCCCCCATTCAATTTTTATTTTAAGATTTTCCTCAGTCTTTGTATTCTCTTTCTGTCAGTTCTTTAATTGTTGTGCGCAAGATGCTATCTGCTTCCAGAGGTATTTATAATTTTTATCACTGGATAGTGATTTTATAATGTCGTCATCATCATCATCATCACCCCCACCCCATCATCATAATCATCATCACCATCACCACCACCACCATCATCAATCTGTCATTTCATTTCTGACCATCGGTGTTCCATGCCAGTTCCATGTCTGGCAATGATGTATGTTTCCCTCCTAGAACCAAAAATATCCTCAGAATATATGTTTCTGAAACGGAACTATACATTTGTAAAGGCACAAGACTGTATGTGTGAGGAAGATGAAGTTTGTAGAGTTGTATTAACCATGTGAATAGGTGACAGTATATTATACTCTAAAGAGAAATCAATACCAGATAATCCTTGTGTAATGGAAGTTATGACAGATTGGCCAAAAGGGAAATTATGAAGTACTGTAGTTTCATTCAGTCACTGTACTGTATTCCCACAAACCCCTCATACTTTTAAATTGTTTCATTAACATGTCCTAGTATTAAAACATGCTGTAGAATAAAAGCAAACAAAACTATTGTTTTGCAGCTATAAGTGAAAAAGGGACCCCAAGCTGTGTATTGTTTGATCTGAAAGGTACACAAAATAATTCAGTAACTGAACAACACTGTGGAGCCTGAAATGTTGTAGTATATAATGTTATATATAATATAATGTAAATTGCAAGATAGTCTTATAAACTGTAATAGAAATGTAAATTAAAAACAAAATATTTGCATTTCTTCCACAACTTATGCACTGTATTATGTCTACTCTAATGCTTCTTCCTATATATGTGCAAACAGTGTATTTAAATTTCTGATGGGGTCAATCTTTTGCTTTAGCTCCAAGTTGTCACCTAAACAACTAAAGCCCCTCCTCCACAACATTCTAGCCATTCTGTGTTTTTCTGTGTTATTTATGCATAAAAGTTAATTGGTAGACTTAAGATTCTGAGGGTAAAATAGGCATTAAAATGAATGACATTTCGGCTGGCAGTCTCATTAACTTGTGTTCTGCCTTGTTTATCCATCTTGATGTGCAGTGTTTGGTTTGAAAGGAAGGGTGTTAAATTGTTTTCCTGCTTAGGTTGAACATGATTAATATTCGTTTTCCTGTCCAAAGATGTAATATGGATAGAGATGTATAATTTCTAGAAATTGTGAAGCTTGGAAAAAAAAACCTCATTTTTTTCTGGGTTTTCCCTCTGGAAAAAAATGGTAATTTTCTGGGGGGGGAATGCTACATTAGCAGCCCCCCCTTTACAGTTTGAAAGTAATTCTGTTACTTTAGCATCATAAAATATGACTATGGACAATTTGATTTAGCATAAAATTATCTCACAACTAGCATATTAAAATATAGTGTGTCCAAAAAATTATTACAAACAGAATTCAGTTTTTAAATAATATTAATTTGTAATTGTAATAAGTAGCAAATGGAGTAACAATCTCCTGAACCATTTACTAGTTTATATGGAACAAAAAACCCTTTACAAAACAATGTTTAAAGATCCAGAATTAACAATTATTCATATTTCTTCTACAGAATATTAAATAAAAATTAATTAAAAACTTCATTCTCATAAAAAGAATTGAAGAGGGGGGGAATGTATAGAAGGGAGTGGGACTAAGTTTCAGTGAATGGACATGAAATTTAATCAGAATCATTTTTGTTGCTCTGTATTTTCTTCCAGTGCTTTGAGGCCTAGTGAAGAGGACAGAACAGAAACAAACATACCCCCCCACACACAAGAACAACAAAAAAGTGAAACCTTTTTCTTTTTCTTGTGACAATTAGAGATGGGCATGACTCAGAAAAATTTTTCGTTTTCATTTTCGTTTTCGTCAGCTAATTTTCAAAATTTTTCGTTTTTGTTTCATTACGTAACGAAAACGAAAAATGAAAACGAAAACGAAAAAATTTTCGTTTCTTCCCATTTAGCTCCATTAAGTGCTTTTCCAGTAACGAAAAACGAAAATTGGCTCAAAATTAGTCGTTTTGTTTCCGTTTTTGGTCCATTTTTGAACTGTTTTTCGTTTTCGTTTCGTTACGTAATGAAAACGAAAAAACAAAAACAAAAACGAAAATTTCGCTAAGTTGTGCCCATCTCTAGTGACAATAGCAGCACCTCCTAAAGGAAGACGTTCATCTTGTTCTTGCATTGGAGTGGTCAGTTTGTAACCTAGGACTTGCTTGTCCTCAGTGCACAGAAATTAGAATAATCTGATACTATGCATATTTTTAAGAAATTATTTGGAAAATATTCAAATGCCCTGTCTCAAAATATTTTATTCATCACATTAAAATAAAACATTCCAAAATCATTTTTTTATTTTTCCTATATTTTTTTTCAATTTTTCCTTTTTTTTTTTTAAAAAACACCCCAAAGGGCTTTAGGAAAACAATGCGAAAAAGTTTTTTTTCTGAATTTTTCTCTCTCTCCCCCCCGCCAGGCCTTCACATCTCTAAATATGGATTATTATTTTTTCTGCTTTACCTCCTAACTTTGATGGCATGCTACCTTTCTGCCCACATCCACCTTTTTTTCCAGATTAGGTTAAGCAACCCAGGAGCTGTCTCTGACTTATTAAATCTCTCACACAGGGCCATACCCTTTACCATTCAACAGAACCTCATGCCCCAAAGTGTCACTCCTGTGTCTAGTGTACATTTTTGGCTTTGTTCAATATGTCATGTTGTGCTTTGGATGCCAAACCAAATTGAAACAATTTGATCACTGAATCTGAAGTGAAGGAGAGTTGACTCCTCCCTCAACCTTGAAATTCAATATACATTTGAAAAAGCAAGGGTTTAATCAGCAAGGCATTTCTGAGAGTCAAAATACTAACTGGCAAAATCAAACCTCAGACCAATGTCTAGTCCCAGCCTCAGGATTGATCTCTTAATTTTTGCCCCCAGTAATTCCCTCTTTTCTTATTTTGAGAATTTATTTATTTATTTATTTATTTATTTATTTAATATATAGCCCCATTAGTGCAAAAGCACTGTTCTGGGCAGTTTAACAAGTAAAAGCATACATTACTTGATCAATAGACAGAAAGTTAAAAACATTAGCAGCATAAAAACCAAATGGCACCAAGGGCAGTTTTCCGATAAACAGCAAGACAGGAAGTAAACAGACTGTCAGCCAGAGCCAGTACAATAAAGAAGTCACTCGTCTCCCAGAAGCCATAGAAGGAAAGGGATGAGGGTAGTCTGGATCAAAATAAGCTCCTGCTGCAACCTTATGCAGAAAGCTGTTTCAAGTTTCACATTCTATTCCACACTACTCTGTGGGAATTCGCTGGAAAAGTTCCGAAGTCAAACTAACCTTGATTACAAGAAAGGATGAAAATACACACACAGAGAGAGATCCCAGCTGAGAATACATAGACAAAAGGACTGACAAGTTCATCTCAGAAGCCTTTTCTTATCTATTGCTGACAAACACACATTGGAGCATTTATGAAAATAATAATTCTAATAGGAAGCAAGTGCCCTTTAGCCCTTTGGCCCTGCCTCAAAGCAAAAAATCAGGGGAAATTGAAGATACTTTCTTTCAGATATGCCGCGTCGGTGAGCCAAGAGTGTATGCACTTCCATTGAAGCGCCTCCGAAACACATACTGCAAAGAAAGGTTCCCACGCTACTCTTCTTTTGTCCTCAATTTGGCTAACACTATGGATTCAGAATAAGAAGCAGTGTATGTTGCTTCTTAAAGCCAAATGGAAGGAATTGTGAGCAATAGTTTTCAAGCTTAGGGCAGAAGCTAAGAGAAGTCACTGACATTAACACAGTCTTCCAAGAAGCCAGGACCATCCTGGCCCCAGGATGTATTGTATGAGGTTTTGATAAATGATGTTAATTGACAGCATATGCGTCCCATATCAGACAGGATGCAGAAAAGATTTATGTGAAAGAGGGTAGAGAATACATTCTAGCTCAGTTTATTTTTGAGCTTTGGCATTTTCCATTAACATTACTCTGAAGCCATCTTCTGTACATTGTTTGCTCTCCCTACCAATTTATAAGATCATTAGAAGAGTAAAAATAAACAAATAAAAACTCATCACTATGGTTGCTGTGAAATAAGAGGGTGTAATCACAATGTAGATCATGGAGTAGAATGGTGGTCCCTTGGGGTCTGCTGAGACATTCTGCCAATATATGTACTAAATACAGTATAGTGTAAATTTCATGTATATTTTATTTATGTATTTTTTAAAAAATTACCCTGACTTTCTCCTTGGAAAGGACCCAAGGCAGCTTACAACAATGAAGGATAATATGTAACTTAGAAGCATTAAAGACAATATTCAGGTTAAGAACAATGAATTTGGAGAGGCATCTTATATCATTAAAAAGGCAATATTAAAGCTAAGAACAATAAATGAAGAAATTACCAAAAAAAGGCACTATGAGAGATGGAAAGGTAAAAATGAAAAACATAGTTGCAATATAAGTTACTGCAACCCCTCTTCCACCTGTAACACTAGAAGAACAGACCTCAAATCACAAACCACCTAATCATTTCCTTGGCAAGATCCATAATATACAAAGTGTGAGTGGTAGCACATACAAATACTGCAGCATACAGACCTATGTTGCTCTACCATCGTTGGGTCCAGTACAACGAGATCCAAAAAAGTAAATCCTCACTTTCTTGCTGATGGCAAGCAACTGTAACATCATTCTTCTTACCCCAAGGTTGTTGAGAAATTTTGTGCCTTTCTCAACAGAATTCTTAACACTGGTTCAACAGATATTTTGCACTGAATTAACCACTGTTGCAGAAAATTATGCTTTTTCCAAGAATCATTCAATTTATCCCCACTTCCTAAAGAAGATAGATGGCTGTTTTAAAATTTTTGAAGCGCGTATGGATCGTTTGTCTCCTTCTTAGGAATTAGCCATTCCCTCCACCCTGTGTGAGTGCACTGGTGTACCTAGGGAGGGGTGGAAGAGTGCATTTGCCCTGGGTTGTGCAGCAATCTGGGGGTGCCTGAAGGGGGTGGAGGAAGCCATGTGCCATCCCGCCAGCAGTGCTCCTTTCGACCCACTAAGTCTTGGCGATCCTTAGTGGGGAGGAGTAGAGGGAAGAAGGTATTGTTTTTTTCCAAACAGCACCTCCATTGATTGCCCCCCTCCTCCCCCCCCACCCTGCTAAGGCTTGGTGATTGTTAGCCCAGTGAAAAGAGGAGAGGTAAGCATGCAATGGAGGTGCTGCTTGGGAAAAAAAGTCCCATCGCCTGCTTCCCTCTCCTCCTTTCCCCAGGCTAATGATTGCCAAGCCTTAGCTCAGAGAAAGGAGGAGGGGGAAGCGAGCTACAGAGGTGATGCTTGGAAAAAAATCACCTTCTTGGCACTATCCGCACGTTGTGTGGTTTGCACAGGAGAAACTTAACTGGAAAGGAGACCCACAAAGAGGGCAAGGGAAGGAGAGACCCTTCTTCCCCTCCCCCATTGTTCCCCCAGGATCTGCCTCCCCCCCCCCTTGCTGGGTGGGTGAGACATGGTTGCGGGGAGGAGAGGATACAAAAACTGACTTTGTCCCCGGGTGCTCCAAACTCTAGCTACGGCTCTGTATGAGTGCACACATTCTTGTATGTGAGTATATATGTGCGTGTGCACACTTCTCAAACAGAAAAGATACTAGAAATATATTGTGCAAATTATAGACACTTTAACAGCCATTTTTAAAAACCTTTTGTTCTTCCTATCAGTTAGAAGCAAAGGATCTCCATGAACTTTAACATTGCTTGTCAAGATGTTGTATTTTGTATTTGTTCATATATTTTTGACACAGCAATGAGAGAGAAAGAGAGAAAGAGAAAGAAAGAGAGAGGAACTTTGCAAGTATCCCTAACGTACAGTAAATCACTCCCTCTCTTGTATGGATGGCCCTTGCATCTCTGAGGGGAAATTTTCAAGATCCATTGATTCTGCCATCCATAGTTTTCCCATGAAAAGGGAACTATTTAGACTCTTATGCTAATACAATTAGCTTTACCCTAGTTTTATTATTCTGAAAGTCAAGGAAACCTAAGAGGTTTTTATTTTTATTTTTTTTGAAAATGTCCAACTTAAAATAAAAAAGGTCCCCAGCGACTATGTTGCTTCCTTTAGGGATATTAAAAAGTGGGCTCTGGAGCAGATGCTAATGTCATTTTTGATGGCCACACAGGTGCTGCCGCTGCAATATTTTACATACAGAACTTGCCTTTCCTCTGGAAATACAATCAGTGCTATGAGCATTTCCCTGATTTAGTGATCCTCTGGGATTACGGTATAAGAAAGAATGCTCGGTGTGCATGTATGCTCTAAGTGTAATGAGATGGCTCTCAAACGAAGCCTGCATGGAAAGGATTTCCCAGGGCACACTCACGCTAGGTTTGAGATCTTTTTCCTCTCCATCTCATTTTCTCTGTTTATCAAAAATTGTTCTGTTTGGTTGTGTGGAAAAGAAGTGAAGTTCCACTTACACAATGAATTTACTCCCATCCTCTGTTACCCCCCCCATACATATTATGGGTATGTATGTATGTGTCAAAAGAGTTTCTCTAAAATGCCATGGGATGGAGCAGCTGGAACATCAGTGGGGAGGATTGGACTGTGCACAAATAGAAGTTTATTACTCTTTGTGTAAGTTATCTTTGAATTCAACTCATAAAACATTGGAACTGAACGAAATATGAGGTTCTTGCTATTACCTGCAATATAGAAATTTTAACTCACATCATAGAATCACAGAATCATAGAGTTGGAAGGGCCCTCAAGGGCCATCCAGTCCAACCCCCTGCCTGCAGGAAGCCCCATCACAGGATGCCCGAGAGATGGCCATCCAGCCTCTGCTTAAAAAACTCCCAAGGAGGAGACTCCACCAAATGGCAGCATATTCGACTGCCAAACAGCTCTAACTGTCATGAAGTCCTTCTTAATATTTAAATTGAATCTATTTTCCTATAGTTTGAAATCATTGCACCGCGTCCTACTTTCTGAAGCCATGGAAAACAAACCAGTCCCCTCTTCAATATAACATACATTCAAATATTTAAACATAGCTATCGTATCCCCTCTCAGCCTTCCTTTTGTAAGGCTGATTGTGAGCCACCCAGAGACCTTTGGGTAGTGGGCGGCATATAAGCCAAACAAACAAACAAACAAACAAACAAACAAACATTCCCAGCTCTCTAAGCCGCTCCTCATAAAACATTTCTTCCAAACCTTCAATCATCTTGGTCGCCCTCCTCTGGACCTGCTCAATTTTGTCAACATCCTTTTTAAACTGAGGTCCGCAAAACTGGACATAGTACTCCAGGTGGGGTCTGACCAGAGCAGAATAGAGTGGTACTATCACCTCCCTTGATCTAGACACTATGCCTCTGTTGATGCAACCAAGAATCGTATTGGCTTTCTTGGCTGCCGCACCACACTGCTGACTCATGTTCAATATGTGATCCCCCAAGACTCCCAGATCCCTTTCACCTGTACTATTTTCCAGCCAGGTGTCTCCCATCCTATATCTGTGCAACTCATTCTTTTTACCTAGATGCAGCACTCTACATTTCCCTCTGTTGAAATCCATTCCATTAGCTTTGGCCCAGCACTCTAGTCTGTCAAGGTCCTTTTGGATTTTCATCCTATCCTCTAGGGAATTATCAACCCCTCCCAGTTTGGTATCATCTGCAAATTTAATTAGCATACTCTCTATTCCTTCCTCCAAGTCATTAATAAAGATATTGAACAGCACTGGACCCAAAACAGAACCCTGGGGCACCCCACTGGTCACGTCTCTCCAAGCTGAAGAGAGGCCATTTATGATCACCCTTTGGGTGCGATCAGTCAACCAATTACAAACCCACTTAAAAGTAGCACTATCCCACATTCTACTAACTTCTTTGCCACTATGGCATGGGGAACCTTATTGAAGGCCTTACTGAAATCTAGATAGGCAATATCCACAGCATTTCCCCTCATCCACCAGGCCTGTAGTTCTAACCCGACATACAATCTCAGAGGCAGATTATAGGAATCTAACTAGCAGTTCAGCACATGCAGCTCTTGCTACCACTAAGTAGCAAGGTTCTGGAAATAAAATAAACTACAATGGAAAATAAATTAAGCAATGTTAAGTAAACCTTAGAGACAGAATCAAAATAAAGAAGAATGTCTCAGTCATTATTAAAGGGGGATGGTGGAAAATCACCTGTCTTCACAAGTCCTTAAACAATGGACCAAGTGAACTTCACTGTACAAGGACACCCAAGGCTAGCATACCAGCATTAGATAGATCTTTTCTTTAAAGATTCTCAATCATCCAGGTAAGGTTATTTGGAACTTGGTCATGGCAGCGGGACTTCTTTTCTTGTGAGATCAAAACATTTCACTACTCATCCAAGTAGCTTCTTCAGTCCAGGGAAGGTTGGTAAAAGCCTTTAACAAGGCAGTATCCCAATCCAACAGAACAGTGGAACAGTCTGAGGTCCTGAGCTCACTTAAGAACCTGGCCATTCCTTACATGACTGGTGTGTCTGAGAAGCTCAAAAGAATTTTTGGTAAATACAATATACCTGTTCACTTCAAATACACTACTTATCCACCCAAAATACCAGACACCAAAACACAAGAGAAAACGTATATAGTACGTGTGGTCTAATGCAGTGAGGAGTTTTCAGAGCTCTACACTGGAGAAACAAAACAGCCATTAAACAGAATCTAAGGAATTTTGTTATGTTGCCTAATAGAAGGATAACGTTTGGCTTTTCCAGCAGTGCTATAAAGGCTTGTCTGGGAGGAAAGTGGAGAGAGTGTGTGTGGAAGGGAAGATTACCGAAAAGCATCCTGAATGAAGATTTTTTTCAAGACAAAGACTTGTTATGTTCTTTATCATTCTACTCTCCCAAATGCTATGAGTTGCTGTGGACTGTGAGCCTTAGTTAGCAAGCAAGTTAGCAAGAGAAGAAGTGTGTAATCTCTTCGATATGTGCAGTGGATGCAAAGGTGTATCCTTTACAGCTGCACACATTTTCTTCACATTTACACATTCAGCAGTTTAGGCAATATATTGAATGTCAAATTGCTGTTAAAACCACAGGATTTTTTTTGCACCAGAGCCTTTGAAATCCATCTCAATTGTGCACAAACGAGCTGCAGTTCTGAGCTTGCACATTTATAACTTTGAGACTAGCGTACATTACCACTCCTGTATAGTTCAGAGCTACAGTACAAATTGCTATCCAGTTCAATTAGCTGCTGTAAATTACAAAGTGTGTTTGTCTTAATGAAACAACTGTCACAAAGCACCATTATGCAGGAACACTGCCTCTTGAATAAAAACTTGAACCACTCTTCTTTTCAGACAATTTTTCAGTTCTATCTGGTAATTTATTTAAAAACCTACACTGAACAAAGCCTGATAAGGAACAGTAAGAATGAACAAATACTTCTTAAAAACTTGATAATTTTTATTACTGATGATGAAGGATGGGTGACCAGAATAAATAATACTGCCTTTAGGAACTTTAAATAAAATAGGTCGATTATCCCCACCCCTCAAAGTTATTTTAAAGAAGTTATCAGTCATGCACAGTTAAATCACTGAAGGAATTACGTTGCCATTTTTAGCATAATTTTGAACAGTGTTCCTGCATCACAAAACAGAGTCCCTGGCCTCTAATTTAAAGTAATTTAGCCTGATACCAAAAATGTCACTTAAATGCTATAAAATCTTGCATATGCAATTCAAATGGGGAAAATAAGTATGGGCAAAAATGTATATTTTCTTTTAAAGTGGATCACTTCTGCACTATGTAAAATATATTCAGACTCAGTGATAGGGAAGGGAAAACATTCTGAGTCATGAACCTGTCCTCCAGTAGACTTGTTCCTAGTGGTCAGCTGAGGTACAAAAGTCAGGGCAGTGCATGGACGTGGATGGGTCACCAAAGGGTCACCAAAGAGGAAGACAGAATAGGGAGAGTCTAGCACTGTTCCCAAAAGCCAAGCCAATCTACTCACCACCACCACCCCCAAGGGGGGGGGACATCCAAGTAGCTCACAATCCTGGGCTGAAGATTTATGTGACTAAGCTTTTGGTGTCTCAACCAGCATCTGGTTGCCGGTATTTGGCCAGCTGGAAAAAGAAGTCATCCGTGGATTTGGCTCACTGGTCTGGCTAGGAGGAACACCTTACCTGCCCTCCCCCACCCCACCCCCAGGATGTTGCCTGCTATTTCAAAGACCCCCCCCCCCAGCAGCCTTCACCTACAGCCAAGCATTTTACCTGGGAGCCTCTGTCTGGTCCCATACCTTCGGCTTCCAGCATTACTGTGCAATCTACTATGGTTAGCAGGATTTCAGTCAATGTGTATGCTTCCTGAAGGTTTCCCCTTGAAAGGCAAATGGCAGATCAGGAGGTAATCTTACTCAAAATGACACAGTGGACAGCAAATAAAAACTGCTGCCCTGACATCACATCTCCATCTGCTGCGATTGCTGGAATTATTGATAGCAGTATTAGCATGGAAGATCCTAATCACAGATTTGGTGGACATTATTCACCATGACCTGAGTGGGCATCTCACACAGTGAGACTTCTCCTTCCTCTGCACACCTGTGGACATCTCCATAAATTACCTGAAATCATCTCCAAAGGGAGTAGATTATGGGAAGGGATGCAAAGGATTGAGGTAGAAAAGGGGAATTTGTTACACCCATTGGTTCTATTCCCCAGCTGGACAGGATAAAATCCCAGATTTGTTTGACTCTGCAGCTGTATCTTTCAAAGTGAAAGAGCAGGCAGTGAAGGTGAGAAGCCCTGTGTTTCTAATATATCCTCTTTCTCTGTGGGAAACTTAAAATACTCTATCACAGAAATCTTTTAGTATGAAAAGCTAGTAGATTAAAATTTGATGGTCTAGAAGATTTTAATTTTAGATGGAAGACAAGTGAAGAACATATGGCATCTTTAGTTAGTCTTCTTTCAGGGCTTTAGTAACTCCCAGGTAGCATATAAAATATGAAAAGAAAAGAAATTTAAATAAAAGCATATGTAATAGGATCATCATATCACCAGAAGCAGCATAAATGTAAGAGCAAAGAAAAAACCCCCACATCAAACTGAACTAAACTGCCTGAGGAGATAAAAAGCCCTTTGCTTGCCTCCAGAATAATATCAAGATAACAAGCACATGAAGAAGTTTCCTTAACTGTCCTAAATATAGCAAGACCACCTGTCCAACACTGACCATCTTGTTTCCGGTGTGAGAGCACGACACCAAGTAGTTGTTGTTTTTTCATATATAATTCAACATTACAAAAGAGCTGAAAAAGTGCTGGATGGGGGGCAAAGGGATGCCCCATTGCCCTTGCTCTCTCTTGCTCATTCTCCAGCCCTTGCATTTTGAGCCCAGTGAGCTCAAAGCTGTGGGGGATCTCCTTGAATGCAGTTAGCAGGAGCAGAAGGCTCTTCAGCTGGGGACCTGCTTGCTTGGTGGAGATCCGTGCACTCAGTTGTCTCTTTGTATCAAGAAGACACAGAAGCCCCTTCAGACTCCCTCCCTTAACATAGCAAGGTGTGGAACTGAACAGACATGGAGGCTATTTGGAGCTCATATGTGCCACTCCCTTTTAAGTCCCTCTCCATAATCAGGCTTTGCCCCTCTTTGGGGCTATTGCTGGATGCTCAACACATACTTTATGACAGTGAGGTTGAACATAGCTTGAATGTAGCTTGAGCTCATTTACAGATTTGTATTAATATTTGCTGCAATGCTAACTCTGGATAGTGTTTTAATTATTCTTGCATTCCTTGGTTACAGCAAAGACAAAAGTGGGCATATTAATTCGACATACCCGGACATCTCTGAAAACCCAGTACTGCTATAAGACAATCAAGAGGCATTTTCTGACCCAAGAGGTTTTACCTTAGCACAGGCAGATAGTCTATGCGTGTACAATGTAGACAAACAAATAAGAATACTTTGTCCATGAATATTTGTCCTGCCAGGGAATAAATTTGCCCATTACATAGAACTTGTGTGAAGGGGAGGCAGCAGTTTGTGGGCGCCTTCGTAGCCTCCAGCCACACTGCTTTTGGGATGCTCAGAGTGGCATGGCTGGAGAGTAAACTGGGGCTATGAAGGAGCCCACAAACTGCTGCCTCCCCTTCACCTGGGTCACTGTACAGACCACATTGGTGTGCTTTGAGTGGAGGGATGGGGGAGTTGTGTGTCCACAAAAAGAGTTCTGCATGCCACATTTGGTGCCCGGGCCATGGATTTGCCAATATTGAGCTAGGAGATTCATGGACAGTCCAAATCCAAAGCCTTGGGAAAGGGCTGGAGACTTGGACTTAGTCCATGATCCCAAAGAGGCAGACTCAGATTTAGGACTCAGTCCCAAAGATTTTCCAACAGCCTTGCTTCTAACATTATCTTTGCTTTGATTGTTGCTATAGGATCAAAGATGTCCATAACAAACAGTGTAGCTGGATGCATGGCACAAAGTACCGGGAGAAATTTTACTGTTATTGGTTATAATAAATAAATAAACAAACAAATAAATAAATAAATAGAGGGAGAACAAGCAAACTTTTAATGCTCCATAGAACATATGGGATTTGCCAGAAGCACCAATATCAGGAGAAAAGGTTGTGCGTCTGCTATAGCTGATTGCACTTGCACTGTGTTTTGTTTGGATGTTAAAATGCAAGAAGGGGGAAGGGGATGACAGAAGCATGCAATAAATTCTGGCATAGTGATGGCTTGGGGTTCCAATGGTAATAAAAGAAATTTCTGCAAATAATGTCATTCAATGATGTAACACATTGATTGTGGACCTCCAATCATGCAGCATTTAATTCTTCCAAACAAAACAAAGCAAATGAGAAATCAAGCTGGGAGCAAAAGAATTTTACATTTAATGTTTGTTTTGCTCTTCACTTCTAGCAAATCAATGTGGTGTTAAAGTCTACCAAATCATGCCAAAAGCTACTCATTTTCACATGCAAAACCCACAGGTTTTCTAAAAATACCCAACCAGCAGGCATTTCTACTCAGCTTCTATTAAAATACAAATGTGCTCCAGATAAACAACAATTAGGAATGCCATTTGCTTAGCAGAAGTACAATGGTGAAGATTGCATGCTGTTTTTCACCTTTTGTGAGTACACTTCTGTTGAGTCTAAACATAACTGATAGGTGGTCAGATGCACAAGTTGGCTGTATACTGTAATAACACCACTTTTCTGCTGGAACTTGCTTGAAAAAAAATCTGTCAGAAAATCAATTTTTTAAAAGAAGGGAAAGCTGTACTACTTCAATAAGCTAGACTTAAATTACATCTCACATTAAAAGAGCTGTTATAGGTAGAAAAGTGTAGCTCTCTGCCCATCATTTGGAACTGTTCAGATTAATTCAGATCAAGACTTCAGGCAGGAATTTGCATCTAGAGAATTTGGGATAAGGCTTAAAATTAAATGGTGAGACATTTTCCCTCTTTTATTAGAAGAACCTACTAATTATGAGAGAAAATCCCAATGACTGGGCTGCCAAGATGAGAGTAGTGAAAGAGCAGAAACAGAGCAAGAGAGTTTAAGGGGAAGTCAATCTCCATAAAACCATGGCTTAATGTTCCTTGCATTGTTTACTATTGGAGAGCAGTGACTGCAGACAGTTATTGTGCATAAATATACAGCATTCTTCATGAATTAAGTGGAGGAGCTCTTCAATAAAATTATGGTGGAGAAAATTAATCATTCTCCCCCACTGTATGTGCTTCTAAATTGATGGTGACTGTGTTTTTTTTTTTTTTTTACATCATCTGAATTATGGAAAGAATATATGGAGTCCAGCCTCCCAATATGTAACTTTACTTACCGGTGACAGATGGAATAGTGATAAGAAATGAATATGAGTCCCCTTATCAGGAGAAAAGTAGCCCATAAATAAAACAAACAAAATAAAATACTGTATGCTATATTAAGTTCCTTGGAATTTAATTTTAATTGCTGGCAATCAGTTGGTTCCTAGTTGTCTGGAAACCTTATTTGATCTTAAGGTGTGTCCCCCACCCCCGTTTTTTTCAGACAGTTTATAGTGACATAATGTGTTCTGACTTCAACTGCAGTGTAAATCCCCCAAGTCTCTCCATGTTTTCTTTTCTTTTGTATGCATATGTTGACCCGTCCTTTTTAATATTAAATTATTCCATGGTTACATTTCTTGCAGCTAATACATAGTAGCTTACCAGGGCTTTTTCTGACTATTTTGAAGCATTTTCCTTAGTGGAAAGGAAATGCAGGGGGAATCTGCAGGCCAGCAGTAGCCAAACTGTATAAACTGCAATGGCAAACAGCTGATACTTAAGAGGCCAATGCTGCATACCAAGTCAGAGAGCTGGCTGGCACATAATGAAGAATACAAGCATTAACTTCTTAGCTCATGAAAATTTGCCACTGACAATTACACCACTTGAATTACAATTCTAGACACCTGAATTAATAGGTAGCTCGACGTCATTGTGGTTGCTGTTGCTGATCCTGACCTTGCCATGTTCCGCTGTCCCCTGAGGGCAGCTATGCAGTGCCACAGAAAGGATAGCGGCAGTGAGTATCGTGCTCCAAGAGTTGCTGAAAGCCTAAAACATTTACTTGTCTGGTTGGAAACTGTACAGGAGCAGCTCCTAGCCTGAACCATGACCCTGTGCCATCACCTCAGGAATGTCTACTAAGCTTGCTACTGTCATCGAGGCATCTCTCTCTCTCACACACACACACGCACACACACATGTATTGTGGAATTTTTGAAGGAGTCTGTTGTCCCAGCGCTGGGGCAAAGCCTCACACCTACTATTGTTGTGCTGTGCCTGGCATGAAGGCTTCAGACTCAATATGTGTTGGGATTAATGGCCTTGCAGGTTCAGCGGGGGTTGGCATTAGAAGTTTTGTTGCCAAGGTCAGCTGTTGCCTGACCCACTAGAACAGTGGTCCTCAACCTGTGGGTCCCCAGAAGTTTCTGGACTGCAACTCCCAGAAACCCCTACCAGCACAGCACGTGGTAGAGGCTTCTGAGAGTTGCATTCCAGGAACATCTGGGGACCCACTGTTTGAGAACCACTGCACTAGAGCATCTCAAGCGCTTGCCCTTAGGGCCGCCACCCCCACCCAAGAGGCCCATAAGGCATGAGTGTGCAATCAGGCTTTCTCGGTGGTTGGCCCTACTCTATGGAATTCCATCCTGGCCAAGCTTCACCTTATGCACACCTTGACTGCCTTCCTAAGAACTCTGAAAACCTGGCTCTTTAGGGAGGCATTTGGAGAAATCTTAGGTTTGTTTTTGTGTTTTAGCGTTTCCTCTGCCGGCCCACCTCTATTAACATCAGACCTTGTCCGGTCTTTAAGTATTGTTGTTGTTGTTTTATTCTGTAAACCGCTTACAGTGCCCTTTGGGGAAGCAAGGCAGTATATACATTTTGAAAATAAATAAATAAATAAATTATCCTGCATCTGTAAAAAATATTGTGTTCCATGGTACAGTACTTCCATGGCTTGAGTCATGACTGCCAGTACTGCCAATACCAAATATGAGTAGACTCACTGAATCAACCATTGGATGGTGAGTTAGAAATTAAATAAACCCAATCCACTCAGTAGGTCTAAATCTAATTGGGGCGAGCTTTTGCATACTGACTCAGAGTATTTTATGCCACTTCTCTATCCTCTTGGTTCCATTCCTCTTGTATTGTGACTAAATGCAGCTTGAATTTTTTTAATTAAACTTTTTTATTTATTTATTTATTTATTTATTTATTTATTTATATATCTTGTATGCTGCCCACTACCCAAAGGTCTCTGGGCGGCTCACAATCAAAATGGACAATTAAAAAACATCAAAATACAATAAAATTAGAACAATAAAAACATGTAAATGCAATAAATACGATACATTAAAAACATACCACTAAAATTGCCATCAGGACCCACAACCATTAGTTAAAAAACTTCTGGAACAAGAAGGTTTTTACCTGGCGCCGAAATGTTATCAACGTTGGTGCCAGGTGAGTCTCATTTGGGAGGGCATTCCATAGTCTGGGGGCAGTTTCTGAAAAAGCCCTATTCCTGCAAGCCATCCCCTTCACCTCCTTAAGGGATGGCTCTTTCAGGAGGGCTCCCTGACTAGATCTTAATTGCCGGGTAGGTTCATTTGGAAGGAGGTGGTCCTTCAGGTATCTAGGTCCTAAGCCGTTTAGGGCTTTATATGTCAAAACAAGCACTTTGAATTGGGCTCGGGCAGCAACTGGTAACCAGTGAAGGTTATACAGAATCGGCGTGATGTGTTCCTTGGTGGCCCTACCACTCACCAGCCGTGCAGCATGATTCTGAACCAGTTGCAATCGCTGGACCATCTTCAAAGTCAGCCCCAAGTAAAGCGCATTGCAGTAATCAATACGGGATGTTACCAGTGCATGCGTAACTGTCATAAGGCTCCGTTCATCTAGGTAGGGGCACAGCTAATATATATTCCGCAGCTGGAGAAAGGCACCCCTGGCCACCGAGTCCACCTGGGCTTCCAGAGTTAGACCGGGGTCCAGGAGCACCCCCAAGCTACGGACCCTGTCCCTTAGGGGGAGTGCAACCCCATCCAGGACAGGGAAGTGGCCCTCTAGCCTGTCTGACGAAGCACCCACTAACAGCACTTCCGTCTTGTCTGGATTGAGTTTCAATTTATTAACCCTCATCCAGTCCATTATCTGGTCCAGACATGAGTTCAGAACAGAAACCGCCTCACCTTAATTGGTGGAGAACGAGAGGTAGAGCTGAGTATCATCAGCATATTGCTGACTCCTCAGCCCAAACTTCCTGATGACCTCTCCCAGCAGTTCCATGTAGATGTTAAACAGTATGGCGGATAGTATTGAGCCCTGTGGAACCCCATGACATAAACGCCATGGGGCAGAGCTACTATCCCCCAGCACCACCTTCTGGACACAGTCAGCCAGGAAGGATCGGAACCACCGCAAAGCAGTGCCTCCAACTCCCAACCTGGCCAGCCTATCCAGAAGGACACCATGGTCGAGGTCCAGGTGTATCAACAGGGTTGCACTCCCCCTTTCTCTCTCCTGGCAAAGGTCATCATACAGGGTGACCAAGGCAGTCTCTGTTCCAAAACCCGGCCTGAAACCAGATTGAAATGGATCTAGAAAATCCGTTTGATCCAGCAGTGCCTGGAGCTGTCCGGCCACCACCCGCTCCAACACCTTGCCCAAATAAGGGAGGTTCGCTATTCAGTTTAGATACTACTAATCTGGCAGAAAGCCACTTGGGTTGGTTTACAACATAAATTACAATATACAATTACAGGAATATAATAAAAAAACAACAATATTACACATATGAATAGAGATGGGCATGACCAGGAATTTTTTTTTCCGAGTTGTCGTTTTTTGGGACGGGTCCGTTTCGGCTCGTTTCCGTTTTTCGTGAAATTTTTCAAAAAATTATCGTTTCGTTTGTCTTTTTTTTATCTGTCGTTAGTACTGGTTTAGGGGGGTAGCGGGCTCCTGGAGGCACCTCTGTGGGGTGGGTGCCTCCTCTCCTCAACCGCTACAAAATAGCATGCATAGCCATATGGATATGCATACCAAGCTGCAGACTTGCTTTGGGGGTGCCTCCTCTGCATCAGTCAGTCAGAGAGAATGCGGGCTCTCACTGTGTCTCACTAAGAAGGGAAACGTACTTGCGTGTAGTGCAATGCGAGTACACGGATCTGGCTTTAGGGTTAGGGTTAGCGCAAGGGCTAGGCTTAAGGTTACAGGTAAGGTTAGGGTGAGTATTGGGGTGCACCTCTGGGTGCCTCTCTGACCCACTTAGAAGGACAGTGTACTGGCGTATGGGTTAGGGTTAGGGTTAGGGTTCAGGTTCGGGCTAGGGTTAGTGGGCTTTTTATGCCCGATTGGCACATCCCAGAAGTCTCTGTGGTCAAAATCTGGCCAAGTGGCCATGCGATTGGTGGAATGGCTACAAAAATTTGCATGGTCCGCTCCCATGGCCAGCCCATCATTGCGCAGGTGTAAAAATAAAATAAAATAAAATAAAATAAAATCAATGGAGAGGAGGACAGGAGACATTTTGTTGCAAGAAAAACCCACTGCTATTGTAAAAAATCTGGCAGTTTTAAAATAGCAATTTTCGCATGTTTCTGTGGTGCTTTGGTGTGTTTTTGGACCACAATTTCAAAAAAAAGATTGCGGTCGCCTGCCCCATTTTAGATCCCCCGCCCGCACCGCATGGCAGGCGAGTTGGCGAGACGACGAGGATGCCCCACCAGAACAGCCCAGGACAGGAGGGGGGGAAGGCCAGGGACCCCCCCCGAAACCACCCTCTGGTAGGTGCACTCTCAGGCAGGCATCCAGGCATATTTTCGCCGGCTTTTTTGGCTGGGAATCGGGGTTTTAAAACTTTTTTTCTGTGCCATTTGAATGGCGGCGGCGAGCCGGCGAGCCGGCGACGTTGGCGGGACGACGAGGATGCCCGCTGGCCGCCACTCCACCAGAGCAGCCCAGGAAGGACAGGAGGAGAGGGGGGGAGGCCGGGGACCCCCCCGAAACCACCCCTCTGGTAGGTGCCCTCACTCAGGCAGGCATATTTCCGCCTGCTTTTTGGCCGGGAATCGGGTTTTTTTTTACTTTTAAAAACTTTTTTTCTGTGCCGCTTGGCATCGCGCGACAAATGACAAATCAGACCCATTTTTTCTTTAGTCGGTTCGAGTTCGAGTTCTGGCGGAGTAATTGTCGTTTCCTTTTCCGTTACGTAACGGAAACGAGGAATGGAAACGGAAACGGGAATTTCGCTAAGTCGTGCCCATGTCTACATATGAACATAATTTCTTCCTTGAACATTATTCATTACCTTTCTTCTTTCTTTGTGTCCCCACCCCCTTTCTTCTATTTCCTCCCCAACTGGGAAAAAGCACCATTCATACAGATGGAAGTCTTTTACAAATAACCACTCCACAGGAATCAAGGGAAATAAGGTGTATATGGAGATGAAGGTTAACCCTTTCCCTTTCCATCTGTCTCATCTTGAAAATCCACCCTTACCACTAGGATCTGTTCTTGTAAGAGCCCATGCACTCCAATGGAACTATTCATCTGACTCTGCTATGGCAAAGGTGTGTTTAGGCCAGAAATGGTGTTCCTGATCCACAATATACAGTAAAACACATCTATTGTGTGTGCTTAATTCCTACTCAGAGTTGTGGAATACTGCCATGTTGTTGAGATGTAAAGACAAATTACTTTTATTTTTTAAAAACCTTCACACTTGGTGTGATCTAGTACCCACTCATCTTTCTGTCTCTGGTATCCATATCCCCTGGCACATTTAGAATGATTTTTTTTCCTGTCAGCTTTCTTCATTGTCCAACTTTTACATCCACATCCACACAAAGTACTTGGGAATACCATAGTATGGATAATTTTGGTGCTGATATGGTGCGAAAGCCTCTGATTGTAGGCATGTATTTTAGTGAACATTTTAAAATAACCTGCCGTTCACTGTACTTTTTGCTTCCTCTGTACATGAAAATTCAAGTACGTGATGAGTATGCAGAGGCTGCTAGAAATATAGTTAGCTCTATGCTTTGATATAAATTGTTGGACATTACCATTTAACAGACTTTTCAAGCATGATACATGCTAATTTAATTTAATACAAAGAGAGATACAGTTTTAAAATGTATAGCTCTGTAAAATAAATTTGGTTTTATGAAATGACTCCATTTTCAGATGCAACAGACCAATATCTTATTACTTCTGCTTGTGCTAATTGAAAATCTAGACCTTTACAGAATATGAATTGAAAAAAATCACCAATATTTGAAAGCTGTTCCTCCCCATTATTATTATTATTATTATTATTATTATTATTATTATTATTATTAT
>JAHTLZ010000010.1:42871239-42907026 GCA_023846285.1 Phrynocephalus versicolor
TTCCTTATGAAATCGACCCATTATAATCAGCGGGACTGTTGATTAACGGGTCCCATTCATTTCAGTAGGTGTTAAACTCTAGTAGGGAGCTAGCCAAATAGCTCTAAAAGTTTGATGTCTGAGTGCAGAGCCAAAGTTTGGGAGTTCAGTTCCTGCTGTGAATAGAGCCAGGATGTATATCCTTGGTCAAGCTATAGAATTTCAAGATTCCCCCCTCCCCCACAAGAAGGGAATGGTAAACCACTTCTGAATTCTTTCTACCTACAAAAGTCAGAACTAACTTGACAACACACAATTATTATTATTACTGGGAACTGAAACTGTATGCACCAATTAGTTAGTGTGTTACTAATGTTTTGTTTAGGCTAGCAGATGTTGTTTAGTGTTAACAACAATAATATTAATTTATTAATACTGTTTGCTCTATAAAAATACTGAATGTCTGAATCAAAACAGATTTTATAAGCCCTCAGTTGTTGGAGAAATTTCATCTAGAACAGGGCTGTCCAACTTGGAAGAGCCTGTGGGCTTCCCCCCTGCCCCCTGCACATCCCCGCGGACTCCCCATCAAGTGTGGGTGCATGCACTTGCACACTCCCTACCACCTCTCTGTGGACTCCGCCCCCAAGGTCCACGGAGTAGGTGGCGGTGGCAGCAGCTCACCTGCTCACACAGCTGCTCTGTGCTGCACATGTGCAGACCCACCACCACTCTCTGCCCCCAGCCCTCAAAGTTCACTGTGTTGGCGGTGGCAGCAGCAGCAACGATGCCCATCCACCCACCCAGCTCTACCGCACTGCGTGCGTACAGTCCCCACTACCCCCAAAGTCTGGGGCATTGGTGGTGGAGGAGGTGGCAGCAGAGTCCCACCAGCCCACCCCGCTCAGGTCCTCCATGCTGTGCTCTGCAGTCCTTGCAAACACTCCTTGTGCCCACTCCACAAAGTCCATGGTGCTGATGGTGGTGGAGGCAGCAGCAGTGGAGTCCCGGCAGCCTGCCCCCCTGCCCTGTGTGCACAGTCACTTGTGCCACTCTGCAGCCCCACCCCCAAAGTCCACAGCACTGGCAGTAGCAGCGTATCACTGGCAAAGGGTCCCCTGTGCTGCACTCATGCAGTCCCCACCGCCGCTTCGTGCCCCCTACCCCCAGGTCCCCAGCACTGGTGGCTGTAGTGGTAGCACCAAGGTCCCCTGCACTGCATGTGTGTACTCCCTATTGGTGCTCTGCCTTCTCACCCCCCAGGTCCCCAATGATGGCGGCGGAGGCAGCGGAGCCTCGGCCGGCCACCCACCCATCAAGTCCTCTGCAAACATAGAACCCCCCCCCCCGAAAATGGTGGCGGGTCAGGAGGCAGACAGGGACCTGGCGGGCGACCTGCGAGGGCCCTGTGGGTGACCAGTCGCCTATGGTCGACCCGTTGTGCTGGACTGATCTAGAATATTAGCTCCAACTATCATGGGAGAAAGGGGGTTTGGAAGACTCCTGGATGTAGATTTCTACACAAAACTTGTAAACATCTGGGCCCAAATATAGGCAACCATTTAAATGTGTGCAAGAAATATTGTGAAAGTTTTTAGGAGACACTGGGGCTAACTGACAATGTACTGGATGTGTGCTGAGTGAATGCACAGGTGTGCAGCCATGTACATGGTAAACATGCAGACAATGAGGTGCAGCAACTTCTGTGAATTGAGTAGAATTTGGGTTGAAAGTAGGAATTAAACAAGTATTATATTAAAATAATAACTAAGATCAATATTCAAGCACATTTAAAGCAACAAATGACAACAATCTATTTAGCACCCCTCTCAAACCCACCCGTCATTCAAGAGAAGCCTGCCTGAAGGGGAGTCTTTGACAGCCTGTGGAAGGACAGCAGAGATGGGGCCAAAATAGCTTCCCTTGGGAGGGAATTCTAAAGTCAGGGAGCAACAACAGAGAAAGCTCTCTCCTGTGTCCTCACCAAGTGCACCTGTGAGGGTGGTGGGACTGAAAGGCTTCCCCTGATGACCATAAGGCCCAGACAGACTCATACATAGAGCATGTTACATTAATCCAACTGAGTTGATTCAGGAGGAAATGATCACCCATGCGAAAAGATTGCATTGATGGTTTCTTGATGATCACTTGAAGAGACTCAATTCCTACTTTAGCTCAGTCTTTTTCCATAAGACAGACTTTGAACTGTCAGACATAAGTAAAATGCAAGTGGAGGGGACAAGATTTATAAACAAATAGTCAAGGAATACCTTATCACCTTGAACATGTTCAGATTTCTAGAGCTAGATGAACTGCATCCAAGAGTACTGAAGGAATTCACTGAAGAACTATCAGAACCACTGACCATTATTTTCTTAAAATTATGGGAAACGTGTGAGGTACCAGATGATTGGAGGATGGTTAATGTTGTCCTTGTATTCAAAAAGGGCAAAAAAGAGGAATCTGGGAACTACAGGCCAGTCAGCCTGACAAAAATCCCAGGAAAAATTCTGGAACAGAGGATTAAGCAGTCACTATGCAAGCACCTAGAAAACAATGCAACAGTAACTGGTAGAAAGAGGGAATGCTGTAAATGTAATATATCACCTCCATGGGTCCTTTTCCAAGGAGAAAGGTGGGGTAAAAATACTCTAAAATAAAATAAATAAACTTCAGGAAAGCTTTGATGAAGTTCCCCATGGTATCCTGATTAGCAAGCTAACTAGGTGTGAGCTGGATAAAGCAAATGTAAGGTGGATACACAATTGGCTACAGAATTGTACCTAGAGAGTAATTATCAATGGCTCCTTCTTGAAGTGGGGGGAAGTAACAAGTGCAGTACCCGGAGGCTCAGTCCCTGCCGTGTATCCTGATTAGAGATGGGCATGAAATGATTTTTTATTTTGTTTTTCATTTCATTTCCTAAAGAAACAAAAAATGAAGTGCCTTTTAAAAAATGAAACAAAATGAAATAGAAATGTACATTTCATTCTGTTTTTCATTTTTTAAATTTTTATTATTTATTTTGACAAGCACCGAGAGGTGATTGGCACTTGTTAAAAAAAAAGCACTGAACACCGGCAGGGCCCCATGTGCCACATGATCGGCGTTTGTGAAAAATAAAAGCACTGATCAGCCAGCAGGGCCCTAACTAGTTGTCAAAAAATAAAAATAAATAAAAAATGAAAAATGAAACAAAATGGAAAATGAAACAATTTTTTAAAAAAATGTTTCAAACAAAATGAAACGAAATGGAAAAAAAGAAACAAAAGGGATTTTTTGCATTTTGTGCCCATCTCTAATCTTGAGAAATGCTATTAAGTTACTACCTATGTAGCACTTTTGCAGAAGCTGGATTAGGTTTTTCGGAGTACTTCTTTCGTCTGCTGTTACTACTGGACTAGCTATACTTAGTGTTTTTTAATTCTGACTTTAGATCTCTTGCACATAGTTTATTGGACTCTCCAGTAGGATATCATTTTAAAAACTTTACTTTGCCTCTTGATCCTGATCCTGTTTGGGCTCAGTTGTATGCATATCTACTTAGGAGTAAGTATCCCAGGAGTCAGTGGCACTTGCTTCGAAGAAAACATGTTTTGAATTTTTTTTTTGTTAAATACTCTTTGTTTAATTGAAGATAATTCAGAGCACCAGCAGAAACTGTTTGACTGAGTTAGATTTCAACTCTGTTACCTGCTTTGTGTGTTAATGGGTTTACTGTAGTTTGCAAAGTATCTGAACTGCTGTGCCAGCAATAGGAAGAGCTACTTCTCTGTGACCTGGGTCAAGATATCTTGATTTTGTCTAAGAAATACCTCATTTAGTTTCCTAAGGGAAACTCTATTTGCATATGTTAATTATATTTGAAGGGGAGAACACTTGCAGCACAGCTATTAGTGTCTACCCAGAAGTAGACATCCAACTAAGTTTGATGAGCTTTACGAGGGAAGTGTATGTATATATATTTATATAAAAGTTTTTATTTCTTGGCTGCTGAAGAGTGTGTGTGTGTGTATATGAGTCCACATTTTATTTCATGTGAAAAGTATGAGGAGGATATGCTTTGGAATCAATAGAAGCTTGTGCATTGTTTTCCCTGGATAACGTCCAGAAGAGGGAGCTGAAATAATCTAGTAAAGGGATCACAAAGAGCCAAGATAAGCATTTAATTGTCCTCTTTGGAAAGGCAATTATATGACCTTGTACTATACTTTGGATGATAAGGATGACAGTCGAGAGAGATTGTTCATTAAAAATGAAATTAAAATCCATGATTACATTGAAGGTTTAACTCCTGTTGCAAAAAATAATAGTGTATCATTTATCTAGTGGACAATACACACTTACCACATTAGTTCACCTGGCCAGAGTTGAACCTCAAAAGCACAATCATGATAAGGAGCATGTTCTTATAATGTTACACTTACACTGTTGCAAATGTTTACATGATTTACTTGATGAGACAATGTTCTTTTCATTTGTTTGCTCCTTCACTCAGTGCATCTACATCCTGCTTTTTAGACAGATACCTTGACAAACTGTCTTCTGAAGGTGTTGGGCAGGTACAGGCACACACACACATGCACGCGCACACACACACACAAACACACGCACACACACACACACACAGAGAGAGAGAGAGAGAAGGGGGGGTAAATTGACCCGGGGAGGGGAGAGGACCCAGAATTGAAGGGATGGTGCCAAGATTAGTGGAGAGAACTATGCATACCCAACTACCTACTTGGAAAAGTCTAGTGTGAACTAATGCAATGGCAACGCTTTCTTAAAGACTTACATACAAGATATAAAGTGCCAATTATCAGGAAAGGAGCCCCATAAACTGGGGGAATGGGAGCTCACCATCAAGAGAGTCCAGCCCCTTGTACTTACCCAGCTGCCTGCTGAGAATGAACAGCCCTTTGCAAAGATCTAAACACAGAGATGGGATCACATCTGTTTATGATTTAAAGGTGATAGCCTGCATGGTGAAATCCATAGAGGGATTGGCAACCATAGAGGGAGAAAAGGTCAGATTTTGGGTGATTTGTCTCTTAAGGCTGTATTTTGTATTATTTAGATAGTGCTTGTGAGCTAGCCTCAAAGATAGCAGAGCACATGCCTGAATATCACTTCATCTACAAACATACTATGAAGATGGAGCAAATACAGTAATACCTCGGATAAAGAAAAAGCAAAGTTCTGCTTTAATGCCTCGGATAACAATTTTTTTTATAACAAATTGACATTTCCAGGTATAGGGCTGCCTCAGATAGCAAATATTCCCTAGGGGCTGCCTCGGATAACAAATGTTTCATAATGCCTTGCAAAAAATGTGTACCCAGCATGCATTGCAGGATGCATCGTTTATGGAGGGGTGGGAAGAGTTGCAGCATTTTTTTCATGGTGTTTTGGAGCCATTCTGGACATGTTTTGCTGAGGGATTTGGACCTTTCAAACTTGGTAAGATAGGGAGCTAGCTTTTATTAATCTTTGCACTGCTTTATTTGCATTTTTGGTGGTTTCATTTCTCAGTGTTTGCAGTCTTTTTTCATTGCTCTGCAGGCAAAAATGGGCTGGATTTTTCTTCCTGCTTATGTTTGTTTGTTTGCATTTTCCCCCCATTGCACTTTGGATGGGAACAGACTGGGGTAGTCTTGCTGGTTTCTCTTGTTCATGTTTGCATTGCACTGCAGGGGAATGTTCTGGAGGGTGTCCCAGCACTGCAAGCCTTTAAAGTGTATTTTATAAAGAGGTCTGGAACTCCCCCCCCCCAAGCTTTTTTGCATTTTTTCGGACCTCAGGAATGGATTAATCGCTTTCCCATTCATTTCAATGGAAAACCACGTTTCGGATAACAAATTTTTTGGATAACAAATTGCCTCTGAGAACGAATTAGATTTGTTATCAGAGGTATCACTGTAATGACTTATCTGTTGGAAAGTGTAACAGACTCTGGCCCTATCCTTTAAAACAGGATGCATGGGATCAGAATAAGATGATCGCATGCATCTTGCACAGTCCCCTCTTATGTGCAGCAACATTTTCAGTGGGCTAACCAGTCTGCTGGAAAGCCATTTGGCATGCTGTGATTTGCATTTGCCCTCAAAACTGTTTCTCATGAGGAGGACAAACATGAATCATCTACCAGTTCAGACTCACAGTAAGCAACGTTTGCACTCAGTGGCATGCTAAGGTGACTACATTACATATATACAGAGTGTGAGTAGGATACACCAGGATCCTTTGTAACCTGAGAACAGAGGCATTGGCAACTTCACCAGTAATGCTGGATTCCCTGCAATATTTTGGATGGCACAGCAACAGATTCTAGGGGGCAAGATATTATAAACATAATGTGAAAATGATGGTTGTCATGTGTCGTGGTGAAAGTCCAATGTGTTCCATGGAGTCCAACCTTTCATTAAGTTCTAAAAACTGATTTTAACTTTTGTCAAACATTCTGCAACCTAATCTATCAGGGAAGAACAATTCCTAAATCACAATAGAGTAGTAAAGAAACTCTGCTCAATAAATTTTATTGAAATCCCTGCATGATGCCATTGCAAGGTCCAAGCTCCTTTCATGAGATTAAAAGGGAAGGGTCGCCCTGCCAATCCCATTTGTGTAATGCATACTTTATGATGTACTTCATTTTTTTCCTGAACACTATTGGTTTTACTTTTCCTGAATTAGAATATGTGTTATCATCAATCAAACAAGAATGGTCCTATTTCAGTACAGATGTTAGCTGAAAAAAACATTAGAAATTATCATTGTTCATGCTGATATCAATTACTCACATTAATAAACACATACTGTCATTGTAATACATCTAATACTGTAGATATGCTTAGAAATAGATGTTATAGGTTTATAATTAGTGAGTCATCTAGATCTCAGTGACAGATTTCACTTATTTGCTGCAGCCCTATATACAACACACAAGTGAGCCTCCTTGTGGCCTTTGTTTTGCCTCTTGTATGTTATATCCAGGGCTTTCTCATATTTGTGGTTTCAGGCATACATGGTAGATTCCCCACAGATACTCTGTGTGTGTGTGTCCGTGTCCGTGTGTCCATGTGTGTGTGTCCGTGTCCGTGTCCGTGTCCGTGTCCGTGTGTGTGTGTGTGTCCTACTGTATTGCATATCCTTGTCTCCTTGTCTAGACGTAAAAGTCTGCTCATTACACGTTGCCTCAAAAGTATTATTGCTTCCGTTCAAAAATCTAAAATCCAGGAGCCATTGCACAAATCTGTAGTGACAGACGGTACACCAGGAGAAGAGTTGTGTTGATAGTAAGATTAGACTTACCCCCCCCCGCTAGTGAGGTCCACCCTTGAATTTCATCCTGTTGCTTGCATGATTGGATTCAGGATTTTCCAGCCTCTAGCTCTTTTCGTTTTCCTGTCTACTAAAAAGTACTATTTAAGGCTTGAAGGTCAAACTCGGCCATTGTTTCTCTCATATGAAAATGTAAGTATCCATGCTGGTCTGTCATCAGCATTTTGAAATATGCAGATGGTTGTAAGGGTGGATGCCGAATTAGTTTTCTTTAAGTGTCCTTTAAAAAGTATCCTTTCTCTGGTATTCATTCTCTGTGAGCACAATGTCTGGTTTCCTTAGCGGGAATGTATATTTTGGATCTTCAGCTCCCTCGCTTTTCTGCCTAGAAGTTCAAGTCATATTCCTGTATGAGATATGCTTTTCATCTTTTAGTTATCAATAAATGGGATGCATTCAATGGGTTTTCTTCTAGTTGAGACCCACAGTTTGATTTAGTCCTTAGAGTTTATGGGCAAATAGAGCTAAAATCATAAACATAAACTTTATTATTATGACTATAGGTCAGCCATGTTTGGTATACAAGACTAAAAACCAGCAAAGCGTACAGTATTTAGTATATACTAAATTCAAATTACAGTTAAGTGTAAATTCTTAATCAAGCCAGTGAAGTGATTTAGTCATCTGTTTCAGTTGTTTAGACCGCTGCACAAAATTTTGCAACCTTGGCTTGGTTTCCCTTTGAGCAAACACAGAAGAGGAAAGAAGGATAAAATTTGTCAGGATAATACCTGGATAATATTTTAAAAGCAGGGGAATTAATAAATTGCAGGTGTCCTTATTAAATGTGCAGTACAACAGGACATGATTAATGTATAATTTGCTCTGTAGCATAGGGGGTGTTTATTAGTATAAAAATATTTTTAGGCTGCTTTTAAGCCTGGTAGAGAGCCTTCTTCTTAATGTCACAAACCAAATTTACAGTTCTTTTGATCTTGGCTGTGTACAGTACAGTGTACAGGAAAGATGTGATATGACATACCATATATTTGACATCAGGCAGTTCCACTTAAAGGCAAATAAAGGTATTTCTTCTAGTAAGAATACTTTACTCTGCTCCACTCTTGGTTTGGGGTTTTGGCTTCAAAACACTTTTCAAATCAAGGCAGAAATACCAGTTTGCTAATTAAATGTACAGTACTAATATTTAGAAAACTGTAGATGTAAAGACAATAGCTGCATGAAATAAATAATTAAATATAATAATTTTTAAACTGCTTTTTTATATATTAGCCATCTCCCACTGTGGTTTCTAGCAACAAAAAAATTAACAAGGATCACTAAGAGAGAGCTTCTGAAAAGACAATAAAAACTTCCTGAAAGTCTATACCTTTTAAAAGGCTCTTAATCTGATGCTTAACATCTTGAGTTGGGCTTGGAAATGAAACAGAAGTCAGGGTAGCTGTTTCAAGCTGCATGACTTCCGTTTTCATGAGGGATAGCCAGGCCCTGATAAATAAAGATGCTGCACTGGATAGCACAAAATGCAGTACTGAATTATGGAATGTTGTAGTATTTCAGATGAGATATTGTCAGAGCACTGTGAATTGTGGCTAGGATGCAGTATCATTATCTAGGAGTTATTACTGCATTTTGTCATGTGACCACCAACTGTGTCTTCTTGAATAATATCTCTAAAGAGTGAACCTGAACCTTGCAGGGTGTGTAGTTCCAAACAGGAAAGCCCAAACACCACTCAGGTGAGTCACCTCTGTCTTATGGGAACTGAGTTTCCTGGCTTATCCAAGTCTACAGGCATGATAGATTCTCTGTGCAGTTGTTCGCAATTTAGGTAAAAGCCAGACACCAACAGGAAAGTCATGAAAACAGATGTGTCATCCATCATTGAAGGATCCACTTATAGTGCTACTCCAACAGGCCAATGCTACCCTAATGAAAAGGCAACCCATCATAAGCAGGACCTTGGCACGTGTTCTTAAAAAGAAGTACCAGTGAGCTCTGGGAGGATTACTCCCCATGAAGCATCATTGTGACTGTCACTTGAAACAGGAGTCCGGAGCTATAAAGAGGAACCTGAGTTGTTCTTCTCTTTCCACTAGTTGATTTTTGTAATGTTCGTTTATTCTTCCATGAAAAGTAGTACCCGTAACAAGCAGTGGTGCAGAAAACAACATGGCTGGAAACTGTTGAGAATGTGAAGGAAAACTGCTCTGTTTAAAGAAGAGCTATTTTTGCTTCACATTCTACCTTCATGTCACAGCTTCGGATATAAGGCGCCCCTCAAAACTTCCCCTCATAAATTAGCTAAGCTTGTAGAAAGGGTAACAGGTTAGCACAGCACCTAGCCTGGTAAGCATAGTCATCTACTTGGGTTTTACATTTGCCTCTAGCTGTGGCCTCTGGTTTGAATTGATCCACTTTTTAAAAAATGAAATAAAAATTCTGTTAACATTGACTCCATTTAGTTGTGATGTATTTTGTTCGTTCAATTTTGTAAAAAACAACAACAACCTGCTAGCTTGGGGACCAATACCTGCATTATGTCAAGGGTAATATAGAGTGCAAACTAGCATTTAACACCAGGCAGGAAACAAATATATTTGTATGATTTACGACCATTTCTCTGACAAATCATAACAGGTGTGTGTGTGTGTGTGTGTGTGTGTGTGTCCATCCCTGAATAAAAGTTAATAATATTAATGGATAGGTTTGTAGCAGGAAGAATATGTGTAAGCAGAAAACAAAGAAACAGAAACAGAACCTATCCTCAGATGAATGAATGAAGTGTGTAGTAGACATGGGCACGACTTGGCGAAATTCTCGTTTCCGTTTCCGTTCCTCGTTTCCATTACGCAACGGAACGAAGAACGACAATTACTCCGCCAGAACTCGAACTCGAAGCGACTAAAGAAAAATTGGGTCTGATTTGTCGTTGTCGTTCATGGCATCGCAGTGATCGCGCGATGCCAAGTGGCACAGAAAAAAAGTTTTAAAAATTAAAAAAAACGATTCCCGGCCAAAAAAAACAGGCGAAAATATGCCTGCCTGAGTGAGGGCACCTACCAGAGGGGTGGTTTCTGGGGGGGGGGTCCCCGGCCTTCCCCCCCTCTCCTGGGCTGCGCATCCTCGTCGTCTTGCCAACTCGCCAAGCAGGGCGGCACAGAAAAAAGTTTTAAATTTTTTTTAAAAAACCGATTCCCAGCCAAAAAAGCAGGCGAAAATATGCCTGCCTGAGTGAGGGCACCTACCAGAGGAGTGGTTTCTGGGGGGGGGTCCCCGGCCTTCCCCCACTCTCCTCTCCTGGGCTGCTCTGGTGGGGGGCATCCTCGTCGTCTCCAACTCGCCAAGCGGCGGCACAGAAAAAAGTTTTTTTTTTTAAAAAAAACCCGATTCCCGTCCAAAAAAGCAGGCGAAAATATGCCTGCCTCAGTGAGGTGAGGGCACCTACCAGAGGGGTGGTTTCTGGGGGGGTCCCCGGCCTCCCCCCCTCTCCTCTCCTGGGCTGCTCTGGTGGGGGGCATCCTCGTCGTCTCGCCAACTCGCCATGCCATGCGGTGCGGGCGGGGGATCCAAAATGGGGCGACCACAATATTTATTTTGAAATTGTGGTCCAAAAACACAGCAGAGCACCACAGAAACATGCGAAAATACCTATTTTAAAACTGCCTGAATTTTTACAGTAGCAGCAGTGGGTTTTTCTTGCAACAAAACGTCACCATTGATTTTATTTTATTTTATTTTTATTTTTATTTTTTTACACCTGCGCAATGATGGGCTGGCCATGGGAGTGGACCATGCAAATTTTTGGAGCCATTCTACTAATTGCATGGCCACTTGGCCAGGTTTTGACCGAGACTTCTGGGATGTGCCAGTCGGGCATAAAAAGCCCACTAACCCTAACCTGAACCCGAACCCTAACCCTAACCCATACGCCAGTACACTGTCCTTCTTAGTGGGTCAGAGAGGCACCCAGAGGTGCACCCCACTAACTCACCCTAACCTTACCCGTAACCCTAAGCCTAGCCCTTGCACTAACCCTAACCCTAAGCCAGATCTGTGTACTCGCATTGCACTACATGCAAGTACACTTCCCTTCTTAGTGAGCCATAGAGCGCCCATAGGGGTCCTCTCTCACTTCGCTCCCCAGCACAACAAGTGCACAGTATGCCAGTATGCTGTCCTTCTTAGTGAGTCAGAGTAGAGGCACCCAAAAGAGGTGACTCTGCCTGCCACTGCAACATGGTATGCATATCCAATTGGCTATGCGTACCCTTTTGTAGCGGGCCAGAGGAGGTACCCACCCCATAGAGGTGCCTCCAGGAGCCCGCTTTCCCTTCATAACGGGCCAGAGGAGGCACCCTCCCCAGAGAGGTGCCTCCAGGAGCCCGCTACCCCCCCAAACCAGTACTAACGACAGACGAGAAACGACAAACGAAATGACAAATGTTTGAGAAATTTCGCGACAAACGGAAACGAGCCGACACGGGCCGGCTCCGACACACGACAACTCGAAACGTCATTTTTCCTGGTCGTGCCCATCTCTAGTGTGTAGAATGAATTGCATCTCTTATGAAAAAGAGAGTAGCAACAGGCGGTCTGTCAGGGTAACTGAGGGTGTCATGGAATGGAGATGCTGTTGTACATGGCAGTGCTACACTTATCTGTGGGTAAGACCCAAGGAATATAATACAACTTATTTTTGAGCTGACATTGCATAATTAGCCTGTCAGCTTACGCTCATTCATTTGGAGGCTAAGAGTGCAATCCTAGTAACACACAGTTAATTCAGTGGGCTTTACTCCGAAGTCACATGGATTTCAACAGGGCTTAACGTTATACTCTTAAGCGTGTCTGGGCAAAAGCAGGTAGAACTGAATTGAATGACACATGTCTTTGTTCTATTTATTATGTTCCGGAAAGAGAGAACATTTTGGTGATGGTACATTTTGTGTTGCTAACATGGACAGAATTTAAAAAGTGACAGAGAAAATTAATGTCCTTAATGTCTTGCTAAAAACTATCAGTGTAAGGTTAAGAGTATTTTATAAATAATATAATGGGAAGCCCAGCTTACTTTGTTGTTTCTTATATTCAAAATGCAATGCAATTTGGGTAAAATCTTGCATTTTAAAAAATAATGAGCGCCTTTCTGAAATGTTATTTTCACCACAGACTCTTTATATAAATCTTTAAAAAAAAAAAATTCAGGGTGGGCGGTCCAGCCTCAAAGAAACCTGCATATGGTTGGCATAGTTTATCATGCATAAATAACTGAAATTATGTAACACCATTTACTATGCTTTCTTTGAAAAAAAATATTATAACTATTGGCCTTGAATTGACAAAGCCCTTCACAGTTGAGGAAGGTAATATATACAAAACTAGTTCTTTCATACAGTCTTGCCCATGTTCCGAGTGCATTACTAGAGTCCCCATTCCCAAAATCTCCATGCAACTTAAATTATCACCACAGATACTAATGAGAAGTCATTTTTAGACATCCTTTTAACCTTCTTATGAGCTTCTCTCCTAACAGAAGTTTGCTTGGTTCTTGCTTTGCTGATTTTTCAGTATTGAACACTGAAATAAGGAACCATTTTCTTATCTCCTCCACATAGAAAAAAATTGAAGTGTTTTAGATCTTAACTCTCACTAGATATCAAGGTGGTTATACTAAAGATTTTGTACTTCAGAGATGTAATTACCTCACTGAAAGAATTAACAAAGCTAAGAAAAATGGAATATACAGTAGTAGGAAAAGAGGGATAGTAAATGGATTTACTCTATAAAGGAACCCACTCACTTTTAGTTTGCACAACCTGAGCAGGGTTGTTAATGACAGGACCTTTTGGAGGTTATTATTTCATAGGGTTGCCATAACCCTTTTGCACATAACATCATCCATTCCTCCATTTATTCAGTATATTTCAAGATATCTTTCTTATGTCATGTTAGGGGAAGATCTCAGACTGATGTTTTAATGGCCGTTGAATATGTCTGTAGGTTTTATAGGACATGCAGTTTTTGACCCACTTTATCCAAACAGAACTCATAAATTATGTCTGGGAGTACTGGCCTCTTGAACAGGCCAGGTATGGAGTCCTGTCAGTCTGGCAGTTTCCAGGGAGACAGGAAAGAACACGGGGGAATAGGGTAGGTATTTCAGTTGAAGTGCACAATTGCAGACAGCGAAGAAAAGTGATAATAGTTTTGAAGAGAAAATAGAAGCTGCAGAATTATTTATGCTTTTGTTATACCTCAGGGGAGATGTGTATGAGGAAGAAGGAGAAATGCATAAGCTGAGGCTGTGCTGTGCTGAACAGTGGGTTGAACTAGATAACATTCCAAATCTTTTCTAGATCTCTCATTCCATGTCAATCATACTGATTGCCGCCTGAGTATGTATTATGGGGAAAGATAGCCTCATCTGCATGATGCCCTCAGGGCATCAGTTTCAGTGAACAGACATATCTGGGGTTAGACCTTTCACTTTGCCGTAGACTCAAAGATACTACTGAAGCTAGAACTAACTCCTGTAATGTGCTCCACATGGGGCTACCTTTGGAAAGCGTCCAGAAAACTCCGCCAACAAGTCCAAAATGATACAGTCAATAGACATGGGCACGACTCGGTGAAATCCTCGTTTCCATTACCATTCGTCGTTTCCGTTACGTAACAGGGAACGGTAACGAGAATTACTCCGCTCCAGCTCGAAACCGACCTGATAAAGATAAATTGGGTCTGATTTTTCATTGTCGTTCATGGCATCGCGGCGATCGCACGATGCCAAGCAGCATAGAAAAAAAGTTTTAAAAATAAAAAAACCCCGATTCCCGGCCATAAAAGCAGGCAAAAATATGCCTGCCTCAGTGAGGGCACCTACCAGAGAGGGGTGGTTTCTTGGGGGGTCCCCGGCCTTCCCCCCCTCTCCTGTCCTGGGCTGCTGGTACCAGGCTGGGGGGGGGCATCCTCATTGTCTCCATTTGCCATGCGGTGGGGGGGATCCAAAATGGCGACCACAATATTTATTTTTAAATCGTGGTCCAAAAACCCACCAAAGCACCACAGAAACATTTGAAAATTAGGTATTTTAACTGCCAGAATTTTTATAGTAGCAGCAGTGGGTTTTTCTTGCAATAAAATGTCTCCATTGATTTGATTTTATTTTTATTTTTATTTTTATTTTTTTACACCTGCGCATGCACAATGATGGGCTGGCCATGGGATGGGACCATGCAATTTTTTTGAGCCATTCCACCAATTGCATGGCCAGGTTTTGACTGAGACTTCTGGGTGTGCCAGAGAGGGCATTAAAAGCCCACAAACCCTAACCCTAACCCTAACCCTAGCCCTAACCCATATGCCAGTACGCTGTCCTTCTTAGTGGGTCAGAGGCACCCAGATGTGCAGCCCACTAACCCACCCTAACCTTAACCGTAACCCTAAGCCTAGCCCTTACCCTAACCCCAACCCTAACCCAGATCCGTACGCAAGTACACTTTCCTTCTTAGTGGGTCAAAGTGAGGCACCCAGAGAGGTACCTCGCAGAGCCCACTATCCCCTATCCCTTTTCCTAACCTGTGCGCCAGTACACTAGTACACTTTCCTTCTTAGTGAGTCAAAGTGAGGCACCCAGAGAGGTGCCTCGCAGAGCCCACTATCCCCTATCCCATTTCCTAACCTGTACGGCAGTACGCTAGTATGCTTCCCTTCTTAGTGAGTCAGAGGCACCCAGAGAGGTGCCTCTGCCACTTACCCCCCACCCTAACATAATGTAAATGTAATGTATGGTATGAGGCGGCTCCGCGAAACGCTTCCCTTCCCTTCTTAGTGGGTCAGACATCAGAGGCACCCAGAGAGGTGCCTCCCAGAGCCCACTTACCCCAACCCCAACCCACAAACGACAAACGGAAATGAGAAATTTTTGAAAATTATCGCAACAAACGGCAACGACCCGAAACGGACCTGTCCCGACAAACGACAACTCGAAACGTCATTTTTTTCTGGTCATGCCCATCTCTAACAGTCAAATTGATAACTGGGGCTGGTTATAGAGAACATATAACGCCTCTGTTACGGCAGCTTCACTGGTTGATTATCTATTTTTGGACACAATTAAAAGTGCTGGTTTTAACCTATGAAACCCTCAACAAATTGAGTCCAAGGTTTCTAAAAGACCACATCTTTCTCCATGTGGTTCTCTGGGCATTAAGATAATCTGTGGAGGCCTTTCTCTCAGTCACATCAAACTCAAAGGTGCACCTGGTGGGGCTGATTCCCAACTCTGGAACCCTACCCCCTGGAAGCTTCCTCCATGTTTGCTATCCTTCTGCAAGTAGGTAAAGACCTTTCTTTTCAGTCAGGCTTTTGCTTAATGTCTGGCAGTCTAAGAGGGTTTTTAAAAATAGGTTATTGTGCTCTGATGCTTTTAAATGTGTTTTTAATACTGATTTGCTCATATAATTTTTAATATAATACTTGCCTAATTCCTTTAAAATATTTGTAAATATTTTACAATTGTAAATATTTTATTATTGTTTTTAGCTTTTAAATATTATCTTTTTAGTTACATAAGCTGCCTTGGGTCCATTTAAGGAGAAAGGTGGGGTAAAATATTTTAAATAAAAAAGTATAAATTAAATAAATGGCATAAAATATTATACCATTTATCTATTGTTTAATGCATGGACATTTTAAATGAATATGTAGAGCCCTTACTACAACATGTTAAAACCAATAGTATTGGTGTTTTTGTTGTTCTTTGGTGTTGTCTTAATGTCTTGTTTAAAGAGCTAACACCATCTGTATGTTTTAATCATTTCAGTCTTTGTTGTTGGTTATCTTAGTTTCCCCTACTTTAAGTAGCTGCTGTGATGTTCTTATGCTATGCCCCCGGCCCTTTTACGTGCTATTGACAAGCACGATCATTAATTAGCTCTTCCACTGCCACCAACTAGTTTCTCCAGTAAATTAATGCTTTCCAGACTAATTTAAAGTGAATAAAGATAAATGAAGTTTATAACAAAGTAAAGGTAAAAGCATAAAGGGTAACTTGTTCAGGTACAAACACAAAGAAGAATATAGCTAAAATACACTTAGGTTAAATTACAGATGAAATAGTTTACTAACACACCCTGTTCTTTATACACACTCAATACTTAATTTTCCTCACAGTTCTAAAATCCGTTCTCTTCTCTTCCGAGTCCTTATCTGGCTCTTTCTCAGACCCTATCTGACGCTCTCATCTCTCTCAGTCCCTAGCTGTTTCTCTCTCAGTCCCTATGTGACCAATTCAGTCATGGCCTGAGACTCAAAACCACTTAGTCTCCTCCCCCAAATTCTCCCATTGGTCAACAAACGAAATCAACACAGACACATCTCGTAAATTATTCATGAAAAAGGGGTAAACGGAACAGCTGCCTTACAATCTCCATTAATATCCTGAGTTTTATTTTATGTTTAATTTTGCATTTATGTTATCCCACAAGAGTTTTGCTATATGTAAACACATACTTCGAATGAATAAATACATTTGAGGTAGCAGTATGCAATTCTTTCAAGGCCATTGTTTCTTTGCTAAGCATTTAACTGATTCTTAGTTCAATCATTTGTTTCAAAACTACTGTAATTACAGCCTTGTTCACTCACTCCACCCTGTGGCAGATGAGATTTTAAGTCTCCCTGGACTGATATTTATTTAGTTTCCTTGAAACAGGCAGAAAAAAATACTAAGATATCAATGCAACATTCTGAAATTAGGAATAAGTAACTCTATTTCCTGTTTGTGTTACTTTTGCATGTTTATCCCAATAATTCTAGTGTTCATGACATGATACGATAGTTTTAAAATGCCTTCAAAACATTCAAATATGGATTATGATTATAAACATTTTGTAATTATGTCTACTGGAAACTAAATGTATCTTTAAATGCACTTGCTGTTCTGTTGAAAATATCATGAACTGTGTCACAACATTTCAAAATCTGATAGATAATTTCTCATCCCCATAAGACTTTATCACATAATGAATAAAAATAATATATTTTATTTATTATTTATGTATAAGACTTTAAAAGGACTCAGATTAGGAAATATTGAAAACTAAATAAAATAAATTATTTTATTGTTTTTACCACATTGGTATTTCAGCTTCCAGCAATTTAAAAACATAGGTGCAAATAGTAATATCTACATATTCATGGTACCAAGGTAATGACACAATTGTAAAAGAAAATAAAAAAATTGAAAGTACAATAGCCCAGGTCTACATAATGTGTCGACTGTGGGCAACTGGTAGCCAAAGGGGTGCTAAGAAGTTGCCTGCTAGGTTCCCGCCCACCTCCTGACCTGGGGACACTCCTCCTCCACTGCTGCCAGTGCCACTGAGCTGGGTGGGTGGGTGGATGGGGCAAGCAGGCATACAGCTGCCATGGAGCTTGGGGGTGAGCAGGCACTCCTCCTCTGCTGCTGCCAGTGCCATGGAGCTTGGTGGGTCGGGGTGAGCGGGTGTGCTGCTGCCACGGAACTTAGTGGGGGGGTGAGTGGGCACTCCTCCTCCTCCGTTGCCACCAGTTCCGAAGAGCTTGGTGGGTGGGTGGGGTGAGCGGGCACACAGCCGCTGCAGAGCTTGATGGGGTGAGCGGGCAGTCCTCCTCCTCCTCTGCCGCTGCCAGTGCCATGGAAATTCGTGGGTGGGTGGGTGGGCCAGTGGGTGCTCCTCCTCCTCCTCCTCCTCCACCACCACAACTAGCGCCACAGAGCTTGATGGGTGGGCGGGGGTGGGTGGGGCAGTTGAGAGGACGGGGAAAGGAGCTTGCTGGGACATGTCATGGGCAAAGGAGCCCATGGGCTGTTCCAAGCTGGACAGCCCTGCAACAGCCAAATTCACTACAATGCTAGGTTAAACCCCAAATTCAACAAGCTTAACACACACACATAATTTCAATACTTAAAAGGCATTTCAATTAATCATGTGGGTCTTCAGGTACTCCCTCCATTATATCTGGCAGTGGATACAAATCTTGTTGCTCTAGTGCTGCTCATCTTTATTATAGTCAGAGGCCTTTAAACCATGCATACGCTTTAAAATAATAAATAAAACTGTGAAATCATATACTGTATGCATAGGCACTGAATTAATCAATAAAATGGTATAACAGTTGACAAAGATTGCATCTAATAGCTATCTATATACTTATCCATTGCTTATCCTACACCATATCTCTAGTACTTCCTATTCTAGACTCATGATAAATGATTGCTTTTACATTATAAAAACTAAAAGCAAACCCCAAACCCTGCACTTACAAATAAGTCAGTAGAAGACAATTTAGAATCTATTGGTAGAATTGTTGTAGGCCAGCAGTATTTTCTTGCTTCCATTTGTCTAACAATGGGCATAATCCTGTTGCATATACAGTAACCCCCCACTGATCGTGGGGGTTAGGGACCCACTCCACCCGCGATGCATGAAAATCTGTGATATGCGGAAGCGGGTGGGGTGGGGGCAGGGGCCGGGGGCGACTGCATGGCATGCCACGCCAGCAGGGAATCCTACCACCCGCCGCCTGCCTACGTGGCCCCGAGGCTTCTCAGGGGTGCGTGGGAGGGCCACGTGGAGCGACCGGATTGCCCGCCGCCGCCCGCCCGCATGGCCCCGAGGCTTCTCTGGGGTGCGTAGGAGGGCGGTGCAGAGCGACCCAATCGCCTTCCACACACCCCGGAGGCTTCTTGGAAGTGCGGGGGGCAGTGCAGAGCAACCCGGCCACCCCCCGCCACCCCTACGGTGCAGGTACTGCAGTCCCGCGATGTAGTGGGACCGCAATACCTGAACTGCGAAATGGTGGGGGATCACTGTATTTATGTGATCATAAACCAGATCATGAGCTGGAAATATTTATTTTATGGAAAGATTCCTATCTCTCCTTTTCAGGTTCTGGGGCTTTCTATGTTTTCTTTTCCACTGAGTAGGCCTTTGGGACCCATAGAAGTGAGGAGTGAAGCAACTAGTAGTAAAAATTGGCTATTGGATCACCATGATCAAAACTGAGACTACTGGAGATAATCTAACAGTGAGCTTTTGACTATTAAATTTCCCAACACCAGCATCGTCCCAAGGCTCCCAAAAATTTCCCTAGGGCAAAAGGGGAACTGTGGAGAGCCTTAGAACCCGAAAAGAAAAGATAGGAAGCCTTCCATTAGTTTAAAATAAATATTTCCAGCACCTGATCTAGCATAAGCAAGTATTACTAGATGGCAACAGGATTTTGATCAATAGGGGTACTTCCCCTCTCCACTTCAGTTATACCACAGAAATGAACAAGTGTTAAAAGTAACCAAACAGCAGCTTTTCATACAAAATGATTGTGAGATCCATTCCATTTTCTTCCTCAGAAGCAATTCCTAACTTCAGAATCTGTTCAGAAGAACTTCGTTTTAAAATTATAAATATTTTTAGCCTTGAGTCTGTTTGGTGATTTTTTTGGAGTCGCAGAAAATAGTCAGGCATTTGATATACCACATAGTGCACGTTTCCCATGAAATCATAAATTTAAAAACATGACACAGGGGAAAGGCACATTATGGACAGGTCTCAGATCAAAGCCAAGGAACTAGCAAAGTTTCTTAAAGTTCACCAATCACAAATGCTCTTCTCCTTTGGTCCTCTTGATTCTTGCCTTAATCAACACACTTAATCAACAGATAGTAGTTTCTACTGGGATTCATAACTTTCAGCAGACTAGGATAAACTAGAAGAACTGATGCCTTCAATTTTAAATTGCAATGCAAGAATACAGCCCAATTTTAAACATCAATGCAAGATGAGTTCGGTCGGATCTATTGATGTAGAATGATGTAGATGCATATGCCAACTGCCCAAGAACAACATATCACCATAGCCATGTCTATCTTCTTGCTACACATGCACAGCAATGACTCCTGCAAATTATTTGAAGAACTTGCATCCCAACACAGTGTTGTGGGCCCAAATCAGAGCGCTGGTTTTGACCTATAGAGTCCTCAATGGCTTGGGCTCGAGGTGTATCAAAGACCTAGATGAGCCTGCCTGGGTTTTAAGATCACCTGGGGAGTCCTTTCTGTCAGCTCCACCACCTCACATGTGTTGGGTGAGGATATGAGACAGGGCTGTTTCTGCTACAACTCCTAAGCTTCGGAAAGGATGCTCTGATCCAGCTTTGCCCACCTGACCTGGGGAAACAAGTTTGACCAGTTTTCACGTGGTCCAGAATGGACCGACACCACCCTGGGATAGTGGATCACGGGGTTTGAAAAGGGCCGAGGACATTTAAGGACTCAACACCAGGCAAACAGCCTGTTTGATCCCCAGGATCATTTAATTCTAAGTTCAAGTCCAAGTTTAAGTTCAAGTTCAAGTGGGGGGAGGGGAGCCGCCAGCCCCCCCCCAACAATAACTAGGTGAACACCACGTAGCCAATTGGAGCTTCAGGCCCCCTTGTGGGAGAAAAGAGCACCAGTGACATCCTGAATTTAAGATAATAAATTGTGGCCCAATTTAATCCCACAAATCTGTCTTGACTCTTTATTTCCGGGATGGGTGGAGAAAGCCTCATACATGTACAAGAGCCCTGTGAGAAAGCTACTACAAGACTTTCTAGGCATGGTGGTTCTAGGGAGCCTAATAAAGGTCAGCCTGACTGCCATGCTTAGGAAGCCTTTCTGCAACAAATCAGGCCTTGAATATTATAGAATCTTGGAGGCTTCGGTCTCGTGGCGCAGTGGTTAAATGCCTGTACTGCAGGTAAAACTGTGCTCACGACCTGGGTTCAATCCCCGGTAGCAGGCTCAAGGTTCACTCAGCCTTCCATCCTTCCGAGGTCGGTAAAATGAGTACCCAGCTTGCTGGGGGGGCAATGTGTAGCCTGCACACTGTAATTAAAATTGTAAACCGCCCAGAGACCACTTGTAGTGGTATGGGGCGGTTTATAAGCAGAACACTTTGCTTTGCTTTGTGCATTTAAGCCTCTACAGGTATAGATTTATGGGCTAGACCTCCCAGAATTTTGTCTGGAGAATTCTAGGAGCCAAACTCCAAATGACTACAATAAATGACACACTCCTTTTCAGCATAATTTGAGCCATGTTAGCAGGATACAAGTTATAAGTAAGCGAGTTGTCCATACTATCTGTGAAGGGCATTCTAAAGGCGCATCATGCAACATCTAAAGGAGAATTATCTCTTCTGTTTCACACTACATGTTTCAAATGAGAACACTGCTGAATGAATTGCAAAGATGAGTTAATAAGCTTTCCTTATTTAATATATTTCATCTGTCAAAACACTTGGGGGAGAGAACTAATCTCTGCCAAAATATTCAAAAGCCCTCCAAAGGATCTGGGGACAGCAAAGAATTGTTAAGAGCTAGGAACATTCACCTAACAGTGATTTGGACCCCAGCAGGTACAACAATTGAAGCCAATTGCCTTTCTTAATATCTTCGTTACTAAGGAGATGCAGCACTGGAGAAATGTGCCATAATTTTATAACCCATAGCAGACTTTTGAAACCTCAGAAAACTACTTGTTACTATTCCCTTTTCACATTTACTCCTAATTATATATCTCAAATGCCCAATTATATGACTCTAACCTATAGATTTGTATCCTCTTCATTTCAGCTAAATCCTTGATGTGCCTACAATTCTTAGCAAACAGTGGGTGAGGAGCAGAACTGACACAACCTTTTCAGTCTAAATCAAGGCCCTGTCAGTAAAATGTGCAAGTGGGAAACCAAGACTCTTTTCCAGTCACCTATGAAAGATAAGACCGCTCTAGTGAACTGTAGGACATGAGCCATACTGATTTTTTTTTTAAAAAATTCTCCAAACTCTTAAGAGTGATTCGAGTTGATTATTGTGGCTGTTATGTCTGCAAACTGTGACAAATGCATGTGAAATGTTTTTATCCTACAACATAAGAGGCATTTCATGAATGTAACCACCCAATTACTATATAATACATAAAACTTACAATGAAGGGTTATTCTTGGTTCTGTAGAGAGATCCTAATAATGTAAAGGCAAAGAGTTTATAGTGAACCAGGTCCAGAAATCCAGAGTTTCACTTATTTCCCACTGAAGTGGCTAAAACATTTTTCACCTCATGAAAAAGAGCTCCATAATATGCTTGTTTATTCAGAGGTAAGCCCCAATGAATTCTGTCAAAGTTATTTGTGGGGAAATGTGCATAGGAATGAATTGCATTGATTCTAGTGTAACCCACATGCAGATAACTACTTGTAGGAAACTTACAGTATATAGTTGAAGGTAAATTTCACTCAACTCAACAGAGGGCACTCCTCTGTAAACATGTACATGAATGAATGTAAATCTAGATCCCATTCTTTATTTTTATCTGATATCTTAAATTGCCAGTTAAATAACACTATTCATTCAGATCAGCATTTCAACTTTTCATATGATAGATATATACCTATTTATTTATTTATTTATTTATTTATTTATTTATTTATTTATTTATTTATTTAGATTTGTCACTGCCTGTCTCCCCAGAGGGGACTCTGGGCAATTTACAATATAAAATAGAATACAACAATAAATATTAAAATAGCTTTTAAAAATCAAAAACAGCCATATATATATATAAAAGATATCGGGGTAAGTGGTGGGTCTTTAAAAGAGGTGGATTCCATGATGTTAGCCAAGGTTGGAAGAGATACAACAAAGTCGCAAGTAATGCCTCGACTCTTCTTTTTTCAGTTATTAGCATCAAATACAGGCCTCCTTAGCTCTGTAGGAATTTAATGGCCATTAGAGATGGGCACGAACCAAAAAATGGCGATTTGTTTTGGTTCAGTTCATTTTGTCTTGTTTTAAACATATTTTTTGAAAAAAATCATGTTGTTGATTTCTTGATTTGTTATTCATTTTGTGCATTGTGTGTGTGTGTGTGTGTGTGTGTGGTGCTTGTGCAACTTTGGCTGGGGGAAAGAGGGGCTTAATCTCCCCTAGCCACTGTGGGGTAGGGGAGAGAGCTCCCCCAGCCAGCACCTCAAAAAGACCCTTACTTCCACCTCCGCATGAGGAGGTGAGAAGTGGGGTCTCTTTTGACATTTCCCCCTGCAGTGGATGGCAGCGCTGAGTGGGCACTTGGCACTGTCATCCACTGCAGGGAAGATCCCTTCAAAGAGACCCCTTTCCCCTGTCATCGGCTGGGCCCCTTTAAAAATGGCCCAGTTGCCACCAGTGCCAAATGGGCAATTTTTAAAGGGGTCCAGCCAATGGCAGCTCGGCAGGAGCTCTCTGAAAATGGTCAGGACCCCAGCGGGAGAGCTCCAAACTGGCGTCCCGACCATTTTCAGAGGGCTCTTGCTAAGCTGTCATTGGCTGGACCCCTTTAAAAATTGCCCATTCGGCACTGGGGAGAACCCCTGGTGGCAACTGGGCCATTTTTAAAGGGGCCCTGCTGATGACCATTCAGCAAGAGCTCTCTGAAAATGCTAGGGAGGGCAGGTCGATCCCTGGAACAGCCCTCCCTAGCATTTTTTGAGGACTCCTGCCATGCTGTTAGTTGCTGGACTGCTTTAAACCTGGCCCAGTTGGTACTAGGGGGATCCCCTGATACCTAATGGACCAGGTTTAAAGGGGTCCAGCAATTGACAGCTCGGCGGGAGCCCTCAGAAAATGGGTGGGAAGGGCAGTGTGGTCGCTGCAACTTCCTTCCTGACCCATTTTCTGAAGGCTCCTGCCGGGCTGTCAATTGCTGGACCCTTTTAAACCTGGTCCAATCAGTACCAGGGGGAGCCCCTGGTACCAACTGGGTCAGTTTTAAGGTGTCCAACCATTGACAGCTAGGCAGGAGCCCTCAGAAAATGGTGGAGGAAAGGGCAGGCTTTTTAAATCCTTTTACGGCCAAAGCCAGCGCTACAGCTGATTGGCGGTGCTGGCTTCTGGCGGGAAAAAGCCCATGGTTTCCCCACACCAATTGCAAAGGGGACCTTTCCCATAGGAATGGGATTGCTTCAATGCATTCCTATGGGAAAACTAAAAATGAAATGAACGAAGCAGAAATTTCCGTTTTGTTTTGTTTCATTTTTCTTTGATGAGTCAGTTTGTTATTCATTTCATTAGGTAACGAAACAAATAATGAATAACAAAAATGAATTAAAATTTTGTTTTGTGCCCATCTCTAATGGCCATTGTTGTTGCAGGTAATTTACAGAAGCTTTCTAACTAACTACAGGCATGTCCGAACTTCAGCCCTCCAGATGTTTTCGACCACAACTACCACATTCCTTTGTCATTGGCAGTCTAAGCTTAGAATTCTGAGAGACCCTTCGCATCCTGGCCACCAATTTTTTGAACTGTTGCCGTCTGGCAGGAGATACAGGACTCTTAGGTCAAGGACAAATAGATTAAAGAACAGTTTTTATCACAGAGCGGTATCCAAGTTAAATGCGACAGTTTTAGCACTATCTTAATCAGTTTTTAAGTAGTGTTTTAAATTTTGTAAGCAATTTTAAGAGTTTTTAATATTTTGTATGGTGTTTTATATGTCTTATGTGTTTTATGTGTTTTGTATGCTTAGTGGAGTGGAACAGCACTCTAATTTCGTTGTGCATATCTTGCATATGCATAATGAAAATAAAACTCTATTCTATTCTATTAAAACATCAGGAGGCCTGAAGTTTGGACATGCTGAAAGGGAAAATTGAGAGAGTCCAAACATTTCAAGAGGCATGGAGGCTGCTCACAAAAACAATAACAGAGGCCCAATTGGAGTGCATACCCAAAAGGAAAAAGGGCACTGAACAAATGCAAGTCAACAATCAGGAAAGCAAAGCAAGCCTTGGAGGAGTTTACACCTAAAAACACTCGAAGAAATAACAAGGAGTTATTTAAGTACATTAGAAGTAAGAACCCAACTAGGAAGGCCATGGGACTATTAGACAACAATGGAAAGCAAGGGATTATTAAAGAGGAAACAGAGATTGCAGAGAAACTCAATGATTTTTTTTTTTTGCTTCAATGCTTCAAGACATGCCCCATACAGAGCCTATCCTCATAGAGAAGGAAACAAAAGAATTAAGCCAGATAGAAATAACCAGGGAGGAGGTCCTTGCATGTCTTGTTGAACTAAATGCTAACAAATCACCAGGACCAGACAGTATCCATCCACGATTTCTCAAGAAGCTTAAAGACGTAATTGCTGGTGTCCTAGCCAAAATATATAATCTATCCCTCAAATCAAAAGTTGTGCCTGATGACTAGAAGGTAGGGAATGTAACACCAATCTTCAATGAAAAGATCCAAAGGTGATCCAGGAAATTACCGACTGGTCAGTTTGACATGTGTCCCAGGTAAAGTCATGGAAACCATCCTAAAAGATAAAATTAATAGGCATATAGAAGAGAAGGCGCTGCTGAAGGAGAGCCAACATGGTTTCTGCAAGGGCAAATCATGCCTCACTAATCTGTTGGAATATTTTGAGAGTGTCAACAAGCATGTTGATAAGGGAGATCCAGTTGACATTTATTTGGACTTTCAGAAAGCTTTTGACAAGGTCCTGCACCAAAGGCTCTTGAATAAACTTGCTAGTCATGGTATACAAGGACAGGTTTTGTCCTAGATCAGCAAATGGCTACGTGACAGGACACTAAATGGACACTTCTCCAAGTGGAGAGAGGTTAAAAAATGGGTCCTCAAGGTTCAGTACCGGGACCCTTGCTTTTCAACCTCTTCATAAATGATCTAGAAGTAGGAGTAACTAGCAAGGTAGCCAAATTGGCCAACAACAATAAATTATACAGAGTAGTAAAAACTGAGAGACATTTTGAGGAGCTGCAGAGGGATCTCTTAATACTGGGGGAGTGGACAAACCACTGGCAAATGAGCTTCAACATTAGTAAGTGCTGAGTGATACACATTGGGGCAAAAATCCCCCAATTACATTTATAAATTGATGGGGTCTGAACTCCCTGCAACAAACCAGGAAAGGGACCTTGGTGTCCTGGTAGACAACTCAATGAAGGTGTCAACCCAGTGTGTCACAGCAGTGAAAAAAGCAATGCTAGGGATCATTAGGAAGGGTGTAGGCAATAAGTCAGCAAGTCTCATTTTGCCTCTTTATAAATCTATGGTGAGGTATCATCTGGAGTATTGTGTACATTTCTGGTCACCATAAGTCCAGAAGGATATTATGGAAATGGAAAAAGTGCAGAGGAGGGCAACCAGAATGATTAGGTGATTGGAACATCTTCCTTACCATCTGAGGCTGCAACGGCTGGGCCTCTTCACTCTTGAACGACGGCACCTAAGAGCTAACCTGACTAAAGTTTATAAAAGCATACAAGATGTGGACAAAGTAGATAAGGAAAAACTGTTTTACCTGTCTCACAACACTAGAACTAGGGGGCACTCCATGAAACTTTTGGGTGCTGCATCACAAACAAATAAGCGAAAGTACTTTTTCACCCAAAAGCCACTGGTCTGCAGAGCTCCCTGACAATAGAAGAGGTGACAGCTATCAAGCCTTGACAGCTTTATGAAAGGATTGGACAAGTTCATGGAGAACAAGGCTCTCAATGGCTATCCTTATGAATTCCTAAGGACAACCTATGCTTTGGAGAGAGAGGCAGGATATGTCTCAATGCCATTTGCAGGGAATTGTAAGCAAGTGAAGACATCTGCTTGGGAATACCCTGAAGCAAATGGTGAGCCACTGCGTGAGACAGAATGCTGAAATGGATGGGCTGTGGTCTGTTCCAGCAAGGCTGATCTTATGTTCTTATGTTCTCACAAACCGCAACATCCTAACCATTAGTGCACCTCAGCATTTATTTTACCAATTTATATAATGGATTGTTCCTAACTGTCAATCTGCTGGCATAGTTACACATAGCGATGGGCAGGAAATGAAAAACGAAATGCTGTTTTAAACGAAATGCTGTTTTGTCATTTTGTTATATGACGAAATGAAACAAGACAAAACAACATGAGGAAGCAGCATTTCATTATAGATTAAACAAAAGTCATTTTTGCATTGAAATGAGCTGTCTCATTCCATTGTTTTCTGAGGGCTCCTGCCGAGCTGTCAATGCTGGACCCCTTTAAATCTGGCCCAGTCAGAACCAGGGGGACCCTCTGGTACCGACTGGGCCAGGTTTAAAAGCCTCCAGCCATTGACCGCTCAGTAGGAGCCCTCTGAAAATGCTCTGGAGGACAGCACAATCACAGGAACTGCTTTCCTGACCATTTTCAGAGGGCTCCTGCCGAGCTGTCAATGGCTGGAACCCTTTAAAACTGGCCCATTCAGCACCAGGGGATCCCCCGATGCTGACTGTACCAGTTTTAAAGGGATCCAGCTGATAATAGCTCAGCAGAAGCCCTTTTAAAACGGCTTCCAGAGTCCCGGGCACCAAGTCTGGTGTCTCTAGGACCCAGGGGAGCCATTTTGTTTTGTTTCATTTCATTTCGTATGAAAGTTTTTTTTAAAAAATTCACAAGAAACGAATCAAAACAAAATGGGGGATGAGCACCAAATGAAATGAAACATTATTTTTCCATCTTGTGCCCATTCCTAGTTACACTTGCTCGGGTGGTAGGTGGCTTTCCAAATCTTCTCTATAGCCTCTCCAAAATCTGGCCTGGAGTGTTGGGAGACACCCTGGAGAAGATTGCAAGGAGAGGATGCAAGGAAAATCCTGTTGCACAGCTGGAAGCTGTGAGAGTAGCTTACTCATGTACAAATGAATGCAGGCCTACATCCTTGACATCTAGCATTTTAAGTTAAATCAATACCAGGTTTCCACACCTATGTTTTTATGGGCATTTCTAGAGTCTCCATTCATAACTGTTCTCCTGGTCTACTATATGTATGTATGGTGTGGTGTGGTGGGGAAAAACCCAATGCAACAATCAAACATGTTGAAGAACAATACCAAGGTTAGCAGCCCTCATGTTCAACCGATATGGGCCAGTGTAAACCAATGGCTTCATTAGTCACATAGTCCCAACTCACCCTTTTCTTTTATTTATGTGGCTTTTTGTATGTTATTTGAAGTTACTACGGCAACATGTCACCATCTGGTGTTGTAAAGTATGATGAGAATTTCGTTGCTAGGTGCTGAAGTTTGCCATCTCTTTTCATAGAACCCTACCATCTCTCTACCCACACCAGTCTATTAGAAATGCATGGTAAATGTCTAGGGATTGTGGCATTTAAATTTAGTCATCTGTTCTGATAGTCTCCCAAACCACATTAACCTTCATCCTTTGGAAGAATTTTCACTTGCTATTTGTTTAATTTTAAACTCTCAACAGTAGCTTATATCTAGTACATGCTTTAAGACTAGCTGGTTCTTTATTATTGTTTTTCAGAGTCTAATTACCTTAATTTCTGTTGCTGCCAAAGGGCTCTGAACTTTACAGAAGAAATATTTCATTTTCTTTAGATACCGTGTTTCATCTTTTATATTGTGTAAATAGATATAAAATCACCAACATGTGCCTTGTAACTTCCTTCCCTACCAGGCAAAAATATCAGGCATTATTTAATCTTTATCAATATGGTTAGCCTGGTCGGTGGACATTGGTTTTTTTAGAACATAGGCAATAGTCTCAAATCATGGGGTGAGACATTCCTGTGAAGTGCAGCTATTAAATTTTTGCACATTATTGACTGCATAGGTTTGTAATAGCATTAAGTCTTCAGAACAGACTTCTTCCTTTTAGCATTCTGTTAAGTACTCCCTCATCAGGCAAGTGTTTGCTGTGATTACACTTATTTTTACACATGTTTGACCTAGTTTCAATCATGCATATCAGCACAGTGATTCATTAGACACAGTTTTAACAAGGCTAATCATCATTGGAATGACATATCTATCTTCTGCTGTACAACAACTTAATCTCTGGATTATTTATTTATTTTGTTGACAGCAAAACCCACATCCTTAGTATCTAAACAGATTTTTAGAAGAATAAACACACCACAGTACATATCACAACTGACTTGACTGACAGATTAATTGATTGGTGGCTATATTTGTAGACAGTGGCTTCTTTCTTGATTATAAATATTAAGGAAAAACATAAAAGTAGCTGCAATAGAAGGGTGTAGAGCAGCACATCATGTTTTGAGTCTAGTATATTTGTACATCGTAGATTGTTTTTCCTTGTTTGCCAATTGATGCTAAAATTTTCTTAAGTCTTGATGGTTTTTTGGGGGGGATGGGGTGTTGTATCATAGACTCTAAATACCTATGGAATATCTCATACAACATAGAAATTTGTGCTCATGTAGTTCCTTGATGAGATACAGGTGAGGTCATTACAGTCAATTTCAGAATTAAAGGGGGGTGTTAATTCAGTACTAAGAATTTCTCAATAATAATAATAATAATAATAATAATAATAATAATAATAATAATAATAATAATAATAATAATAATAATAATAATAATAAATGAGGACCACTGGACTGTCTAGTTGAGCAAGTTCTACAGCACTGGCTTGATAAGGCAATACTTTTCCAGGAATAAACTACTACTAATTTACTTGATCTTGAGTGCCCAGGAATCAGTGACTCAGAACTGGGTACTGCTTTTAGCCCACCAGGAACAGAAACTCATGAAACAAAGCATGTCATCTGTCAGTTCACACTGTTCTTATTTGCACGAGTACAAACATGCAGGAATACAGAGCTGAAGTCCAAGGAGAGCTGGCTTTAAAGCCTTTCATATAGAAACCACTGCTTTGAAAACAGTTTAATAGTACTGTACTGAAAAATGTTTCCATCCAAAACTGTTAAAGATGCTGCTTATGCTGGAAAGGGTTACTGAAGAAGAAGAAGAAAAAAATCCTAGGGAGACATTGGGAGCCAGATACATTGTGAAAAGCTTTCTAACATTATTAAAGAGCTCACTGATTCTTTAAAAACAAACAAACCATAGTTGCCTATACAGGACTTCCCGTTATCTGTAGGCATTTATTTCTTCCACTCTATACTAGAAATAAAGTCAGGATATTTGAATAACAAAGCCAGTTGCAAAACATTTTTTTAAAATAAACTAGGTTGCTGTTTTGGGCAGGCAGCAGGCATTCTCACATGTACACAAGGACTCTAGGCTATTTACAACTTTGAAGGACTGTAAGAAAATAGAGTAAGAAAAGCCAAACTGAACATATGCATTTGCAAGCGATCATCAATGACAAAAGCCATACAAATCCTTACCTGAAAGATCTGGGATTACCTGCTGGAAATACCTCCTTTTAGAGACCCACAGATAGCCAAACCTCTGAGTAGTACCAATGTCACTCCAAAAAAGCAGATATAAGTTACCATTTACGTTGTAATGTTCACTGTTTATATGCCAGGAGTGTATCGGGTCTGCTCACGTAGGAATAAATAAAAAAGCAGTACGAATGGAATAGAAGCTAGTAGCTACCATAGGAAAGTAGGAAAAAAAGACCTCTAGTGGCTGTAACCTGAAGTTGAAGAGGTGTCTTTTTCCTGCTTTAAGTGGCAGACAAAATGGTTGGGTACGTCGAACTGCAGATCGTTTACAGTGATGTGTGTGACCTTGCCGTGTTTGACATCATCAATGAACCACAAAGTGAAATCAGATTTCTCAGGCACACAGGAGGTGTGAATGAATTTTTACCTAGGAAGACTGAGGAATCATTGGAAAGACCAAAAAGTTAATAAGTTTGATAAGATCATTATGTGATGGATGGTTCCCCACCTTGATTTGTTTTTTTTTCCCTGTGTGCATGCATGTGCATGTATCATTTCCTGTAACTATTGAAAAACTAAGTGTTAAAAATTAAAATTATCCCAGCAAGAAACTTTCCTTAGCACTAAAGACCCACCCAGCCATTCTGTTTTGATAGAGGTGGACGAAGTGATGTCATAATGGCCACTTGCATGGTAAATACAATGGGGGCTATGTTTTAAAAGGCTTTAACACACACACATCAAACAAACAATTGAGGTTTAAATTTCTGCAATCAGTACATCACATTTGACAGGTTAGAACTATAAGCCCTATCTTTTGGAAATTTCAAATACATTTATGGCACGAAAAAAGATATTGGAACAACGCTATAGATTTGCTTTCTCTCTTGGTTAAAACATTCCCAATCAGGGTTGCAATATCTTTTAACAGTCTGCAGGGAAAGAGTTTTCTCTTCAAATAATTACTTGTCAAAAGTATAACGAGTACATTTATTTAAAGGATGTATAAAATAGTGTTACATTTATATCAAAATATGAAATTGTATCTGCAGCAAAATACCACAATTATTTCAACAAGAAAGTTGATTCTGAATGATGCATACCTTTGTCAATCAGTTTTTGCAACAGTCAAAATCTCTTCTCTCCTTCCATATCATGACATTTTTGACACATGCTAGTTTACATGCCTGTTTTCCTTGTTATTTCGGTATGTCTTGGTGCCACATGATATCAGTATGTTTTTCTGCTTAGAGTGATAGCTCAATCTAGGTGTCAATAATGTTATTTTCTTTCTTGTAGAGTCATTTTGTGGCATGTATGACAGCAATCTTGGATCAAATGGACGACCAGCATTACTCTTCCTACATTGAAACTTTTCAAACAAGTTCTGAGCTCGTGGTAAGTTGTCATGGGAACAGAAGCACTCCCCTTTCAACCTTGCATGATTCAATTCCCCAACAAATGTCCAAAAGTTTAGAAATGGATGACAGTAGCCGCCAGCAACCTGATTGCTCACCAGTCTACTAGAAATATATTAATTGCCTTCTGGGAAGAAAATTAAAATGACCGTTGATCAGAACAACTATAACGGGATGAATGGACCAATGGGGAAATCAGCTAATGTCCTTTTCATTAATGCTTGGTCAAGATGTACATGGTCTAATATTCTCCCCCCCACCACCCCACCCCCCAAAAAAGCATTTTCTTCTCTTCTGGGATTTGATTGGTGTTTTTTTTAATTTGCTTTAATTTTAATGAATGAGCTACTGCAGCAACTGTACAAGGAGAATATTTCTGTAGAAGCTCTGGATATTTCCGGGGGGGTTTCGGCATTGTCAGAGCAGGCTTCAGAAAGTAGTGTTGTGAGATCAGCGGTCAGCACCTTAGTGTTTGGCTTAATGGTGTTCTTAAAAAATATGTCCTCCTAAAATCCTTAACCCAGGGCTGTTCAACTTTGGAAACCAGCATGTCATGCTCTCAACAGCTTTATGGGATTTTTGGAGCAGATAATTCAAGAATGAGCAATTCATGCCTTTATTGTCCCCACAATGAATGCTGTAATGCATGGTCTCCTTGGAAAATGGCCAGATAACACTCCTGGAGCAACATCCCACAATCCAGTGCATGCCCTTTGTGGGATATCATGCTTCAGTGTCACTGGCTAGAGATTTACTCCCAGGCTCATATCAAGATGTGTATGAGTACTTCTAAAGCTACACTTGGTTTAAAACTAAAATATCTAAGCAAGTGACTCCTTCTATTTGATTTTCCCTCCCCTTTGGGATCTGCAAAGACGTTACTGAGGTGCACCATACTATATCTGAATGCCCCATACTAGACCTGTGTTATGGAACTCCTGGGTCTGGCCAGTTCAGCTCTCTCCCAAGTTCTTTTTTGTTACTGTTCAGCCCATTTTTATTTTCACAGGCATTTAATTTAGCTGGTCTATTTTCCCTTACCTTTATCTCCTGCTCAGTCTTCAGTGTGATTTTATTTTTGATTGTATTCAATTGAGTGCTTATTTTAGTTTATCATTAAGAACTACTTGTAATCCCATGGGGGGGGGGATTGTTAGCTACAACAACAGTTCCCTGAAATATTTTTTAAGCAGAAAGACAGGATCAATTATTGATTCAGATAAGTGAATTATCTAACAAGAAGACAATTTTTTTAAATTTCCAGAGGAAGAAGTCAAATGAGAAAAGTACCAGATTCTGTAAGCCTTTTTATTCCACTCAATGATATAGGTATTGCTTGACTAATCTTTTGTACTTAAATTTTGCAGTAGGAATTTGCTGCCTCGTGGACTTGGGCAACTGAACTCGGTTCTGAACTCAGGTGCTCTAAATCCTCTTCCAACCCTTTTTCTACTATACAGTGACCCCTCACACCTATTGCCGGGGTTAGGGACCCAACCCGTAATAATTGAAAACCTGCGATATGCAGATACAGGTCAGGTCGGCCCTGGGGCGCCTAGCTAGAGGCATCAGAAATGATTTTCAGCGATCAGAAGTAACTTCTGGTTTGCAGGGAGGCCCTTTGGGGGCTTCCAGAAGGCCTGGGAAGGCCCTCGTAGGCCCATTCGGGACAGTGCCAGGTTGGGGGTAAGTATGGGAGGCCTTAAAGAGGCCTTTCTCCCCTTAACCCAGGCGGCCTTTTTGTTCATATACTGTGGTCCCGTGATATAGCGGGACCGCAGTATATGAACCGCGAAAGGGTGGAGGACCACTGTTCCACATTGTTGCTTACAATGAGGTGGGTTGATTGATAAATAGTTAGTATTCTGGGCCTCTGGAGAAAGTTGCTGAAAACATTTACTTTAAAAAAAAACTACTTTCCAAAAAAAGTCTGCCTGAGAAAGAAGAATTAGAACTGATGGAAGGCACAAGTCTTTTTTACATAGAAAGCCCACTACTTGCAAAGGGCACAAACCTTTTAGGTCATAGGAACCAATTAATAGCCAATCATTCTTTAGACAGAAGGAAGTTCTGGGAAACCACTGAAGAGAAGCTAAAACGTGATCAAGGTCATTTGCTCAGAGAAGGACTTCTGCCCAGTAACAAGGCTTAACACTGATGCTCCACGAGGGTAGGACAAAGTCGGGCACCGTAGCTTTTGACAATGCCTGATTGATGGACAGTGTATAAAAAGCTGCCCTGCAGACAGTGGTAAACAGATTGCCCCAAAGAAATTAAACATAAGCACATTAACAAGCAGAGTGTTTAGGAATGCAGACTAGCCTTTGTCGGTCAGATCTGACACATTTGGCCAGTAAAGAACATTTTATTCCTATCAGTATCAAGCAGAAATTGTCAGTTTTGACAAATTACCTCTTAACATTCTGCAAAGCGTATACATTTCACAAGAATCAAAGACCAAACAGCAAAGCATTTATGATGTGCCACTATATAACTGCATACCTGTTTACACTTATGAATACAGACAAACAAAAAAATTATAGAGAAAGTTGAGTTACACAGAAGCAGTTCCCCTCCTTTTATTTACGGATTAATATATTATGACTATATATTGCTTTACCTATGATTAAGCAAAATACTTAAAAACAATCCAGTAGCACAGTATCATCAAAGCATGAAATGCAATATTCAGGCAGTTAGAGAAACAAAAAGCAAAAGCAAAGTGTTCTGCTTATATACCGCCCCATACCACTACAAGTAGTCTCTGGGTGGTTTACAATTTTAATTACAGTGTGCAAACACCATTAAGAAAAAAAAACAAAAAGAAAAAACCCCTAAGTGCTCTACTTATATACCACCCGATGTTTCCTAAAGTTTATTTATGCAGGCTACACATTGACAATCCCCCAAGCAAGCTGGGTACTCATTTTACTGACCTCAGAAGGATACAAGGCTGAATCAACCATGGGCCAACTACTTGGGATTGAACCCTAGGTCACAAGCACCTGTTGCTGCAGTACATCTGTTTAACCATGGTGCCATGAAGCCTATAAATCTCTCTCTCTCTCTCTCTCTCTCTCTCTCTCTCCCCCCCTCTCTCTCACACACATACAAACAAACCATTAAACAAATCTTAAGGTAGTTTTAGAATAGATAGCCATGGTAGTCTGTGCTGGCATTACAACTAGAGGTGGGCACAAAACAAAAGACCAATGGTTCTTGTTCATTTGTTTCAGGCTCATCCTTGGTTCTTTTCAGGTTCGGGTTTGGGTTTTCATGATTTTTTTTTAAAAAAATTGTACAAACCCGAACCAATCCGAACTGGTTCGGAATCGGATCCATACCGGGTGGCGGTGGCGGGGTGGTGGTGCTGGCAGCAGCAGATCCTAGCCCCTGCAGCAGGGGCTTTTTGAGGCACTGACTTGGGGCCAGCGCCTCGGTTGGTGCTTGTTTCTTTTTCTGCCAACCATGTAGCCTGTTTACCAGCTGTAGCGTGGGATGGTCATTTTTTTTTGCTTTTTAAAAAACTTTTGCCGGCCCGTGGGCAGGTTTGGCAGCCCGCGGGTTGGTTTCGGAGCTCACAGGACATTACCAGGCCCATGCACTGGATCGTTTTGGTTTTTTTTACTTTTGACCCGGGGCTGGTTCTGCGGCCTGCAGACCGGGTCCGGTGCTCATGGGTCAGTATCAGGCCCGCACGCTAGATCATTTTCTTTTGGCTGGCCTGGAAGCGGGTTCCGCAGCCTGCAGCCCGGTTCAGTGATCCGCAGGCTGGGTCCAGTGCTCGCGGGCCACTACCAGGGCCCACTCGTATTATTATTATTATTATTATTATTATTATTATTATTATTAT